>JAXCHB010000187.1:0-680000 GCA_036926305.1 Uropetala carovei | reverse complement strand
AGGACCTCATGGATCCCGGGGTGGAAGAGGGTAGTAAGGGTAAGGGAAGGGGTAGAATCGGGAATAGGAGGAGTGTGAGGTGGTGTTTAGTGGTTACCGGTGTGATTGCCCTCCGGATCTGCTCACGGATCAGGCACGGTGGGTAACCGCGTTTTAGAAGGGCATCTTCGAGGATGGAGTAATATATTGAGAGAGGCTGGCTATAGCATATGGAATCGAGGTTTTGGTGTGTAGGGGATGGCAGCTTTCAAAGTGGAGGTATTGAAGGCTATTAGTGTGTTTAATGTGGACGCCGGTGCGGATTTTTCCGTCTTGGATGGAAAGGTCGACGTCCAGAAAGGTGATGTTAGTGGTGGAGGTATTGTAGGTGAAGGAAAGCGTGGGGTGAGAGGAGAGGCATAACAAAAAGGATTGGATGGAGTCAGGTCCAGATGAAAAAGATGTCGTCAATGAATCTCAGCCACAATAGTGGTTTGAGAGGTGTGTTGAGGAAATGAGTCTCCCATTCCCCCAGGTAGCAATTGGCATAAGAGGGCGCCATTCGAGTGCCCATTGCTGTACCCTTAATTTGGAGATAATGGTGCCCTCCGAAAGAGAAGTTGTTCTTTTTCAGCACCATTTCTGCCAAGTGCAATAGGAAATGGGAGGAGAGTCTTTTGTCAGGTCTTGTGTCAAGTAGTTTTCTGAGGGCAGAAAGTCCGTCATCATGGGGAATATTGGTATAGAGGGAGCAGACGTCAATGGTTGCCAAAATGGTGTTGGGTGGGAGGGTAGAAGCGAGGTGCTTAAGGCGTTGGAGGAAGTGGTTGGTGTCTTGGATAAAGGATGGCAGTAGATGGACGAGAGGCTGTAGGTGAAAGTCCACGAATGCGGAGATGCGCTCCGTGGGGGAGTTGAAACTGGCAACAATGGGACAGCCAGGAGTGTTAGGTTTATGAATCAGGGCGATGGCATAGTCGGTGAGGCCTTCCTGTTTTCCTGCGGAATGAAGATGGGAGGAAATTTGGGAGGAGTGGAGGCTTGTGGGGTTAGAGGTGAGGGCGAGATAGAAGGTTTCGTCGGAGAGCTGGCGTATATACACACATGTGTGTGTGTATTGTTTCAGTTGACAACGGAGATCTTAAAGGGGTAACAATAAGGTTCCTCTGTGAAAAACCCCATTCACAATCACTTGAAGATATCGGAATCATATCAAGATTCTGTATTAATTGAAATAATCCGTCATTTTTTTCCTCTAGGTATTCTCGGAAACGCTGTATCATCTCCCTTTCTTTCAAACGAAGTCTTCTAGACAAATTTCTTATTTCTGCCTCCCCAAACGTCAAATGATTTTGATCTTCTTCTGGCCACTGTTTCGGATGTAGCACTCGGGCCCATTTAGTTAAATCAGCTTCTCATCATCTAGAGTTGGGAGCAGGAACGAAGGCGGGTGAGTCATATTTACTGCGCAGAGAGAGAGGGAATATGCATTACATTGCTGCCAAACCACCAGTTAATATACGTTCGGAACACTACATACGAATCTAACCAATATAAAATGTAAATTAGAATACAACATGCTAGAAATGACTATTCTGTACACAACGACCGAAACACCACAGTTCCACGTGTTTAATGAAGATTTTGCTTCACTTGTAATTCTTTGTACAGTTCGTAGTCCAACGCCACAAGCACTCGCCGTTCGCTCTTGACACCTGGCAACATTGCAACCAGCTACGCCCTTTGCTTCGCTCGCTTCCTCGGATTCTTTTTTAAAGTACCGATACACTTTATATACCATCTCTCTTGCTTGTTTATGCAAAACCTTGCGTTTACTACCTTCCCCCTCCATTCTTGATCACAAAAAGCAGGTAGTATTTAACCCACAATAGAACAAACAAATTCACACGGAAGCCACCCCGCAAACGTACGAACCGCATACCGTGAACTACTGAAACTGACTGACGCGGATTGGTTAAGTGAGAAATCACGTGACACTTCCTCATGCTGCGCATAGGCTTTCCACCCGCCTTCGTTCGTGCTCTCTACTATAGTACTCTCTTTTCCATAGACATATTCAGATTTTCTTAAAATGAATTAGGACAGATTGGTGGATCCTCTTTTTACTTTCTCATACGAAGTATCGAGAAACTATTGTTTTCGCAAAAAAATTCGACCGAGATTTTTAAGGAAATATACGTTTTAGGTGTGGCTGAATCCGAAAAAGTGATTTTCGCAATGTCGTCTGTCTGGCTGTTCTGGAGCCTAGACGGTAGAGCGAAAATGAATGAAATCTCGTACATGGGCATTTTATCATACTGAGCAGAGTATGCGTAGAAATGGTTTACATTGCTCAATAATTAAGAGAAGTTTATGCTATGCATTTTTAACAACAATCCCATTTTCTCAAAAATGGCTGTAACGATTTTGATCAAATTTCGTAAAGTTACTTGAGTTTACGTCTTCAATAACGTTGTATAGTTCATGTTTCTCAAAAAATGAATATAAGTCTAGTTTATTCTAGGCAACTTTAACAACAATTCGATTTTCTCAAAAATGGCTCTTTAACGATTTTGATCAAATATCGTACAATTACTTATGTATACATCTACAATAATACTATGTATTTTATTTTTCTCAATGAATGAATATAAGGCTAGTTTATTCTTGGACAACTTTAACAAAAATTAGATTTTCTAAAAACAGGCTCATACGATTTTCATTTTCTAAAAATAACTAAACAATGCATTAGTACCTATATATGAGAAAGTTTGTACAATGTATGTTGTACCGATTTTTTAAATCTTTTTTGTATATAGTAACCCTCTGGAAAATGAAACATTTGGCGGCAGTTGTGGCTTTTTCATAATATGGTCCAGGATATATTTGTCTCTCTTCAAATACTTGAGCAAGACGTTTAATCATTTTATTTGCACAATACAAATTTATGTAGCGTTCTTGCAATTTCAGACTTAGCTCAAAAAGCTCTTGAAGTGCATCACACATCAATCCTAGGTCTAACATAATCTCCACTGTTGTAATTTTCTTCAGCAGTCCTTCATACATACATCTGTCTTTTTACTTTCCCATACGAAGTATCGAGAAAGTATTGTTTTTGCGAAAAAATTAGACCTCTAGATTTTTACGGAAATATACATTTTAGGTGTCGCTGAATCCGAAAAAGTGGTTTTCGCAATGCCGTCTGTCCGTCCGTCTGTCTGTCTGTCTGTCTGTCTACCTGTCTGTCTGCCTGTCTGTTACTGGCTCTGGAGCCTAGACGGTAGAGCAAAAATGAATGAAATCTCGTACTTAGGCATTTTATCATACTGAGCAGAGTATACTTAGGAATGGTTGAGATTGCTCAATAATTAAGCGTAGTTTATTCTATGCATTTTTAACAACAATCCCATTTTCTCAAAAACGGCTCTAACGATTTTGATCAAATTTTGTACAGTTACTTGAGTATACATCTACAATAATACTACGTATTTCATTTTTCTCACTGAATGAATATAAGGCTAGTTTATTCTTGGGCAACTTTAACAAAAATTGGATTTTCTAAAATCAGTCTCATACAATTTTCATTTTCTAAAGATTTTCTAAGATGTGAGTTTTCGCAAGGGAGTGTGAAAAAACCCCGAGTGTCATAAACGGTCATTCAAGAAGTAGCGTACACTGAAATGCAACCTGCAATGCATATACAGAGCTCGCTTATGAAGGCCAGCTTCTCAAAGAAAAAGGAAGAAAAGGCCATCTGTGGTAGGTAGGACGAACTAGAAGAACCCGTCTATAAATGCGAGATGCTACGGGATGGAAAATCCCGGCGTACCCATAGTAATCAGCATGAAATATGCCATGACATCTAAATCCGTCATACCCAACACCAGTGCGTCCAGCCATGACGTCTATACATGGCATACCCAGATGAGTGGTTAAATACGTATATACTATGTACTAATACTCTTTTTGCAATTACTAACATTTTTACTTAAGTATGATGTATTGTAATGAATAAATTTTTATTTTCTTAACATTTTGTTTTTATAAGCTCTACTTTTTTCGGCTTTAACACATGAATGCCTGAACATGGCGTACCCCCTAGAACGGTGGACGGGACAAAAATGTCCCATACGACAAAGTCGTACAGTCGCAGTACTAGGTTCAATTTTTATGAACGTTGTAGTCTCTACATTACTAATTGCATACTTTAGCATGCTGTAGAATGTAGCGTTGCACCGTACTCAACTGAAACGCTCTAGTAAATTAGCCCGCAAAGAGTGCTGCAGGTACAAGCTCTAAACTGCATCACACTGCGGGAGCAAGTGGAAGGTGGGAGGGGGGAAGGGTGGGGCTAGAAGTTGGACTGGCGAATGATGAGAGGGGAGGAGGGGAAGGGCATGCCATAGTCTACAACAGTGTTACAAAGCCGCCTGCATAAGAATAATATCACAGAGAATGTGAAACAAAGTAGTAACTCATTTTGGGACAAAATTGTCCCATCTGCCGTTCTAGGGTAAAATGGTTTTATAATCCTTAATATTGAGGGGGGGGATGTTCAAAAGTGTAGAGTGGAATGCAACCCTCAAATGATTAAAAGTCATGAAATCTCGACTAAATTAAACTGGAATCACAGAAACTGTAGGGGACGTAACATCAGAATGGGACAAAATTGTCCCGTCCGTCATTCTAGTGTTAATTATCCAATGAAGTGAATGTCAAATTTGTGTAACTGCCGTGCATATTAGGTTACTTCACCAACTACTCAAAAGATGGCATTTGCCGTACATTTCCACCCTTTATTTCCACTTAAGTTCTCTTTATATTGCCGCTAGTACTGCACAGCCGACTGCATTGCTTCAAAAAAGGTATTAGTTTAAATATTATTCGACTTACACGGAACTTTTTGGAACGAATTAACTGTGTAAGTGTGGGACTTACTGTGTGTGTGTGTGTGTGTGTGTATATATATATTGTCGCCTTACGTACTCGACTGAACAATGGGGTCCCAATCGGCAGCTGAATGTCGCTTTGCGTAAGCGATTTAATACAGATTAATTTCATGGGATCCACCACAGAGGCGAGGAAATGAAACACATTGAGTTGCTTTTTTCCTTTTGTCAAAATTAACTTATCATTCATCGATACAAATTCATGTAATACAGAATGTGAAATTTAAAATTTATTAGCACAAATAGGATTGAATATTTTAAATATAACAAAATATTGTCTTTCCCCAAATATTTTATATAAACCAGGGTTGTTAAACGAAACCGAACCCACTGAAAAGGAACGGTTCCAGATAGGCTACGGTTCAAGGAACGGTTCACAGGAACCAAACCGAAAAAGGAACCAAAGTCGTGGAACGAAAATAAAATAAACCATAAAGTCAAACCTTATGGCCATAATCCAATCAGCTGTTGTCAGCTCAAAAAACATTTGCATGCAACAATAGCATAAGACAATCCTTAGAAGGCTTGAATCCGGGTGCTGTTCGCTCCTCCTTTGAAATGTACATATGTATGTATGTATGTTCTCTCTGGCATTCGCTTCCAAAATAGGGCGGTTTCGTCCTTGTTAAAAATTTGTTTGTTTTAACCTAGTAAATTCTGGTATGAAATTTTTGGCCGCCTGGTGATCATCAGAGGTGGATTCGCCCACTAATTTTACGTTGTGGTAGTTGAAGCGTTTTGTAAACTTCTCAAACCAACTTGCACTTGCACTAAAGGGAACGTTAGTGGATGATTTAGCATTATGTTCGCTTACTGTTTTATGAAGACGCAATGCTTGATCACGTATGAACGAGCCACTCAGTGGTGCTCTCTTCAATCCACACGCATAGTAATTTTTCCAATGCTTAAGTGCACATTTCGTTTTGACATTCTTTTAACTTTTTCACCTGCAGAAGTTGCTGCACTTATACTGGCTCTCATTTTTTCGTGTGGTACGAATAGTCGACTCATTCACCCCATAATCCCGCCCTAGCACTATGCTTACGTGTCCTGATTTAAGTTTATCTAAAATTTCAAGTTTTTGGCTGTGCGCTGAACTTTTTTCTTCTTGCTTGAAAAATCACTATTTTTATTTACATTCCATTTTCAATAAGAAAGATAAATATTAAGGATAAGAATAATATTTTAAATCACAGGAGGCAAGGTTAAGACAACCACAACCACACAGAGCCTGCTGATTGAACGAACAATATGAACACGAGTTTACTACCGGGTTACTCCCCGAAATTCTTTCAGCTTGGAAATTATCGAGTGCCATGGGATAGATCGAGATTGTAACACGACATTGGTAGACAGAAGGACAGGGAAAGAAGTAACGTTGCTGCAAATTCAAGTGAAAGTGTAACAAATTCGGCCATAAGGTATTGAGAGGCATGCATACGAACCTCTCCACATAACATTTCTGTAAAATGATTACATGAATCCCTTTGTCAGTGTTTTTTCTTTAAAATGTTTTAATTTGAAGTTTTTATCATTTGTAGGTTACGGGAAATTTTAATAATGACTTTAGCTTCAACTTTTCAAACCGCGTCTTAGCGAGGAGAACCACCGTGTCCTGTGAGGTTTGGTAGTGAAATGTAAACCGCGTCTTAGCGAAATCTCGTCTTGTGAATTCGCACCATGTGAGGTTTTACTGTATGCCCGGTGGTGTAAAAACGCAACACCGTAACTTATGACTGCTCTTGTGTTTATGTTTCATAGATATGAATAATACTGATTCGCAAAGAAGACAAAGCAAACCTTTACAAAATGATATTTAACAATCATACAGTAAACCACTTATATTTATATGTTACATTCACCTTTTTCCGTGAGAAAGCCCAGCCATTGTCATCAAAAACTCGGTCCTCTGAAAACATGCATCTATACTGGCACAAACTAATAGACAGATAACTTATTAGTCATTCCAGCAGGTGGCAGCAACCTTCAGCAGTTGTCAGTTAGCACCACTAGTATGAAACTAATAATAGAAACTTTGTAGATACAAAAAGATAAGACCCTTCAAACTGTTGCGAAAATGCACCTATGAGCATATATGGGTTAAAATTGGGATAGTCCCTTTTATCCCGTGTGACTTTCGAACCACCTAACCCATCGTGATCTCTCAAATACATGGCCAGCAAATGTTTATTCTGTGATTTTACAGGAATTGATAAACACAAAATTAAATTAATTCACATAAATAATAATAAACTTGAAATTAAAAGCCGAATAGAGGGTTTTTATTGTTATAGTTATAATTTATGCACTGCAATTGTAATTTCTGAAATTTTGCTTTTAGCATTTCACAAACGACGTATATGTGAAGCGACACAACTTATAATGAAACATGTTCATTAATTGATTGGCAACGTATATCCGAAACAAGGTATAGCAGGGTTTTACTCTATATATATGTATGTGTGTGTGTGTGCGCGCGTGCATGTGCGTGCACGCACGTATATATCTGGGGCGGTTGGTGATATATGAAGTAGGGCAAGCAACTTTGAAGGAATGGGAGATTTCACCAATAATTTTTACTTTCTCATATACGAAGTATATTGAGAAAGTATTATTATCACGAAAAAATTTGGCCTCGAAATTTTTACGGAAAATACGTTTTAGGTGTCACTGAATCTGAAGAAGTTGTTTTTGCAATGCTGTGCCTGTCTGTCTGTGTGTGACTGACTCTAGAGCCTAAACGGTAAAGCGAAAATGAATGAAATCTCGTAATTAAGTATATTATCATACTGAGCAGAGTATATGTGGAAATGGTTGACATTGCCCAATAATTAAAGGAAGTTTATTCTACGCATTTTTAACAACAATTTGATTTTCTCAAAAACTGCTCTAACGATTTTGATCGAATTTTGTACAGTTACTTGAGTTTACGTCTTCAATAATACTGTATAGTACATATTTCTCAAAAATGAATATAAGGCTAATTTATTCTATGCAACTTGAGCAATAATTTGATTTTCTAAAGAATGGCTCAAACGATTTTGATAAAATTTCGTACAGTTTCTTGAGTATATGTCTGCAATATTATTACATACTTCATTTTTCTCAATGAATGAATATAAACCTAGTTTATTCTTGGGCAGCTTTAACAAAAATTGGATTTTCTAAAAACCGGCTGATACAATTTTTATTTTCTAAAGATAAGTAAACGATGCATTAGTACCCATATATGATAAAGTTTGTACAATGCATGTTGTACCGATTCTTGTATTATGCACTGGTTATCACCCTTACATATTATTAGGGTAAATGAAAGTAATAATTTTTAAGTAATGGAAATACTGATGTAACGCACCAAAATAGATGGACATAGCCACTTTTTCATATTACCAGCTTTGGTCAGTCTGCAGTCTTTCCCCTACTTTACCACTAGTGCCACGATAGATGAATTATTGAACGACAGTCGTACATTGACAGTCTGCCTACCACCTTCACATGCTCCACGAGTGGCGGATTATTGAACTACATGCTCAATATCTATATCCATTTTTTTCTACATTTTTTTACATGTTGCTAACCTATACTAAGGTATGACCTCTTAACTTTTTATAAGAGTAATATTGAAAATATACTAACACTAACAATTATTTATAGTATTAATTGGGTGAGGGCGGTGCCCGTTTTCCTTTCCCGCCTCTCATTTCTTAATCACCTTTCTCCCACCCTCCAAGGGAATGCATGCCTCTCATCCATCCCATGCCTAACTATGGTCAAAGAGTGCATTGCCCCCGGGGGAATATCTCCTGGGGTGCAAAACGAAAAGACCATCAGCAAGAAATATTGGTGGCGGCGAGGTCTACTTTCATCAAGACGCCAAAAGCCCCCAGAAGGACTTCGTGTCCCTCCGTGTCTTATATTTCTGTTTCATTGTTTTTTCTTTGAATATTCAAAATGCTTAATCATTCTGGGGAATATCAATCTGCTATGAAGCGCGCCCTATGCTGTATTCTCACCATTCTTACTTAGTAATGCGAAAGAGCTAGGTGACACTCTGTTGGCCTGTGTCTTAAATTAGTTCTATATAAATATTTTGTGCGATTACAAGAAGGATGGAAAGTGATACGTTCTACGTGTTCTACTAGCAGATCAACGAAATACCTTTTACTGAAAGGAACAGGGTTTATAAAGGGTTCAGTATTTCATATTATATTAAACATTTATTGAGATATGTAGGAAACCATTTTCATTTATTTTTGCAGTAAAATCATGTATACTTTAAATCCATATTTATTAATTTTATTTTCGGTAAAATCACGACAGAAACTGAAAAATAAAACTATTTTGTTTGATAGGTGGTGGTGCAAAAAGTAATTTTTAGTGCACGACTGACTAACATTATGTTTTTTATGTTTATAAATCGAACAGAAGATCTGAGTCCTGTCAACTTGCTTTATTTTATGAGCTAAATTGCATTTCAATTAAATAGATTTAATCTTTTAGAGTTACGGGTTTCTTGATTATATGCTAATTGGAAACCTTTACGTGTTAATATTTTATGTTATTTTATTTTGTTGTACAAATATCAATTAATACTATAAATAATTGTTAGTGTTAGTATATTTTCAATATTACTCTTATAAAAAGTTAAGAGGTCATACCTTACTATTTTACAGTTTTTAAAGCGGACGATGGTTGGTCATAAAAAATTATCTGGTGTTGAATATCACAAAAGAAAGGCTACTTTTTAAAACAAACATTGTCTCAAAATTACTAAAAAGTCCTAAACTTGACCTTTCAGAATGTATTAAAGCCATTGATCAAACTATTGATTTTTTTTAAAAAGATTATCGCAGGACAGGATTCAACAACATAATAGTAGCAGCAGAAAAAATCGCGGAAGAACTGGAAATTAATGCAGTGTATGTTACAGAAGAAAAACTAAGAATACGGCATAAGCATAAGCAATTAGATCACGAAGATAATTTTTTCATTGATCCCAAAGAAAAATTTAAAATAGATTCTTACTCAAATGCTATGAAAATTAAACTATGGATAGTTGAGATTTTTCATAAATATAAGTGATTATGGGTTTGAATAAATAGATTTTTACTTACTCCATACGTAGTAATGGGAAAGTATTGTATTCACGAAAAAAATCGACTTCAAGATATTAACGGAAATACCCGTTTTGAAGTCCCTGGAACACGTTTAGACTATTTTGGGAATAATGTCTGTGTGTGCGTATGTGATTGTGGGCACTCTAACTCAAAAAGTACATGCCATATTGTTACCAGACTTCATATATGACACTTTAACATGAGCACAAAGAACTGATTAGTTGTTGGACAATAACGAGTAAGAGGAAGTCGAGGTTTATTCTAAACCCGATTTGGTTTTTGCGATATTTCTTCGTTAAAACATCATTATTGTATATACAATTCTATACGAAGGATGTATTTTCCTACAACTTTCATTTGAAACAGTTTTCTATTGTAGTTATTGTTTAGGAGTTATTTATAAATAAGTGGTTTTTCGGTTTTCACCTTATAATCATCATTATTGGTAATCTTCGTGAGGACCAAAGATGTAGAGAATAATATTTCTTCCAAGTTTTGTTTGAAACAAATTTTCATAGAACCATCCATATCGGAGATATTTTGCTTTTTACTTTCTCCATACAAAGTAATGGGAAAGTATTGTGATCATGAAAAAAATTGACTTCCAGATTTCAACGCAGCTGCACGTTTTGAGGTCTCTAGAACACATTTAGACTATTTTCGGAATGATGTCTGTGTGTGTGTGTGTATGTTATTGTGGGCGCTCTAACTCAAAAAGTACGTGCCATATTGTTACCAAACTTCATATATAACACTTTAGCACGAGCACAAGGAACTGATTAGTTTTTGGACAGTAACGGTTAACCGGAACTCGAGGTTTATTCGAAACTCGATTCAGTTTTTGCGATATTTCTCCCTTAAAACATTATTATTATATATACAATTCTATACAAATGTTATAGGGAATATAATTTCCTACAACTTTCATTTGAAACGATTTTCTATAGGAGTTATTGTTTAGGAATTATTTATAAATAACCAGTTTTTCGGTTTCCGTTAAATATCTCCTTAAAAACATCGTTATTGGTAATCTTCGTAAGGACCTAAGTTGTAGAGAATAATATTTCTTCCAAGTTTAGTTTGAAACAAGTTTTCTTAGAACCATCCATTTCGGAGATATTTTGATTTTTCTTAATACCTGTATACAGCACCAGCACCATGTAGCGGTGAATTCTGTAAACATAATCAAAATATACGTAATTTTCGGCAATAAGGACGACTGTATTCTTTTACGATACAAAATAATAATTTTTCCTCAGAATGCTATTCATAATAATTTAAATATCTATAACCCAAATATGGAGAAAGTCATGTGTTGGCCAAATCAGATTTTTACTTTCTCCATATGTAGTAATGGGAAAGTATTGTATTCATGAGAAGAATCGACTTCGAGATTTCAACGGAAATACATGTTTTGAGGTCCCTAGAACACGTTTAGACTATTTTCGGAATGATGTCTGTGTGTTTGTGTGTGTATGTTATTGTGGGCACTCTAACTCAAAAAGTACGTGCCATATCGTTACCAAACTTCATATATAACACTTTAGCATGAACACAAAGAACTGATTAGTTTTTGGACAATAACGGTTAACCGGAAGTCGAGGTTTATTCGAAACCTGATTCAGTTTTTGCGATATTTCTTCGTTAGAACATCATTATTGTATATACAATTCTATACAAAAGTTATAGAGAATGTAATTTCCTACAGTTTTTATTTGAAACAATTTTCTATAGGAGTTATTGTTTAGGAGTTATTTATAAATAACCAGTTTTTCGGTTTCCGTTAAATATCTCCTTAAAAACATCGTTATTGGTAATCTTCGTAAGGACCTAAGTTGTAGAGAATAATATTTCTTCCAAGTTTTGTTTGAAACTAATTTTCGTAGAACCATCCTTTTCAGATATGTTTCGCTTTATCTTAATACCAGTAGACAGCGCCAACACCATGTAGCGGAGAATTCTGTAAACATTCAAAATATACGTAATTTACGGCAACAAGGAGGATGGTATTCTTTTACGATACGAATTAATAATTTTGCCTTATAATGATATTCATAATAATTTAAATATATGGAGAATATGGAGAAAGTCATGTGTTGGCCACATCAGATTTTTTACTGTTGTGATCTCGAAAAAAATCGACTTTGAGATTTCAACGGAAATACACATTTTGAGGTCCCTAGAACACGTTTAGACTATTTTCGGAATGATGTATGTGTTTGTGTGTGTCTGTGTGTGTGTGGATGTATGTGATTGTGGGTGCTGTATCTCAAAAAGTACTTGTCATATTATCACCAAATTACATATATGATATTTTGGATAAGAGCCCGAGGAGCTGATTCATTTTTGGACAATAAGGGTTAATCGGAAGTCGCATTTATTCGAAACTCGATTCGGTTTTGATGAAATATCTCCATTAAACATTATTATTGTATGTGGAATCATATGCAATTGTTACAGAGAATGTAATTTCCTACAACTTTCATTTGGAAGTATTTTCTGTAGCAGTTATTGTTTAGGAATTATTTATAAATAATCGATTTTTTCGGTTTCCATCAAATATCTCCTTAAAAACGTTGTTTTGTTAATATTCGTAAGGACCAAAGTTGATGAGAATATTATTTCTTCCAAGTTTTGTTTGAAACAAATTTTCGTAGAACCATCCATTTCGGAGATATTTAACTTTTTCTTAATTTCCAGTATACAGCGCCACCACAATTTAACAGTGAATTCTGTAAACATAAGTATTCAAAATATACCTAATTTACGGCAATAAGGGCGACTGTGTTCTTTTACAATGCGAAATAATAATTTTGCATTATAATGCTATTCATAAAAATTTAAATATCTCTACCCCAATTATGGCGAAAGTGATGTGTTGGCTACATAAGATTTTTATTATTTCGTATCGTTTTCGACTAACATATAATAAAATTACTTAGGAAAATTAATTAAGGGGGCGCCATATTACATCTTGCCTCAGGCGACAAAATGTCTGGGCACGGCCCTGTGTACACACACACACATGCACACACACACACACACATACCCACACGCACACACACACAAAATTAAGGAATTGTGTTTCAGTTACAATGAGATTTGAAAATTTCAGAAGTTTATTATTGTGGCTGTTGAAAATTCATGAAGTTTAAACAATGAAATTTATTTAAATGCAATTCCAGAGGTGCAACATAGATGAAATTTTCCAGAAATGTGAGGTATTTGTAACAAATGATGAAAACCTATAAATTTTTTAGAATTATAAATTTTAGAGGTTGTTTTTATTCCAATATTGTCCATAAAGAAAAACACGTAATCTGCGCAGTGTTGCAAACTTTTGTGTTTAAAAATTATTTTTATTCACTTACTCTTTATATTGAGTTGAGAGAAAATGCTTACAGATTGCAAGCACACATTAACTAGTATATCATATATATATATTTAGGGCTTTCCTACCAACTGTACCAGCCGCAACGTCATCTACCTACCGACCTGCACGCAATGCCCCGCCTTTTACGTCGGCCTAACCAGCAATTCCCTCAACATTCGCATGAATGGCCATCACAACAGCGGTAGTAATCTAAAATTCTTTCTCTCCTCCCGGCCTCAATATCCGTTAATATTTCCTTCTTTCCACCCTCCCTTTCCCTTATCCCACCTCCGCATCCTCCAGTCCCCGACCATTCCACGCCTCCTTCCCTTCCACCCCCACACCTTCACCCCAGTGTCACTGCCAAATCAGTTGTGTCTCTCTTGTGCTGATGAAGGGATCATCCCGAAAGCTCTAATTTCTATAAATGTCTCTCTCCAACACCCCAGAGGCGCTACTTCCTGTAAGTGTTCACTGGGTTTCCTTCAAAACCTAGTTTCCCTAAATATCCTTACTTACCTTTCCTCTTCTGTAGTATTTATATATATATATATGTGTATATGTATATATATATGTATGTATATATATACTAGTTAATTGTGCTTGCATTCTGCAAGCATTTTCTCTCACCTTAAAGTAAAAATAAAAGCTGAAAAATAATTTCCAACGCTTAAGGTTGCATCTTGTTTCCGAATTACGTGTTTTTCTGTTTTGAAAATATTGGGGTAAAAACAACCCCTAAAATTTATAATTATAAAACATTTATAGGTTTTTATCATTTGTTACGAATACCTCACATTTATGCGAAATTTCATCAATGTAGCACCTCTAGAAGTGCATTTATATGAATTTCATTGTTTAAATTTTATTAATTTTTAACAGACACAGCAATAAATATTTCTAAAATTTTCAATGTTATTTACCACTGGAACATTATTTCCAAACTCTGTTAAAAATTGCAGCTTCCTAGATCGTAACAAAGTACATTACCATTAGTCAATTTGTTAAACATTTGAGAATTTATTACGGCCGAACGAATAACAACTTTCAAATTTCTATATTCCCGTTTTCATTATTTGGCAAATTCTACCTCTTGAAAAAATTTCAGCTTCATAGCCCATTCAGAAATACCTAAACCATGAAATGTTAGTAAAATAGTTTATAATTTTTTACGGCCAAGAAAATACACATTGTTGCAATTTAGCATTTATTCCTCCAATAATTCTTTTTGTTTCACCTGTGTATTAAATTTCAGCTCTCCAACTATAGTAGTTTGGGCCAGACATTAGTATCCTCCTATATCCTATATATATCCTATCATTCTATAAGCACTCTTCTTACAGAGGAGGATATACGATATAGGATACTAGTGAAGGTGTGCCTGCATTCTGCAAGCATTTTCTCTCACCCTAAAGGAAAGAGTATGAGCCTACAAATAATTTTCAAAAGCAACAGTTTACACCTTCTGGTCGATTTACGTGTTATTCCTTATGCTCAATATTGATGTAAAAACAACCCCTAAAATTTATAATTATAAAATATTTATAGGTTTTTAGCATTTCTTAGGAATAACTCACATTTATGCAAAATTTCATTTATGTAACATCTCTAGAAGCGCATTTATATGAATATTATTGTTCAAATTTATTAATTTTAACAGCCACAACAATGAATATTACTAAAATTCTCAATGTTATTTATCACCAGAACATTATTTCCTAACTCTGCGAAAATTTTCAGCTTCCTGGATCTTCAGAAAGTGTGTAAACATTAGTCAATTTGTTAAATATTTAGGAATTTATTACGTCCGAACGAAGAAATATTTTCAAACTTCTATACTCCTGTTTTCATTATTTGGCAAATTATACATGTAGAAAAAATTTCAGCTTCATAGCGCATTTAGAAGTACCTAAACCATGAAATGTTAGTAAAATGGTTTATAATTTTTACCGGCCAAGAAAATAAACACTGTTGCAATTTAGCATTTATTCCTCTGATAATTTTTTTTGTTTCACCTTTGTATTAAATTTCAGCTCTCCAACTATAGTAGTTTGGGACAGACAGTAGTATCCTCCTATATCCTATATATATCCTATATCCTCCTCTGTAAGACGAGTGCTTATAGAATACTAGTTAATTGTGCTTGCATTCTGCAAGCATTTTCTCTCACCTTAAAGTAAAAATAGAAGCTGAAAAATAATTTTCAACGCTTAAGGTTGCATCTTGGCTCCGAATTACATGTTTTTCTGTTTTGAAAATATTGGGGTAAAAACAACCCCTCAAATTTATAATTATAAAACATTTAAAGGTTTTATCATTTGCAACGAATACCTCACATTTTTGCGAAATTTCATTAATTTTTAACAGCCACAGCAATAAATATTTCTATAATTTTCAATGTTATTTACCACCGGGACATTATTTCCTAACTCTGTTAAAATTTTCAGCTTCCTGGATCTACAGAAAGTACATAAACATTAGTCAATTTGTTAAACATTTGAGAATTTATTACATCCGATAGAATGAAAATTTTCAAATTTCTATATTCCCGTTTTCATTATTTGGCGAATTCTACAGGTAGAAAAAACTTCAGCTTATTAGCGCATTTAGAAATACCTAAACCATGACATCTTAGTAAAAATGTTTTAATTTTTCCGGCCAAGAAAACAAACGTTGCAATGTTGCAATTTTTCCTCCGATTATTTTTTTTATTCACCTCGGTATTACATTCCAGCTCTCCAGCTATTATAGTTTGGGCCAGACATTAGTATCCTCCTATATATATATATCCTATATCGTATATCCTTTATCGTACAAGTGAATGTGTGCTTGCATTCTTCAAGCATTTTCTCTCATTTAATAAAAAAACTAGAAGTCGACAAAAAATTCTAAATGCAAAAGAACCCTGCACCTATTTCAATGATTTCCTTTTGGGAAATAATCTCAAATTTAAGGCTACCTGGAATCGAACGGATGACACCTAGGCAGGAGTTGTCAAATACTATGAAGATATACTCATGACATCTACAAACCCTGAAGATATCATCTATTTATTCCTCTTAGTTTCGTCAATATGAAGGAACTCATTTTTACCAGGCTTTCTTATGGGAGATATACCGGGTCGTCTGGAGTCAAACCCAGGACCCTTGCGATAAAAATGATAACGGTTCCCTATAGATCTCGTGGATATCTAGCAACCCTCCAATTTTGTATTCTCTATCTTATCGGAAAGTGCCAGAAATTAATTTTCAGTAATGCCACAATGCTTTTCTTATGGGAAAAAGCGGAAATTTCGGAATTTCTGGAGTCGAACCAATGACACTAAGGTATGAGATCTCAATTTTTCTGGCGGTTTCTCCATGCCATCTACAGTTACTGAAAATTTCAGCTCTCCATCTGTTGTAGTTTGGGCTGACATTAGTATCCCCTATATATATATATATATATATATCCTATACCGTATATCCTCTGTAAGAAGAGTCGATATAGAACGATACGATATAGGATACAAGTAAATGTGTGCTTGCATTCTGCAAGCATTTCCTCTCACCTTAAAGTGAAAATAAAAGCCAAAAAATAATTTTCAATGCATAAGTTCACACCTCGGCTCCGAATTACGTGTTTTTCTGTTTTGAAAATATTGGGGAATAAACAACCCCTAAAATTTATAATTATAAAACATTTATAGGTTTTTAGCATTTCTTAGGAATACCTCACATTTATGCATAATTTCATGTATATAGCACCTCTAGAAGTGCATTTATAAGAATTTCATTGCTTAAAATTTATGAATTTTTAACAGCCACAATATAAAACCTTCATGAAATTTCAAATGTTATTTTCTACCTGAACATTATTTCCTAACTTGGATAAAATTTTCAGCTTCCTGGCCATCTTCACTCTCCAGTTGATTTCTCCAAGAAGCGAACCTTCAGTAGTGATGAGTTGACCTAAGTAAACATAGCTGGTTACTTCTCCGAGTTCTGCTCCATGGATATGTATCTTCTCAGAATTTGTGAAGGAGTTGTACATAACCTTTGTTTTGTTAAGATTCATCTTAAGTCCAGCTTCTCGGCTTGCTTGCTCAAGCTCTTCAGTTCTTCTACGGAGCTCTTCTGGGTTCCCTGCGAACAGTATGATATCATCTGCAAAGCGCAGGTGACTCAGATGTTCTCCATTTACCTTTATGCCTTTTTCCTCCCAGTCTAGCGTTTTGAATACTTCCTCTAGAGCTGCTGTAAATAACTTAGGGGACATAGTATCTCCTTGTCTCACTCCTTTTTCGGGCTTAAAGGCACTCGTCTCTTCATGCAGCTGGACAGATGTCGCATTTTCGTAGATATTCTTGATCAAGATTATGTACGTTTCTTCTGCTCCTTGTTTCTTTAGTGCACGTAACACCGACGAAGTTCGGACAGAGTCGAATGCTTTCTCGTAGTCGATAAAACACATACATAGAGGTAATTCATACTCGTTAGTGTGACTGATTACCTCTCTCATGACTTGGATGTGGTCCATCGTGCTATACCCACTGCGAAATCCAGCTTGCTCTCTGGGTTGGGCAGAATCAAGATGGTTTTGAAGGCGCATAGTGAGTATTTTGGTGAATATTTTGTAGACTGTTGGGAGTAGGCTGATCGGTCTGTAGTTATTCAAGTCTTCTTTGGAACCTTTCCTGTGCAGAAGGATAATACGTGCGTGGTTCCATGTTTCTGGAATTTCTTCTTCCTCAGACAGGAATTAAAAATCTTAGCGAGAATTGTTTCCGTATTATTACCCAATGCTTTGAATACTGCCGCTGTGTTAACATCCATTCCAGATGCTTTTCCATTCTTCATACTTCTGATTGCCTGTCTCACCTCTTCCGGAAGGATATCTGGGACCTCTTCAGTGGTCATGTTTCCATCATCATGTACTTCATCATTTCCTAGAGGATCCTCATACAGTTTGGTGTAAAATTCTTGTACCCGTTTCAGGATTAGTTTCCTACTATGGGTTATGGAGCCGTCTTCTAGCATCAGGGCCACCAGCTGTCTCTTTCCGATCGAGAGATGTTGCTTCATTTTCTTGTAACTTCTATTGTTTTCTATGGCTTTCTCGATTAGCTCATAAATATATTTTTTCACATCTTCCTTGATGCATTTCCTTATAGTTTTGTTTAGTTCTGCAAAATGGATCATTTCTTTAGGATCCTTAGTAATTATCATTTTCCTTCTTTTTTCCATCAGCAGTCTTGTTTTTTCGGTCAACTTTTTCTCTGGCTTTGTTTTAACTGTTCTGCCTATTTCTTCAACAGTTTCCTTGAGTATCTCTATAAATTGGGATTCAACTTCTTGGTCTTCCAGTGCACTGAATCGATTTTTCAGTTGGAGCTGAAATTCTTCTTTTCGTTCTTTTAGCACCTGCGTGTTGACAATAGACTTAGGCTTCGTCTTTATAAGCTTTTGTCTTTCCAACTTTGAGTTGAATTTTATTCTGCATCTTACCAAGCGATGGTCGCTTCCAGTTTTAAACTGGTTGAGGACGGAACAGTAGGGTGGTCCTTATTTTTCAAACTCTGAATTTCTTACGGGACGCCCCCTAAATTTGTTCCATTTGGTTAGAAAATAAATTGTGTTAAATATTTTTACAATCGGATAACGGGAAAACGTGCCGCATCGCACTTGAACTTTATATATTTCATCATTTTTTGTGGTATTTGGGTCATTCCTAGGGAAAATGGAGTAATTCCAGTTTTGGATTCTATCAGATTGTTTTGATATTACTACCAACACTTTATTAGACATTTTTGGTGATGTGTCTCGAATATTCATATCATCTGCCCAGTAGTTGCCAAGATCCGGCCCGGAAAGTGAGCGCGTGCCATGCAAATCGCAGCATGCCACGGTGCAACTGCTCAAATCTGTCAAATTCACTGCCTCTTATCTCGTAAAGTATTTCGCCAGTAGTTTCGAAAAACACAACTTATTATCGTTTTTGGCAGTTCTTTAAGGTTATATTTACTTCAATATACCTCACGACTTCCATATTTTGAATAAAAATACTCGAAACTTGAGAAATATTCAGATTTTTTCGTTTCCCTTATGTATTATGTCCCTCGCGTCGGAGTATCTCCATGAAATATAATAGTGAATAAAAGTTTCCGGCAATCTTCCCTTCTGTGATATTCCTAAACATTTAGTATACACTTGGCATCTACATTGTACAATTAAGATACAATTTTTTAAAGAGTGTCTTTGACGAAAAATTTGGAAAATCAAATGTTCCCCTCTTCAAAATGTTTCAGGAAGCATGGCCTCAACTTAACAGGGAGAATTTTAAACCTGGAATGCAAGACTGGTGGGTTCGAGAAGATCTAAAGGACGCGGAAGACGAAATTCTTGCTTTCGCGCTGTAACGTTTACAGGAAAATCACCCCAGGGAAGATTACCTAGAGCTCCTTGAACTAACTGTCATTTTTGTGGGAGGGTTTCCTCCTCGAGGAATATCATTTTGCGTTCCCGGTGCATTTCACCTTGCTAGGTGGATGGCTAAAGCTATATGCTGTCTAAAAATGTTTCTTCTTCGCGATGAATTCTCCTTATCTGCCGAAGAAGAAACTGCACTCCGCGACGTGTGCGTCTTTCTAGAAATAGTACGTTTGTACGTGGAGGCTTGGATTAGCGCTCCGATTGCCATTGAAGCTCCTCGGAGAGATTTGCTGTTTTTGAAAAGTCTTTACGAGTACGACAAGACTGATAGTGAAATTAGCCGTGTGGCAATGAATCAATTTTGTAACCATTTGTGGTACCTTGCACCAGAAAGTGCAGCTCTAGCGTTTTTCGGCGACAAGGTATCAATAGACACTAAGAAACGAATGGTATTAGCCTTGCAGTCAAATGTCAACGACAATTCAGACGACTCAACCAAAAGATTTACCATACACTCGAAAGATATAATACACTTCGTAGATAAGGGACTTGAACATTTCATTTTTAATGAATCTAGACAATTTTTCAAAAGGTTCAATATTTCAATGACATTTCTCTCTAAGGATCCCCTTATGTGAAAAAATGATCACACCTATAGCGAGGGACTGGAGATTGCAAAACAACTGTAAGTCATCAACGACGCTGCAGAAAGAGGTGTTAAGATAATGGAGGACTTTAATAAATTATTTACTAAATGTGAATCTCAAAAACAGTTCGTTTTGAAAGTCGTCGCAGACTACCGGCGTAAATTTCCAGACTGCAACAGAGCAACGTTGTCAAAACAATTTTGAGAAACTCGTTATAATTTAAATATACTCTTAAATTGAACTTCTCTGGAAGGTACTTTACTATTTTAATTATCATAAGACCTTGAGAGAAAATTATTTTAATACATTGAAGTAACAATGTTTTCCCACAAATTGAAAAAGAAGTTTTTAAATAAATAGAAATATAAAAAATTACACATTATTTATACCTTACAAATTCACTTTATTGATTTAACAAGGCTTTCAAACTCATTCTATTTCAAATATGAAAACTGTTGGCTTCGTACTGTAGCGTAGCTCGATGTTTCGGGCCCCTAGGCAAGGATCGCTGATGGGCCCTCTAAGCGGAAATATTTTAGTAAAAAGATTTTTTAATATATATTTCAGCGGTGTTTATTTTTCTCTGTGGTGGGGGCCCTCTTGAGAAAGAGGTGAAAACGATAATCTGATGACAATTCATCAAAGTGACGCTTAACTATAAAAACCGTTGTCTTTCGCTCGTGGGGCCCCTTTTGTTCGAGGGCCCTTAGGCATTGCCTTCTCTTTCTATATGGTAGCTACGCCACTGGCTTTGTAATATAACAGTGAAACAAAAAAATCTGAATATTTCTCAAGTTTCGAGTATTTTTATTCAAAATATGGAAGTCGTGAGGTATATTGCAGTAAATAACCTTAAAGAACTGCCAAAAACGATAATAAGTTGTGTTTTTCGAAACTACTGGCAAAATACTTTACGAGATAAGAGGCAGCGAATTTGACAGATTTGAGCAGTTGCGCCGCGGCACGCTGCGATTTGCATGGTACGCGCTCACTTTCCGGGCCGGATCATGGCAACTACTGGGCAGATGATATGAATATTCGAGACACATCACCAAAAAATTCTAATAAAGTGTTGGTAGTAATATCAAAACAATCTGATAGAATCCAAAATTGGAATTACTCCGTTTTCGCTAGGAATGACCCAAATACCACAAAAAATGATGAAATATATAAAGTTCAAGTGCGATGCGGCACGTTTTCCCGTTATCCGATTGTAAAAATATTTAACACAATTTATTTTCTAACCAAATGGAACAAATTTAGGGTAAGAAATTTAAAAAAAATTTTATGCCTATAGCTAAGGACCACCCTAACGGAACAGTCTTCAGCCAATTGGTTCTTATTGACTAGTATGTAGTCAATTTCGTTGACCATTGGGTCCTTTCCAGGTCCATTTTCTATTGGGACTCTTTTTGAAGAAAGTGTTCATTATATATAGACTAGTACATTCAGCAAAGTCTACAAGTCGGTCCCCTCGTTCATTTCTGTCTCCATAGCCCCATTTTCCAACTGCGCTGTCGTCTTCCTTTTGTTCTCCTACCTTGGCATGACCACTTTTAGATGGCAGCTTCCTTTGTCGTGCAGTTCTCCAACTTCTTGGTAGAAATCTTCCACTTCCTCTTCCGAGTATGATGACGTTGGCACATAAACTTGGACTATTTGAAATTGATATCTTTTATTTATTTGAAGCACTAGTCTAGCTGCCCACTCGGATGAACTTTCCATTTCCACGATATTATTCTTCAATGTTTTGTGGATGATGAATCCAACACCTCCTGTTCTTCCTATGTCAGTTCCCCTGTAATAAAAAATATGTCCACTCTTCAACTCCAATAGGCCGTCACCTTTTCTTCTCACCTCACTAAGTCCTAAAATGTCCCACTTGATCTTCTCCAGTTGTTCTTGGAGCTCTTGAAGTTTATCTTCACTGGACAAAGTCTGGCAGTTAAAGGTAGTTAGGTTGAGGTTAAAGGAATTGGGTAAGGATGAGAAAGAGTGGCAGTGGGCGTTTAACCTCCGGGGATTCTTAGCACCCTCTGCCTTCGTGCCTTGTTCCTGACCACTGCGGCGGTCAGAGGCAATCCAGCCTCCGGAGAATGAGGGCTGTTTTTTATGGGTGTACATGTCATGGGGGGATTGTGGGCCTTAAAACACCACGCTGGCCCAGAGCGGGTTGGTGAGTACCTCTTTCACTTTGGCCGGAGATATTGCAGAAAGACTTCACAGCATGGTTGAACCTACCAGTGTCCGAGGACACCACTGTTCTTGGCCCTTTAGCCTCCATTTACACCCTTCTGCCTACTTTGAGGCAGGGAACTGAGGCAGTTGGAAGGGGTGTGTGTGTTTGTGTGTATATATATATATATTTTTTTTTTTGAGGGGTTATTTTGGCCCCTTTTTGCCCCATTTTTCGCCCAAAAGAAAACGTAAATTGGTGTAGAGGTTTTTATATTTGCATTTTAAAATTACTTCCCTTCAAGATACGAATTCGAGACTTAAAGTATCGGATAGGACATAAATTGTAGTTTCTTATTTTTGAAGGCAGAATTCAAATCCGAGTAGAATTAGCATAAATATTTAGTTTTTATCGAAAAAAGTGGTAATTTTCTGGGTCTAACAGTAGGCTTCCTAGGCAACAGGCTTAATATTTTCATATGGGTAAGCTTTTAATGGGAAACAGAGGCTTATATTTTAATGCCATTTATGTTAAACTATGACTAATGAAGGAAATCTGATACTGATATAATCCCCATTTATGGGGCTGCTTTGCCCCATTATTGCTCAATACGTGAACATAAAAGACAAAGCAGCTCCATATAGCCTAGATATTTGAAATTTTGCACGATTATAGAAATTTCATTGCAACTAAAGATAAAATAAAAAACTGAAAAATCTCATTTTAAGGGACGGTTTTGTTCCATTTCTGCCCCATACGAGTGTGAAAATTATAAGGAACTCCTAAATGAGATACAAACATAAAATTTGACATGGTTATATGATGTTGTACATAATCGATTCAGAATAGTTTGAAATTGTAAAAATGGTAAAATTTAAAAATCCTTGCAGAATGCAAGCACATCGTTATATATACTCTCTTCTTACAGAGGAGGATATAGGATATAAAAAGATACTAATGTCTGACCCAAACTACAATAGATGGAGAGCTGAAATTTTCAGAAAATGTAGATGGCATGGAGAAATGGACAGGAAAAATAGAAATTTACAATAATTTTTATTTTATTGGCCATTAAAAATTATAAACTTTTAAACAAACATTTCATGGTTTAAGGACTTCTAAATGTTCTACAATGCTGAAATATATTCTGACAGTAGAATTTACCAAATAATGATATCAGAATTATAGAAATTTGAAAATGTTTATTTATTCGGTCGTTAAAAATTCATATATGTTAAAAAATTCACTAATCTTTATATACGTTCGGTCGAACTAGAAGGCTGAAATTAAGGACTTATGCTTCAGTTACAATTAGATTTGAAAATTTCAAAAAAGTTTATTATTGTGGCTGTTGAAAATTCATGAAGTTTAAACAATGAAATTTATATAAATGCAATTCTAGAGGTGCTATATAGATGAAAATTTGCAGAAATGTGAGGTATTTGTAACAAATGATGAAAACTTATAAATTTTTAGAATTATAAATTTTGGAGGTTGGTTTTATTCCAATATTGTCCATAAAGAAAAACACGTAAATCAGTGCAGAGGTGCAAACTTTTGAGTTTAAAAATTATTTGTCTGCAGCTACTCTTTATATTATGGTGAGAAAAAATGCTTGAGAAATGCAAGCACACATTAACTAGTGTGTGTGTGTGTGTGTGTGTGTGTGTATAATTTATTCATCCTGGGATTTGTACATACAAATATAGGACAAGTCAAGAAAGAGAAAAAAAGAAATGAAAACATTTAACATGTACATTAATGCATTACATTATTAATATTGGAGGATACAAAATTATGAGGCATTTCCAGATGTGTTACAAACTTGAAATTCCGTAGGATTATAGATTTTTGGTCACAAACGAAGGAAAAAATCCAAAACTTTCAAAATTCCAATTTTGAGGTGCTATTTTGGCCCCTTTTTGCCCCATTTTTGGACCATAAGAAAATGTTATTTGGTGTAGAGGTTTTTATATTTGCATTTTAAAATTACTTCCTGTCAAGATATGAACTCCAGACTTAAACAGTCGGATAGGATATGAATTATAGTTTCTTATTTTTGAAGACAGAATTCAAATCCGAGTAGAATTAGCATAAATTTATAGTTTTTATCGGAAAAAAGTGGTAATTTTGTTGGATCCAACAATAGGCTGCCTAGGCAACAAGCTTAATCCTTTCAGATGGGTAAGCTTTTAATGGGAATCAGAGGTTTATATTTTAATGCCATTAATGTTAAACTACGACTAATGAAGGAAATCCAATATTGATATAATCCCCATTTTTGGGGCTCTTTTGCCCCAGTATTGCTATACGAGAACGAAAATGATGGGGCACCTCCATATGACCTAAAGACTAAAAATTAGGCACTGTTATAGAAATTTCGTTGCAACCGAAGATAAAATAAAATATTACAAAAACATTGAAATTCATATAAATGCACTTCTAAAGGTGCTACATTGATGAAATTTTACAGAAATGTGAGGTATTCATAACAAATTATGAAAAACTATAAAATGTTTGTAATTATATATTTTAGGGGGTCGTTTTTACCCCAATAGTTTCAAAACAGAAAATCTCATAATTCGGCGCAAGGATGAAAACTTATGTGTTTCCAAATTATTTTTCTGGTTTTACTCTTTACATTAAGGTGAGAGAATATGCTTGTAGAATGCAAGCCCACATTCACTATTATGATATATATAGGATATATTTAGGATATAGGATACTAGTGATGGTGTGCTTGCATTCTGCAAGCATTTTCTCTCACCTTAAAGTAAAAATTAAAGCAGAAAAATAATTTTCAAACGCATTTGCATCTCTGCGCCAAATTAGGTTTTCCTGTTTTGAAAGTATTGAGGTAAAAACAACCCCTAAAATGTATAATTATATTTTTTTTAGGTTTTCATCATTCGTTTCGAATACCTCATATTTATGCAAAATATCATCGGTGTAGCACCTCTAGAAGTGCATTTATAGAAATTTAATTGTTTATATTTTATGAATTTTTAACAGCCACAATAATAAATATTTCTAAAATTTTCTATGTTGTTTACTACTGGAGCATCATTCCCTACCTAGTTTAAATTTTTCAGCTTCCTGCACCTTCAGAAAGTACATAAGCATTAGTCAATTTGTTTAACATTTGAGAATTTATTACGGCCGACCGAATAAAAATTTTCAAATTTCTGTAATCCCGTTTTCATTATTTGGCAAATTCTACCATTATTACCCCAATATTGACCATAAGGAAAATCACGTAAATTGGCAAGAAGGTGCAAACTGTTGTGTTTAAAAATTCCTCTCGCGCTAGTTTTACTGATTATTTTTCCCTAATGAACGTTTCGGTACGAAACGAAATACGAGCTGAATAACTTCAAAACTTGTAACTACAGCGCAACGGTCGTGTTGTGAATCAGAATAGGGAACCGGTTGTTAAAATTTTTGCAGCTCACCACAGAGTATATATATATATATATGCACACACACATACCAGTGGCTCTCCAATCTAGGTCTCAGGCGCCAAATATATATATATATATACTAGTGAAGGTATGCTTGCGTTCTGCAAGCATTTTCTCTCACCCTAAAGTTAAGAGTAGGATCACACAAAAAGTGCAAGTCATGCTTATTACACCGTAGAAAATACCAACGTGATGTCACGCCAACAAAGCATTGAAAGATGGAGAGAGAGTTGCGAAACATCTACAATTTTGGCGCTCTTCAAATATCTAAGTTAGTATTTGGAAAACGAAACCAGATATCTGAATGAATCTTTTAAATAATTAAAACTCAATCTTTCTTCTACATTTATAGTAGAATCTTTTCTTCTATCTATAACAACAACTGTATAAGTTATATCTACTATTTAATGGGTTTATATAAGGCTAGTTTATTCAAGGCAACTTTAACAATAATTCTATTTTCCCAAAAACGGCTCTAACGATTTTGATCAAATTTGGTACAGTTACTTGAGTATACATCTATAATAATACTTCATATTTTATTTTTCTCAACGAATAAATATAAGACTGGTTTATTCTTGGGCAACTTTAACAAAAATTTGATTTTCTCAAAACAGGCTCATACGATTTTCATTTTCTAAAGATAACTAAATGACGCATTAGTATATGAGAAAGTTTGTACAATGTATGTTGTACCGATTTTTTTAGTATACAGTGCCACCACCATTAAGCGGTCAATTCTGTAAACATATTCAAAATATACCTAATTTACGGCAATAAGGACGACTGTATTATTTTGCGATAGGATATAATAATTTTGCCTTACAATGCTATTCATAATAATTTAAATATCTATACCCCAAATATGGCGTGTCATGTGTTGGCCATATAAGATTTTTACTTTCTCCATACGAAGTAATTGGAAAGTATTGTGATCATGAAAAAAATCGACTTTGAGATTTCAACGGAAATACACGTTTTGAGGTCCCTAAAAAACGTTTAGGCTAATTTTGGAATGATGTCTGTGTGTTTAGTTATCTTTATAAAATGAAAATCGTATGAGCCTCTTTTTGGAAAATCCAATTTTTGTTCAAGTTGCCCTAGAATAAACTAGCCTTATATTCACTCATTGAGGAAAATGAAATATGTAGTATTATTGAAGACGTAAACTCAAGTAACTGTACGAAATTTGATCAAAATCGTTAGAGCTGTTTTTGAGAAAATCGAGTTGTTGTTAAAGTTGCCTAGAATAAACTAGCATTATATTCATTTTTTGAGAAATATGAACTATACAGTATTATTGAAAACGTAAACTCAAGTAACTGTAAGAAATTTGATCAAAATCGTTTTAGCCGTTTTTGAGAAAATGGAATTGTTGTTAAAGTTGCTTAGAATAAACTATCCTTATATTCATTTTTTGAGGAATATGAACTATACGGAATTATTAAAGAGGTAATCTCAAATAGCTGTACGAAATTTGATCAAATTCGTAAGAGCTGTTTTTGAGAAAATCGGATTTCTGTTAAAAATACGTTGAATTAACTACTCTTAATTATTGATCAATGTCAACCATTTCTATGTATACTCTGCTCAGTATGATAACATGCCTAAGTACGAGATTTCATTCATTTTCGTTCTTTCATCTAGGCTCCAGAGCCAGTAACAAACAGACACCAAAGAAAGCTTCACTCCAAATTTAAACGCATCAATAACTGTAAGTCACAGGCGGAAGTAATTTCAATTTCACTTAAGTACAGAGATTGTTGGACTAAGACCAAAAAGGTTATGCGCAAAGCACTAACGGACTTAAAGAAAAAGACTCTTAGTGAACATCTAAGTGAAAATCCCAAATGCTTTTGGTCATATGTTGGAGAAGTTCAAGGTCGACGCCCAACCGTAGCCCTGTTAATAAACAACAAAGGAGAGGTAGTTAGCGATAGCACAGGTAAAGGAAATTGGTAAAACTTATTTTTTCAGTGTGTATTTACTACCGAAGACGTGATAGCGAAGGTCGTGGCGCCCGAACCAGGCAAGGAAAAAATGAACGATATAGTCATATTACCAAAAGGGATAGCTCAACAGCTTAAAAATATCAAGTCAAATCAATCTCCGGGTTCAAAAGAGATACCAGCTAGAGTATTCAAGGAGTTAGCACTAGAAATAGCACCTTATCTCGAAATAGTTTTCAGTAAGTCACTTAGTCATGCCGTTATACCTAAGGAATGAAAATTAACCTTTATAATGCCGTTACACAAAGGTGGGAGAAAAGACGACAGAGAAATTACAGGCTAATTTTGCTTACCTCCCTATCTTGCAAGGTTCTCGAGCACATTGTCGTTAACTCCGATGGACTTCTTAGATAGTCAGAACTTGCTAAGTAAATATCAACATGGCTTCAGGAAAACGAGATCTTGTGCAACACAGCTCGCTCTGTTCGTTCACGATATACTAAGATCAGGAGACCATACGATTCAGTTAGATGCGGTTTTCCTTGACTTCAAGAAGGCTTTCGATAAAGTTCTGCACAGTAAGTTAGTGAAGAAATTAAATGACTGTGGAATTAATCGAAAGATAATCAAGTGGATCAGGGATTTTCTTAATGAGCGTGAACAAATAGTAGTTATAGATGGATTTAAATCAGATTCAGTCAGCGTAGCCTCAGGCGTTCCACAGGGAAGTGTAATCGGCCCCCTACTATTCCTTTTATATATAAACGACTTAGATAAGGTTATTAAAAGTAAAATCAAGTTATTCGCGGATGATACAGTAGTTTACAGAGAGATTAACAGTCCTAATGATCAATTATTACTTTCTGACGACTTAAATGCAATTCTCGAGTGGTGTAAAGAGTGGCAGTTAGAATTGAACTTAGGAAAGAGTTCCTTTATGAGATTCTGTGGAAGCAAAAAATTGGACACGACAAATTACACTGTTGAAGGCATCTAGCTGAAACTAGCCGATTCCGATCAAATACTTAAGCGTTACTTTAACAAGCAACCTCTCATGGGATATGCACATACGAAATATATGCGGGAAGGCTAAACAGAAACTAGGATTCATCAAACGCATAGTAGGTAAAACTGAGGAAAAAGTCAAAGAGACATGTTACTTCTTGTTAGTAAGACCGCTATTAGAGTACGAGTCGAGTATATGGGATGCATATGAGAAAGGATCAATCTCAGAGCTAGAAAGAGTGCAGCGAAAAGCCGCTAGATTCATCAAAAATTGTTACGATAGAAACAAAAGTGTTACAGCCTTGATACAGGACTTAGGATGGGAATCACTAACTGAGCGCCGATCACGCTCTAGGTTAAAACTTCTTGAAAGATTTAGAATGCATATATTCTCCAGTGATGTCGAAGAAATAATAAGAGCGCCAACTTATATTGGTAGAATGGACCATCCTCGTAAAATAAGAGAGATATCCTGTAAGACAGAGGTATAAAGGCTAGTTTTTCCCTAGAACGATAGCTGAGCAGAACAGAAGTTACGAAAAGAAATCAGCCGACGTAGAGTGATACTATTCATTATTATGCACTTTCCCTTGGTGCTATATCACCCCCTGCCCCACACCATTGCAGTGGCTTGCAGGATGGACTGTAGATATAGATATAGACAGACGGCATTGCAAAAACCACTTTTTCGGATTCAGCGACACCTAAAATGTTTATTTCCGTTAAAATCTCGGGGTCGAGTTTTTTCACTATAACAATACTTTCTCGATACTTTGTATGAGAAAGTAAAAATGGAATAAACTGAGAAGATAAACATGATTTTGTAGACGAACATTAACACACTTTGTGGCCTTACAATGTACTATATCTCATTCATCTTGCAACATAAATAATATGACAATTTTTTTACTTTCTCCATATATGTACCATAGAGAAAGTATTGTTTTCATGAAAACAATCGACTTCGAGATATCAACGGAAATACGTTTTGAGGTCCCTAGAACGCACTATTTTCGGAATGATGTCTGTGTGTGTGTGGTTAATTGATTGTGGGCGTTCTAACTCGAAAAGTACTTGCCATAGCATTACGAAATTTCATATGTAACACTTTTGTATGAGCACAAAGAGCTGATTAGTTTTTTAACCATACCGGTTACCCGGAAGTCGAGGTTTATTCATAACCTGATTCATTTTATGCGATATTTCTCTGGTAATACCTCATTAGTGTATACATTGGCCATTACAAAAAATGTAGAAAATATAATTTCCTACATCTTTTTTTTCAAACAATTTTCCATAGCAGTTATTGTTTAGGAATTATTTATTAAAAAAATCGGTACAACATACATTGTACAAACTTTCTCATACACTATCTTATCTTATCTTTAGAAAATGAAAATCTTATGAACCTGTTTTTAGAAAATCATTTTTTGTTCAAGTTGTCCAAGAATTAGCTAGCCTTATATTCATTCATTGAGAAAAATGAAATACGTAGTATTATTGTAGATGTATACTCAACTAACTGAATGAAATTTGATCAAAATCGTTACAGCCGTTTTTGAGAAAATGGAATTGTTGTTAAAGTTGCCTAGAATAAACTAGCCTTATATTCATTTTTTCAAAAATGTGAACTATACAGTATTATGACGTAACCTCAAGTAACTGTACGAAATTTGATAAAAATCGTTAGAGCCGTTTTTGAGAAAAACGAATTATTGTTAAAGTTGGCTAGAATAAACTAGCCTTATATTCATTTTTTAAGAAATATGAACTATACGGTGTTATTGAAGACATAAACTCAAGTAACTCTATGAAATTTGATCAACATCGTTAGAGCCATTTTTGAGAAAATCGAATTGTTGTTAAAAACGTGTAGAATAAACTACTCTTAATTATTGAGCAACGTCAACCATTTCTATGTATACTCTGCTCAGTATGATAACATGCCTAAGTACGAGATTTCATTCATTTTCGCTTTACCGTCTAGGCTCCAGAGCCAGTAACAGACAGGCAGATGGCATTGTGAAAACCACTTTTTCGGATTCAGCGACACTTAACACATATTTCCGTAAAAATCTTGAATTCGAATTTTTTCGCAATACTTAGTATGAGAAAGTAATAATTGGTTTTTTTGGTTTCCGTCAAATATCTCCTTAAAAACGTCATTATTGGTAATATTCGTGAGGAACAAAGTTGTAGAGAATAATATTTTTTCCAAGTTTTGTTTGAAACTTATTTTCGTAGAACCTTCCATTTTGGAGATATTTTGCTTATTCGTAAATTTCCAGTATACAGCGCCACCACCATGTAGCGGTGAATTCTGTGAACATATTCAAAATATACCTAATTTACGGCAGTTAGGATGACTGTATTCTTTTATGATACGAAATAATAATTTTCCCTTAATACGCTATTCATAATAATTTAAATATCTGTACCCCAAATATTAAGAAAGTGATGTGTTGACACCATCAAATTTTTTAAATTACTAAAATCACATTTTTACTATCATATTTGACCTTCACTTACTACATAAAATTTACACTCAGAATATAAAACAACGATTATTTATTATAATTAAAACAACACTTTATAATAATAATGAATGGTTTTAAAAATGCACATTAGTATGGTAAATACGGAATCGTTGGTCTATACCATGGGTGTCCAAACTGAGGCCACCAGGTCGCATGCAGCTACTTTCACGATTTCGTGTGGTTCGCTCAATGATTTTATTTTTTAATGTACTTGTGGCTATTTTCTAGAGAAAAATTCCAAAATATTTTCATTTGTCGTAATTTTATTTGTTGTTTAAATATATATTCATATTTTGCCAAGTATTCATTGTGTATCGATGAAAGTACTGACATCACCGACTCTGCCCAATTAGAGATTTTTATTCGAGGTTAAACAGAGAGTTTTGAGGGTGCGGAGGAATTGCTGAATATAGTTGGTTTGGTTGACTCCACAACCGGAAAAGACATTTGCAATGCGGTTCTAAATGAAATGCAGCTACACAAAATTGACTCGTCAAATCTTATTCCAATTGTGACTGATGCAGCACCATCAATGCGAGGTTCTAACAAGTTAGGAAAGTGTACAGTGTATAACAAATGGGGGAGTTTTGTGCAATGGAGTATTAGAAAGAAATTATATAGCTGTACGTAAGGGAAATAGCATTTTGAAGTTCTTTTCATCATCATAAATAATCCATTTTCTTCCTATTTAATAATATTACATGTACACGTAAGGAAATTAAACGTTTGTTTGTGAGATTGTTTATGTTAGCAACAATGAAGAAGTAATCATGCAAGAAATTTTCAGTTCAAATCGAATTAACATATTTTTGTTTGATTTTCTCGATAATGGATAATGTATAGAAAAAAATACTCTTCTTTACCAGTTCTACAACTTTTATTTGAAAAATATTTTGATATGAGCAATACTTTACGAGAGATGTCACCAGTGAAGTGGTATCCCTGATTGGCATACGTGATTCATTTTTACGATTTTCTTATTATATTTGATTGTGTCCTTAATATCAAATTTCATGAAAATACGTTCGGTAGAAGCCGAGAATGAACATGCGGATGGACGGCCAGACAGACCGACGATAATAGGCGCTCGTGCTGGAAGCGAAATGCGCCAAAAATGGTGCAGTCTCATTGCTGAAAAAAAATATTTTTCATAAATTCCCATGTGCTGAAGTCATCGATTTGCACTGTCTTATTCATGTACAAAATTTATGTTCAAAGTGCATTAATATGGAGTCTATCATGAATATTATCATCAAAACCGTTAATTACATCAGAGGCAGCGCTGTGAGACATCGAATATTTAAGGAAATGATTAAGGATGTGGAGGAAGTCGAAGGAACTGATGTTATTTATTTCACAAATGTTTGTTGGTTAAGCAGAGGGAAAGCAGTGAAAAGATTTTTTGAGCTACAAGAGGAAATTAACTTTTTCATGCAAGCAGAAGGCAAACCCATCAATGAATTCAGTGAAGAAATTTTTTCCTTGGATCTGCGTTTTTTGTTGATATAATATTCCATATCAATAATTTGAATGTGCAGCTGCAAGGAAAAGACACTGATATAGCCAAAATGTATCGTTTGATCAACGCATTTATTAGGAAGTTAAATTTGTTTCAAAATCAGCTAAGGGAAAACAAATATGATTATGTTGAATATTAACCGAGAAGGATACTAAAAGATTTGCACGGGATATTGATATTTTAATTCAAGAGTTCAAAGAACGCTTTTCAGTACTTCTAAAAATGAAAAATGAGATTGAAATCTTATCAAACCCATTTATTGTGGACTATAATTCTTGAGCTTATTGAATTGGAATCTGATATTGTGCTTTCAAAGAAAAACAAAAAAATTTTCATAACATTTATATCACACGAGAAAAAAATTCAGGTCTCAGAGACCATGCCTTAAAAATGACATCACTTTTTAGAAGTATAGTGTGGGACCCCGCATCCGGCTACCCAGTATCCTGAAAGTTCCTAAAACCGTAATATATATAAAAGCGTAATATTTAAAATGCGTGCCAAGTAATTTGTGTTTGTTGGTGGTGCCACTGATGTGCGACTGTTTTATAACCAGTTGTTGGTGAAGGCTTGTATTCTCGTGATTTTTGCTCACATTTTTACTGTAGAGCAGGTGTATAATGCTGACGAGACTTCTTTATATTGGAGGTATATTCCTAGAAAAACTGTTGTTGCACTAGAGGAATCAGCACCCAGTGGGTTTAAAGACTCAAAAGAAAGGATAACAGTGCTAGGTTGTGCATTTGTGTATTTGTTTTTACATTTTAGGCCTGGCTAACCGAATTCCGGAAAAACCCCCTATCCGGCAACCCTCAGGTCCCAAGCATGCCGGATACAGGGTCCCACACTGTACTTACCTTTGCAAACAACTTTTCATTCAAATGAAAATCACAAAAATCAGTACAACATACATTGTATAAATTTTCTCATATACTAATGAGTCGTTTAGTTATCTTTAGAAAATGAAAATCGTAGCAGCCGGTTTTTAGAAAATCCAATTTTTCTTCAAATTGCCCAAGAATAAACTAGCCTTATATTCATTCTTTAAGAAAAATGAAATATGTAGTATAATTTCAGACTTATACTCAAGTAACGGTACAAAATTTTATCAAAACCGTTGAGGCCATTTTTGAGAAAATCAAATTATTGCTAAAGTTGCCTAGAATAAGCTAGCCTTATATTCATTTTTTCAGAAATATGAACTATACAGTATTATTAAAGACGTAAACTCAAGTAACTGTATGAAATTTGATCAAAATCGTTATAGGCGTTTTTGAGAAAATGGAATTGTTGTTAAAAATGCATAGAATAAACTTCCCTTAATTATTGAGCAATGTCAACCATTTCTTCATATGGTACTCTGCTCTGTATGATAAAATGCCTAAGTACGAGATTTCATTTATTTTTTCTGTACAGCAAGTAACAGACATACAGACAGACGGCATTGCAAAAATCACTTTTTCGGATTCAGTGACACCTAAAACGTATATTTCCATAAAAATCTCGAGGTCGAATTTTTTCGCAATGACAATACTTTCTTAATATACTTCGTATATGAGAAAGTAAAAAATCGATACCAGAATAATTTGACCAATAAAAATATGACCCATCAGCTCAGATTATCATCCACAAAATTAAAGGATTTACAAATTGATGATCTTTTCAATTACCATATATACCCGAATATAAGACGACTCTGATTATAAGACGACCCCCCATTTTGAACTCCTAATAAAAGAAAAAAAATTATTATGCACACCATGACAGAGGTTTATTATGCCATTGACTAATAAACATTGAACCAATTGAAATAAGCAGTTTTGTAGTGTTAGTTGGCATATACATTTGCTTTCCTTCAAGTGTCTATCAACAACTGATTTTAACTTCTTACAGGACCTACTATAAATGCGACGTCAATGCAAGCGTTTATTTAGATTATCAGTGAAGAGAAGATAACAATAATGCTTTTCTTTCGTCTATTTGAAGGTTTAATTGGCCTTAAATGAATCGGAGGCAACAATGAGAGTCTCCTTTGGCAACGCCCATAATGAGTACAAAAATCCTAAAAATTTCAAAAAAGAATGCGTATTTCTGAAAAATTCGACCGTGTAACGTGTAAACATTGCAGGAATAAGATAGTATAGAGCTTTAGCCATCGAATAAAGCATAAAAGAAGAAAATCGGTCCAAATTTATGTATTTTAATGAATGAAGGAAAGAAACCTTGCACTCTGAAAAATTGAAAATCCTGTATAAACTTTTGGGAAAATATAATGTATTTGAGCCCGGGACACTTTAGCAAACGAAAATATTTTTCCAGGGACCTCATAGCCAGTAGCCTCATAGCCCATAGCCGTTTACCGCGTATCTTTTATGACGAACGGTTCTCGAGAAATACGCCGATATAATTACACGAGACTTCATACTCACGGACGCACGCAGCTTCACAACGCGCATAATATATAGGATAAAATTCAAAAGAGTATTTGTATTCGAATACATTTGAATCGATTCATTTTTTATTACTACTTTTAATAATCGATTGTTTCGATTGATTTAAAGAATCGAATATTTCGATTATACTCTGCATTCGGTTCCTCTGTCAGTCAAACTATTACGCACCGCGCGATTATAAGACGACTAGAGATTTTTCGGTCATAAAAATTGGAGCAAAACCTCGTCTTATATTCAGGTATATACGGTATATAAATTTAAAATACTTTGTAAAAAATTGAACTTTGTTAAAGAAGTATGTATTATAAAAAAGAAAAAAATTTGTAATTTGATTTAAATGAGTTAAAAATACTCTGAAAAAAACCTTTTAAAGAAATATGCAATATAAAAAATAACAGAAAAATTAATAATTGTTTTAGCAAACAAATCCTACAAACCCCCCTTTCTACTGTGGCCACTCAAGATTTTTTCTGGCCACTATAAGACTACATGAGCTTCCATATCTGGACACCCATGGTCTATACAGAGGCCTACATCACATTTGGTGTACTTAAATCTTGTTCCTGCTCCTTTTTTATTTGCAAAACACACACGGCAATGTAAACTGGTACGAATGTTTCACAATGTATTCATTAATGCTTCATGCAGAAATACATTTGTAGTTCATTTACCCCTTGCTCCTTATAACATACTTTTTTCAGAGAGAAGAAAACTTGTGAAGCTAGGACATATTTAGTTAGCAGGTACTTTGTTAAAAACAATGAAAGTGTGATGTATTCACAAAAAAAAACAAAGAGTAACCATTATGAACATTATCCACATAGTCATAAAGGTAATACGAGAACCAAACAAGACAGAACGATTTCTGAAACACAGAAATACACTCCGTCGCCGTACGGCGACGCTCGGCCGTGTGACCATGCATTCAGTTTCGCCATATGGCGACGCCCGGCCAATAAAGGTTAAATGAATTTATTTTTAAATGTCATTTTTGACTGTTTTTAGAAGGTTTTGGAAGTGTGTGCTGGCAGAGATAGCACTTTGCATTACCACTTTTTACATTTTTACAATGAACCATTGCATTTTTGCTTAAAAATACTTTTTAATAGGTTATCGGAGTTTAATCTAAAATAATAAGGCAGAAATAAGTTAATTTATTGATTAACTAGGAAAATTTATTTCAGCTTTGCATTATAAGTGAACTTGCATTGAAACTATTTTTGAAATATTTACTGCTGTTGTTTTATGAACATAGCAGTGAACCATGCAGAGTTCAGGAAACTATGCTATGTGTTATCATTATTGAGAGGTCCAATTAGTTGTGGATCATTGTAATAATAATGGTAACATTTTATTACAATACTGATATATGGCAATGTTTGAATAACTTGCTAACTTATTTGGACTTCAATGATGATTGATGGTCTTTGTGGAGGCAGTAGTTATATATATGATGCAGGTATTTTTATTAAGTCTATTTTTAAAAACTGTGGCTCTCTTAAGGATAGTCATAGAACTGTGTGAGGATACATTTATGGGATGCCTCAACTTTAACTGAAAATTATAAAATTATTTTAATTTTAACTAGCTATTAATATTACTATTGTTTCAAAAGGATGTCTCAGGGACCACTGGATTTACCTTGATTATAAGATATATGATTACTACACTAGTACAATAATTTGTTCTATTAATTTATAAAATTATTTTTGTCATTACTTTGGAATTTTTGGACTTATAAAAAATGGTCCACAGATGATATGTCCACAGTCTTTATGTCCACTGCCTTTACGTTCACTCTGAAGCGATACCAATTGGGTATGCAACATTTACACAAAAATAACTTTGGTTAATAGTTAACAATTTATTAACCATACCAAAATAAAATAAAAAATAACAATTCTCACAACTTATAATTCACCCATGCCACTGTATGGTTCAGGCACCATGGACTTCACTTGAAAGTTCAGGCGAGGTTAGCTCAGCTGATGTAGTGAGGGTTAGACTAGTGCGGTCAGGTCATTTCTCCTGCTGCGGTTGGGAAGAGAAATGAGAGAAAGCAAAAGCCCCCTCACTGCCTCGAACAGAGTTCCAGGGGAAGAGGGGAGGGTTCCACACGCCACTCTGGAATTTCCAGATGGTAAGTTATGATTGGTGAACATTTGAAGAGGAGTTGGTAGATTTGCAGTTCTCATCTTAAAGTTTGTTGAGCTGGAAGGGGACTGGAGGGAGGGCACACGTTTTTGGCGTATATATTTAGACACCCAGAAAAGTCTGTGGCATCCCAGAGGAGCAGCATCCAGGGGCAGGGCGATTTGTTCGGCCTTGGTCTCTCTCGCCGGCCTTTGTCGATCGACAGTCCTTGGAATTCTGGACTAAGTCCCTCGGGATGCTGAACAAAGTCCCGAGGGCAAGGAAAAATGTCACATCCAACCCCTCAAAAATGATGAAAAGAGAACAAAATGCCCTCTAGACTGTTTTTACACCCTTCTTAGATGATTCTGTCAAGTTTGGTTGGACCACCAGCAAAGTTATTGACAATAAGCCCAAGTTAGAACATTGTACATAAAAGAATTTAATAGAAGTTAGTTGAAATCATCAGCAGATAACAGCAGAAAGGCCTGACAAAGGAAGGGTATCCCACAATGGATACCCTGAACATAAATAACTATCTCGACGGACAACCGAAATAGCTTTATATTATGAAATTATGAAAGTAATTAGCAAGTGAAATTTCTTGCGCAATACTAAATACAGCAGTGATTATTATCTGATATAATCAGTTAATACAAATAAAAATTATATCTTATCTTATCTACCTGGATAACTCTTCCCAATATGATTCACCAAGACAAGCCAAAAATTTTTTAGAGATTACATTAAATTAGGTAGTATTAGCAAGATTAGTTATTCTTGTAATTAGATTTATATAATGACACAATAATAGATATATAATGTATAATCAGCTGGTAATAACAGAGTTTGTAACTTATTTTAGGAATGATACAATATATAATATTTCATCAGCTGATAGAAGTAGAGTATCAATAGTTTAACAAAAGTTAGCTATAATAAACTTGGCAAGCCTTCTTGGGTAATAAACATAGATTAAATATTAAGAATAGACAATGGTCGTAAGCAGACCTAGGAAGTTTATGCACAAAAAATCCCCAAAATATGCAAGAATATGCAGCAAAAAAACCCAAAATATGCTATAAATATGCAAAAAAAAGACAAAAAGACTAAAAAGTAATGCTCAATTTTTTATTATAATGAAAAAAAGTCATGAGACTGTGGTCACAATATTAAACATTTGTTATATGTCATTCATTTCATATCTAACTATATATTAATTTTACGTTGACGTCTTTAGACATTTGTTTACAATTTATATCGGCGTATTTCTCGAGAACCGTTCGTCGTAAAGATATGCTGTAAACAGCATTTTGTTTCTCCTGGCTATGAGGTACGTGGAAAAATATTTTCATATGCTAAAGTGTCCCGGGTTTGAATCCAGGAGACAATTATATTTTCCAATGGGTTTACACGGGATTTTCGATTTTTCAGAGTGCAAGGTTTTCTTCCTTCGTTCGTTAAAATACGTAAATATGGACCGATTTTCTTCTTTTTTGCTGTATTTGACGGCTAAAGTTCTATACTATCTTATTCTTGCCATGTTTATATGCTATACAGTCGAAGTTTTCAGAAATATGCGTTACTTTTTGAACTTTTGCGGATTTTTTGTACTCTTTCCGGGCGTTGCCAAGGCGACCGTCATTGTTACCTCCGATTCAATAACTATCAATTATACCTTCAAATAGGTGAAAGAATAGCGTTATTCGCTTCGCACATTTGTTTAACATAAGCATAGAAATTAATGAAGCATAGCAACGTAAATATTTACGGATAATTATTTTGTTGACTGCGTATGGGAAGCATTTCTAGATGTGTCAATAACATGTGTATAACAAACAAGCTCCCAGCATATTGAGTTTTATTTTAAATTGTGCAATTAATTTGTTTTTTGTTTTGTTTCATCATTTGAATGCTGGAATCTTACCTTTTTGTAAGTAGAACCATCATATGACACATCTGTAATCCGTATTAACGCAAATAGGCTCATGCATCAATTACAAATTAGATGAGAATAAGGATGCACGTTACTTTGTAAACACATTATATGGTTATCTTACTTTCATTGATAATCTAAATAAACGGTTGCATTGACGTCGCCTTTATAGTAGGTCCTGTAAGAAGTTAAAAGCAGTCGTTGATAGACACTTGAAGTAAAGCAATTGTTTGTGAGTTCGTCTATAAGGGTGCAATGATAATCATTGGAACTAAGGTAAGGTAGAGCTATTAGTCCAGCTACAGCTGCCAGAGAAAGGAAGCGGAGCAAAAGATCAAAGGAAGAGTATTGTAGGAAAGAGAGAGAAAGATAGGCGGAAGCTCACAGGATTGCCTGTGTAGATGAGGAGCAGAGAGTACAAGAAAGACAAAGAAATAGGGAAACACATCAAATGAATAGGAAACAAAGATCTAACCTAGGGCCGAACTATTTAGATTATTTGCATTTCATTTATTTCATTAATTATTCAATCAAAATTATTTCACTAAACTTTCAGTTTATTTAAATCACGTTGAGGATTGGAGATCCGGGGCTGCCCTACTAGTGTAATTTAAATTACAATAAACAATTAGAATCTTTTCCAAGTTTTTAGTAATAAGGCCGTGCCTCTTGTCTCACAGCACCACTTTCAATAGTAACTTGTAGTAACTGATGCGTGGTAGGAGCAAGTCCGGTCTTGAGTGGCATTGTTTTTAATTTCCCTATGCGTCTACGCTACGACTCATCCCAAAATCACGTGCTTCGAACATGCAACATGGTACAATATAACGATAACATAATGAGTTGCTCACCAGGCAAATTTTCTCTTACACATTTACCCTCTCCCCATCCTTTTGTCTCACAGCTATGAAGAAAAGAGGGGTGGAATGGCAGGGCGAATATTTCTTGCCACACATTTCTTGGAGTAGTGGATCATCATTCTTATAACTGTCTTTAATCATTTTATCACAGTATAAAATGAAAATAAAGTTTAATTTGTTTTTATACACATATTTATTACAGTTGGTCTTGCCATCCACGGTACTTTTCAGGAATGTAATCCCCACAGTTGGCGTGGGATTAGTGCGTAATTACTTCTGTAATGTGATTTTAAAATACTTCGAACGTAAGAAGCGAAATATGCAAAAATATGCAACGTGATGAGGTACCCCCCACATTATGCAAAAAAATGCACATATGCAACTTCAAATATGGCTCAAATATCGTAATTTTACTTGAAACGGATATTTACAAAATCTTACGTAAATATGACCTTCCAATAAAAACATGCATTTGCATAAACTTCCGAGGTCTGGTCATAAGTTTATATAAATGAACCACCAACTTAGTTAATGAAATATGCTAAGAACCATACAAGTCTTAAATACTAAGTAATTAATTCTAGGACGGGGATTATGACCCTTTAGGCCTGAAATGGGGATTAACAAAAATAAATAGAAGGGAGCCGTGACCAGGTTAGAGAAATTAATTTATGGCCATGGAGCATCAGTAGATTACTCCATAGAGTTTTCATCTACTATGCTACATCTCAACAATTGGTGATTCACACCTCACAGTAAAGTGGTATTAATGGGCGATGAGATTCCCAACCCCTATGCTAGAACAAACACTTCACACAGAGCCATAGAATGACTTAACATTACATAAATTAATAATTCTTTCCCTTCTATTATTAATTGCTAGAACAGCTGTAACAGGAGTTACAAATCTTAAAATAGGGTAAGATTTTGTGATTAATTTGGCAGTTAACTTCTTTGCCTTGGAACTCTAGGTAAATCTCTGACATATGACATGGTCACCGACCTTAAAAGGGTTCCCTGAATGGTATCTATTATAGGCCTGTGCTTGCCTTGCCTGAGCCCTTTTCAGGTTTGCAAACACATCCTTCCAAATTACATTCATCTCAGGCCGCGTAGTTTCTTGATCAAACAATTTTTGGGGAATTGACCAAACATTTGAAAGGGGATGTGGTAATTCTCGACCAAGAAATATTTTGGCTGGAGTATAGCCAGTACTGCCATGGTGGACCGAATTGAAAGCAAAAATTAAAATAGGAATGTGTTTATCCCATTGTGGGTGATTATCCTTTGCCAGGATAGTGAGGGAATATTTAAAATTACTATTCACTCTCTCAGCGTGATTTGGTTGGAGATGGTAAGGAGCAGTAAATATATGTTTAATCCCAGATTTGATACACATTTCGTGGAACATATTGGATTTAAATTGAGCTGCAATGTCAGAGACCAGAAATTTTGGATAACCGAATTTTGAGAAGACCTTGTTAGTTAATATTAAAATAACCTGGGCAGCTGTAGGTGAACGAATTGGTTCAATAAGTGTGAATTTATTGAAACCATCCACAATTGTCAGAGCATAGGAGTTTCCAGAGCGACTACAGGGTAAGGGACCAACAAAATCTTTGTATATCTGCTCCCAAGGATAATTATTAACTGTGGAAGACATAATGCCTGGTGGGAGAATGTTCCTCGGTTTGCAAGTCTGACACAAAAGACAATTTTTGGTCATCGTGGTAACATCTGCTCTCAGGGTTTTCCACCAGTATTCTCTGGAGATCCTTTCAATCGTCTTTGCTATTCCCATGTGTCCAGCAGAGGGAAGGGAATGGAAATATTCAAACAGGATGGATTTGATCAAGTCAGGAACCACAATTTTGGGTGTTTGGCTGTTATTGGGCTTGTAATATAAGATATTATCATGAATGAAATAATTCTTGACCAGCTGACCAGTTTTGATTTGGGCAAAGATTGAAGTGAGATACCGTCTGATTTCTGGTGCTCACGAATATCGACAAAAGAAAGTGGGACCTTATGGAGTAACAATGATGGATGATTATTCTGAGGGGAGGAAGAGAGAGGTGGTCTTGACAGACAATCTGCCACCTTATTTTGGAGCCTAGGAACATGATGAATTATGAAGCGAAATGCCGACAATTTTAGAACCATTCTTCCAATTTTCCCTAATTGTTTAGGATGTTTGAATAGCCATGTAATGGCTCCATTATCTGTGTACAGATGAAAAGGTCTAATTTGCAAGAAGCTTATAAATTTTTCAACCACCCATGTACAAGCTAGACATTCCAATTCATAAGAAGAGAACTTTCTCTCATGATCATTGAGGGTTCGACTTGCATAAGCAACTGGCTTAAATTTGCCTTCACATTTTTGATTTAGAACAGCACCAAGTGCTACCTGACTAGCATCCACAAACAAATGAAATTCCTCATTAAAATTAGGGAGAAGAAGAACAGGGGAATTAACAAGACACTGCTTTAATTGAGCGAATGATTGCTCTTGAGAGGAAGTCTTGAGGAATTTAACATTGTTTCGCCTTAACCGATTCAGAGGTTCGGCTATCTGGGCATAGTTGAGGATAAATTTGGCATAGAATCCACACATACCAAGAAATCTGGAAACATCCATGACGGAAGTGGGACAAGGGAAGTCAGACAAGGTTTGAGTCCTTTCAGGATCTGTAGAGAGTTGCCCATTTTTGATACAATGGCCCAGGAAGAGGATGGATCTCTGGGCTAGCTTCAATTTCTCTGGATAAGCAGTTAGGCCAGCCTGCCTTAAGCGCTCAAGAACAACTTTGATGTGATGCAGGTGATCCTCGAAGGATTTGGAAAAAATACAGAGATCATCAATATATGGGTATACACAAGAAAATTTTAAATCTCCCAACACCTTGTCTATTAATCGACAGAAAATCTGAGGGGAGGTGGTGAGACCGAAAGGAATACGTTTATATTGGTAACTACCAAAGGGGATAAACGCCGTATATTTCTTGGAGGATTCTGTAAGGGGTATTTGATGAAAAGCCGAATTCAAGTCAAGAATCATGAAATATTTCGCCGAACTGAGCTATAGTAAGGCATGGTCGACGAAAGGGGTAGGGAAATTGTCAGCTTTCACTCTGACATTAAGTTTACGATAGTCGACGACCAATCGTTCGGATCCATCCCTCTTAGGAATTATGAAGGCTCGTGAACACCAGTTTGAATTTGATTGTTCGATGATATCATCATCTAATAGCCATTGGACATGAAGTTTCATTGCTTCTATTTTTGGAGGGGAGTAATTATATGCATGGCTTCTCACGGGAGTAAGGTCAGTTAATTCAATTTCATATTTAATTAGGGAAGTTACTCATAAATCGGGCGTAATTACGTCAGAAAATCTTGAAATTAGGAGTTTGCTTAGCTCTGTGTGTGGTGGGGTGGCATAACTATAAGGGGTTGACCGTGACGTCATCGCATACGGCGGCGGCGAGAGAGCAGCTGTCCAGCTGGTTCCCAGATGATATGTCCACAGTCTTTATGCCCATTGCCTTTATGTCCACTCTTTTATGTTCACAGTCTTTACGTCCAGCGTAATATATGTCCACAGTCTTTACGTCCGCTGCCTTTATGTCCACTCTTTTATGTCCACAGTCTTTATGTCCGCTGCCTTTATGTCCTCTCTTATATGTCCACAGCCTTTTTGTCCACAGTCTTTACGTCCAGAGGCCCACCATCTAAAATACTATAAGAAGCCACAGTAATGTTTTGAATCAATTTTTATATATTTAGAAACATCATAGGAATAAAGCTATGTAATTTTAGTAAAGTATTTGAAATTATATATACATTATCTACTATAAAGATAGAAATGTTTGCATAAAAACAATTTTTTTACATTTTTCCTCATTATGTTTTAAAGATCACATTAATTTTGCAGTAAGATTGTATTTACAGAAATAATAACAAATTTATTAGAAAAACAACTTAATCTGCTACATCTGACACAACAATTTAAACAAATAACACGCTTCATACTGTGCTTTCCACACACATGTGAGCACACACTGAGCATATCATGGTGGATTTTCCAATAAAAGTATGGAACATAAAAGTGGCCATCTCCTCGTACCTCTCTTTGTAGTATATGTACTATAGTATCGACCCCTCCTTTAAAGGAATTATAATAAATATTTATCTAGGATTTTTCGGTATCATATGGCATCTTCTGGCTCGCGACAAATTCTTTTGTAATGGAAAAATTACAACGAAGTATTCATATCGTAAAATGCACTATTTTCACCCTCAAGGTCTGTGCCCTGGCTTGGGCCACTATTCGTTTGGGAAGGGTCATTCTTTTCCTGGCTCCCTGAACCTGAGGTTTTACGAGACCGTGGGATTGACTGCCCCTTCTTTTTCTGTCATAAAACGACCATGATGCCATATTGCTTATCAGTACGGACCAAACTAACATCGCATTCATATTGAAAGAAACAAAACGAAAATCTTCCCACATCCTTGCTTGCATGTAAGGTTTTTCACGCTGATACATTGATCTATGAGAAAACAAATGAACTACTAATAAGGAGGGTGTGGAAATGAATGAAATGCAACATAATTTGAATATAAATAGCAATACTGGGAGGCGGGAGTTGCAAGAATAAAATTGATCAATCAGAAGGCACACTATAATTTAGGCCACCTGCTTGTCAAGGCATGCAGCCAATGACGAAATAATTTGCAGAAAATTGAAATATCCATAGATTGATAGGAAACTTCAAGTAATTGTTATCAATAAGTCTCTGCATAATGTAATTAAATATCAAGACGTCACCTTTATTTTCAATAGAGATACATACGAAAACAAAATTTGTGGGCCTCGGAGCCACCCTCCCCCCCCTTGGTAGTTCTAGGGTTAAAACTTAGTAATCTCTACCTCACTATAAGAGGGCGCATCATGTTACTAGCCCAGGGTGCCCAAATGTCTTAAGACGTCCCTGAATGCTACAATACCTGCAAATATGTAAATGTTTTTCACAACTCACCCTATTTCTTGTATATTAAGTCAATCCTCCTGTCTTTCAGAGCAGGAAATTTATCGATGATGTCTTCATAGAAAAGCAGGTTTTCGATGAGAGTGGATAATAGTTCCTTCTGTACAGAAATGTTGGCTAGTGATGAAAGTCTCTCTTGTGATGTCGTGTTTCTTGTGTATGTTTTCAATCTCTTCAGACAGGAGAAGCTTCTTTCAACAGAAACGCTTGTAGAAGGTATGGTCAGAACTAAGCAGAACAGTTTATAAGTTTCCTAAAAAATATCCTTATCTTCTTGCAGTACCTTAAGAATTTTTTCTGTTGTTAAGTTTCTGTAGGATTCATCAGTACGTTCTTCAAACGTTGTATTTTGGTGAATATCTGTCGATAGGATTGCTGTAAATTTTGAAGAGCTGTTGAAGGAAAATCTTTAGCATAATCTTCAAATTTTCTTGCTTCAGCAAGTCTAAGAAATTGCAGTCTGTTACAGTCTTGAAATCTCATTTGCATTTCCATCAGAATGGTGTCCAAAATTTCATAATATAAAATTCTGCAATTAAGAAAAACCTCATCCTCTGATGAAGCAGCATGAACTCTTCGCAGAGTTATGCTCTTCAATCTTTTCTTTTTCTTAAACAATGTAGAAAAATGCTGTTCATTTCTTTTATTATTTATTAAGTCGCAAGTTATCTTTACCTTAGTGGCACAATAATTAATGTCTAAAGATTTTTTCTGCAGAACCTTGAAAAGAACATCAGTCAAAGCAAAAATATCATTGAACACAATGGCCAAAAATGTGAATTCAAAATTGTTCATATCATTTAGAAATCCTTTACACAGACAAATAGATTTCTCATCTGATGCTTCATCGTTCATAATTAATTCGAACACCTGTTTAATTTGTCCCAATCTTCAATAAAGACCCAAAGAAGTCTGGAATTGGATGACCAGCAAGTTTCAGCCACAGTTGGAATTCGTCTATCGGCCACGGATTCAATTGTATGTGTTCCTTTTGCCAAATGATGGAAAAACGAAGGAATTCCACTAACCGTGCAAAAAATTTACGACACTTAGATATTTTCTTAAAATTTTGCTGTAGTACCAAGTTTAGGCGATGGGCCATACAATGTACAAAAACAGCTTGAGGCGCCTTGTCTTTAATTCTCCTTTGAAGACCATTTAAATGTCCGGACATTACACTTGCACCATCATAGCACTGCGCAACTAATTTATTTTCATAGCAAAATTCTTTTAAAATGCCATATAGCAGGTAAAACAAATTTTCAGATCTACCAGCACTAACATCGTAAAATCCTAAAAACCGTTCAACCAGTGTACCATCTGAATTCACGTACCTAATAATGACAGAGCATTGTGACTTCTGAAATATATCTGCGGTATCATCAACTTGAATCGAAAAAAATGCTGTATTGTTAATTTCCATTTTCACATGGTCTTGTATGTACTCCAAAATGCATTCAATTCATTTTGTATTGATTTTGAATTACCACTGAAAGCAGTTTTAATTTTGCTGTAATGGTTTTGAATTTCTAGAGAACTTCTGGATATTAACAAAGCCAACAGTTCCTTAACATTTCCACGATTTAAGGAGGAAGTGGTTTCGTCGTGTCCCCTAAATGCAAGTTCTTGCTTACTCAAATATAACACTACATCAAACACTAGTTGCAGTAATTGATGATTTAAATGGACATTTTCATTACATTGGTGAGTCAACAGTCGCACATTTTCCTTGAGAGCATCGGCAATAGTATTTCTGCCTTTTTCAAAAGTTTTAAAATGTAATTTGCACTTTAAATGTTCTGCAGATTCTTCGTGTTTGTGTAGAGAACGAGTTATATTTTGAAAATCTCCAAATCCCTGTTTATTCCAAACCTTACTTTTAGTACTAAATAGAAGGCAAGGCCAACAAAATAATTTCTGCAAATTTCGGCTACTGCATAACCATATAAAGTCTGTAAACCAAGATTTTAAAAAAGTAATTTGGTAAGATTTTCCACTTTTCTTCATTTCCTTTTTGAGGCAAATATCAAGTAAATATGTAGGTCATCCACAATTTAAAACATCTTTTTTTTCTTCATCCTTCCATCTACAAAACGTTGTTTCTAACAAATTACAAATAATGTCATTAACAGGATACATAGCATTATTAAATGTACTCACACGACAGTTTAAAATGATAAAATCGTTTGTGGAATTCTGCAGTGAATTTAGAATCCGCTCGCCTGCTTACTCACAAGTGAAAAACACACTGTAGGTTTCTCAGCGCTTCACGTGGCGCAAAAATAGCATAAAGGAGGCAGGCCGCATGACATCACGTTGTCATGGCAACCGCATTCAGGTGACGGAAAACTTTCAACCAAGGTCAACTTCTTCACTTCGCTCGCATGATCCAAACGACAGTCGAGGCTCGCATTCAATCCAGCCACACGAACTGACTGAATGTGCATTCGTAAAATCAAAATTCAATGTTCCATTTTCGCGATATATTAAAGTAAATAATTAATATAAAGTAAACAATTATTTAAATAAAAATACATATTTTTTGATTGAAATAGGTGAAGTGGCACTTCACTTACTTCACCTGAATAGCTGCCACTGGTCCACAGCCTTTTTGTCCACTTTTGTATATGTCCACAGCCTTTTTGTCCACTGTTTTCTTTGTCCACTTTGACATATGTCCAAAAATTACGAATATGAAGCGAAAAAATGAAAATGGAGGGGAGGTAGGAGGGGGAGGGAAAGGGGGTGCGGATGGAATGCGAAGGAAACACAGTAGACATTGGTATCGATTGACTAGGAATTTTATAACAATTATGGATATGAAGTGAAAAATTGAAAATGGAGGAGGGTAGAAGGAGGGGGAGGGAAAAGGGGGTGCGGAAGAAATCCGAAGGAAACACTGTGGACATTGGTATCGATCGACTAGGAATTTTAGTACAATTACGAATATGAAGCAAAAAATTAAAATGGATGGGGGTAGAAGGAGGGGGAGGGAAAAGGGGGTGCGGAAGAAATCCGAAGGAAACACTTTTCTGTTGCTTGGACTGAAAGATAACAAAATGACATATGACTAAAAATCAATCAAAACAGAGTGTATTCCTTTGCCTGACCTGTTTTTATAACTTATTAGTAGTTAGTAGGCCCTCCACGTGACTTAATTGCTGTTTTTCACCTGTCAGGCATTGAGTGTATTAGTTTTTCACATAATCACCTCCAAGTTCATGGTACCACACATGAATTATTAGTTCTTGCAATTTCCTCTTGTTTATAGGTTTTTTCTCTGCAATCTTGTTGCCCATAACTCGCCAACAGTTTTCAATTCAGACTATCCAGACTCTTTCCTGGCCACTCTAATAACTTGATGTCATATGTTTGGAGATAATTCTTCACTTGTAAAAAAGTTTACAGAATTAATGCATTTCTCTATTAAAACCACATGCAGAATTGATTGGTGCATTAATCCAGTGGCATACTTACACATTTGGCCATGTGACTCTGGGCAGAGTCTAGCTGAAAAATGCAGTTCTATGTTTGCTGAAATTTGTCCCTAATGACAGGTTTAAGGCATTCTTTCAAAATATTTCTGTAGGCCTCAGTATTATCTGTACCACTTATAAACTTCAGTCTACCAGCTCCTTTACTTGTTATACAGCCTCAAATCATTTGACTTATTGGAAATTTGACAGTTGGCTCAATACTGTCAAGGAGATAGACTTCATTACTTCAGCACTGAACATAGTGCTTACCATCTGATCCATGGTTGTTAAATTTATTGGAGAATATTATTGAATCCCACTGCACATTTGTCCACTTTATATGCTCCTTAGCCCATGCAGGATGTTTCCTCTTCATGAAAGAAATCAACAGTGGCTTCTTACATGGCCTATAGGGCTTCAGACTGCAGTCACAAAGTCACCGTTGCACTTCTATCATTTGCATGAACACTGGTATGATCTTCCCACATAGTCTTTAAGTCCACTGTACTTGCTCGACAATCAGAGAGAAACAAACATATCAATACTCTATTCTGAGCTGGAGTAGTGAACCATTTGGTCCTGTTCCAGGTCTATCGTAACATCTCCTGTCTCATGTTCCCTTTTAAGAAGCTGCACACTGAAGACTGGTTACAGTCAACTCTTGCTGTGATTTGACGACTTGATAGGACTTCATTATCTAAAGCAACAATAAAACTTTTTTTATGTGTTAGCTGCACGTGTGAAGCCATGGTGCCGCGTCACACAAACAGTGTATACTAACTGCTCCTGCTATGGTGCAGCTGCTTTTATAAAAAGGATAATGCAATTCCAAGATTGCATAGTATTACTATATTATAACAAAGTTACACAGTGTTACGATTGAAATATATTGATTTGGAAGGGTGATGCAATTTATGTGGCTGCTACCATACAAGAGGTAGAATTCAAAAAACAACTTCCCAACAGATTTCTACATTTTGCTCTGCTGAAAATTTAGCTTCTTGGATTGCAGGATTGTAGAGTTAGTGTAAATACATAAGATGTTTACATTAGTTAAAAAACTGCTAAGTAAACAATTCATCAATTTAAAATATCATAATCTGTCCCTCTTTATTTATATTGTAAACACGACATTTTTTTTAGATGCAATGTATCTTTTGATTAACTCATTTTGTAATTCAAATATAAATATGTTTGACTTCAAAGCTAGCACAAAAGCAACGAATTCCTTGATGAAATGTTTATATTATGAAATTGATGTAGTTATTTTACATTACATGTGTAAGTTTAAGCAATTACCTAAAATAAGTATGTGCTTTAGGGCATGTATTATTGTAATTTTATTAGTACACAAATAAAAAAGATGTAAAACAACAGTCACAACCCAAAAGAATACAACTCAACATTTATGTTCAATAACCTATCTCCATATTTTCAAAAGAGCTTCTTTTCCAAACTCTTCAAATAAAGTATCATACAATATACATATTTCACTAATGTCTCTTAAGCAAAACTTCCTCAGTAAGTCAAGGTGCAGACTTTCCTGTATAAAAGCATTCCATTATGATGAACATTATGTAAATATCAGCAATAAACTTAAACTTTAATTACCAGTTACAACTTCAGTAACTTATCTTAAGATTTCTTTCATTATTAATGTCAGGACTGCAGTTAAAGCAGAAGAGACAAATTCACAAGTTCGATTACATCATTTTGCAAGTGAATATGATATTCTATATGATTTATAAACATATTTACTTACATGTAGTTTTTCACACAGATTAATTAATTCCCAATATAGCGGAATAATTTCAAATGAAAACTAATATAATTGTTCAACATTTTAGAAGTTGATACCTATTGAATATTTATTCCGATTTTGCTGGAAATTTTATTTAGATTCTAATAATTTTGACATTCTATTTAACAGATAAACAAAAAATAGGAACTTAAAATTAAAAAACAATTTAATAACAGCTCCTTATAGCTTCAACAGCTGCGGAAATACGAGTCCATTACATTTCCTTTATAAGCTCTCATGCAATATTACTCAAAAATGTAATCATGAATCCACTTCAAAATAAAATATAATACGTATTTGAATACATTTACCCTCTTAAATGTATTACTTTTGAATTAAGGAAGCCACAACATAGTGAAACATATTTAATCCTTTTCTTATTTACTCTCGATATTTTGTATTGTTTCTAATCAAAAGTATATTGCAGTTTCTTGTTTCACTTTTCTTTTGATCATGTTGAAAAATTGAGGCACACTCAGAGGAAATGAACTGTTTCGCAGGGACATTTAGTCCTATTTTGTGTTTAGAAACATTAAGCCCGAGGACATTATGTCTGGGTACGTTTTGACCGGTGACATTTTGTCCGAGTCCAAGTGATTGGTGTATGAACGTTTGGGAAACGTAAGAGCACTTGCCAATAATATTAATTTGTAAATATAAATGCAATAAATTTTTGCATGGTCATCATAATTAAATTAATATAGTGATTTTTTAAATTTATATACCCCTCCATTTTCAATTTTGTGCTTCACATTTGTAATTGTTATAAAATGCCTCGTTGATAGATACCAATGTCCACTGTGTTTCCTTCGGATTTCTTCTGCACCCCCTTTTTGCTCCCCCTCCTTCTACCTCCCCTCCATTTTCATTTTTTCACTTGATATTCGTAATTGTTTTAAAATTCCCAGTCGATCGATACCAATGTCCACTGTGTTTCCTTCGGATTCCTTCCTCCCCTTTTTTTCCCTCACCCTCTTTCTACTCCCCCTTCATTTGCAATTTTTCACTTCATATTCGTAGTTCTTCAGCATTCTACCATCCCCCCTTTTCCCTCCCTCTCCTTCAAACTCTCCTCCATTTTCAGGTTTGACCTTTATATTTTTCATACTTAGAAATAAAGTCTCTGTGACATATGCCAAAGTGGACAAAGAAAACGGTGGACAAAAAGGTTTTGTACATATATATGAGTGGACATAAAGGCAGTGGACATTAAGACTGTGGACATAAATGAGTGGACACAAAGGAAGTGGAAATAAAGACTGTGGACATATCATCTGGAAACCATAAAAAATGAATCAAATATTAATTTTCATAACTTTCATACTTGCTACAGTTTTTTCCATTTTTAAGTCAGAATTTGAAAGTTTATTTTTAATTGTGTAATATTGATAATTATCGTAGTAGTTGCAATATATATTAAAAACTCATATGATAATTAAATTGAAAGCAATGAAATGAATGCTTTTTAACCATATTACATTTTTAAACGCTTTTGATTACTAACTTAAAATATGTTGGGCATTCTGTTGGATTATATTTCAATAACACAGTTACTTCTCGGTGATTTGGTATTATTATAACATGCTCAGATGTTATTTGATATGTTTAAAATGAAATGAAATATTCCTAAGGTTATGTAATTTGAACAATTGAAGACAAAAGATGTCTGATATTTAATATTACATTTTTAAAAAAGCTTTCTTCTCAGATTGTATGCATTGATTATGCTCAAAGTTTTAGAGATGCCATTACAAAGGTCTTGTTTTGATGTTTTCCTTCTAGTGATGGAGGAAGCGGTGTATCAGGAGGAGAGGGAGCAATGCCTCATGCTGACCAAGGTGTAGGAAGGCAATGTTTGGATCTCAAAATAACATGAAAAATGAATTGTTGAACTTTTCACAGGCTACTTCTTTGCAAATATCATTCAAATTCCCTTCAAACATTTCTCTCCCATCTATCATACCTAAGATTCATCAACACCTTTCCACATTTCTCCTTATCAACCTCAAAAAAACCAAAAACTATTAACGGTTTTTATTGATCATGTTTTTTGTTTTCAGTTTTGGTAAAGTGTACATAACTTTGAGCTGTAGACTGTACTTTCTTCGAATTGGAATCAATTTGACACGCAATACTTTCCTCAGGAGCTCATTGTGTTATGTACAACATGTTTTTTTGAAAATTTCCTTCAAGTAAAATAATATAATACAATGATGTCTTGTGAGTACATGATTATTTTACATGAAATTCTCTAGAAGACCTACAATCATGACATAATTCAGTGTTGAAGCTCTTGAAGAACCATTTTGTATGTATGTTTAAAAAAATAATAATAAGGAACCAAAAAAATGTATAAATGACTTTTGTTACCTTTCCTTACCTTTTAATATTTATTACGTTCATTGAAGTTATTAATTTGGTTACTTTTATAAATTATGATGAAACGTGGTAGAATTTAGGATTCTCCTTGTTATATTACTATCTTAATAAGATAAAATGATTTTTAAGAATAATCTAATTATTTATGTAGCATTATTAGCGATGACTGGAAATAATACAAAGAATGGGTAAATTGAATGCAGAAGAACATTGAGCATGAGTGCATTTACATGGGAAGCATATTGCAAAACAGTACAAGGCATATGGAGGTGTAGAACATTTCAGTTTTATGTTGTTTCATTTTTTAACTATTTAGATCTTTTATACCTTATTTACCAGCACAATCCTTGTCCCTTTTTTCAGAATCTTGTAGTAAAAAAGAGTTAGGCAAGAGGCCTATTGCGTGACTGACAGGATGTACGGTTTTCCTTTAGTGCACCTATTCAAAATACAATTGTATAATTTATCAGAAAAAACTACGTGCTCATTATCATTACCAATAATGTGAAATCCTCTTCTTCATCGTCTATTTGACTTATAATATCGTGATTTTGAGACTTCATACAATTTACAGCAGTCAATGAAATTGGAAATTGTGTATTCCTGAAATGCACCACTACTTATATGCTTCTGTTACTCATATCTTTTTCTTAATTTCTTCTTTGGTCACTCATGTTGAGATACCAGGAAAATACTGGGTTCAAGGATTTTCTGTGTTCGGAAGGTAAGAATACAATGTCTACATTCCACAAATGACATACATGTTATTTCCAAATTATTATAATGTATATATAAAGTTACATTAATGAGCTATTTTTCTACTTAGTCCCTTTGACAGTTGAGAAATTTGTTATAACAAGAAATCAAATTACTTACACAAGTAGTATAGAAATCAGGGTTCTAAGTCAAAAGCAAATCCCTGCATCCAAATAAAACCTACGACCACCAAGATGTTTTTAAGAGGTCCAAACAACCTCTTAAAAAACATCTTGGTAGTCTTAGGTTTCATTTTAATACAAGGTTTAAAGTGAAGTTTGATGAAATTGGGGCTCTGTGCTCTGAACCAAAAACAAACTTAACTTCGAACCTCTGTATCCAAATGAAACCTAGACCACCAAGATGTTTTTTAAGAGGTTGTTTGTAGGTTTTATTTGGATGCAGAGGTTTGCTTTCTATAATACTAGTGTAAGTAATTTGATTTCTCGTTATAACAGATTTCTCAACAGGCAAGGGGACTATATGAGAAAATAATTCATTAATGTAACTTTATATGTGCATTATAATAATTTGGAAATAATATTTCATTTGCAAAATGCAGACATTGTATTCTTACTTTCCGATTGCCCCTCATGCTTTTTGCATCTAAAACTTTAGGCAGCAGAACTGTGCCAAGGCAAGAATTATGCAAGTAAATGTGGTACTTGTTGAAGTGTTTTGTAATTATTGGATATGTGCAAGTGGACTGGATAAAAGTCACCTACATGAGAGGAATTATTTTTTCTACATAACTATAAAAAATAATTAAATTTTATTCCTTAATTGGGCAACATGGTTTCTATGACAGTGTTGTTAATATTTTATTATGCTTTTCCTTCATTATAGCCTTCTTAATGCATTATTTATAGGTATGCTGCTTTTGTTATGCCTTTAAAAGTGCCCAATTGCAGTATAAAGTTAAAAATTATTTTTATGTGAAATATAACTGAGTATTATTTGTTCTACAAAATTCACACAAGTTAATTGAAATTTATGTGTTGTACATGTAAGTTTAAATTTGTAGAAGAAATAAGATTAAAGGAGTTTTTCATTTTAAACTTCGAGTAAAAATTATGATTTAAACAATTCCTTTCCTTTCATATTAACTTTTCATTATTAAGCTTAATTTTTCAACTCTTGCTTGTACAGACATCCCATGCTTCACACAATTAATTCATTACATGATTGGTCATGTGAAGTGTGTTAATTATCACATGGTAAAATAGAATGCATTCCAAAATTGAAGTACCCCCAACAAAAAACCCAAACTCACTTGCATATCACCTAGGTATAAAAAGCTAATGTCACAATCTACTGAGACATAGAAGGTAAGACATCGTTCACCAGATGGCAGTAATGAAGATTTCATACTATTTCTGAAACAAAGAAGTTATGACTTTCTAAAGACGGTGCCAGTAGTAAGGATTTCATATGCTTTTCTGAAACAAAGCAGTTATGAGTTATTCGCTAAGCGGCAGTAGTGAAGACAGTCTTATCAAAGTCTTTAGGTTCTTTTTGGCATTTCCTGGACAAATAGTGAAGCTGGTCATGCAAACGAGTGAATTTATTTAAAACTTATATTTTCTCTCTCTACCTCCCTCCCTCTCTCTTCCTCCCTCTCTCTCACTCTCTTCCTCCCTCTCTCTCACTCTCTCCCTCCCTCTCTCTCCCTTCCTCTCTTCCTCCCCCTCCCTCCCTCTCTCTCCCTTCCTCCCTCTCTCCCTCCCTCCCTCTCACTTCCTCTCCCTCCCTCCCTCTCACTTCCTCTCCCTCCCTCCCCTCTCTCTCTCTCCCCCCTCTCACTCCCCCCTCTCTCCTTCCCTCCCTCCCTCTTCCCCTCTCTCTCCCCCTCCCTCTTCCCCCTCTCTCTCCCTCCCTCTTCCCCCCTCCAATCCAATCGCCTCCAAGAGAGACGGAAGCATCAAGAAGCCGGCGTTCGATAAAACAAAAATATGGAGTATTCCGATCAAGATGATATAATGTCCATATCATCAAATGACCAGCGGATATCTCTGTATTTCGCCAAAAACAGTTCTCTATCACAAAAAAGTCTAGGCGACTTTGTTAATGAGTGCGCACGAGCTGAACGAGTTCTCCCGATTGCGGAAAAATACACAAGCGACCTCAACGGATTGAAAAACCTACTAGATAAAATGCAAGATAAAGCGAAACAAAAACGGAGAAGACAAAGGACTGGAATAATTTTAACCCAACTTGAAAAAGAATTAGAAGAAATAAATCGCAAAAGATAATCTTTCCTTCGTTTTCCCAATCAGATCTTTTAGTTTTTTATACTCCTTATAAATTTCCTCGCTTGTTTAACTCTTACTCCTTTTATAGATCGCCTTAATTAATCTTATACGCCTTCAATTAGCATCTTGACAGTTTCTTTCTCATACCTTCGATATGCTTTTGTGCACTCTAAACGTACATTCAGTTATTAGCCCCAGAAAACAGGCGTTGTTGCAAAGCTTTCTACCTCGTAAAAAGCACGAGATTGTCCTGCAAGAGACGGGGAATTTCATATTATCCAACTGTTGGTTATCTGCAGTATACGCAGGGCCGGCTTCAGACTTTTGGCCACCCTGAGGCGGGAAATTTTTGGCCCCTCCCGCCCTCATGTCCCGTAATGATCAAGAATTCACACTTTTTTGAACCATTAATATCTAAAATTATCACAAAATATATAGGTATTTTAAAGATTTTGTATGTTGTGCTGTAGTAGCTTCACTAAATCCGTTGAAATTCAACGGGAAATTCTGCTAGTTTATAATATAAAAATGATAATAATACTAATTTTATATTAAACAAAATCCATTATTGTACGAGCGTCCATTGAACAACAATATTTGTAAGGCTACCGCATATTTAAATTTACAGTGGATTCGTATTCAGTGTAATGCCCGTTGAAATATCAACGGAAGAATTATAGATAGATTGATTATTATTATTTTCATTTAAAATAATTAATATCCCACTTTCACATATGAAATATTTTGTCATATACAACATATCTAGTGAATATTCTGTTGTTGACGGGCTATCTTTAGTTAAACTTAAAATAGTTGCCTCTTTCCCCCTCCCTTTTCCCCCCTTTCACACCCCCTCTCCCACCCTCTATCTCCCTCCCTCTCGCTTCACCCTCTACCTCTCCCCCCCTCTCTCATATTAAAAGCATTCAAAGCACGTTTATACCCATAAGGATTGAATTAACAATATGATATAGAGCTCTAACAATGGAATTGGTAGCCAAGGCAACATTCCGTTAAAATGGCAATATTTCCACAAAATATGTGAATTAAACGTATAACATGAGCGATTTCGAAGTGTATGCGGAAAAAGATGAACGGAATAAGAAACTTTGTAATTTTTTCTTCAAAATGGTTCAGATCCGAAGATCGTAGGTTAATTCCTTCTAATTTTAATTTCCAAAACAATAAAATCCTCCACATCAAAAAATGGATTTTTACATGTTACCTTACGGAAAATGGAAATGTCTTCCTTGGAGTCGAACCCAGGACTTTTTGGAGATTTATTTTCGTCATTACCTTAAAATATGTTAATCAATCATCCTTGCCAAATTTCAATCTTCTACCTATTCGGGAAGTTTGTTAAAACGCTCTATATCGGCCATCGTGAGAGCGTGACCAACCAACAGACCTGGGCTATTATAGTATAAATACTAATTATTCCGAGAAATGTCACAATACACCGAGAAATAATTGAAGTAAATCTCTCGAAATAAATCAGATTACTAAAAGAAGTTTAATATAAACAGTAACATTTCATTAAATTCAAACTAACCTCTCCAATGGAAGACGATGTACTGACATTGTTGTGAGTGAAGATGCCCCACGTAGTGATGAGAAGATCTGGATCGTTAGGATATCCTTCTACCAAAATTAAAACAGTTTCTCTCACAAAAACTCCAAAAGAGAAATCAAACAAATTAAAAACAAATAATTAAAATATTTCACGAGTTAAAATACTAACCAGTTCTATTAATTTTTACGCAAAATGCACACTGTTACTGCAAACATACGACACGACTCATTCTCTCCGCGATGTCACTTCCTCCACAAACTAAGAAAATCTGAGGGTCTTGAAGTAATTTCTTTTTCGAGAAATTTTAAGAGAAAAAGGAGAGAGGGTGAAGAGACCAATGTGTAAAACACGTGTCGGAACGTTTTCATGAAAAAAATCGACTTCGAGATTTCAACGGAAATACATGTTTTGAGGTCCCTAGAACACGTTTAGACTATTTTCGGAATGTAGTCTGTGTGTGTGTGTACGTGTGTGTGTACGTGTGTGTGTATGTTAGTGTGGGCGCTCTAACTCAAAAAGTACGTGCCATATCGTTACCGAACTTCATATCTAACACTCTTACATGAGCACAAACAACTGATTAGTTTTTGGACAATAACGGATAACCGGAAGTCGAGGTTTATTCGACACCCGATTCGGTTTTTGCGATATTTCTTGGGTAAAATATCATTTTTGTATTTACAATTCTATACAAAAGTTATAGAGAATGTTATTTCCTACAACTTTCATTTGAAACAATTTTCTATAGGAGTTAATGTTTAGGAGTTATTTCTAAATAACAGGTTTTTCGGTTTCCGTTAAATATCTCCTTAAAAACATCGTTATTGGTAATCTTCGTAAGGACCAAAGTTGTAGAGAATAATATTTCTTCCAAGTTTTGTTTGAAACTAATTTTCATAGAACCATCTATTTCGGATATATTTCGCTTTATCTTAATACCAGTATACAGCGCCAAACCATGTAGCGGTGAATTCTGTAAAAATTCAAAATACACGTAATTTACGGCAACAAGGACGTGTCTTCTTTTATGATACGAAATAATAATTTTGCCTAGTAATATTATTCATAATAATTTAAATATCTATACCCCAAATATGGAGAAAGTCATGTCACATCAGATTTTTATGAATAGCATTATAAGGCAAAATTATTATGTCGTATAGTAAAAGAATACAGTCGTCCTTATTGCCGAAATTATGTAAATTTTGAATGTTTACATAATCCACCGCTACACGGTGTTGGCGCTGTATACTGCAAATTAAGAAAAAGCAAAATATCTTCGAAATGGATGGTTCTACGAAAATTTGTTTCAAACAAAACTTGGAAGAAATATTATTCTCTAGAACTTTGGCCTCACGAAGATTACCAATAACCATGTTTTTAAGGAGAAAACCGAAAAAAGGTTATTTATAAATAACTCCTAAACAATAACTACAATAGAAAATTGTTCCAAATGAAAGTTGTAGGAAATTACATTCTCTATAACTTTTGTAGAGAATTCTAATACAATACTGATATTTTAACGAAGAAATATCGCAAAAACCGAATCGGGTTTCGTATAAACCTCGACTTCCGGTTACCCGTTATTGTCGAAAAACTAATCAGTTCTTTATGCTAATGTGAAAGTGTTATAAATGAAGTTTGGTAACGATATGGCACGCACTTTTTGAGTTAGGGCTACCACAGTAACATACACACAGTCATCATTCCGACAATAGTCTAAGTGTGTTCTAGGGACCTCAAAACGTGTATTTCCTTGAAATCTCGAAGTCGATTTTTTCCGTGAAAGAATACTTTCCCATTACTACGTATGGAGAAAGCAAAAAGGAAAACATCTCCTTAATGTATGGATTTACGAACATTTGTTTCAAACACAACTTGGAAGAAATATTATTCTCTACAACTTTGGTCCTTACGAATATTACCAACAACGATGTTTTTAAGGAGAAAACCGAAGAACCGTTTATTTATAAATAACTCCTAAATAATAACTACAATGCAAAATTGTTTCAAATGAAAGTTGTAGGAAATTGCATTATCTACAAATTTTGAGTATAGTTGTTTATACAATAATGATGTTTTAACGAAGAAATATTGCAAAAACCGAATGGGGTTTCGAATAAATCTCGACTTCAGTTTACCCGTTACTGTCTAAACTAATCATTTCTTTGGGCTCATGTTAAAGTGTTATATATGAAGTTTGGTAACGATATGGCACGTACTTTTTGAGTTATAGCGTCCAGAATAACACACACAGTCATTATTCCGAAAATAGTCTAAATGTGTTCTAGGGACCTCAAAACGTGTATTTCCTTGAAATCTCGAAGTCGATTTTTTCCGTGAAAGAATACATTCCCATTACTACGTATGGAGAAAGCAAAAAGGAAAATATCTCCGAAATGGATGGATCCACGAATATTTGTCTCAAACACAACTTGGAAAAATATTATTCTCTACAACTTTGGTCCTTACGAAGATTACTAACAACGGTATTTTTAAGGTGAAAACCGAAAAACTGGTTATTTATAAATAATACCTAAACAATAATTACAATCGAAAATTGTTTCAAATGAAAGTTGTAGGAAATTTCATTCTCTATAACTTTTGTATGGAATTATAAATGCAATACTCCAAAAACTAAGCAGTTCTTTGTGCTCATGTTAAAGTGTTATAAATGAAGTTTGGTAACGATGTGGCACGTACTTTTTGTGTTAGAGCGCCCAAACTCGCACTCAAATAAATATGAAAGATACTTTTTTGAAAATTTAATTTCGAAAATTTTTTTTCGTAATTTTTCGAAAATTTTTGGATAATACTTTTTCGAGAACTGTTTTTCGAAAATTATTTCTCGCAAATTGTTTTTCGAAATTTTTTTTAGATAATTTTTCTAAACATTTTATCCGAAAATTTTTTTTGAAGAGATTTTTCAAAAATTTCTATTTCCGAAATTTCTTTTCGAATTTTTTTAGGTATTTCTTTTCGAAATTTTTTTTTCCAAAATTTTTTCGAAGATTTTTTTTCGAAAAATTTTTTCGAAAAATTTTTTCGAAAATTTTTTTTCGAAATTCCTTCGAAAATTTTTAACGAAAATTTTTTTTTTCGTTTTTTTCGAGAATTATTTTCTAAAATTTTATTTCGAAAAATTTTTTTTTTGTAATTTTTTTCGAAAAATTTTTTCTCGAAAATTTTTCATAATTTTTTTTACAAATTCGTTTTCGAAAATTTCTTTTCGAAAATTTATTATCGAAAATTTTTTTCAAAATTTTTTCTAGATATTTTTTTTCTAAAATTTTTTTTCGAAATTTCTTTTGAGATTTTCGAAAAATTTTTATTTCCGAAATTCTTTTTGAAAATATTTTCTCGTAAAATTCTTTTCGAAACTATTCATTCGTTAATTTTTTTACGAAAATTTGTTTTCGTGGTTTATTTCGAGAATGATTTTCGAAAATTTTTTTTCGGAAATTTTTTTCCCGGTAGTTTTTCCAAAAAAATTTTTTGAAAAATGTTTCCTCAAAAATTTTTTTTATAATTTTTTTTTCCAAATTTTTTTTCGAAAATTTATTTTCGTAATTTTTTCAAAAATTTTTGTATAATACTGTTTCGAAAAATTTTTCCCGAAAATTGTTTTTCGAAATTTTTTTAAGATATTTTTATTCTAAAAATATTTTCCGATGTTTTTTGGAGATTTTCGAAAAATTTGTATTTCCGAAATTTTTTTTCGAATTTTTATCTTATTTATTTCGAAATTTTTATTAGAAAATCTTTTTCGAATATTTTTTTGGAGTCTTTTTTCCGAATTTTTTTTGCGGAAATTTTTTTCGAAATTTTTTTTCGAAAATTTTTTTGAAAATTATTTTTCGAAAATTTATTCTCCGAAATATTTTTTCGAAAATTTTTATTCGAAACATTTTTGTAAAAGGCTAATTTCGGAATTTTTTTTCCGGAAATTTTTTTTCGAAAATTTTTTTTGAAATTATTTCCTCGTAAATTTTTTTTCGAAAAATTTCCAAATTTTTTTTTCGATAAATATTTTCGAAATTTTTTTTTTCCGTTATTTTTTTCGAAAAATTTTTTCTCGAAAATTTTTTTTCATAATTTTTTTTACAAGTTCTTTTTCGAAATTTCTTTTCGAAAATTTATTATCAAAATTTGTTTTTCGAAAGTTCTCTTAGATATATTTTTCCTAAAAATTTTTTTCGAAAATTTTTTTTGGATATTTTCCAAAATTTTTATTTCGGAAATTTCTTTTTCTAATTTTTATAGGTATTTTTTTCGAATATTTTTTGGAAAATTTTTTTTCAAAGGTTTTATTCGAAATTTTTTTTCGAATGATTTTTTTTGAATTTTTTTTTCGGTAATTTTTTTTTTGGAAATTTTTTTCGTAAAATTTTTTTGAATGATTTTTTTCGAAAATTTCAAGATTTTTCTAAATTTTTTTTCGGAACTATTCCAAAATTTCTTTCGAATGATTTTTTTCGAAAATTTCGAAAAACCTTTTCCGAAAATTTATTTTCTGAAATTTTTTTTAGGTATTTTTTTTCGAATTTTTTTTTTCGAAAATTTTCTTTCGAAGAATTTTTTTCGAAAAAGTTTTTCGAAAAAGTTTTTCGAAAATTTTTTTATATAATGTTTTCGAATGATTTTTTTCGAAATTTTGGTTTTTTGAAATATTTTTTTTCGAACTTTTCGAAAATTTCTTTCGAATGATTTTTTTCGAAAATTTCGAAAAAAATTTTCCCAAAATTTATTTTCGGAAATTTTTTTTAGGTATTTTTTTTTCGAAAAATTTTTCCAAAATTAGTTTCAAAATTTTTTTTTTAAATATTTTTTTGGTAATTTTTTTCGAAATTTTTTTTATCGTAATTTTTTTTTCGAAATTTTTTTTTCGAAAATTTTTTTTGAAAATTTTTTTATCGAAATATTTTTTTGTAAATTTTATTTTCGAAAATTTTCTTTCGAAATTTTTTTTTGTAAAATCTTTCGAAATTTTGAAAAAAATTATTCGATAAAAAATTTTCAAAAAAATTTTTCGGAAATAAATTTCCAAAAATAAATTTTTCGAAATAAAAACTTTCGAAAAAAATTTCCGAAAAAAAATTTCCGAAAAAAAATTTCGAAAAAAAATACCCAAATAAATATCGAACAAAAAATTCCGATAGAAAATTTCGGAAATGAAAATTTTCCGAAAAAAAACTTTCGAAGAGAATTTTCCGAAAAAAAACTTTCGAAGAGAATTTTCAAACGAAAATTTTCAAAAGAAAATTTTCAAAAAAAATTTTCCGAAAAAAAATTTTCGAAAAAATTCTTAGATAAAAAATATCTAAAAAACTTCGGAAAAGAACTTTCGAGAAAAAATTTTCGAAAAAAAATTATCCAGAACTTTTCGAAAAAATTACGAAATAAATTTTCGAAAATAAAATTTGGTAAAGAATATTATGAAAAAAAATTTTCGAGAAAAAATTTTTCACAGAAAGAAAGATTTGAAGCAAGCATAAGCTGTTACGATGAGCATAAGTAAACAGGAGAAAAAAATCTGCCATACCGGGAAACGAACCCGGTCCTTCCACTTGCCGGGCGGAACCATCGTGGTAGTCTAAATTCTTCGGCTCCGATCGGGGAATATATTCTTACGTTGGAAACCAAGCTAGCGAATCTAGTATCAAGCAGCGCCAACAGATGTCCTCAAGGAAGTACACCAAAGAAAAACCCTTTACTCTCATTGTCAGATAGTGAGATTGCCAAATAAATTCATGGAAAGGAAGATCTGAAGATCACTATGCAAGCAGGCATAAGCTGTTGTGATGAGCATAAGGAAACAGGAGAAAAAATCTGCCATGACCGGGATAGTTTCTTCTAAATGAACATTGGGAAAAAGGGAAACAACATCAAAAGAGACTAAAATCTCGTGGTCATTAAGGTTTAAATCTTTAATTAAATTAATAAATTGAATGTTGTTCTTAATGTTAGAGTTCTGAATAAGGGGCCATGATTTGTATTGTTTATTTAACCAAATGGATATTTTATATGTTGGGGAATTTATAGAAGAAACAAAAGGTCTAAGAGGAATGTCTTTATGTATTTTGGGAAGGCAATACATCCTTGGAATAGTGGGATTGGAGATGTTTAATTGAAACCGAAGTTTTTTGGTAATCACAGAAGTACAAGTTTTAAGGGTGTTTTTTGTATCTGTAATCATTTTTTTAAAGAAAACTTAGTGGTGTTTGTGTAAGGTCCCTCTTCTAGCATTTGTTCAACTTTATCATAATACGGTTGTTTTTCCAAAATAACTACTGAGTTGCCTTTGTCTGAATTTAAATAAAAACAACCTTTGTTATTAAGTGTTTTAACGGTGTTATAGTCCTGAAAAATGTGCCGTTTTTCTAAAAAGTTTTGGGAGAGATTCTCTTTAATTTTTGCCAAGGTAGTTCTTCTATTTATGTTATTTGTGTTTACGGGTAATGATTGAATAGCCGACTCAATGTCTGCGACTAACTCTTCTGCTGGCGGTTTTTTTATACGGAAGTGTATAGTTCAAACCTTTTCCAATAACGACATTTCTGCATGGGAAAACGTTTTTCCGGAAAGGATAATGATGTTCTGGTTGTGTGGTTGAGTAGCCCGTTGTCTGCCCCTTTTTGGTCCGTTGTTTAGTGAATTAAATTTTCTGCGTAGTTACATCTAGGTTCCCAAAAACTATCCACCGAGGTAGCTTGAAAATTCTTGCATTGTAATTCGTTCGATTCGACAGTAAAACAAACACGGTCATTTTTCGGGAAAAATTTACCATTTATTGTCATTATGAGCAATGTTTTATTCCTTTCAGCGTCTTTCTGGATGAAATATACAATTATAATATTGTGGTAAGCTACATATGTTTTTCGGTTTAGTATCTTTGGCGAGGCTCATTTGAAGAAAACCTACATACATTCCTAGCAGACAACTCTATATCAATTTTCACCTCATCGATATCGTTCGCGATTTCAAGAGTATCGATTGGATGAATCGATGGAACGATACATCGAATACATTCGAAGTTGGGGTCGTGGGAATTGTGTGTGTGGGAAAGTTTGGTGTTTGACGTCCTTTTTTGATGTAAAAGAGAAATTCTTCCTTATAAGTTTATAAAACTAATAACACCATGGAGCGTAGACACGAGTTTACCATGTGCAGGCATTGCTTGTGCGAGAGAGTGAGTTTCAGCGATATTTCCCAAGCGAACGAATTGTTTGGTTACGTCGCAGCCGAGGTTATAACGGATCTTCTTCAATGAAAGTTGTTTTATTTGTACTGTTTTTATTTAGTTCGTTCTTTTCTGAATTATAATTTATAATATTTACATTGACCATTACTAAAAATGTAGAAAATATAATTTCCTTCATGTTTTATTTCAAACAATTTTCCATAGGAGTTATTATTTAGGAATTATTTATAAATAATAGGTTTTTTTGGTTTCCATCAAATATCTCCTTAAAAACGTCGTAATTGGTAATCTTCATGAGGACCAAGGAGTTAGAGAATAATATTTCTTCCAGGTTTTGTTTGAAACAAATTTTTGTAGAACCATCCATTTCGGAGATATTTTGCTTTTTCTTAATACCAGTATACAGAACCACCATCATACGATTCGAAATAATAATTTTGCCTCATAAAGCTATTCATAATAATTTAATTATCTATACCAGAAATATGGAGAAAGTCATGTGTTGGCCACATCAGATTTTTTATTTTTAACTTAATTCTTCTACTCCAAAATCTTCCAATTCCATGGCTGCTACAATGTGATAAAAACTATTAACTTTATTATATAAAGGAATTTGTATTAAACTTGATTTATATTTTTGCTATTTACTTATATATGAAGTATATTGAGGATGTATGGTTATCGCGAAAAAATTCGAACTCCAGATTTTGATGGAAATATACGTTTTAGGTGTAGCCAAGTCCGAAAAAGTGGTCTTTGCAATGCCATCCGTCTGCATGTTACTGGCTCTAAATCGTAAACGGTCATGCGAAATTGAATGAAATCTCGTACTTAGGCATTTTATCATACAGAATAGAAGCTATGAATAAATGGCTGACATTGCAGAATAATTACGTGAAGTTTATTCTGGGAGACTTTAACAACAATTTTATTTTCTCAAAAGCGGATACAGCGATTTTTATTGAATTTCGTACATTTACTTGAGTTTACGTCTTCAATAATACCAAGTAGTTCATATTTCTCAAAAAATGAATTTAAGGCTCGTTTATTCTTGGACAACTTTAACAACGATTTGATTTTTTCTTAAACGGATAGAATGATTTTGAACAAATTTCGTACAGTTACTTGAGTTTTTCAATAATACCAAATAGTTCATATTTCTCAAAAATTGAGTTTAGGACTAGTTTATTCTTGGGCCACTGTAACAACAATTTGATTTACTCATCATCGGCTCTAACGATTTGATCAAATTTCGTACAGTTACTTAAGTTTATTCACACGGATCGAAATATTAATACTTCCTTCTTCGATCCTGCCGGAGGAGGAGATCCAATTTTATATCAACATTTATTTTGATTCTTCGGACATCCAGAAGTTTACATTTTAATTTTACCTGGATTTGGAATAATCTCTCATATTATTGCTCAAGAAAGAGGGAAGAAGGAAACATTCGGTGTTTTAGTAATAATTTATGCTATAGTAGCAATTGGAATTTTAGGATTCGTTGTTTGAGCTCATCACATATTTACAGTAGGTATACATGTAGATACTCGAGCATACTTCACTTCCGCTACAATTGCTGTACCTTCAGGAATTAAGATTTTTAGCTGACTGGCAACTCTACATGGTACAAGACTATCTTATAGTCCATCACTATTATGAGCTTTAGGATTTGTATTCTTATTTACTATTGGTGGCCTTACAGGAGTAGTTTTAGCTAATTCATCAATTGATATTGCTATACATGATACTTATTATGCAGTAGCTCATGTTCATTACGTTTTATCAATAGGAGCAGTATTTGCCATCATAGGAGGATTAGTTCATTGATTTCCACTATTTACTGGAGTAACAATAAATAACCATATATTAAAAATTCATTTCTTAGTTATGTTTATTGGAGTTAATTTAACATTTTTTCCACAACACTTCCTAGGCTTAAGAGGTATACCACGTCGATACTCTGACTATCCAGATGCTTATACGGCATGAAATATTGTATCTACTTTAGGTGGAACTATTTCACTAATTGGAGTAATTACTTTAATTTTTATTGTCTGAGAAGCAATAACTGCTCAACGACAAATTCTATCCCCATTAAACTTAAATACATCAATTGAATGATATCAAAAGCTTCCTCCAATAGAACATAGATATGCCGAACTACCTTTATTATTAAAGTTTTAATGTGGCAGAAAAGTGCCATGGATTTAAGCTCCATATATAAACGTTATTACCTTTCATTAAAAATGGCAACATGAGCTCAATTAAATTTTCAAGATGCAGCCTCCCCAATAATAGAACAAATAAATTACTTCCATGATCATACTCTAATAGTACTTTTAATTATTACTCTGCTAGTAGCCTGTTATAGTAGCCATATTCTGGAATAAAAATGTTAACCAAAACTTATTAGATGGACAGAAAATCGAAACTGCTTGAACAGTACTATCTGTATTTGTACTACTAATTATTGCCATACCCTCATTACGACTATTATACTTACTAGATGAAGTAAGAGATCCATCAATTACTCTAAAAACAGTAGGACACCAATGATATTGAAGTTATGAATATTATGATTTCAATCATGTAGAATTTGATTCTTATATAATTCCATATAATGATATACAAGAAGGAGGATTCCGATTACTAGAAGTGGATAACCGAGCAGTCTTACCTATAAATACTCAGGTACGTGTTCTTATTACAGCAGCTGACGTTCTACGTTCATGAACGGTACCATCACTAGGAGTAAAGGTAGATGCAACCTCCGGACCACCCCTCTGAAACTTCGGCCAAAAATTGTGACGGAAAAGTTCGGAAGGGTAATCCTAAGCCTACTGGCGCTAGTGTCGAATAAAAAGGTGAAAGGAAAGGAACGGAACTCTGTATACTCCGTGTCAGGCCTCTGAAACTGCCTTAGAAACGGCTGTTCCGAAGTTTAGCGGAAGGGGATAACCAGATGGCAATAGCGTCGCTCTTAGCGTGACGTCATACAGCGGCTTTCTCAAATCTGTTTAAGCATAAGATTTGAACATCGAAGGTTCATTTTGTATCAAAATCACTATTACAGGAATTTCATGAATTTAAACTTATACGATATATGGGGTGAATCATTGAAACAATCTATATATATATATATAACGCTTAGGTATGTATGCTTTGTTGATTACCGTTACCAAGTAACCATTTATTACCCCATAAGCATTGGAATTGGTGCAAGGCATTTTTAATTTCTTTTTAAAATTACTTAAAATTATTATACGAAGTCCGGACTTGAAGTATTAAACGGAAAAATGAGTGAAAATAATTATTTTTGAAAACAATACGAATTCATGCTGAATTTGCTTAAATATTTTAACTGCATAAGAACGAGAAGTTTTGAAATTTATAATGGGAAATTTTATTTTTTAGTTTTGTAATAATTCTCCAGAGACGATCATTAGAGTCTATGAAATAGACACAAAAATAAATCCGAGGGAATTCATTATAAACAATGAGTATAATACAATGGAAATATGAATAAATTTATTTATTTAAAATTTTGGTGAAATCACATACAAATATCTTGCACACGCTTTTAGGTTCACAGGAGGTAAAAATCATAACATTCACATAATGTAGAAATTTTATCAATACCAAGCAAAAATTTTATAACTTTTAATATACAATGCATTCAATGGAAATATGAATATATTTATTTAAATGTTCGATCAAATCACATATACAAATATCTTGCACACGCTTTTAGGTTCACAGAAGGTAAAACTCATAACATTTACATAATCTAGAATTTTTATTAATACCAAGCAAAAATTTTATAACTTTTAATATACAACGCATTATTAGATTACATTCATTAGTTTTCAGAAACTTTAATAAAAATTTACTTTGCGAACTTGAACACTTTCCAGTTTAAATTATAGAAACTTAGAATTTTTTTAATAAAGTGATGATTTTTGTCTGTATCACTGACGAAGGAAGGGATATTTACATCAAAAATATTTTTTATTTGCCTAACTTAAAAGAAAAATATGCAGGAACTATATATCCCAATAAACACACACGCCTTTTTACAAAAGTAATATAATTGAAAAAACTTATTTCATCTAAAGTTTCCCTAAACTTAGAAACACACCTTATTTACATAGCTAAATATGAGTACAAACATGGTACCACGAAGAGAGTTCCTCTGATTTTTTCACACAATGATACTAAAACTCTATCCCGCACATATTTTACAAAAGTAATGAAATTGAAAAAGTAATTATTTTACCTAAAAGTTACCTTCATCTTTTCACAACATTTTTCAATAATATCTCCATTTTAATACTTAATTTTCTTTAAATACTGAATCATATCACATTTTACGAAATTTACACTGGATTATATTTTATAAACAAACTAGCTGAAAGTATCCGGCGATGCACGGGTTATGCCAGACGTCTTTGGCGAATAAATTGTTTTATATGGTAATACAATCATTTCACCTTGTGCGCATTTTTTTACCAAAGGATGAAGGCATTATAAATTAGGAAAATATGTTTTTATATTTATTTCAAAGCTTGCTTGTAAACGTGTATTTCCGTTGAAATCTCGATTTCGAATTTTTTCATGAAAACAGTACTTTCTCTATACTATGTATATTGGAGGAAGTATAAACTAATACAATACTAAAAAAATACGCGAATTTTAATAAGCAACATAAAATAAGGTTGCTGGTGGAAATATCGATTATTCCATGTTGTCTTATGAGGAATGGAAATCATTCTCGGGAATTTGGAATTTTTTTTTCGTAAATGGCTTCTACTTTAAGAACCGAACATTCCTACCAAATGTCAATCTTCTAGCTACTCGGAAAGTTTGTTAAAAATAGCATTACTCTACATAAGGATTGATGTAAATCCGTTGGAGCAAGTTAGAGAATACAGATATCTTGGTAGCTTAATAACTAGAGATGCCAAATGCACAGATGAAATCCTTAGTAGAATAACGAAAGCAAAAGCCTCATTCAGAAAGAAGAAACAGTTGCTTTAACCACTTTCTCATTTGACAATGTGAAATTTTTGGATGGAATTAATTAATTAGAAACAGATTAATTTCATTCATTTTATTAACTTATTAGTATATTTACATTACTGTATTTACATATGTAAAATATATATTGTTTATACAAATAAATAAATGTAGGATAATATTTAGAGAATTCACAGATTTAATATTTACAAAGGAGTGGAGGCTTAATATATAGGCTTTAAATAGATAAGAAAATCATTTGCAATCAATTGATTCGGTCCTTTGCAAACATCCGGGGTAGTCCTCCCATCCAGTAACGCATCTCCTGTCTTCTGCTTCTTCAGATTTGTCTTCAGCTTTTCCCAGCATCTATTTCAATGCCCATGACAAATATTATTTAGTCATACAGAAACTCAAAATATCATCATATTTAAATTGTATAACTTGAAAAACATTCACTATGGAATTCCTATGCCATGCCCACAAACTTGTTTAAATTAATGAAAGCAATGCACAATAAAAAGAAGTCATACAAAACTTGTGCCTAACTATAACAATTTCATACGGGAATATATGATGGTACCCGATTTCTTCCTCTAACATAGCAAATTCTTGACAAATAATTTGTCCTCACAAATTCAAAGCAAATTTAATACAAAGCTATTTAATGAATTGTGGAGGCGAATAATGGAACTGAAATGGATTGTAAATTAAAATATTATGAATTTGCAATCATAAGGCACAGGAAACCCAAAACAAAATAGCTTCAGTTAGGCAAACGTGAACAAATTAGACCGTCCTTAAATATCATACATACATGCAGACACATCACATGGTTTCTTTTGTGGTAGGCATAGAATAAAGTCAAATATCCCAACAAAAACTACCTCTATACATTTACATATTGACTCCCTTTAACTTATCTAATCTAGAATGTACTTTCCTTACACTGCTGTTACCACTGCTTCCAATATTTCTCAAGCATAATGTGCGCTTTCAATCTAGATAACCTAATCCCATCACTCATGGTGATATTAATTTAACTCCAGCATGCGCACATGAACTTGGGTCCGTCCTTTTATTTTCTACGACGTTCTTATACCTTTCCACCAAGTCACAAATGATTTTCTTCTCCACCATCGAAAATGATACCTTCCTCGACGCCATATTAATAAGATACAGAATGCGCGTGAAAACGTCAAACAACTGAACGTCGAAAACGACATCGTCGATTTTTCATCACATGGTTGCAATATCTCTTACCTGACAAGCTCCTACCTAGGGGTCCCCTGGGTGTCGACTATAAATACCGCTACATGGTGTTGGCGCTGTATACTTTCAGTAAGAAAGCGTATTTGCAATCTTGCTGCGTTCCGCTCTTTTGAGAGAATAAGTGACTTTCCTGAGCCACTCCCTAGGTGACGATGGAGGGTGTTAAAGCTCATACTGTGGCGCAACCCGGTACACTACCGACTGCCATTACGAGTATCCTCTTCCCCTCGGGGAAAGAGAAGGCAGCACACACCATGAGTGCAAGGGAGGCGGGCTCCCTGCCTGCTTGCACTCAGGCAACTCCTGGCACCTCGGGCACTCCAAAGCCCCCTGCTCCTGCTACCACCTTGACCAGGCCTCTGGTTCCTCCGGCGGGGGCCCACCCAGCGGACCCCAGGTTGAGCGCCCGGCGCCCTCAGCCGTTTCTCACGGCGGAGGAATCTGCGCACAAGAGGCAATGTCTCGCCACTTCAACACCGGTACCAACGAGCAACCGCTTTGCCCCGCTCATCCCGATTACTGTGGACGAGACGCAGGACTCTGCAGCTACCTCAGGCGACATGGATACGTCTGAGGCGCCACCGCACAAGGCGAAGCGGCCCCCGCCCCTCATGGTCTACGAGGTCACCGGCATGCGGGAACTCCGTAACCTAATCCGTCCGGCCGTGAAGGACCTCACCTTCACCCTCACCAAGGTGGGGGATGCGGTGCGTCTTCACCTGAAGACAGGCGAGGACTTCGCGGCGGTACGCTCCCTGCTACTGGAGAAGGGCGCCCAGCTGTCCACCTGGGGAGACAAATCAGAGAGGCTGTCGGCGTACCTCATTCGAACCCAGGATGAATTCACCCCAGAGGCGGACATCCTCGAGGACCTGGCCCTGCTCGGAGTCCCGGTAAAGCGGGTGCGCCAAATGAAGGGGAAGGACCGGCAACCCCTGCCTCTATACGTGGCCTCCGTCACGCCGTCGCAGGAATGGCGGCCGCAAGATCTGACCGGGCTGACATACTTAGGGAACTGCAGGGTGCATGTCCGCCCATTTGTGCACGAGACACCACAAATGTGCTACCGGTGGAACCGGTTCGGGCACGCCTCCGCGCACTGCCACTCGGCACCCCGGTGTTATAAGTGCGCGGGGTCACACGAGGGCAAGGCATGTACCCTGCCTTCCACGGCACCACCCGTCTGCTGCAACTGCGGTGGGCAACATCTTGCGTTCTCCAGGACCTGCAGCATCTACGCCGCGGAGATGGAGAGGGTGCAGCAGAGGCGGCTGCCCAGACGCCGTCCCCGATCCCAGCAGCAGGGACCCCTGCCAGCCCAACCCCGGCAGTCCCACCCCTCCTACGGGAGAGTCAACGCCTGGGGGAGCGGCGTTGTCAACGGTCCGGCCCAGGCGCCACCAACTGCACCCGGAAGGCGGAGGGAACCTCCACCGCTACAGGCGCCGGAGGAATATCCTCCCCTCCCTGCCCAGCAGCAGCAACGGTGGCGCGAACCTGTGGGAGAAGTCAACCCACCGCGGGGGCGGCGGCAGAGATCCCACGTAGCACCAGGTCTGCCGGCTGCAGAGGACCCGCAGGACGACCCTCTGGGCGCTGTCCTCCAGACCCTCATAGGCGCTGTCCTCCCAGCTCTCGGCCCTGGGCAGGGTGCTCCAACAGCTGCAAAGACCTCGAGATGGCCCGTAAGCTGAAAGAGACTTGCAGCACCATTGCCCTCTGGAATGCAGGGGGCAACATCACTCGCAAGACTCCGGAGCTGCTGTCCTTCTTACAGCGGCAGGGGGTGATGCTGGCTCTCCTCCAGGAGACTTTCCTGAGGCCGGGGCAGTCTTGGAGAGTCCCGGTGTTCCGGGTGTTCCGGAGGGACAGGGAGGATGCGGTGATGACCAGGGGAGGCGGGACAGCTGTTCTGGTTAGGGACGACGTGCCGGCTTATGCGGACCTCCTGACGACGGGGAACATCGAGACCACGGCGGTGGTGGTGGAGATTGGAGGCCTCCCTACGAGGGTGGTCTCCTGCTACCTGCCGCCGTCGAAGCGGATGCGCCCAGAAGACCTGGGGGCCATCTCTGCCACCCCAATGCCAGTGCTGGCGGGGGGGGATTTCAACGCCAAGCACCAGGATTTTAATTCGTCCACCACGAACGGGAGGGGAGTGGCGCTGCGAAGCTGGTTGGACCAGACCGGGGTGGGCATCGCTTCCCCATACCAGCCTACGCGCTTCCACCATGATGGCCGCGGCGATGTCCTGGACTTCACCCTCCACAGGGGGATACGCTTCCCCATTCGCACCTCTGCGATCCCATGCCTTGCCAGCGACCACAACCCGGTGCTGGTCAGCGTGGGTGCCAATGCGAGGCAGCTCCCCCCCAGGGAGATCCGCCTTTTCCATCAGGCGGACTGGGATGGCTTCCGCGCTACTCTGACAAACAGCCTTCCGCAAAACATCCCCGAGATGTCATCGCCTGGTGCCATAGATGACTGCGTCGCGGACATCACCACCCGACTCATCCGCGCAGCAGATACGGCAATCCCGACCCGGGTCGTCACCGCTCCTGACTACCTGGAGCTTCCCCCGCCCATCCTCCGGGAGATCCGGGAGAAGAACAAGGTTAGGCGCCGTTTCCAGCGCTCTGGCTGCCCCCAACTACGACGGGTCCTGTTGCGGATGCAGCACAAAATCCGTGATGACATCTCTGCCCACCGGGAGAAGATGTGGGCGAGGAAGCTAACTGGCATCTCCACCAACCCTGGGGCTCTGTGGAGAATGGCCGCGGCATTGCGGCAGGACCCCGCCGTCAGCGAGCCGCCCATCAGGACGCCGCACGGTCTCGCCTGCTCCCCGGAGGAGAAGGCTGAACACCTCGCCTGCCATCTAGAGGAGGTCTTCTCGCCGGGTCATCCGCCCGACACCTTGGAAGCTGCCGACGCTGATGACGAGGCGCCCCCTGTCATCCTGCCAGAGGACGTTGGGAGAGCTCTGCGGTCGCTCCGGCTCCGGAAGGCGCCGGGTGTGGACGGCATCCGGAATGAGGTGCTGCGACAGATCCCGCGGGCATTCGGGTTCTGGCTGGCGGCAATATTTACGGCTTGCCTACGGCTGAGCCACTTCCCTTCGACCTGGAAGGAGGCGCGAGTCATCTGCCTGCACAAGCCCGGAAAGCCCCCGAACGAGGCCGGGAACTACCGCCCGATCTCCCTGCTTAATGGCTTGGGGAAACTCTTCGAGAGGATCTTCCTTCTGCACCTGCAGAGATTCCTCTCGGAGAGGGACATCCTCCCCCCGCAGCAGTTCGGATTCCGGTCGGAGCATGCCACGACCCACCAGCTCTCCCGCGTCTGCGAGTTCATCGTGGACGGATTCAATAAGAGGTGCTCATCGGCCGGAGACTTCTTTGATATCTCTAAGGCGTTCGACCGCGTCTGGCACGGGGGCCTTCGGCTGAAGATGAGGCGCTTCCAGTTCCCTGGCTGGCAGCAGAACCTGGTGGCGGCCTACCTGAGGGATAAAACCTTCAGGGTCTCCTGGCAGCATGCCGTGTCTTCCCGGAAGACCATAACATCTGGTGTTCCGCAGGGGTCTGTCCTAGGTCCGGTGTTATTCAACATCTATACGGCAGACATCCCGACGGATCTCGGCTGGAACACCATGCTTGCCCTGTATGCGGACGACGCAGCGGTCATCTCAAGGTCGCTCAAGCAGCACTTGGCTGCCAAGTACCTGCAGGCTGCGATCTATCGGCTGCTGGACTGGTACAGGGCATGGCGCATTGCCATCAACCCCGGGAAGACACAGGCAATCCTGTTCCACTCAGGCACGGACGAGGACCCGGACGGAGTCATCGTCGAGTCAGTGCAGGTCCAGTGGCAGGACACGGCCACCTACCTGGGGGTGACACTGGACTCCAGGCTGCGGTTCGGGGACCACGTCCGACAGGCTGTCAGGAAGACCCTCCGGAAAAGGGCGTCGCTGGCACCGCTCCTACGGGCTCCGCAAATACCCCTCCGGGATAGGCTGCGCATCCACCACGCAGTTTTGGCCCCGACACTGCTATACGCGTCTCCAGCGTGGAGCGGGAGGATCATTAAGTCCTCGCGCCAGCGGCTCTCCGTGGCAGAGAGGAGGTGCCTGAGGTCCATCCTCAGCCTCGGGTGGACCGTGACCAATGACGCCACGTACGATATGGCGGGCGTACCCCCCCTGGATGAGCGATTGGCGGCGGCGGCCCGGAAATACTACGCGGCGCTACTCCTCAAGACTTCCCCAGAACTTCGCCTTCTGGGACGGAACACCTGCTCCACCTGGGACCGCCATCGTCGCCCGCGCTCGGCCACCGAGCTGGCTGAGGACCTCCCTCCGCCGAAGAGGCGGAGGCTACCTTAGGGCAGAGGGCCCTTCCAGCGGAGGAGAAGTGCGGACACCGGCACGCACACGCACGCAGAGGCCCGCAGGAGCCAGTCGTGCGAAGGGGGGGGGGGGGGTGAAGAGTTCACCCTCATTTCGCTGTATACTGGTATTAAGATAAAGCGAAATATCTCCGCAATGGATGGTTCTACGAAAATTAGTTTCAAACAAAACTTGGAAGAAATATTATTCTCTACAAACTTGGACCACAAGAAGATTACCAATAACGATGTTTTTAAGAAGATATTTGAGGGAAACCGAAAAAACATTATTTATAAATAATTCGTAAACAACTGCTATCGAAAATTGTTTCAAATGAAAGTTGTAGGAAATTACATTCTGTATAACCTTTGTATAGAATTGTAAATACAATAATGATATTTTAACGAAGAAATATCGCAAAAACCGAATCGGGTTTCGAATAAACCTCGACTTCCGGTAACCCGTTATTGTCGAAAAACTAATCAGTTCTTTAAGCTCATGTAAAAGTGTTATATGTGAAGTTTGGTAACGATATGACACGTACTTTTTGAGTTAGAGCGCCCACACTAACATACACACACACACACACACACACAGACATCATTCCGAAAATATTCTAAACGTGTTCTAGGGGCCTCAAAACGTATTTCCGTTGAAATCTCGAAGTCGATTTTTTTCATGATTTACAATACTTTCCCATTACTACGTATGGAGAAAGTAAAAACACCGTTGAAAATTCACCGGGGAGTTTTTAATGACATCTACATCTACATGATACCCTGCAAATCACCAGACTGGCGGGTGGCAGGGGGTGCAGCACACAAAAACCTACCTAATAACGTCCCTCGTGGGAATCACTCTCCTGTTATGATCCCGTATGGTCCTTGGGAAAAAAGAGCTCTGATATCGCTCGGTCCTACAGTCGATCTCTCGTATTTTATTCTCGTGATCGTGCTTGCCCATGTACGTAGGTGCCTCTAATATTCCTGAGACCTCCTCTGAGAGAACTTCCGACCTAAATTTCTCCAGAAGCCTTAACCTACCGCTAATTCTGCGATCCTCTAGCGTTATCCAATTCAACTCCTTCAAGAGTGATGTGACGCTTAATTTTTGCTCATATTTTTGCTTAACGAATGTGGCTGCTCTGCGTTGGATTCTTTCTAACTCAAGTATCTGTCCCTTTTCGTACGGATCCCATATGCTGGAAGCGTATTCGACCTGAGATCTGACCAATGATAAATAACACGTTTCTCGTACCTGTTCTGTGATACTTCTTAATATTCTGCCTACGAAGCCCAATTTCTTATTAGCTGCGCCTACGATCCTTCGAATATGCATATTCCACGATAGATCACGACAAATGGTTACTCCTAAATATTTAACGTACTCCGCAGATTGGATATTCAAACTATCAATTCTGTACTCGGAGTCTAATTCATTGTTCTTCCTCTTCCAGAAACTCAATAGGGAACATTTGCTGTGATTAACTTCGATTTTCCAATCTTGACAACATGCAGAAAGGGCGTTTTAATCTTCCTGGAGCGATTTTTGGTCATCCTGACTCGTTATCTCATTATATAAAACGGTGTCATCTGCGAAAAGTCTTATTTTGCAGCGAACTACAGAGCAGATATCGTTTCTATATATCAGGAATAGTAGTGGGCCTATGACACTTCCCTGTGGAACACCTGATGCGACTTTTACCGGGTATGAAGATTTCCCATCAATAACACTATCTGTTTTCTGTTGGAGAGGAAGTGTTTTAACCAACTCACGATATTAGGGTTTATGCCGTACATTCCTAATTTTCCTATTAATTTATTATGGGGTACTTTGTCAAACGCTTTTTTAAAATCAATGAAAATGGCATCAACCTGAGTGTTTTTCTCTCCGCATTGTAACAAATCGTTTACGAACAGGGCGAGCTGCGTTTCGCATGACCTACCTTCCGAAACCCGTGTTGGTTTTTCCTTAGCGAAGAACGACCATCTAAATAACGCAGAACAGAGCTAACGATTATATGTTCCAGAATCTTACACGATAATGACGTCAAGGAAATCGGTCTATAATTTTCGGGATTCTCTTTATCACCGCCTTTGTGGATGGGCGTTACGCATGCTAGCTTCCAGTCTTTTGGAACGGTACCATGTGCAACGGATTTTTCGAATATTATTTTCAAGTAGGGTGCGATTACCGAGGCTAGCTCTTTCAACACACGCGCGGGTATGCCCTCCGGCCCGGGAGACTTATTTTGCTTAATCGACTCTAGCTGGTGCGCGATACCTGTTTCAGGGAATATCAAATCTTCCATCGAATTTCCCTCATCATTCAAAGCTGGTTCCTCAAATTCGTTGCTCACTGAAGTAAACGCTTTCTGAAAGTGTTCATTTAACAAGTTCGCTTTCTCCGCGCTATCGTGTACTACATCACCTGCCTCCGTTCGCAATGACGCTATGGTGGAGCCTCTACCATGAACCTCTCTAACGTACGACCAAAATGCTTTCGGATTTTCTTTCAAATTACTATGCAGAACTTTCTTTTTGTAATCATTAAATGCTTCTCGCATTGTTACTCTAGCTCTTGACTGCGCCTCTCTGTATTGATGCCGTATCATTGTCCTCTGTTCCTCTGTGAATTTTGAAGAATTACTATTTAAGCGAGCGTGAAGTTTTCTTTGCCATCTAAGAGCGCATCTAACTTTCTGGTTGTACTATCTTGGTTCCGCACCATCACGTTTAAGTTTATGTGGAATGAAATTATCCGTACCCTCTCGCATCATATCCCTGAACACGCACGCTAATTCCTCTGTACTAGCGTCGATAGATGCCTCGCAGAAATTAGGGAGTTGTGTCTGTAAAAAAGACCTAAATTTGGAGAAATCGGCTTTGGCGTACATATATACGCGTCTTCTAGCCTTAACCTGTTTCTCCACTTTTAGCTTAAATTCCACGTACACAGCATTATGATCGCTTATTCCTTCCTCTATGGAAAGCTTGTTCATACGCTCGGGGTAGTACGTTACGAGTAAATCTAATATATCGTTGGATCTCGTGGGACATGTTACTATCTGACACAACGAGTGTTTAACGAAGGTTTCTATAAGTGCTTCGCATGATTCACGCTCTCTACCACCAGGATCGAAGCAATTATGATTCCAGTCTATTGAAGGAAAATCCATCTTCGCAGCTGAATATTTCGACGAAAGGCATACCGTGGGGGTGAAAGCGAACTTTCATGGCATACTTTCATTATATCGAATGAAAGTCTGTTACGTGTGATTCTTTCGCATTGAAAGAGAATTCATTTAAGATATTATATATTAGATATAAAATTAGTTATTATGTACGGTGGTCGATACTAGTATGACAAATTATTTCGAGCTTTAATAGATTGAAATGTAAGCCTTTTACTCGAAGGTTTAAAATAATGTGTGCGGATTATTAGAAGAGTGTCACTATATATATGAAGTAAGTAAGTCCGATAAAGTTTAACAATGAGCTGGGTGGACGAGATCTAATTTATTTTGTCCGAATCGGGGAAAATCGAAGAAATGAAATATGTATTTCTTTAATCTTATCGGTACTACATTAGAGAAGAAACAAATTGAACACAGAGCACTGTGTAGTGAAACCATGGTCGTATCTGTATACGAAAATTAAGAAAGTGGAAAAAGTTCAAGTGTTCAATTTGTTTATTCTGCAAAAAACGCGTATCGCTTTGTCCGATGAGTCTTGCTATCGCTCGTGTCATATGTCCACCGAATGACCCTCTCGTGATCAACGTCAAATTCCCCTAATTTTTATCGTATTCCAATTCGACCGGGAGGTGGATCTCCGGAAGGCGCCCGACACATCGGCTCGTGTAACCTGGCCTTAACCTTGCTTAACCGTATCCGAAGCCCAATTAAGTAATATCTTGCAGCCCTTATCTTTTTCCTCCGAAATTCCTTCTTATTGTCCCGCAAACCCACTCCCTTAACAAATTCTTGTTTCTTCTATCCGTCGCTCGTGGGGAAATGCTCACGCTCAGGAATGGAATGTAGATTCCTTACTCCTTGTTAGTGGTGCGAGTGATAAAGCTGGGTAGAAATTGTTTGAAGAAATCGAACTAAGTCCACGTTCTCTGGCGGGTATTGACTAAACATCCTTTGCCTGCGTTTTATGGCTGCGGATTATCCTCCGTATTTTTTCATTTCACCGGTCTTCGTGGTATTTTAAAACTTTAGTTTTAATTGAAACGCTTGCGATTTCGTTAACAATCTTAATTGTTTAGTTGAACGGAACATTCTATTTCGCCACTCTCCAAAGTTTAATAGTATCGCTAGGTAACGAATCGGGAAATTATCTAGCGTAGTTCTCTTAGTTTTTATACGCCCCGCAAACTGATTACGCAAAAGCGACCCTTTAATTCTAATCAATGAATTTACATGACATTTAACTAAAATTGTTACATTGAGAAGTTTTAAAGTCAAATACATTTTCAAATAGCTTTTCCCCTCGACTAAAATACATAATGTCTTAAAAAAACTTCTGATTTAGCTAGCTATTTCGGCCCGTCATAGCAACCGCACCTACTAATGCTTTCCACTATTTAAAAAAATCTGATGCGGCCAACACATGACTTTCTCCATATTGGGTGTATAGATTTTTAAATTATTATGAATAATATTAAGAGGCAAAATTATTATTTCCTATCGTAAAAGAAGACACGTCCTTGTTGCCGTAAATTACGTATATTTTGAATGTTTACAGAATTCACCGCTACATGGTGTTAGCGCTGTATACTGGTATTAAGATAAAGCGAAATATATCCGAAATGGATGATTCTACGAAAATTAGTTTCAAACAAAATTTGGAAGAAATATTATTCTCTACAACTTTGGTCCTTACGAAGATTACCAATAACGATGTTTTTAAGGAGATATTTAACGGAAACCGAAAAAACGGTTATTTATAAATAACTCCTAAAGAATAACTCCTCTAGAAAATTGTTTCAAATGAAAACTCTAGGAAATTACATTCTCTATAACCTTTGTGTAGAATTGTATATACAATAATGATGTTTTAACGAAGAAATATCGCAAAAACCGAATCGGGTTTCGAATAAACCTCGACTTCCGGTTATCCGTTATTGTCCAAAAACTAATCAGTTCTTTATGCTAATATTAAAGTGTTATATATGAAGTTTGGTAACGATATGGCACGTACTTTTTGAGTTAGAGCGCCCAAACTAACATACACACACACACAGACATCATGCCGAAAATAGTCTAAACGTGTTCTAGGGACCTCAAAACATGTATTTCCGTTGAAATCTCGAAGTCGATTTTTTCATGAAGACATTACTTTCCCATTACTACGTATGAAGAAAGTAAAAAGGAAAAAGCAAAATATCTCTGAAGTGGATGGTTTTACGAAAATTTGTTTCAAACAAAACTTGGAATAAATATTATTCTCTACAACTTTGGTCCTCACGAAGATTACCAATAACGATGTTTTTTAAGGAGAAAACCGAAAAACCGTTTATTTATAAATAATTCCTAAGCGATAACTACAATAGAAAATTGTTTCCAATGAAAGTTTAGGAAATTACATTCTCTATAACTGTTGTTTAGAATTGTAAATACAATAACGATATTTTAACGAAGAAATATCGCAAAAACCGAATCGGGTTTCGAATAAACCTCGACTTCCGATTACCCGTTGTCGAAAAACTAATCAGTTCTTTATGCTAATATTAAAGTGTTATATATGAAGTTTGGTAACGATATGGCACGTACTTTTTGAGTTAGAGCGCCCACACTAACATACACACACACAGACATCATTCCGAAAATAGTCTAAACGTGTTCTAGGGACCTCAAAACATGTATTTCCGTTGAAATCTCGAAGTCGATTTTTTTCATGAATACAATACTTTCCCATTACTACGTACGGAGAAAGTAATAAGTTGGAAATATATGTCGCGTGGGCCATTGTAAATTTGCAAATTACATGAGCTGATAATATCATGCGACCGCAAGCAACATCTCCACGATTTCTCTTATTTTCTATTTGAAGTGCATTCGTCGAAGTAATGAATGCCCATTATATTTCTCACGTTCAAAAAAATAATTTTCTTCTCTTCCACCGAGATTTAAACCACGATGGGCAAGAATTGATCTTTGAATTTTGTATTCGATCCACTTTGCGGTAATCGTTAATGGTTTTATCAGCGTAAGTGGCCTTCGTTAATAACATGACTTGCAGTATTTTATATAATAATAGCCGTCGTCCGTTGGTTGGTTGGTCACGCTATGCAAACGCTAATAACTGGAGAAATAATCATGATAGAAACTGTAAATTTGGTAGGGATGCTTGATTAACACTTCTAAACGTGTTCTAGGGGCCTCAAAACGTATTTCCGTTGAAATCTCGAAGTCGATTTTTTTCATGATTTACAATACTTTCCCATTACTACGTATGGAGAAAGTAAAAACACCGTTGAAAATTCACCGGGGAGTTTTTAATGACATCTACATCTACATGATACCCTGCAAATCACCAGACTGGCGGGTGGCAGGGGGTGCAGCACACAAAAACCTACCTAATAACGTCCCTCGTGGGAATCACTCTCCTGTTATGATCCCGTATGGTCCTTGGGAAAAAAGAGCTCTGATATCGCTCGGTCCTACAGTCGATCTCTCGTATTTTATTCTCGTGATCGTGCTTGCCCATGTACGTAGGTGCCTCTAATATTCCTGAGACCTCCTCTGAGAGAACTTCCGACCTAAATTTCTCCAGAAGCCTTAACCTACCGCTAATTCTGCGATCCTCTAGCGTTATCCAATTCAACTCCTTCAAGAGTGATGTGACGCTTAATTTTTGCTCATATTTTTGCTTAACGAATGTGGCTGCTCTGCGTTGGATTCTTTCTAACTCAAGTATCTGTCCCTTTTCGTACGGATCCCATATGCTGGAAGCGTATTCGACCTGAGATCTGACCAATGATAAATAACACGTTTCTCGTACCTGTTCTGTGATACTTCTTAATATTCTGCCTACGAAGCCCAATTTCTTATTAGCTGCGCCTACGATCCTTCGAATATGCATATTCCACGATAGATCACGACAAATGGTTACTCCTAAATATTTAACGTACTCCGCAGATTGGATATTCAAACTATCAATTCTGTACTCGGAGTCTAATTCATTGTTCTTCCTCTTCCAGAAACTCAATAGGGAACATTTGCTGTGATTAACTTCGATTTTCCAATCTTGACAACATGCAGAAAGGGCGTTTTAATCTTCCTGGAGCGATTTTTGGTCATCCTGACTCGTTATCTCATTATATAAAACGGTGTCATCTGCGAAAAGTCTTATTTTGCAGCGAACTACAGAGCAGATATCGTTTCTATATATCAGGAATAGTAGTGGGCCTATGACACTTCCCTGTGGAACACCTGATGCGACTTTTACCGGGTATGAAGATTTCCCATCAATAACACTATCTGTTTTCTGTTGGAGAGGAAGTGTTTTAACCAACTCACGATATTAGGGTTTATGCCGTACATTCCTAATTTTCCTATTAATTTATTATGGGGTACTTTGTCAAACGCTTTTTTAAAATCAATGAAAATGGCATCAACCTGAGTGTTTTTCTCTCCGCATTGTAACAAATCGTTTACGAACAGGGCGAGCTGCGTTTCGCATGACCTACCTTCCGAAACCCGTGTTGGTTTTTCCTTAGCGAAGAACGACCATCTAAATAACGCAGAACAGAGCTAACGATTATATGTTCCAGAATCTTACACGATAATGACGTCAAGGAAATCGGTCTATAATTTTCGGGATTCTCTTTATCACCGCCTTTGTGGATGGGCGTTACGCATGCTAGCTTCCAGTCTTTTGGAACGGTACCATGTGCAACGGATTTTTCGAATATTATTTTCAAGTAGGGTGCGATTACCGAGGCTAGCTCTTTCAACACACGCGCGGGTATGCCCTCCGGCCCGGGAGACTTATTTTGCTTAATCGACTCTAGCTGGTGCGCGATACCTGTTTCAGGGAATATCAAATCTTCCATCGAATTTCCCTCATCATTCAAAGCTGGTTCCTCAAATTCGTTGCTCACTGAAGTAAACGCTTTCTGAAAGTGTTCATTTAACAAGTTCGCTTTCTCCGCGCTATCGTGTACTACATCACCTGCCTCCGTTCGCAATGACGCTATGGTGGAGCCTCTACCATGAACCTCTCTAACGTACGACCAAAATGCTTTCGGATTTTCTTTCAAATTACTATGCAGAACTTTCTTTTTGTAATCATTAAATGCTTCTCGCATTGTTACTCTAGCTCTTGACTGCGCCTCTCTGTATTGATGCCGTATCATTGTCCTCTGTTCCTCTGTGAATTTTGAAGAATTACTATTTAAGCGAGCGTGAAGTTTTCTTTGCCATCTAAGAGCGCATCTAACTTTCTGGTTGTACTATCTTGGTTCCGCACCATCACGTTTAAGTTTATGTGGAATGAAATTATCCGTACCCTCTCGCATCATATCCCTGAACACGCACGCTAATTCCTCTGTACTAGCGTCGATAGATGCCTCGCAGAAATTAGGGAGTTGTGTCTGTAAAAAAGACCTAAATTTGGAGAAATCGGCTTTGGCGTACATATATACGCGTCTTCTAGCCTTAACCTGTTTCTCCACTTTTAGCTTAAATTCCACGTACACAGCATTATGATCGCTTATTCCTTCCTCTATGGAAAGCTTGTTCATACGCTCGGGGTAGTACGTTACGAGTAAATCTAATATATCGTTGGATCTCGTGGGACATGTTACTATCTGACACAACGAGTGTTTAACGAAGGTTTCTATAAGTGCTTCGCATGATTCACGCTCTCTACCACCAGGATCGAAGCAATTATGATTCCAGTCTATTGAAGGAAAATCCATCTTCGCAGCTGAATATTTCGACGAAAGGCATACCGTGGGGGTGAAAGCGAACTTTCATGGCATACTTTCATTATATCGAATGAAAGTCTGTTACGTGTGATTCTTTCGCATTGAAAGAGAATTCATTTAAGATATTATATATTAGATATAAAATTAGTTATTATGTACGGTGGTCGATACTAGTATGACAAATTATTTCGAGCTTTAATAGATTGAAATGTAAGCCTTTTACTCGAAGGTTTAAAATAATGTGTGCGGATTATTAGAAGAGTGTCACTATATATATGAAGTAAGTAAGTCCGATAAAGTTTAACAATGAGCTGGGTGGACGAGATCTAATTTATTTTGTCCGAATCGGGGAAAATCGAAGAAATGAAATATGTATTTCTTTAATCTTATCGGTACTACTTTAGAGAAGAAACAAATTGAACACAGAGCACTGTGTAGTGAAACCATGGTCGTATCTGTATACGAAAATTAAGAAAGTGGAAAAAGTTCAAGTGTTCAATTTGTTTATTCTGCAAAAAACGCGTATCGCTTTGTCCGATGAGTCTTGCTATCGCTCGTGTCATATGTCCACCGAATGACCCTCTCGTGATCAACGTCAAATTCCCCTAATTTTTATCGTATTCCAATTCGACCGGGAGGTGGATCTCCGGAAGGCGCCCGACACATCGGCTCGTGTAACCTGGCCTTAACCTTGCTTAACCGTATCCGAAGCCCAATTAAGTAATATCTTGCAGCCCTTATCTTTTTCCTCCGAAATTCCTTCTTATTGTCCCGCAAACCCACTCCCTTAACAAATTCTTGTTTCTTCTATCCGTCGCTCGTGGGGAAATGCTCACGCTCAGGAATGGAATGTAGATTCCTTACTCCTTGTTAGTGGTGCGAGTGATAAAGCTGGGTAGAAATTGTTTGAAGAAATCGAACTAAGTCCACGTTCTCTGGCGGGTATTGACTAAACATCCTTTGCCTGCGTTTTATGGCTGCGGATTATCCTCCGTATTTTTTCATTTCACCGGTCTTCGTGGTATTTTAAAACTTTAGTTTTAATTGAAACGCTTGCGATTTCGTTAACAATCTTAATTGTTTAGTTGAACGGAACATTCTATTTCGCCACTCTCCAAAGTTTAATAGTATCGCTAGGTAACGAATCGGGAAATTATCTAGCGTAGTTCTCTTAGTTTTTATACGCCCCGCAAACTGATTACGCAAAAGCGACCCTTTAATTCTAATCAATGAATTTACATGACATTTAACTAAAATTGTTACATTTGTCAAACGCTTTTTTAAAATCAATGAAAATGGCATCAACCTGAGTGTTTTTCTCTCCGCATTGTAACAAATCGTTTACGAACAGGGCGAGCTGCGTTTCGCATGACCTACCTTCCGAAACCCGTGTTGGTTTTTCCTTAGCGAAGAACGACCATCTAAATAACGCAGAACAGAGCTAACGATTATATGTTCCAGAATCTTACACGATAATGACGTCAAGGAAATCGGTCTATAATTTTCGGGATTCTCTTTATCACCGCCTTTGTGGATGGGCGTTACGCATGCTAGCTTCCAGTCTTTTGGAACGGTACCATGTGCAACGGATTTTTCGAATATTATTTTCAAGTAGGGTGCGATTACCGAGGCTAGCTCTTTCAACACACGCGCGGGTATGCCCTCCGGCCCGGGAGACTTATTTTGCTTAATCGACTCTAGCTGGTGCGCGATACCTGTTTCAGGGAATATCAAATCTTCCATCGAATTTCCCTCATCATTCAAAGCTGGTTCCTCAAATTCGTTGCTCACTGAAGTAAACGCTTTCTGAAAGTGTTCATTTAACAAGTTCGCTTTCTCCGCGCTATCGTGTACTACATCACCTGCCTCCGTTCGCAATGACGCTATGGTGGAGCCTCTACCATGAACCTCTCTAACGTACGACCAAAATGCTTTCGGATTTTCTTTCAAATTACTATGCAGAACTTTCTTTTTGTAATCATTAAATGCTTCTCGCATTGTTACTCTAGCTCTTGACTGCGCCTCTCTGTATTGATGCCGTATCATTGTCCTCTGTTCCTCTGTGAATTTTGAAGAATTACTATTTAAGCGAGCGTGAAGTTTTCTTTGCCATCTAAGAGCGCATCTAACTTTCTGGTTGTACTATCTTGGTTCCGCACCATCACGTTTAAGTTTATGTGGAATGAAATTATCCGTACCCTCTCGCATCATATCCCTGAACACGCACGCTAATTCCTCTGTACTAGCGTCGATAGATGCCTCGCAGAAATTAGGGAGTTGTGTCTGTAAAAAAGACCTAAATTTGGAGAATGACACGTCCTTGTTGCCGTAAATTACGTATATTTTGAATGTTTACAGAATTCACCGCTACATGGTGTTAGCGCTGTATACTGGTATTAAGATAAAGCGAAATATATCCGAAATGGATGATTCTACGAAAATTAGTTTCAAACAAAATTTGGAAGAAATATTATTCTCTACAACTTTGGTCCTTACGAAGATTACCAATAACGATGTTTTTAAGGAGATATTTAACGGAAACCGAAAAAACGGTTATTTATAAATAACTCCTAAAGAATAACTCCTCTAGAAAATTGTTTCAAATGAAAACTCTAGGAAATTACATTCTCTATAACCTTTGTGTAGAATTGTATATACAATAATGATGTTTTAACGAAGAAATATCGCAAAAACCGAATCGGGTTTCGAATAAACCTCGACTTCCGGTTATCCGTTATTGTCCAAAAACTAATCAGTTCTTTATGCTAATATTAAAGTGTTATATATGAAGTTTGGTAACGATATGGCACGTACTTTTTGAGTTAGAGCGCCCAAACTAACATACACACACACACAGACATCATGCCGAAAATAGTCTAAACGTGTTCTAGGGACCTCAAAACATGTATTTCCGTTGAAATCTCGAAGTCGATTTTTTCAGGAAGACATTACTTTCCCATTACTACGTATGAAGAAAGTAAAAAGGAAAAAGCAAAATATCTCTGAAGTGGATGGTTTTACGAAAATTTGTTTCAAACAAAACTTGGAATAAATATTATTCTCTACAACTTTGGTCCTCACGAAGATTACCAATAACGATGTTTTTTAAGGAGAAAACCGAAAAACCGTTTATTTATAAATAATTCCTAAGCGATAACTACAATAGAAAATTGTTTCCAATGAAAGTTTAGGAAATTACATTCTCTATAACTGTTGTTTAGAATTGTAAATACAATAACGATATTTTAACGAAGAAATATCGCAAAAACCGAATCGGGTTTCGAATAAACCTCGACTTCCGATTACCCGTTGTCGAAAAACTAATCAGTTCTTTATGCTAATATTAAAGTGTTATATATGAAGTTTGGTAACGATATGGCACGTACTTTTTGAGTTAGAGCGCCCACACTAACATACACACACAGACATCATTCCGAAAATAGTCTAAACGTGTTCTAGGGACCTCAAAACATGTATTTCCGTTGAAATCTCGAAGTCGATTTTTTTCATGAATACAATACTTTCCCATTACTACGTACGGAGAAAGTAATAAGTTGGAAATATATGTCGCGTGGGCCATTGTAAATTTGCAAATTACATGAGCTGATAATATCATGCGACCGCAAGCAACATCTCCACGATTTCTCTTATTTTCTATTTGAAGTGCATTCGTCGAAGTAATGAATGCCCATTATATTTCTCACGTTCAAAAAAATAATTTTCTTCTCTTCCACCGAGATTTAAACCACGATGGGCAAGAATTGATCTTTGAATTTTGTATTCGATCCACTTTGCGGTAATCGTTAATGGTTTTATCAGCGTAAGTGGCCTTCGTTAATAACATGACTTGCAGTATTTTATATAATAATAGCCGTCGTCCGTTGGTTGGTTGGTCACGCTATGCAAACGCTAATAACTGGAGAAATAATCATGATAGAAACTGTAAATTTGGTAGGGATGCTTGATTAACACTTTTCAGGTGATGACGAATTGAAATCGCGAAAAAATTCCTTGGTTCGTCTCCAAGAGAGGCATTTGTATTTCCCATTACTTAACATGTAAAACGCGATTTTTCGACTTGCAGGCTTTTATTCATTTGGAAATTAAAATTAGAAGAAATTAACAGATGACCTTCGGATTTGAACCATTTTGAAGAAAAAGTTATAAAGTTTCTTATTCCGTTCGTCGTTTTTCGCCCACAGTTCGAAATATTTTAAACGTTAAATATGCATATTTTGTGGAAATCTCGCCATTTTAACGTGATGTCGACCATTATCATTGTTACACCTCAAATTACTATTATTGTATACATTCTTCTGGGAATAAGCGTGCCTTGAGTGCTTCAATACGAGCAAATACGAGTGAATACGAGAGAGAGAGAGAGAGAGAGAGGAAGGAACGGGAGAGATTGGCGTGTTTTGTGGAAAATAAGTATATTAACGTAAATATGAAAAATTTTAAGTATCAACAGTGTTATTTTAGAAAAATTGGAGATAAAAAGCATTCTTAAATTAAATTCTTTGTAAACCATACGTGCATACGAATTTATATTGTTATTCCTCGAATTAATTTCGTAACAATGGCCGAAGTTTGGAAACGAATATAAATTAAAATTCAATTAAAATTAAAAGGACGTTTAAAACTGTTAACAGGCAATTTTCGATGAAACAACAGTGGATCTCTTAATGAATTGATTTGTTTTTATAAAAGGAATTTTGGTGCTTATTTAATACAGAGTAAGTTCTAAGGCTTATAATCCATTTAAATCTAATAACAGTAGCTATTGTAGTTTAAAGAAAGAACTTTATTTATTCACTTTAGGTTCAGAATGAATTAATTTTAGGCTAGCATTGCCTATTATAAAAGGAGTTACTTTGGAATTTACAGTATGTAAAGTGGAAATTGTACCGAATTGTATATATTTCAAAGCAAAAATCAATTTAAAACTATTGAAAGTTGTTGTTTCGGAAACTGAGAAGGCAGGAGTGCTGAGCGAACGATAAACGATATTGAGGTACATTATATTCCAAAATCTATTTAAAGTATTATCAGAGGCAATTGAAGATTGAACCAATTTTTTGGAACCGGAATTCTGCTTATTTAATGAAATTGAAATCCTAATATAATCAATTTAAAACGGTACTTTCCTGTTAACGGGAATACCTCAAAAAATAAACATGTATTGTTGTGATATGTTACGACGTATCTGTTTGTTAACAATGCGTAAGAACGGGGGAATTACTTAAAAATCACACTTTTTGAAACTTATTTTTTTAATAAAAGGAACGTAATTACTAATACAATCTAAATTTATGTTACTAGGGGGTCAATATGTCTTTATGGAATTTAAAATAGCTGGAAATATATCGATTTCTTTGTTATGTTGTCGCCACATCAATTCTTCCGCTGAAAGGCTTTCACATTGCATTTCTAAAATATTCTGTCGCAGAAGTAAAGTTTCATAATATGATCCTTCTTGCACATTCGCCCTTTAGATAATATACCATGGTCTTCAAGCAAAGATACAGCTTTTTCTTCGCTCTTCGGCAAGCTCCACAAATGCATCATTAAGGGATCAACGTAAATATCTTAACGAGATTTGTTACGCATTGTTAACAAACAAAATCTCACAACATATCAGAACAATACCTGTTTATTTTTTGAGGTATTCCCGTTAACAGGAAAGTACCTTTAAAACTAATAACAATGGCTATTTTAGTAGAAAGAAAGGTACTATTTTAGTCACAAGGAATTTCTGTGAGATTTTAGTTAATTAATTAAAACAGACATAATATAGAAATATTCGATGGTTAAAACAGTGCACAGTTTTATTCTTGCGATTTTTACATGTTGCATTGACGAAAATTTAGATTCATTAAACCCGTTGAAATTCAACGGGCACTTATGCTAGTGTATCAGTAATTGCGATCAAATAAATACAATAATGAAGACGAGAGCCAAATATGACTTTGAAGCCGGCGAAGTTTTTTTCAAAGTGCGCTGCATATACGTAGATGAGTGGAATAGGGGCACAGATATCATTTCAGGATAACCTGGTAAAATGAAATAATTTCGGAGAACCGTATTACAATGAAATCTCGTTAAAACGTACTTCAAATTAACCTACTTTTTTAAATCCCCGTCAATTTTCCCGTATAAATACTGTATAAATATTTCAAAATATCGTACTTCAACTTGAAATAATTTTCAATACTACGTATGAAATTCAGAGGTCCCGAAAAAGATATTTGTGGTTTTAACGTGGTATTTCATTCTTGCTCATTCAAGTCGTTTACACCAATTTTGAAGGCATCTATTGTCTTTAGTGCTGAAAGTTCCCAAAGAAGGAATTTTCCGAGCTGACAAATTTAGAACCGATGATCAGTTATCCCTATCTTTGTTTTCGCAATAGCGTTGAGATATAATCTTAAGGTGTAGGATATACATCTCTTGTTAGACTCATTATGGCCAGTTTCGGTTTGCGCGGGACCTGGGAGAATGCCGATCCCCCACTGAGATGATTCCAGAAAAAAAACTATACCTACTCCTTATACTACTGCATGAAATATAAAAATTCATACTCCGTAGAGATACGTTGTATCGAGATTTTACTGTAATCTGCCTCATAAGTTTCCCTTCACTTAAGAGTTGTTCGCGTTTTGTTTGCTTCAGGAGCGGATCCAGAAACTTCTCAAGGGGGGGAGGGGGGCGATCGCCCCTACACCTATCGAATCCGCCCCTGCCAACTGCCCAAGATTTTGAAAATCCCTACCCAGTGGAGTGCAATGAGGTTATCCAAGGAGGGGGCGACCGCCCCCTTCGCCCCCACCCACCGTGGATCCGCCCCTGGTTTGCTTGTTTGGTTGGTTTGACGTGATCTTGGGTTGTTTTTAGCAAGCTGGAGTAGCACTGATACGTATTTTATATTGGCAGATTAAACCATAAAGCCATATATTATACATATGTGTAATAGTGCATGGTAAACGATTGTCGACATGAATGAATCACTTCTCTTTATCTAATTTCAGCTTATTATATAACCGCACAGGTTGCAATAACCAAAATTTTATTCTTTTACAATAATATATTTTCATTATGTCTTAAACGCATTCTCATCTATTAACAAACTGTGTTTGTTTTGCCCTACTTTATTTTTGTAATACAGACCAAAAACCTGCGTCATTGATCATATCAAAAACTTATTAAAGTTTAACATTTAAAAACTATTGTGAGGAAAGGAAGTTTCCGTGGGTGGTTTTTTTCTGCCATTGTTTTTTTATGTAAACAAATCCCGTCATCCCGCCACAAAGACTGAACATTGGAACAATTTCTTAGACCAAAAGTAAATATATATCTCGCAGGTGAACACCCCCAGAATCCCCTTCCTATGTTTGCAAATTATCAGGAATTTAATTTTCTTGGAGCTATGCTTCTGACACCGTGCACACACTCTGGATCTTGTATTTATATATATATATATATATATATATATATATATATATATATATATATATATATATATACGTATATATTAAGAGCTTGGAATTTTATGAAAGTCACTTTCCATCATCAGCGTATTCGGTCGGCGGTACGTCCAAAGTTATGTAGGTGCGCACGATTGTTAAATGTTATAATTTTCCTCCTACCTTCAGCTCACAAGGATGATTTCGGAATCGAATGTGTTGTAGTTAAGACTACGAATAGCCAAATAAATGGAAGGCACGATTCTCCTGAAGAGAAGCTGATATAAAATAACTAGCGTAATTGCCCGTCAATATGACGGAATATCTTTAGTTAACCTTAAAATAACTGCCTCCCTCCCCCCCCCCTCTCTCCTCCTCCTCCCTTCCCTTCCACCCTATCCTTCCCTTCTCACTCACTTCCTCTCTCTCCATCCCTCTCTCTCTCTTAAATGTAAGAGGAGACTGTTAGTCTCAATTTCGCCCTCAATAAAGTCGTTTGTCTGTCTGTCTCCCTCCCTCCATCTCTCTCCCTCTCTTTCCCTCCCTCCATCTCCTCCTCCCTCCCTCCTTCTCCCTCCCTTCCCCTCACTCCCTCCCCTCACACTCTCCCCCTCTCTCTCTCCCTCCCTATCTCGTATCAAAAGCATTCAATGCACGCTTACACCCATAAGGATTGATATAACTATAGGATTTTGAGGTCTAACAGTTAATTGGTAGCCAAGGAACATCCCGTTAAAAAGGCAATATTTCCACAAAATATGTTAATTAAACGTATAACATGAGCGATATCGAATTGTATGCGAAAAAAGATGAACAGAATAAGATACTTTGTCATCTTTTCTTCAAACGGTTCACATCCGAAGATCGTAGGTTAAATCCTAGTTTTAATTTCCAAAACAATAAAAGCCTGCACGCCAAAAAATGGGTTTTTACGTGTTACCATACGGAAAATGGGAAATGTCTTCCTAGGAGTCGAACCCAGGACTTTTTTGGATATTAATTTTCGTCATTACCTTAAAATATGTTAATCATATCATATCATCCTTGCCTAATTTGAATCTTCAACCTATTCCGGAAGTTTGTTAAAACGCTCTATATCGACCATCATGAAAGCGTGACCAACCAACCAACAATTCTGGGCTATTATAGTATAAAATTACAGCATTTTCTCCTGTGTGTTGGAAGCAGCCTAATTAACGATAATTGGCTAAATTATGGAAAGGCATTTTGGCAAATATAATAAAAATAAATGTAATAAGAATAAATGTAATAAGAATAAATGTATGACAATCCTATGGCTAGTTTACATCTATGCACAATACTTATCTATTTAAATAGAAAATCTCTTAATTTCTTCGTCACTTTATAACATACCGAACCATTTTAAAATTGCTCAAAAGGGAAATTGGTAAAATAATATATATAATATAATAAATACCCTTTTGAGCTTCAAAAATGTTCGCCTTATAACATTTTCATAGTCGTGATAGACCAAGCAATGAATACCAAAAGTATATCGACAGTTTCCACCACACACCGGTAGATGTCGCCATATTGCTTAACGGGACGTGCCTGTTCCCCTGAGACTTGCAGTGTTGAGCGGTCGGTCGGCCAGTTCATATCGTACTCCGTCCTAAAGGACAGAGTGCGAATGTGGATTACGGATTGGTAACGAGTAATTACGGTTTGCATTTTTAATTTTATATTGTGTCTACACTTCGTTTCTATATTATACATATTACATTATATATTATATTAATAGTATTTTAAGGTTGTATACATATACATAATTGTAATCTACGTCTGTCTTTCCACCCTATCTAACGCACGACATGGCAGGTGGGTCGACCCATTGCCACCCTCCCTCCCTCCCGGGGCCCCGACCTTGGCCAAGGTTCCCACCCTGTGTGCACACAAAATCCCAAACCACGATACGATTTCCACACGATCGATGTTTTACGCAATTGACACATGTACTATTATCCTATGTCATATTATTGTTTATTTTCCACGATAAATGCTAAATCGAATTTCGAAACGTATGTACCGGTAATATCTTTTCCCCTGAACGAAAACAGGTGATGCTGGAGACGTGCATTTCTTTTCCGAATGCACGAAGAGTGAAGAACGAAGACGCCCAGACACCATTCATCATGCAGGAGTAAGTATGATTAGATGTAATTGTACTGTTTTTATTAATTTCTCCTTTTTAATAGTGATTTGTTTTTACAGAGCTCCTCTCCAACACAGGGTGTATCATCGCAGTGTGGCGCGGTTATCTCCTAGTGGAGGTAATTAATGGTTTCACTGGAGGGATGACACAGTGGTATGGTAGTCTTATTTTGATCTCAGGCATATAAAATGCCTCACAAGAATAATCATAATTAATTAGCAATTTTTCTAAATTCTATAATTTCTCTGACGTCGTTAACGGCGACTGTAGTTTTGCTGTCGTATATTGGATTTAGCCAATATGAGTTTATATGTCTATGGTTTATTCGTCTGCTTTATCATCAGTTGAAGCGGAAGAAATTGTTGTGTTATTGCCATAATTAAAGTGAAAATTAAGTATATCAATTCTTTAAACAGTATATCCTGATCTATTACATTTATTTGCTTTTTGAATATAGTGATTAAGTTTTAATGTCCATGCATAAGAAACAAATAAGTAGTAGACATATTGAACCAAATTTTGTGTTGCATTGAGTTGCAAAATGCAACGGTAATGTTTATTTATAATCAATTCTTACTTTAATATTTTTTTTAAGTATATCAGTCATTTTACTTGAGCAATTCAGTGTTTTATTACTTAACGTTGAATTGGTAATTAAAAATTATTTGTAATAGTTTTGTATGAGGCCTTAGTTCTCCTCATAAAGACAAACGCTTACGGATAAAATACCTATAATCGTGCGTTAGAATAATAGACCGTTTTAGGAAATGTCTAAAATATTTTTGCTAATATAGTGATTGCTCTTAATTGCAGATAACCATCAACGCCACACTGGACAGACACGGACGCTCGCGGTAAGCTCAATTTCCCTTATTTATAATGCACACGTCATTTCGTGTAAGATATCACGAACATCATTCGAGAAATACGTTCGAACCGAATTGAATTAAGTCAGTATCATTTTCAGATGTAGTGTTTATTGTTGTTGGTAGGCTTGCCACCTCTAGGACTTTGAACGGGAATATTTGTGTTTTTCCATAAATTTTCAGGCTCTTGATTAATTTTACTGAATTTTCTCAAATTAACCGATTATAAATACGAGGATGTTTTTTGGCGAAACGAACTTCCCGACGTTTTCACGTACTAAAATATCGAATGATCAATAGCTCTTTAATATATATGAATTTCAAGTTGGAAGTATTTTTTTCATTAATCTTGAATGAAATTCAATTTCGGTTCTGCTAATGTCTGGACGTATGCAGGTACTCAAATATCTCTTAAATATAACGACATATAATATATTTCTTCCGAATGTGGCAACTTCATCAGTTTACATGTTGAAAAAATTTTCGTAACTGTTGGATATTATTTATTATTAATATATATTTAGAATTCTTTGCCTGTTATATCAACCCGTTCATTTTCAAATAAATGCATCACCTGTTCTTATTCTGCAGCCAGTAAGTTGAATAGAATATATCGCACTGTGTTTGTGATAATTAGCTGTTGTTCAATTTCAGCATGATCACACCATTGGGATATTTCAGATTAAGTATATATTTGCACTAAGGAATAGTACTGCAGTCAGGTTCTTCTGTAGCGTGTGAGGAAAATTCGGCTTGCTTTAACGTCACGAACAGAGACTTGGTGATGCGTTTATTCGGAAATGAAATATAAAAATATTTCTTCAGAAGATGATTTTTTAATTGTATTTTATTTTAAAGACTTCAAAGATGAAAATTGTTGGTAACGTTTCTGTTTTCAATTTTGCTTCGGGATTTAAAACCTCAAAAGATGTAAATCAACTAGGCTTCACAATTTTCTCATACATATAAAGCCTGTAGCAATGTTAATTTTAAATTTGGTATAGGTAAAACTGGCACTATATGCAATACCTGAAGTGTATGTGGCCATGTGGTATTTTCTTTTTGTAAGCATTTACTCGGTTCTGTTATTTTAGAATTACGTATCATAAAGCTCACGGATACATAATTTTAGAATATAGTATAAATGAGCATGTGCTAAATATTCTTGAAACTACCATGCTGATTTTTTTTCAGGGAAGCGAGGACTACGCGAGTGGGTGGGAGATGTGTACTTAGGAGCGTAGATGCAGTTTACTTAGGAGGGAAGGTGCTGCTTAGTTAGGAGAGTGGGGCTGCAAACTCGGCTTAGTAGGTTCGTCAACCTTAGTTTAGTAGGTGCGACAAACTTAGATTAGCAGGTGCGACAATGTTAGATTTGTAGGTGCGACAAACTTAGATTTGTAGGTAGAAGTAGTATTTAGGTGTGTGAATATGTGTGTGCATGGTAGTGCATGGATGTGCGCGCGCACATCTTTGGGTAGTGGTGGTGGTGTGTGTGTGTGATGGGTGATGGTTGTATGTATGAATCATTTTGTCATCGATTACATTGTTTAGCTAGACAGATGAGAGTACTTAAGTTTAGCAAGCGTTAGCATGGTGTAGGGCTGGGCGTAACCCAGCGAGCTCGCCATGTTAAATAATGAGCAACGATGGCCTAAGCATTACCTCCTGGGTGCCAATGGAAATATGCTTAACTTGAAGGGTATAGAAATCATTCCATTCATATTTTTAAAAAACCTCCAGTTATCAGATGCAAAACAAGTTCTAAAGGTTTCCCAGTTTAGGATTTATTACGTTATGACTGAGTCTTCATTAATTATGTTGAATTCTACTGTTGAAATGTTATTTACAGTTGTTTATCTTAAACTGTGATTTCTATTTCATAAATAAATCTTGTATTGTTAGTTTCTACATCACTGTTTAATATCTGAAGATAATACTTTAGGCTAATAAATGTATGATGCAACTCTCTCTAAATAAAATGTTTTAATTTTACCATGAGTATTTATTTAAATTATAAATTAAGTAAACGTTCGATGACTTTAAATGATTCTTTGATTTTCTATATCAATTAATTTAATTTATACATCAAACTGTAGTGAGCTTAAATGTGACATAAGTTTTACAATTCGTTTATAAGATATTTCTATTGCCAGGAGTGTAATTATCGAATAGCATAATTGGCCATCAAAAAACAAATGAAGTTGCAATAGTGTCCCAGATAAGGAAATGTAAACTTCTTCCATCAAGTCTTTGAGGTAAAATGTCCTCTGTCCTACTCTAATGATAATTAGGATGCAAAATGTCCTACTTTGTGATACATTTCTGTTTGGGAGAAGATCTACTGGCAGCAATGCCCCTAATCAATCGCATGGCTACTGGGACCTAATGGGTGAGTTTTGCATTGCTGTTTATAACCTCTTCCCCCTACGTCTCCTCCACTCATACTTCGCATTTAAGAGATCGCAATAATATAGGATAGCAAGAATAGCAGCTTGTCACTGTTAGCTTCATCTATCATCAAAGATTGGTCATGTTCAGTGAAGTGAGACTGCATCACATTTTAGTTCCGTTATATGTATTAATTAAATATAACTAATTTTCTGTCTTTTCTCAACAAGTTATATCAACATTTCTTGTAAATTTTGTTTTTCTAATAAGGAAAGCAGGCTTTACTTCCTGAAACTTGGGGAGATATCAAATCTGCATTTCCAATCAAAAGAGCATAGTTTGAATTGTTCTTCGGTATTTTCATTCATATTCATAGAATTATGTAACATATTAAATTTTGAAGTTTTATTCAAATCATATTGCTGCCATGAGAGTGATTTTTGAAGGTTATTTTCAAATCTTGGCTTTATGGGTCCTTTTACAGCCTAACTATATTTTCCGTTTAAATTGGCTTCGATCAGGAGGAGATCCTGTGGAGAATTAGAGTGTCTTTGATGCCAAATTAGCCTTGAATTCTGAGTTATTATGACTTGAAAACTGACACGCTGCTGAGTCTACATTGTAAGTACTTTTATGACCAGCCATCATGGATAATGGATTTATCACCTCTAAGAGCAATCAATATTATTTTGTGGAATTACATTATAACTAAATATCAGCTGTGGGTTCATCCTACAAATGTAAAACTAGCTAATATCAGAACATTTGGTGTAACAATAGCCCAAGAGGCCGAGTCACCAGAAAACACACATGTAATCAGAACATTTACTCATTAGTATGTACCATGAAATAGCAGATTATGAAAATTTCCAATTTTTTTCCTTGTATGAGTACATAGTCATTTAAAAAATTAGTATCACCAATTTAAAGAGGTATTATTGAATTCATCATTGGCCTAGAAGAATATTAGCTATCCACACAGGGTAGAACAAATAATTAATATTTTAAATTAATATCCTTTTTCACACAATAATCACAATTTTTAGCTCATTTTCTTAAAAGCCAGAACTTTGTCCATATGTCATTGGACAATCAACATTTTTTAAAGAGGTATTTAAAAAATTCTTTTTGAATTAGATAGCGCTTATCCATCCTTGAAGTTCACTGCAATTGTACTTTTCATGTAATTCATAGTTTTCCCTCTAGGTGACTTTTGAAATGGTATTTACCCAAACTACTGAAGCTAGAGGAGCGAAGTTTTCATGAATGGGAAGGTCTACGTTCCAACATTGTGGGTTTCCCCCTCTGCAACTAGGGAGGTAAAACAGAATTTTGAAAATTTTTAATAAAATGTGCTTCCACCTGTTGCTTTAGTAAGTGTATCTTACTTGTTTGAATTTAAAAATTTGTGAATTGCTTTTGGAGTAGACAAGCGTCTAAACTTAGGACACCGAACTTGTCATGGTTTGTGGCAATGTGATATACTGTTCGACAAAAATAAGGAAATTAAATATTATTATATCATGATAGCTGGTAAAGTTTACTAATAAGTTTTAATTCTTTGTTTATGTTAGCCATATAACCAAGATTAGTTAATGTATTATAGTATGAAAGTAGAGGATAGCTAGACAATTTGGCTCAACCAAGGCAAACTTAAGGAAATTTCAAAATTGTAAAAGATGTTATGTTGTCATCAGCATTCACAGAAACATATTGTGGGAGCAAGGGGAATAAAAACCAGGGTCAGCTTGAAGCTATTCCAATGATAAGACTGCATTCAGCCCCCGAGTTCCTATGTAAACTGTTCAACTTCAATGATATTTATTTTATTTTATAAAATATATTCTGAAAGATATGTCTCTTATTTTTCAACCAGTAATTCTAGAGGGAGGGGCAAATGTGCACGGTCATGTATATAGTATTAACCCCTTAAGCCGATAGCCCAATTACATACTCGCCAAATGCAGATATTGCTTAAATTGCAATTCTATCAGCATAAAGTAGCCTTTCATGGGACTATATGTGTCACAGCAGACCATCGATATGTGATCTTTCAATGGATCACCAATTTCCTGTCAGTTTGTTAGTTTTTATACTTCGGTAGAGGAAATACGTAGCGTAAGCTACGCTATTTAGTAATTTAAATACATGCTTGAGGGGTTAAGGCAATATTGAAGATGTGATAACAAAAATTTATTGATAGACTCGTAGATATAGAATTTATTTCATTTTTAATTTATATATTTTGCTGTAAAGAGGATTTTTATTTACATAGAAGAAATAAATATTATAGCGCTAATACCATTATTAGTCCACACCTTACTAGTAAAATCCAAGTGTCTGTTTGTTAAAATATATATATATATGTGTGTGTGTGTATATATGAACAAATTTTGAACGCTTTATTTCAATTTCAATAAAACCTTTAGCTTTTAATTGGCTTTCCCTAAAATTTTAAATAACACAGAGAATGATAACAACTGTGTTCTTAAAGTACTATTGAGTGTGGTGAAGTAAGAAATATGTAACAGAAATTAATAATGAAGAAATGATAAAGTTTCAATAACACACACAATGTGATTTACTGTCAAAATTGTTGATTCTATGCTATTCTAGGACAGTATTCAAACTATTTGTCAGGTTCTAATACTCTAATTCTCATATCAGAACATAAAAATAATTAACTTCAAGTTGCTGCAATTTTAGAGTTAAAGAACTGAAGTGTGTTTAAGATTATGAAATGAAATATAAATCTAAAAAGATTTAAGGAGTGTTTTTATTTCGCTTAAACAATGATTTAGTTCTGACAGAAAGTTTAAATTATGGATTGCCGGAGGTCCTTCTTCAATTTTTATGAGATGTCGAGGACTGAAATTAGGGTTAGCAGATATCCCGTTTCTTTTATAAATATCTCAGGTTTTTAAAGCTTTTCTTTCAGTATTGAATGAAATGGAAATTTTGAACTCATTCTTCGTGAAGAGAACTGCCACTTACAATGCGATATAATCAATCAGCTAATTGCATGTCATTAAGCCTTGGATGAGTAATTTTATAAGTATTTGCATGAGTTTATATAAACATAGCCCCTTGATCACAACATAGTTTTACCTAATAAGAATCAATTTAGCTCGTATAAATATTATAAAAAGGAATATAAACGCCTTTCAGGAAAAGAAAATATCAAGAATACAAGTATTAGATGTACAGACGTAAACGAACCCGATACTCTAGTTTAAGATACTTTCATTTTAAATAATGTGTAGAAATTCCGCAAGATGTCGTTGGTGAGTTGTTACGGCGGTAGTGTTCGAAACCCATGGTGTTGAAGTGAGACTATGGGGTTTAAGTGTGATTCGGAAAATGTCGATATAACCCAACAACCATAAACTTAACGATCAGTGATTTGAGTGACACATTCATCGCGGGAAACGAAGAGAAAGGGAAACATCAACTAATGGAGCTTATAAACGAGGTAAGAATTACTTTAGTTTTCTTTTTACCATAGAGCTTCTCAGTTTTGCTGTACTATCTTTGTTAAATGAATAATATTGGGAAAAGTAAATAATTTATTGGGTAAATATAATTGATAATCTTTTAAAACATTCATTATAGATAATTTGTTCATAACAACATGAATCTCCGTTGCTCTGTATTGTTTACATGGTGCAAGTTTTATTTAGCTATAATAGATGTGATAGCTACTACCTACTACAATCTTTGAAACTTTCAGTGGTACTATATTGTTCCGTTGATTTCTACGTGTTTGTTTGTTGGCATCCGCAAACTTGTCGGAATGAATGATCATCATTTGTTGAAGCCGGTAATTCTTTCTTCTGCACATTTCTCTTCAGTGTGGATGCGCAAATGCAAAAGGAATTATTAGTAATAAATTTTGCACCATTAAAATTGTAATAGATAATGTTTTGTTTGGAAATTCTCAAGGCCACCGCCAATTGTGAAATATTTTCCCGAAGTTGTAAGGAAGGTAGGTAGTTCACCTATATTTCCCGTATTGTGTTTGGAATAATAATACGCGAAGGGTTATTCTTTCTTTAATGTGGAAATTCTCGGCTTGGATATTTGATAATTCGCAAGAAGGTTTATTAATTTTTTTACTCTTCTGGGTTTAAGATGAAATGTTTACCAGTTGTTGTCAGGATTGCGATGAAACGTGCAAATTGAATTTTACAGAAATAAAGCGGTGTGATATTTAGTGCGGTTACTTCTATTTAATCTACGGAGGATTCTGCTCGGAAAAAGAAATATTTATTTCAGTAGTCGCGTTCTTCTCGCATATTATTTCGATTTTTGAGATTGAATTCTAAGCGCTTAACCTTGGAGGCATATTCCCCACCACTTCATGCTTTCGGTAACGAAGCAGTGCTAACCTGAGGCCATAGGATGGCGCAGGGAAAATTAGACGAGGAAAGGTCTCGTATGGACACCAACGCAACCCCCCCTCCCTTCCCGGCTGTGTTCGACGCTGGCGTCTGATTCCTCTACGCGAGGGAAGGCGCTCCCAGAGCGCACACGTTGGGAACAGGGTTGCCACCTCAAAGTACTCACCAACCCGGTCATTTTCAATTCTGATCCGGAGATTTCTCTGGTCTGACCGGAGATTTCCTAATTTGAACCGGAGATTTTTAAAGGTCAACTTTTTTTACTGTTTTTGCCATTCTGGAATGAAAATAGGATGATGGTTTCTCTGTTGCAACTGTCTTTGTTTTCCGGTCCCCACTATCAAATTTTTAACCAACTTTCATGACAGTTGGTTAGAAACTTTCTACAGAGGTGAAGACTTCTATTTAATCTACGGAGGATTCTGCTCGGAAAAAGAAATATTTATTTCAGTAGTCGTGTTCTTCTCGCATATTATTTCGATTTTTGAGATTGAATTCTAAGCGCTTAACCTTCGAGGCATATTCCCCACCACTTCGTGCTTTCGGTAACGAAGCAGTGCTAACCTGAGGCTATAGGATGGCGCAGGGAAAATTAGGCGAGGAAAGGTCTCGTATGGACACCAACGCAACCCCCCCCTTCCCGGACTGTGTTCGACGCTGGCTACCGCCGGTCTGGCTGGACAACGGATCGCACCGCGAGTTGTCTACCAGTTCAACTCCGATGGCCTAAGGTCACGCTACAGTGTGATCTTAGCCAAAGAGTCTAATAATGTGCGGGCGAGTCGCTGGGTCGGACACGCTCCGCTAAACCCACATGCGCGATGAGTGAGGGTCGGGTGAGTTCTCCTTGCGGAGACGGCTCCGGCCACCCCTCTGAAACTTCGGTCAAAAATTCTGACGGAAAAGTTCGGTAGTCTAATCCTAAGCCTACTGGCGCTAGTGTCGAGTAAAAAGGCGAAAGGAACGGAACCAAACGGAACTCTGTATCACTCTGTATACTCCGTGTCATCTTTTTCACCTTTTAAAGCGGAAATCTTGTGAGAATTTGTGGGCTGGTTCTGTTTTAGCTGTGGTTTAAATTTTTACGGAAAAATGCCGATTATTATAAGGTGTTCAGTCGTTGGTTGCGGGAATACACGGGAAAGTCCTGGCATCAAGTTTTTTACTTTCCCGATTGACAGGAAGTTGTAAGTAATTTCTTTTTTTCGATTTTGACGATTACGATAAACCTCGTAGTCAAACTCCCTTCCTCGGTATCTAAAATATTTCAATTTGCTATTTTTATGAAGATAGGTAGTAATTACACGTTATGTATGTGATTTATAGGCCATCGTCATAGAAGCTTCTAACAAATTTGGCTCATCTACGAAAAAATTGTTGCATTAAAATTTTTCAAGGGGTCAGAAAATGGTCTGAAATGCTTTAACCAGCCTAGACATACTCCAATGCATAGATGTCTTACCTGCAATTATCATTTCCTTTGTTGGTAACTTGGTGCGCAGAATTATTTCTATAGGGCAGCGTTTCCCAATTTAATTTTGCTACGGAACCCTTGCAACTCGAAAGAGTAGTTGTGGAACCCCAAACAGTTATTTTGTTTATAAGGTGAAAATCAAAGCACAAGTAAGTACAGATAATAATAAAGATAGGTCATGTGATCAACATTTCGTCTATTTTCATATATTTAAAGATAAAAATCGTTTATATGAACGGCATCTAGTCGATTTCTGTATTTTGTTTTTGTTGTTGTGTATTTCGAGAACCCAGTTTCGCATAAGTACGTGCTCGCGAATGGTAATAACTCTACAATTGCCCGTCTTGATAAGTCTGAATATTCATGATATAAGCTGGCCCAAAATGTAATCAGAGAAACTTCTTTAAATGTTTGTATTAAATGGACATCTGAAGTGATTTCGATTAAATTTTCATAATCTAGTGCAGATAATCCTTCTGGTTTCTCGGTTATACAGAATGGATTTCGAATCCAGTTATTGTTGTCATTGATGTTTGGAAAATACTTCCTGATGTTGGTGTATAAATTGCGAATATGATCTACAATGTTGCTCTGAATTTCTTCTTCAAGTTTGCATTTGTTTTCTTCAAGGAAATCATTGAATGTTACGATGCTTTATTTGATGAGTAAGGTAAGCAAAATTTATATTTTTCTTGTGTAACTTTACATTTCTAATGTGTTATGATCGGAATACAGTGAAGTAGTTGTCAAGCATCTTCCTATCGAGGTGGCAGTTGGAGAAGATGTCTCCTATGCTGCTCCATGAAAGCAGAAAAAAGAACAAAATATACTTGTTCTTCAAGTGTAGTACCACTTTGTCCCCACCCATGATTTCTTAAATTTCATGGAAAGTAAACTGCATTTTGTAAATGTAAAATTTTTTCTGTTTTTGCATGTTTTGTATTGTGCACTGCATGCACAAAATGTGCTGCTGTATCTTCGTGCATAAATTAAGAGGACTCTTCCTGGTACCATGTTTGTTAAAATATTTTGCTATGTAAATGTGTAATTTAGATGTGTGTTCCAAGTTTAGATAACTTTTAGATAAAATAATTACTTTTTCAATTTCATTACTTTTGTAAAATATGTGGGGGATAGAGTTTTAGTATCATTGTGTGAAAAAATAAGAGGAACTCTCTTCCTGGTACCATGTTTGTACCCATATTTAGCTATGTAAATAAGGCGTGTTTCCAAGTTTAGGGAAACTTTAGATGAAATAAGTTTTATCAATTATACTACTTTTGTAAAAAGGCGTGTGTGTTTATTGGGATATATAGTTCCTGCATATTTTTCTTTTAAGTTAGGCAAATAAAAAATATTTTTGATGTAAATATCCCTTCCTTCATCAGTGTTACAGACAAAAATCACCACTTTATTAAAAAAATTCTAAGTTTCTAGAATTTAAACTGGAAAGTGTTCAAGCTCGCAAAGTAAATTTTTATTAAAGTTTTTGAAAACTAATGAATGTAATCTAATAATGCGTTGTATATTAAAAGTTATAAAATTTTTGCTTGGTATTAATAAAAATTCTAGATTATGTAAATGTTATGAGTTTTACCTTCTGTGAACCTAAAAGCGTGTGCAAGATATTTGTATATGTGATTTGATCGAACGTTTAAATAAATATATTCATATTTCCATTGAATGCATTGTATATTGAAAGTTATAAAATGTTTGCTTGGTATTGATAAAATTTCTACATTATGTGAATGTTATGATTTTTACCTCCTGTGAACCTAAAAGCGTGTGCAAGATATTTGTATGTGATTTCACCAAAATTTTAAATAAATAAATTTATTCATATTTCCATTGTATTATACTCATTGTTTATAATGAATTCCCTCGGATTTATTTTTGTGTCTATTTCATAGACTCTAATGATCGTCTCTGGAGAATTATTACAAAACTAAAAAATAAAATTTCCCATTATAAATTTCAAAACTTCTCGTTCTTATGCAGTTAAAATATTTAAGCAAATTCAGCATGAATTCGTATTGTTTTCAAAAATAATTATTTTCACTCATTTTTCCGTTTAATACTTCAAGTCCGGACTTCGTATAATAATTTTAAGTAATTTTAAAAAGAAATTAAAAATGCCTTGCACCAATTCCAATGCTTATGGGGTAATAAATGGTTACTTGGTAACGGTAATCAACAAAGCATACATACCTAAGCGTTATATATATATATATAGATTGTTTCAATGATTCACCCCATATATCGTATAAGTTTAAATTCATGAAATTCCTGTAATAGTGATTTTGATACAAAATGAACCTTCGATGTTCAAATCTTATGCTTAAACAGATTTGAGAAAGCCGCTGTATGACGTCACCTTAAGAGCGACGCTATTGCCATCTGGTTACACACTACCGCTAAACTTCGGAACAGTCTTTTCTAAGGGAGTTTCAGAGGCCTGCTCCGGACGATTAAACCAAACAAGATTTTTTATTAATCGTCCAGGACTATTTTTTGGTCAATGTTCCGAAATTTGTGGAGCTAATCATAGATTTATACCAATCGTAATTAAAGCGTAACAACAAAATCATTTATTAACTGAGTACAAAAGATAAGTGAAGCTTCATTGGATGACTGAAAGTAAATATTGGTCTCTTAAACCAAATAATAATAAAGTAACGAAATACTTCCAATGAAAAAGATTAGTTAAATCATAACATTAGAATGTCAAACTAAAATTATTGAATTATTCAATATCTTTTAATCCCTCAAATAGCCCCAATAAGATGATTGATTTTATTTTTATTCTTCCCGATTATATTAATTTTAATTCATACATTAAATTACTATTTATTCATTCCAAAAATCCAATCTAAAACTTTAATATCAAAGAGTGAAATTAAGAACAAGAACTGAAAATAACTAATTTATTTTCTGTATTTGATCCTAGAACATTTTTTTTTCTTACTTTTGGTGGTATTTGCTCTTTTATTTCTAAGCGTAAGAATTTGTTATCTACTTTATTAAGTTTAGAATTAATTGTGCTTGGTTTATTTTTTTTCCTGTTTTTTATTCTTGTAATAAATTTTTATGATTTATATTTTTAATATATTTTTTGACTTTTGGTGTTTTTGAGGGTGCCTTTGGATTGTCTATTTTAGTTTCGATAATTCGTACTCATGGTAATGATTATTTTAATACTTTCAATATATTGCAATGTTAAAGTTTATTATATTTGTAGTCTTTTTGATCCATTTGTCTTTTTTATTAAATTATTGAAGTATGGTATATGTATTGTTTTTAGGATCTTTTTTGTTATTAATTGAAGGGTATATGACTTTTTATTTTTGTAATATGGGTTATTATATAGGTGAAGATGCCCTAAGATATGAGTTGATTTTACTCAGATTTTGGATTTGTTGTTTAATGTTATTAGCAAGTAAGTCAGTAAATAATCATAGTAATTTTATGACACTTTTCGTTATAGCTAATATTATACTATTGTTATTTTTAATATTGACTTTTATGAGAAATAGAATATTTATATTTTTTTTTTTTTTTGAAAGTTCTCTGATTCCGACATTTTTCTCGACATTTGGGTTGAGGGTATCAGCCTGAACGTATACAGGCTGGGATTTATTTATTGTTTTACACTCTTTTTGCTTCATTACCGTTATTGATCACAGTTTTTAATGTTTATTATACATTTGATACATTGAATATATTTATATTTTTTTCTTTTTTTCAAGTTAACTTTAATTTTTATATTTCTTTAATCTTGGCTATTTTAGTTAAAATGCCTATATTTGTTTATCATTTATGGTTACCTAAGGCTCATGTTGAAGCACCTTTTGCTGGGTCAATGATTTTAGCGGGTGTTTTGTTAAAATTAGGTGGGTATGTACTTTTGCGGGTTTTTAGTTTTGAGTGGGTATTAGATTATTAGGTGGTGTGTTAATTAGCTTAATTTGTTTACGTCAGGTTTATGTAAAATCTTTAATTGCTTATTCTTCAGTTGCTCATATGGGTATTGTTTAGTCAGGATTAATAACTTTAAGATATTGGGGATTAAGAGGGGCTTATAGATTAATAATTGCGCATGGATTGTGTTCTTCTGGGATGTTTTGCTTGGCAAATATTTCTTATGAACGTTTAGGTAGACGAAGTTTGTTAATAAATAAGGGGTTAATTAATTTTATGCCTAGTATAGCTTTATGGTGAGTTTTACTTAGATCAGCAAATATAGCTGCTCCACCTACATTGAATTTGCTTGGTGAAATTAGTCTTCTTAATAGAATTGTTGCTTGAAGATGAATTACTATATTTGGTTTGCATTTTCTTTCTTTTTTTAGTGCTGCTTATACTCTTTATTTGTATAGTTATAGTCAACACGGAAAGATTTTCTCTTCTTTATATGGTTGTAATATGGGATATATATGGGAATATTTATTGTTATTTTTGCATTGAGTTCCTTTAAATATTATTATTTTAAGAACGGATTTATTTTTTAATTGATTATAATTTAAGTAGTTTAACATTAAAATTTTAGTTTGTGATATTAAGAAGTAATAATTTACCTTAGATCGTTAATTTACGTTTGAATGTTTGTTTTATTAGATTTATGTTTTTGTTTATTTTGAGTTTAATCAATTTGTTTTGAGGAATTTATTTTTGTTTAAATGACATTTGTTATTTTATTGAATGGGAAGTGGTTAATTTAAATTCTGTAAACATTGTCATAACTTTTTTATTTGATTGGATATCCTTGTTGTTTATAGGATTTGTTTTGTTTATTTCTTCTATAGTCATTTTTTATAGACACAATTATATAGAGGGAGATTGTTATTTGGTACGTTTTATTTTATTGGTATTAATATTTGTATTATCGATGATATTGTTGATTATTAGACCAAATTTAATTTCAATTTTCTTAGGTTGAGATGGGCTAGGATTAATTTCTTATTTGTTGGTAATTTATTATCAGAACTTTAAGTCTTATAGAGCTGGGATATTGACTGTTTTATCTAATCGATTAGGTGATGTTGCCTTTTTGTTATCTATTGCTTGAATGTTAAATTACGGTAGATGAAATTATTATTTTTATATTAATATAATATTTGATAGTTTGGAGGCGAAAATTATTTCTGGTTTAATGATCTTTGCTGCTATAACTAAAAGTGCCCAAATTCCATTTTCTTCTTGGTTGCCTGCAGCTATAGCTGCTCCTACTCCAGTTTCTGCTTTAGTTCATTCTTCAACGTTAGTGACTGCAGGTGTTTATTTAATAATTCGATTTAATTCCTTAATTGTAGGGACGGATTTTTCTAAGTATTTGTTATTGATTGGTGGGATGACTATATTTATGTCTGGCATTGGGGCTAATTTCCAGTATGATTTAAAGAAAATTATTGCTTTATCTACATTAAGACAGTTGGGGTTGATAATGAGTATTTTATCTATAGGATTTTATAATTTAGCTTTTTTCATTTATTAACTCATGCGTTATTTAAGGCTTTATTGTTTATGTATGCTGGAGTTATTATTCATAATATAGGAGATTCTCAGGATATTCATTGTATGGGTGGATTAATTTATTTTATACCTTTAACTTCTGCCTGTTTTAATGTTTCTAATTTGGCTTTATGTGGTATACCATTTTTAGCGGGATTTTATTCTAAGGATTTAATTTTGGAGATGTGTTTAATTTCTAATTTAAATTTTATTAGTTTTTTATTGTATTTCGTTTCTACTGGATTAACAGCTTGTTATACTGCTCGATTAATTTACTATAGTATGGTTGGAGATTTAAATTTAAATTCTTGATATAATATTTCTGATGAAGGTTGGTGAATATTGAAGGGTATACTTGGAATATTGTTTATGGCTGTTGTTGGAGGAAGAATCTTAAGTTGATATATGTTTCCTACTCCAGAAATAATTTGTTTACCAGTAGAATTTAAAACTTTAGCTTTAACTGTGAGATTAATTGGTGCTTGAATAAGATATCAAATATCTTTATTATATTATAGTGATTTATTGATTAGTATAAAGAATATTTTCACTTCCTTTTTTTTAGGTTCTATGTGATTTATACCTTTTATTAGAATGCCTATAAGTTCAGGTAGAAATTTATTGATGCGAGTATTTTGGAGCGCAGGGATTTTATTTATTCTTTAAAAATTTGTCTAAATTTAATCAAAGTTATCAAAATAACTATTTGAAAATTTATTGAATTTTTTTTGCTTTATGGATTACTATAATTTTTATTTTATATTACTTAAATAGCTTAAAAATTAAAGCGTGACATTGAAGCTGTTAAAATGGTGTTTTACCTATAAGTAATTTATTTTATTTATAAAAATTGTTTGTTATTTTTACATTGAAAATGTAATGTTTTATGTTAAACTATATAAATAAGAAAATAAACGGAGTTGAACCACTAAAGATAAAAGTTAGCAGCTTTTTCTTGATACTTCATATTCTCTTAATTGGAATGTAAATTCAATTTTATCATTAACAGTGATATACCTCTATTTTGGTTTCAATTAAGGTAAATAAGGGCGAATTTAACACCAAGTATTTCAGGTCGAAACTGATTGCCATTTTCGCTTCTTATTTAAGATAAGTTGATGTTTCAACACTTTTTGAATGCAAATCAAATGTTATATTTAACTATTATCCTTTAATTAGATCACTCAAGTGCTCCTTGATTTCATTCATGATATAACCCGATTAATAAAATTAAGATAAAAATTGTTGAAATTCATATTCATGTATTGATGTTAGATAATCTTATTACTATTATTATGGGAAGTAGTAATGCGATTTCTACATCAAAAATTAAAAAAATTACTGCAATTAGGAAAAATCGTAAAGAAAATGGAATACGTGCAGTGGAGAATGGATCAAATCCACATTCGAAGGGGGAGCTTTTTTCTCCGTCAATAATGGATTTTTTTGAAATAAATGAAGCAATTAATATAATAATTACGGTGATGATAAATAAGATAATTCTTATAAAAAATATTGAATTAATTATTTGTTCTGAATTATATCCAGTCCTTTTGATTGGAAGTCAAATATACCTATATACTAAACAAATATCTACCTCATCAGTCAATTGAAATATAAATAAATAATCATACTACATCAACGAAATGTCAATATCAGGCAGCCGCTTCGAATCCAAAATGGTGATTACTGGAGAAATGATTAAGGTAATGTCGTATTAAACATACAAATAAAAATACTGTTCCAATAATTACATGAATACCATGGAACCCTGTTGCTACAAAAAATGTTGATCCATAGACTGAGTCTGCAATTGTGAACGGAGCTTCGACGTATTCGTAGGCTTGTAGTAGGGTAAAATAAAATCCTAATAATACAGTAAAAAATAATCCTTGTATTCCTTGTGAATGATTTCCTTCTATTAATCTATGATGAGCTCATGTAACAGTAACTCCCGAAGATAGGAGAATTGCTGTATTAAGTATGGGAATAGATATAGGGTCAAAAGGAATAATTCCCCTTGGAGGTGAAATGCTTCCTATTTCTACTGTGGGTGATAAACTTCTATGAAAGTATGCTCAGAAGAATGACACGAAGAACAATGCTTCTGAGGTAATAAATAAAATTATTCCTCATCGTAATCCAATTACAACGGGATAGGTATGTAATCCTTGATAGGTACCTTCTCGGGTTACATCTCGTCATCATTGTAATATAGTTAATACAATCACTACGGCTGCTAGTATTAATAGATCATTAGAAAACGTGTGAAATCACTTTACTATTCCTGTTGTTAATATTATAGCTCCAATGGCTCCTGTTAAAGGTCTTTGATCTACTAGATGGTAAGGGTGGTTATTATGAGTTGACATTAGTTTACTTCTCTAGAATAAAGAGTACTTAATACAGCAAATACATAGGATTGAATAATAGATACAGCGGATTCTAATACTAACAAAGCGATTTGAGTGATTAATAAAATAGATAGAATTGAGTAGCTTAACCCGGCTCCTGTATTTCCTAACAAGGTTATAAGGAGGAGGAGCAATTATATTTGCTGCTAATCGTACAGCCAGGGTTCCAGGGTGAATTACATTACTAATAGTTTCAATGCATACTATAAATGGTATTAGTACTGGAGGAGTTCCTTGAGGAACTAAATGGGCAAATATATGTTGGGTATGATTAATTCATCCGTAGATTATAAAACTTAATGATAAAGGTTGCACAGGGCTGCGTGAAACAGTCTGACTTGGTGAAGTGGAAATCATGGAAAGAAGGAAGTGTTATGTGCGTGGATGTTCAACAATTGGAGGGAAGTTGTTCAGGATTCCAGCTTCCAAAACAAGGTTAGATTACGAACTTACTACCATTTGATAAATTCTTAAAGGGTCAGCTTAATGATATTCAAGCATTTGGCATTACTACCCCGATCCATTGCATTGCTCATGGTAGAGATACTTAGTAGCCCAGGGATTCTCCGAGTTCTTTCACTTTTGTTTTGCGTGATTTTTTCGCGAAGATAAAAACCAGTTGGAGTGTTTACAGTAAACGATTGAATTACTTTTTTATCGGATGAACTCACGGTAAGGTACAACCTTTAGGACACTTTATTACCGTGAAAGAGAGTCTTGTGAAAGTGTAATGCGTGTTTGGGCAGGTTTGTGGGCGTTAATGTAATGTCACTCTCGCTTTCAACGATTTCAAAACGTTAATTTGCATCGATATCACGTTTTATTTCTTCCCTCCCCAAGTTGAATATTTTCACTTGACCTTTTCTGGGCTTGATGCATATATGCAATGATATCGTTCTGCTGGCTACAGCCAATTCTTGTTCATAACAACGGAAGACTCCCGGCCTCGAAAAAGGGGCGGACACCAGTTAGCAGCAGCCAATAGGAGACTGTTTGTTTGGGAAGGTAGTGGGGAGGAAACCAGTCTCACTCCTGCTCTCGAAGAGATCGCATCGGACTGCGTTGCCGTTTCTACCGCCGTTTCCTTGCTGTGGATCAAAAAGAAGGATGGGAAGTATTTTATTTAGAAACTGCGTAGTATATCAGCTGAGCAAGAGCTGGCAGCGTGCACCGATATCTGCTCTCCCGCACGAAAGTTGAGAGGGGCGATGGAAGGGGAAACGTTCGTGATTGGCTACTTGCTCTAAGTAGGCCAGGAGTCTTCCGATTTCGGATCGACTATAGTATCAATTCAATAATTTATTCCACCAAACATTATTAGAAAAGATCTCATCTTGATTTTAGTTCAATAATAAAATACATTAAAGTCACCTGAATTCGTACAAAGGACGAAACTTGTGTTGATGCAGTGTTAATATTAAATCTCCCCACAGGGCCGAGAAGTGGAAGACATTTTGCAGTAAACCAATTTTGGATGGGCATCCTATTGAAAACCTGCACAACAGCCGTGAAATGTGTGCCTAACATTTTTCAGGTGACAGCTTTACATATCGATCTTCACAGAAGTCACTTCATTCTGCAGTGCCCACTCTTCCTGCCAATCAGCCAACTAATTGAAATTCATCCAGAACATACATCTGGTAATAGTAAAATTTTTTTCGAAATTTTTTTTCAAAATATTTTTCGAAAATTTTTTTTTGAAATTTTTTTCGAAAATTTTTTTAGAAATTTTTTTAGAAATTTTTTTTTCGAAATTTTTTTCAAAATTTTTTCCAAAATTTTTTCGAAAATTTTTTTCAAAATTTTTTCTAAAATTTTTTTTCGAAATTTTTTTCGAAAGTTTTTTTGAAAAATTTTTTTTTCAAAATTTTTTCCAAAATTTTTTTTCGAAATTTTTTTCGAAATTTTTTTCAAAATTTTTTTTCAAATTTTTTTTCGAAATTTTTTTTAAAAAAATTTATTCGAAATTTTTTTCAAGATTTTTTGAAAATTTTTTTCGAGATTTTTTTTGGAATTAAAAAAAAAAATTTTTTTCGAAAATTTTTTTTCGAAAATTTTTTTTCGAAAATTTTTTTCAAATTTTTTTTCGAAAATTTTTTTCAAAATTTTTTTCAAAATTTTTTCGAAAATTATTTTTCGAAATTTTTTTAGAAAATTTTTTTCAAAATTTTTTCTAAAATTTTTTTTCGAAATTTTTTTCGAAATTTTTTTTGAAATTTGTTTTCGAATTTTTTTTAAAAAAAATTTACTCGAAATTTTTTTCAAAATGTTTTGAAAATTTTTTTCGAGATTTTTTTTGAAATTTTTTTAAAAAATTTTTTTCGAAAATATTTTTTTGGAAATTTTTCGAAAATTTTTTTCGAAAATATTTTTTCGAAATTTTTTTTCAAAATTTTTTTCGAAAATTTTTTTCAAAATTTTTTTCCCTAAAATTTTCCGAAAATTTTTTTGAAATTTTTTTTCGAAATTTTATTTCAAAATTTTTTTCGAATTTTTTTTTTCGAAATTTTTTTCGAAATTTTTTTTCAAAATTTTTTTCGAAAATTTTTTTCAAAATTTTTTTTCCAAAATATTTTCAAATTTTTTTTCGAAATTTTTTTCGAAATTTTTTTTCAAAATTTTTTTTCGAAATTTTTTTAAAAAATTTTTTTCAATATTTTTTTCGAAAATTTCTTTTCGAATTTTTTTATGAAAATTTTTTTTCAAAATTTCTTTTGAAAATTTTTTTCGAAATTTTTTTTAAATTTTTTTGGAAAATTTTATTTCGAATTTTTTTTTCAAAATTTTTTTCGAAAATTTTTTTTCGAAATGTTTTTCGAAAATTTTTTTCGAAAAATTTTTTCAAAAATTTTCCGATAATTTTTTTGAAAATTTTTTTCGAAATATTTTTTGAAATTTTTTTGAAAATTTTTTTTGAAATTTTTTCTAAAATTTTTTTTCGAAATGTTTTTCGAAAGTTTCTTTGAAAATTTTTTTTTTCAAAATTTTGTCGAAAATTTTTTTGGATTTTTTTTTCGAAATGTTTTTCGAAAATTTTTTTCGAAATTTTTTTTCAAATTTTTTTTCGAAATTTTTTTCGAAAATTTTTTTCTAAATTTTTTCGAAAATTTTTTTCAAAATTTTTTTCGAAAATTTTTTTTCGAAATTTTTTTCTAAACTTTTTTAGAAAATTTTTTTCGAAATTTTTTTTTAAAATTTTTTTTCGAAATGTTTTCGAAAACTTTTTATCGAAATATTTTACAATTTTTTGAAAATTTTTTCTAATTTTTTTTTAAATTTTTTTAAAATTTTTTTTCGAAATTTTTTCGAAAATTTTTTTGAAATTTTTTTTCGTAATTTTTTTTCAAAATTTTTTTCGAAAATATTTTTTCTAAATTTTTTTTGAAATTTTTTTTCAAAATTTTTTTCAAATTTTTTTTTCGAAATTTTTTTCGAAATTTTTTTAAAAAATTTTTTTACCAAAATTTTATCAAAATGTTTTTCGAAAATTTTTTTCGAAATTTTTTTCGAAAATTTTTTTCAAAATTTTTTTCGAAAATTTTTTTTTCAAAATTTTTTCGAAAATTTTTTTGATAATTTTTTTCGAAATTTTTTTTCAAAATTTTTTTTCGAAATTTTTTTCAATATTTTTTTCAAAAATTTTTTTTCGAATTTTTTTTTGAAAATTTTTTTCAAAATTTTAATTTGAAAATTTTTTAAGAATTTTTTTGGAAAATTTTATTTCGAATTTTTTTTCAAAATTTTATTCGAAAATTTTTTTTCAAAATGTTTTTCGAAAATTTTTTTCGAAAAATTTTTTCCAAAATTTTTCCGTTAATTTTTTTGAAAATTTTTTTCGAAATTTTTTTTGAAATTTTTTCGAAAATTTTTTAAAAAATTTTTTCTAAAATTTTTTTTCGAAATTTTTTTCGAAAGTTTTTTTGAAAAATTATTTTTTCAAAATTTTGTCGAAAATTTTTTTTGTTAATTTTTTTTCGAAATTTTTTTCGAAAATTTTTTTGGAAATTTTTTCGAAAATTTTTTTCAAAATTTTTTTCGAAAATTTTTTTTCGAAATTTTTTTCTAAACTTTTTTAGAAAATTTTTTTCGAAATTTTTCTGGAAATTTTTTTCAAATTTTTTTTAGAAAATTTGTTTTCGAAATTTTTTTCGAAATTTTTTTTCATAATTTTTTTCGAAAATTTTTTTTTGAAATTTTTTTCGAAATTTTTCTTCAAAATTTTTTTGGAAATTTTTTTTTCGAAATTCTTTTCGGAAATTTTTATTCGAAAATGTTTTTCAAAATTTTTTTCGAAAATTTTTTTCAAAATTTTTTCCAAAATTTTTTCCAAAATTTTTTCCAAAATTTTTTCTAAAATTATTTTTCGAAATTTTTTTAGAAAATTTTTTTCAAAATTTTTTCCAAAATTTTTTTTCGAAATTTTTTTCGAAATTTTTTAAAAAATTTTTTTTCGAAATTTTTTTCAAAATTTTTTGATAATTTTTTTCGAGATTTTTTTTGAAATTTTTTTAAAAAATGTTTTTCGAAAATTTTTTTCAAAATTTTTTCTAAAATTTTTTTTCGAAATTTTTTTCGAAAGTTTTTTTGAAAAATTTTTTTTTCAAAATTTTGTCGAAAATTTTTTTTGTTAATTTTTTTTCGAAATTTTTTTCGAAAAATTTTTTTGAAAATTTTTTTCGAAAATTTTTTTCAAAATTTTATTTCAAAATTTTTTTCGAAAATTTTTTTAAAAATTTTTTCTAAAATTTTTTTTCGAAAATATTTACGAAAATTTTTTTTAGAAAATTTTTTTCAAATTGTTTTTCGAAATTTTTTTTCGAAATTTTTTTAGAAAATTTTTTTCAAAATTTTTTCCAAAATTTTTTTTCGAAATTTTTTTCGAAATTTTTTAAAAAATTTTTTTTCGAAATTTTTTTCAAAATTTTTTGATAATTTTTTTCGAGATTTTTTTTGAAATTTTTTTAAAAAATGTTTTTCGAAAATTTTTTTTCGAAATTTTTTCGAAAATTTTTTTTCAAAATTTTTTTCGAAAATTTTTTTCAAAATTTTTTTCCCTAAAATTTTCCGAAAATTTTTTTGAAATTTTTTTTCGAAATTTTATTTCAAAATTTTTTTCGAAATTTTTTTTTCGAAATTTTTTTTCAAAATTTTTTTCGAAATTTCTTTCGAAATGTTTTTCGAAAAAGTTTTTCCAAAAATATTCCGTTAATTTTTTTGAAAATTTTTTTTGAAATATTTTTTGAAATTTTTTCGAAAATTTTTTTTGAAATTTTTTCTAAAATGTTTTTTCGAAATGTTTTTCGAAAGTTTTTTTGAAAATTTTTTTTTTCGAAATTTTGTCGAAAATTTTTTTTGATTTTTTTTTCGAAATGTTTTTCGAAAATTTTTCTCGAAATTTTTTTCGAAAATTTTTTTCTAAATTTTTTCGAAAATTTTTTTCAAAATTTTTTTCGAAAATTTTTTTTCGAAATTTTTTTCTAAACTTTTTTAGAAAATTTTTCTCGAAAATTTTTTTTCGAAATGTTTTTCGAAAATTTTTTTCGAAAAATTTTTTCCAAAAATTTTCCGTTAATTTTTTTGAAAATTTTTTTCGAAATTTTTTTTGAATTTTTTCGAAAATTTTTTTCAAAATTTTTTCTAAAATTTTTTTTCGAAATTTTTTTCGAAAGTTTTTTTGAAAAATTTTTTTTTCAAAATTTTGTCGAAAATTTTTTTTGTTAATTTTTTTTCGAAATTTTTTTCGAAAAATTTTTTTGAAAATTTTTTTCGAAAATTTTTTTCAAAATTTTTTTTCAAAATTTTTTTCGAAAATTTTTTTAAAAATTTTTTCTAAAATTTTTTTTCGAAAATATTTTCGAAAATTTTATTTAGAAAATTTTTTTCAAATTGTTTTTCGAAATTTTTTTTCGAAATTTTTTTCGAAAATTTTTTTTCGAATATTTTTTTCGAAAATTTTTTTCAAAATTTTTTTCAAAATTTTTTTCAAAAATTTTTTCGAAAATTGTTTTATAAATTTTGTTCGAAATTTTTTTTTCAAAATTTTTTTCGAAAATTTTTTTAAAAATATTTTTTCGAAATATTTTATCAAAATTTTTTCTAAATTTTTTTCGAAATTTTTTTCAAATTTTTTTTTTAAAATTTTTTTTGAATTTTTTTTTAAAAATTTTTTTACCAAATTTTTTAAAAATTTTTTCGAAAATTTTTTTATAAATTTTTTTCGAATTTTTTTTTTCAAAATTTTTTTCGAAAATTTTTTTCAAATTTTTTTTTCCAAAATTTTTTCAAAATTTTATTCGAAATTTTTTTTGGAAATTTTTTTCAAATTTTTTTTTCGAAATTTTTTTCGAAATTTTTTTAAAAATTCTTTTACCAAAATTTTTTTCAAAATTTTTTTCGAGAATATTTTTAGGAAATTTTTTTCGAAAATTTTTTTTTCAAAATGTTTTCGAAAATTTCTTTGAAAATTTTTTTCGAAATTTTTTTAAAATTTTTTTGGAAAATTTTATTTCGAATTTTTTTTTCCAAATTTTTTTCGAAAATTTTTTTTCAAAATTTTTTTTCGAAATTTTTTTAAAAAATTTTTTTCAATATTTTTTTCGAAAATTTCTTTTCGAATTTTTTTATGAAAATTTTTTTTCAAAATTTCTTTTGAAAATTTTTTTCGAAATTTTTTTAAAATTTTTTTGGAAAATTTTATTTCGAATTTTTTTTTCAAAATTTTTTTCGAAAATTTTTTTTCGAAATGTTTTTCGAAAATTTTTTTCGAAAAATTTTTTCAAAAATTTTCCGTTAATTTTTTTGAAAATTTTTTTCGAAATATTTTTTGAAATTTTTTCGAAAATTTTTTTTGAAATTTTTTCTAAAATTTTTTTTGAAATTTTTTCTAAAATTTTTTTTCGAAATTTTTTTCGAAAGTTTTTTTGAAAATTTTTTTTTTCAAAATTTTGTCGAAAATTTTTTTTCATTTTTTTTTCGAAATGTTTTTCGAAAATTTTTTTCGAAATTTTTTTTCAAATTTTTTTTCGAAATTTTTTTCGAAAATTTTTTTCTAAATTTTTTCGAAAATTTTTTTCAAAATTTTTTTCGAAAATTTTTTTTCGAAATTTTTTTCTAAACTTTTTTAGTAAATTTTTTTCGAAATTTTTTTTTAAAATTTTTTTTCGAAATTTTTTCGAAAACTTTTTATCGAAATATTTTACAATTTTTTGAAAATTTTTTCTAATTTTTTTTTAAATTTTTTAAAAATTTTTTTTCGAAATTTTTTCGAAAATTTTTTTGAAATTTTTTTTCGTAATTTTTTTTTGAAATTTTTTTCGAAAATATTTTTTCTAAATTTTTTTCGAAATTTTTTTTCAAAATTTTTTTTGGAAATTTTTTTCAAATTTTTTTTTCGAAATTTTTTTCGAAATTTTTTTAAAAAATTTTTTTAACAAAATTTTATCAAAACTTTTTTCGAAAATTTTTTTCGAAATTTTTTTCGAAAATTTTTTTCAAAATTTTTTTCGAAATTTTTTTTTCAAAATTTTTTCGAAAATTTTTTTGATAATTTTTTTCGAAATTTTTTTTCAAAATTTTTTTTCGAAATTTTTTTCAATATTTTTTTCAAAAATTTTTTTTCGAATTTTTTTTTGAAAATTTTTTTCAAAATTTTAATTTGAAAATTTTTTAAGAATTTTTTTGGAAAATTTTATTTCGAATTTTTTTTCAAAATTTTATTCGAAAATTTTTTTTCGAAAATTTTTTTCGAAAAATTTTTCCAAAAATTTTCCGTTAATTTTTTTGAAAATTTTTTTCGAAATTTTTTTTGAAATTTTTTCAAAAATTTTTTCAAAATTTTTTCTAAAATTTTTTTTCGAAATTTTTTTCGAAAGTTTTTTTGAAAAATTTTTTTTTCAAAATTTTGTCGAAAATTTTTTTTGTTAATTTTTTTTCGAAATTTTTTTCGAAAATTTTTTTGGAAATTTTTTTTTTAATTTTTTTTCGAAATTTTCTTCGAAAATGTTTTTCAAAATTTTTTCGAAAATTTTTTTCAAAATTTTTTTCGAAAATTTTTTTTCGAAATTTTTTTCTAAACTTTTTTAGAAAATTTTTTTTGAAATTTTTCTGGAAATTTTTTTCAAATTTTTTTTAGAAAATTTGTTTTCGAAATTTTTTTCGAAATTTTTTTTCATAATTTTTTTCGAAAATTTTTTTTTGAAATTTTTTTCGAAATTTTTCTTCAAAATTTTTTTGGAAATTTTTTTTTCGAAATTCTTTTCGGAAATTTTTATTCGAAAATGTTTTTCAAAATTTTTTTCGAAAATTTTTTTCAAAATTTTTTCCAAAATTTTTTCCAAAATTTTTTCTAAAATTATTTTTCGAAATTTTTTTAGAAAATTTTTTTCAAAATTTTTTCCAAAATTTTTTTTCGAAATTTTTTTCGAAATTTTTTAAAAAATTTTTTTTCGAAATTTTTTTCAAAATTTTTTGATAATTTTTTTCGAGATTTTTTTTGAAATTTTTTTAAAAAATGTTTTTCGAAAATTTTTTTCCCTAAAATTTTCCGAAAATTTTTTTGAAATTTTTTTTCGAAATTTTATTTCAAAATTTTTTTCGAAATTTTTTTTTCGAAATTTTTTTTCAAAATTTTTTTCGAAATTTCTTTCGAAATGTTTTTCGAAAATTGTTTTCGAAAAAGTTTTTCCAAAAATATTCCGTTAATTTTTTTGAAAATTTTTTTTGAAATATTTTTTGAAATTTTTTCGAAAATTTTTTTTGAAATTTTTTCTAAAATGTTTTTTCGAAATGTTTTTCGAAAGTTTTTTTGAAAAATTTTTTTTTCGAAATTTTGTCGAAAATTTTTTTTGATTTTTTTTTTCGAAATGTTTTTCGAAAATTTTTCTCGAAATTTTTTTCGAAAATTTTTTTCTAAATTTTTTCGAAAATTTTTTTCAAAATTTTTTTCGAAAATTTTTTTTCGAAATTTTTTTCTAAACTTTTTTAGAAAATTTTTCTCGAAAATTTTTTTTCGAAATGTTTTTCGAAAATTTTTTTCGAAAAATTTTTTCCAAAAATTTTCCGTTAATTTTTTTGAAAATTTTTTTCGAAATTTTTTTTGAAATTTTTTCGAAAATTTTTTTCAAAATTTTTTCTAAAATTTTTTTTCGAAATTTTTTTCGAAAGTTTTTTTGAAAAATTTTTTTTTCAAAATTTTGCCGAAAATTTTTTTTGTTAATTTTTTTTCGAAATTTTTTTCGAAAAATTTTTTTGAAAATTTTTTTCGAAAATTTTTTTCAAAATTTTTTTTTAAAATTTTTTTCGAAAATTTTTTTAAAAATTTTTTCTAAAATTTTTTTTCGAAAATATTTTCGAAAATTTTTTTTAGAAAATTTTTTTCAAATTGTTTTTCGAAATTTTTTTTCGAAATTTTTTTCGAAAATTTTCTTTCGAAAATTTTTTTCGAAAATTTTTTTTCGAAATTTTTTTCGAAAATTTTATTGAAAATTTTTTTCAAAAATTTTTTCGAAAATTTTTTAAAAATTTTTTTCGAAAATTTTTTTTGAAAATTATTTTCGAGAATTTTTTTTCGAAATTTTTTTCGAAAATTTTTTTGGAAAATTTTTTTCGAAAAATTTTTTTCCAAAATTTTTTCGAAAATGTTTTTGAAAATTTGTTTCGAAATTTTTTTCGAAATTTTTTTTAAAAATTTTTTTCGAAAATGTTTTTCCAAAATTTTTTCGAAAATTTTTTTCAAAATTTTTTTCGAAATTTTTTTTCAAAATTTTTTTCGAAAATTTTTTTTCGAAATTTTTTTCGAAAATTTTTTTCAAAATTTTTTTCCAAAATTTTTTCGATTTTTTTTGAAAATTTTTTTCGAAATTTTTTTTCAAAATTTTTTTCCAAAAATTTTTTTCTAAATTATTTTCGAAAATTTTTTTTCAAAATTTATTTTGAAAATTTTTTTCGAAAAATTTTTTTCGAAAAATTTTTTTCCAAAATTTTTTCGAAAATTTTCTTGAAAATTTTTTTCGAAATTTTTTTTCATAATTTTTTTTTGAAATTTTTTTCGAAAATTTTTTTAAAAATTTTTTTAAAAATTTTTTTTAAAAAATTTTTTCTGAAAATTTTTTTCCAAAATTTTTTCGAAAATTTTTTAAAAATGTTTTTTAAAATTTTTTTTCGAATATTTTTTTTCGAAATTTTTTTCGAAAATTTTTTTCAAAATTTTTTTTCGAAATTTTTTTCGAAAATTTTTTTCAAAATTTTTTTCGAAAATTTTTTTCGAAAATTTTTTTCAAAATTTTTTCGAAAATTATTTTTCGAAATTTTTTTCGAAAATGTTTTTCGAAAATTTTTTTCAAAATTTTTTTCGAAAAATTTTTTTCCAAAGTTTTTTCGAAAATGTTTTTGAAAATTTTTTTTGAAAATTTTTTTTCGAAATTTTTTTCGAAAATTTTTTTCAAAATTTTTTTCGAAATTTTTTTTCAAAATTTTTTTCGAAATTTTTTTAAAAAATTTTTTTCTAAAATTTTTTTTCGAAATTTTTTTCGAAAAATTTTTTTAAAATTTTTTTCGAAAATTTTTTTTCGGAAATTTTTTTCTAAATTATTTTCGAAAATTTTTTTTGAAAATTTTTTTTTGGAAAATTTTTATCAAATTGTTTTTCGAAATTTTTTTTTCGAAATTTTTTTCGAAAATTTTTTTCGAAAATTTTTTTTCGAAAATTTTTTCAAATTTTTTTTCGAAATTTTTTTTGAAAATTTTTTTCGAAAAATTTTTTCGAAAATTTTTTTTCGAAAATTTTTTTAAAATTTTTTTCGAAAATTTTTTTCAAAATTATTTTCTAAAATTTTTTTTCGAAATTTTTTTCGAAAGTTTTTTTGAAAAATTTTTTTTTCAAAATTTTGCCGAAAATTTTTTTTGTTAATTTTTTTTCGAAATTTTTTTCGAAAAATTTTTTTGAAAATTTTTTTCGAAAATTTTTTTCAAAATTTTTTTTAAAAATTTTTTTCGAAAATTTTTTTAAAAATTTTTTCTAAAATTTTTTTTCGAAAATATTTTCGAAAATTTTTTTTAGAAAATTTTTTTCAAATTGTTTTTCGAAATTTTTTTTCGAAATTTTTTTCGAAAATTTTCTTTCGAAAATTTTTTTCGAAAATTTTTTTTCGAAATTTTTTTCGAAAATTTTATTGAAAATTTTTTTCAAAAATTTTTTCGAAAATTTTTTAAAAATTTTTTTCGAAAATTTTTTTTGAAAATTATTTTCGAGAATTTTTTTTCGAAATTTTTTTCGAAAATTTTTTTGGAAAATTTTTTTCGAAAAATTTTTTTCCAAAATTTTTTCGAAAATGTTTTTGAAAATTTGTTTCGAAATTTTTTTCGAAATTTTTTTTAAAAATTTTTTTCGAAAATGTTTTTCCAAAATTTTTTCGAAAATTTTTTTCAAAATTTTTTTCGAAATTTTTTTTCAAAATTTTTTTCGAAAATTTTTTTTCGAAATTTTTTTCGAAAATTTTTTTCAAAATTTTTTTCCAAAATTTTTTCGATTTTTTTTGAAAATTTTTTTCGAAATTTTTTTTCAAAATTTTTTTCCAAAAATTTTTTTCTAAATTATTTTCGAAAATTTTTTTTCAAAATTTATTTTGAAAATTTTTTTCGAAAAATTTTTTTCGAAAAATTTTTTTCCAAAATTTTTTCGAAAATTTTCTTGAAAATTTTTTTCGAAATTTTTTTTCATAATTTTTTTTTGAAATTTTTTTCGAAAATTTTTTTAAAAATTTTTTTAAAAATTTTTTTTAAAAAATTTTTTCTGAAAATTTTTTTCCAAAATTTTTTCGAAAATTTTTTTAAAATGTTTTTTAAAATTTTTTTTCGAATATTTTTTTTCGAAATTTTTTTCGAAAATTTTTTTCAAAATTTTTTTTCGAAATTTTTTTCGAAAATTTTTTTCAAAATTTTTTTCGAAAATTTTTTTCGAAAATTTTTTTCAAAATTTTTTCGAAAATTATTTTTCGAAATTTTTTTCGAAAATGTTTTTCGAAAATTTTTTTCAAAATTTTTTTCGAAAAATTTTTTTCCAAAGTTTTTTCGAAAATGTTTTTGAAAATTTTTTTTGAAAATTTTTTTTCGAAATTTTTTTCGAAAATTTTTTTCAAAATTTTTTTCGAAATTTTTTTTCAAAATTTTTTTCGAAATTTTTTTAAAAAATTTTTTTCTAAAATTTTTTTTCGAAATTTTTTTCGAAAAATTTTTTTAAAATTTTTTTCGAAAATTTTTTTTCGGAAATTTTTTTCTAAATTATTTTCGAAAATTTTTTTTGAAAATTTTTTTTTGGAAAATTTTTATCAAATTGTTTTTCGAAATTTTTTTTTCGAAATTTTTTTCGAAAATTTTTTTCGAAAATTTTTTTTCGAAAATTTTTTCAAATTTTTTTTCGAAATTTTTTTTGAAAATTTTTTTCGAAAAATTTTTTCGAAAATTTTTTTTCGAAAATTTTTTTAAAATTTTTTTCGAAAATTTTTTTCAAAATTATTTTCGAAAATTTTTTTTCGAAATTTTTTTCGAAAATTTTTTTGAAAATTTTTTTCGAAAAATTTTTTTCCAAAATTTTTTCGAAAATGTTTTTGAAAATATATTTCGAAATTTTTTTCGAAATTGTTTTTCAAAATTTTTTTCGAAAATTTTTTTAAAATTTTTTTTCAAAATTTTTTTCGAAAATTTTTTTAAAAATTTTTTTCGGAATTTTTTTTAAAAATTTTTTCCAAAATTTTTTCGAAAATTTTTTTCAAAATTTTATCGAAAATTTTTTTTCGAAATTTTTTTCGAAAATTTTTTTGAAAATTTTTTTCGAAAAAGTTTTTTCCAAAATTTTTTCGAGATTTTTTTTGAAAATTTTTTTCGAAATTTTTTTTCAAAATTTTTTTCCAAAAATTTTTTTCTAAATTATTTTCGAAAATTTTTTTTCAAAATTTTTTTTCAAAATTTATTTTGAAAATTTTTTTCGAAAAATGTTTTTCCAAAATATTTTCGAAAATTTTTTTGAAAATTTTTTTCAAAATTTTCTTTCATAATTTTTTTTCGAAATTTTTTTCGAAAATTTTTTTAAAAATTTTTTTCGAAAAATTTTTTTCCAAAATTTTTTCGAAAATTTTTTTTCAAATTTTTTTCAAAATTTTTTTTCAAATTTTTTTTTTCAAAATTTTTTTCGAAAATTTTTTTTCAAAATTTTTTTCAAAATTTTTTCGAAAATTATTTTTTGAAATTTTTTTCGAAAATTTTTTTCGAAATTTTTTTTAAAAATTTTTTTCGAAAAATTTTTATCGAAAAATTTTTTTCGAAAAATTTTTTTCCAAAATTTTTTCAAAAATTTTTTTTCAAATTTTTTTCGAAAATTTTTTATGGAAATTTTTTTTCGAAAATTTTTTTCAAAATTTTTTTCGAAATTTTTTTCGAAAATTTTTTTTCGAAATTTTTTTCGAAATTTTTTTCGAAAATTTTTTTCAAAATTTTTTTCGAAATTTTTTTTCAAAATTTTTTTCCAAAAATTTTTTTCCAAAATTTTTTCGAAAATTTTTTTTCAAATTTTTTTCGAAATTTTTTTTCAAATTTTTTTTTTCAAAATTTTTTTCGAAAACTTTTTTTCAAAATTTTTTTCAAAATTTTTTCGAAAATTATTTTTTGAAATTTTTTTCGAAAATTTTTTTCGAAATTTTTTTTCAAAATTTTTTTCGAAAAATTTTTTTCCAAAATTTTTTCAAAAATTTTTTTTCAAATTTTTTTCGAAAATTTTTTATGGAAATTTTTTTTCGAAAATTTTTTTCAAAATTTTTTTCGAAATTTTTTTCGAAAATTTTTTTTCGAAATTTTTTTCGAAATTTTTTTCGGAAATTTTTTTCAAAATTTTATTCGAAATTTTTTTTCAAAATTTTTTTTCAAAATTTTTTTCGAAAATTTTTTTTCAAAAATGTTTTTCTAAATTATTTTCGAAAATTTTTTTTCAAATTTTTTTTTGAAAATTTTTTTTCTAAAATTTGTTTGAAAATTTTTTTCGAAATTTTTTTTCAAAATTTTTTTTCGAAATTTTTTTTCAAAATTTTTTTTGAAAATTTTTTTCCAAAATTTTTTTCAAAATTTTTTTCGAAAATTTTTTTCAAAATTTTTTATCAAAAATTTTTTTTCGAAATTTTTTTCGAAAATTTTTTTGAAAATTTTTTTCGAAATTTTTTTTCAAAATTTTTTTTCAAAATTTTTTTCGAAAATTTTTTTGAAAATTTTTTTCGAAAAAGTTTTTTCCAAAATTTTTTCGAGATTTTTTTTGAAAATTTTTTTCGAAATTTTTTTTCAAAATTTTTTTCCAAAAATTTTTTTCTAAATTATTTTCGAAAATTTTTTTTCAAAATTTATTTGAAAATTTTTTTCGAAAAATGTTTTTCCAAAATTTTTTCGAAAATTTTTTTGAAAATTTTTTTCAAAATTTTCTTTCATAATTTTTTTTCGAAATTTTTTTCGAAAATTTTTTTAAAAATTTTTTTCGAAAAATTTTTTTCCAAAGTTTTTTCGAAAATTTTTTTTCAAATTTTTTTCGAAATTTTTTTTCAAATTTTTTTTTTCAAAATTTTTTTCGAAAATTTTTTTTCAAAATTTTTTCGAAAATTTTTTTCAAAATTTTTTCGAAAATTATTTTTTGAAATTTTTTTCGAAATTTTTTTTCGAAATTTTTTTTCAAAATTTTTTTCGAAAAATTTTTTTCGAAAATTTTTTTAAAAATTTTTTTCGGAATTTTTTTTGAAAATTTTTTCCAAAATTTTTTCGAAAATCTTTTATGAAAATTTTTTTCAAATTTTTTTCGAAATTTTTTTTCAAATTTTTTTTTTCAAAATTTTTTTCGAAAATTTTTTTTTAACATTTTTTCGAAAATTTTTTTCAAATTTTTTTCGAAAATTATTTTTTGAAATTTTTTTCGAAAATTTTTTTCGAACTTTTTTTTCGAACTTTTTTTTCGAACTTTTTTTTCGAACTTTTTTTTCGAATTTTTTTTCGAAATTTTTTTTCGAAATTTTTTTTCTAACTTTTTTTTCGAACTTTTTTTTCGAAATTTTTTTTCGAAATTTTTTTTCGAAATTTTTTTTCGAAATTTTTTTTCGAAATTTTTTTTCGAAATTTTTTTTCGAAATTTTTTTTCGAAATTTTTTTTCGAAATTTTTTTTCGAAATTTTTTTTCGAAATTTTTTTTCGAAATTTTTTTTCGGAATTTTTTTTCGAACTTTTTTTTCGAACTTTTTTTTCGAAATTTTTTTTCGAAATTTTTTTTCGAAATTTTTTTTCGAACTTTTTTTTCGAAATTTTTTTTCAAAATTTTTTTTCGAAATTTTTTTTCGAAATTTTTTTTCGAAATTTTTTTTCGAAATTTTTTTTGGAATTTTTTTTCGAACTTTTTTTTCGAAATTTTTTTTCGAACTTTTTTTTCGAACTTTTTTTTCGAACTTTTTTTTCGAATTTTTTTTCGAAATTTTTTTTCGAAATTTTTTTTCGAACTTTTTTTTCGAACTTTTTTTTCGAACTTTTTTTTCGAAATTTTTTTTCGAAATTTTTTTTCGAAATTTTTTTTCGAACTTTTTTTTCGAAATTTTTTTTCAAAATTTTTTTTCGAAATTTTTTTTCGAAATTTTTTTTCGAAATTTTTTTTCGAAATTTTTTTTGGAATTTTTTTTCGAACTTTTTTTTCGAAATTTTTTTTCGAAATTTTTTTTCGAAATTTTTTTTCGAACTTTTTTTTCGAAATTTTTTTTCGAAATTTTTTTTCGAAATTTTTTTTCGAACTTTTTTTTCGAAATTTTTTTTCGAATTTTTTTTTCGAAATTTTTTTTCGAAATTTTTTTTCGAACTTTTTTTTCGAACTTTTTTTTCGAACTTTTTTTTCGAACTTTTTTTTCGAACTTGTTTTTCGAATTTTTTTTTCGAAATTTTTTTTCGAAATTTTTTTTCGAAATTTTTTTTCGAAATTTTTTTTCGAACTTTTTTTTCGAATTTTTTTTCGAAATTTTTTTTCGAACTTTTTTTTCGAACTTTTTTTTCGAAATTTTTTTTCGAAATTTTTTTTCGAAATTTTTTTTCGAAATTTTTTTCGAACTTTTTTTTCGAACTTTTTTTTCGAAATTTTTTTTCGAATTTTTTTTTCGAAAGTTTTTTTCGAACTTTTTTTTCGAAATTTTTTTTCGGAATTTTTTTTCGAAATTTTTTTTCGAACTTTTTTTTCGAACTTTTTTTTCGAACTTTTTTTTCGAACTTTTTTTTCGAACTTTTTTTCGAACTCTTTTTCGAACTTTTTTTTCGAACTTTTTTTTCGAACTTTTTTTTCGAACTTTTTTTTTGAACTTTTTTTTCGAACTTTTTTTTCGAAATTTTTTTTCGAAAATTTTTTTCAAAATTTTTTCGAAAATTTTTTTTCGAAAATTTTTTTCAAAATTTTTTCGAAAATTTTTTTTCGAAATTTTTTTCGAAAATTTTTTTGAAAATTTTTTTCGAAAAAGTTTTTTCCAAAATTTTTTCGAGATTTTTTTTGAAAATTTTTTTCAAAATTTTTTTCCAAAAATTTTTTTCTAAATTATTTTCGTAATTTTTTTTTCAAAATGTATTTTGAAAATTTTTTTCGAAAAATTTTTTTTGCAAAATTTTTTCGAAAATTTTTTTGAAAATTTTTTTCAAAATTTTCTTTCATAATTTTTTTTCGAAATTTTTTTCGAAAATTTTTTTAAAAATTTTTTTCAAAATTTTTTTTAAAAAATTTTTTCTGAAAATTTTTTTCCAAAATTTTTTCGAAAATTTTTTTCAAAATGTTTTTTAAAAATTTTTTTCGAAAATTTTTTTTCGAAATTTTTTTTCAAAATTTTTTTCGAAAAATTTTTTTCGAAAAATTTTTTTCCAAAATTTTTTTTCGAAATTTTTTTTCGAACTTTTTTTTCGAAATTTTTTTTCGAATTTTTTTTTCGAAATTTTTTTTCGAAATTTTTTTTCGAACTTTTTTTTCGAACTTTTTTTTCGAACTTTTTTTTCGAACTTTTTTTTCGAAATTTTTTTTTGAAATTTTTTTTCGAACTTTTTTTTCGAACTTTTTTTTCGAACTTTTTTTTTGAACTTTTTTTTCGAACTTGTTTTTCGAATTTTTTTTTCGAAATTTTTTTTCGAAATTTTTTTTCGAACTTTTTTTTCGAATTTTTTTTCGAAATTTTTTTTCGAACTTTTTTTTCGAACTGTTTTTTCGAAATTTTTTTCGAAATTTTTTTTCGAAATTTTTTTTCGAACTTTTTTTTCGAAATTTTTTTTCAAAATTTTTTTTCGAAATTTTTTTTCGAAATTTTTTTTCGAAATTTTTTTTCGAAATTTTTTTTGGAATTTTTTTTCGAACTTTTTTTTCGAAATTTTTTTTCGAACTTTTTTTTCGAACTTTTTTTTCGAACTTTTTTTTCGAACTTTTTTTTCGAATTTTTTTCGAAATTTTTTTTCGAAATTTTTTTTCGAACTTTTTTTTCGAACTTTTTTTTCGAACTTTTTTTTCGAAATTTTTTTTCGAAATTTTTTTTCGAAATTTTTTTTCGAACTTTTTTTTCGAAATTTTTTTTCAAAATTTTTTTTCGAAATTTTTTTTCGAAATTTTTTTTCGAAATTTTTTTTCGAAATTTTTTTTGGAATTTTTTTTCGAACTTTTTTTTCGAAATTTTTTTTCGAAATTTTTTTTCGAAATTTTTTTTCGAACTTTTTTTTCGAAATTTTTTTTCGAAATTTTTTTTCGAAATTTTTTTTCGAACTTTTTTTTCGAAATTTTTTTTCGAATTTTTTTTTCGAAATTTTTTTTCGAAATTTTTTTTCGAACTTTTTTTTCGAACTTTTTTTTCGAACTTTTTTTTCGAACTTTTTTTTCGAACTTGTTTTTCGAATTTTTTTTTCGAAATTTTTTTTCGAAATTTTTTTTCGAAATTTTTTTTCGAAATTTTTTTTCGAACTTTTTTTTCGAATTTTTTTTCGAAATTTTTTTTCGAACTTTTTTTTCGAACTTTTTTTTCGAAATTTTTTTTCGAAATTTTTTTTCGAAATTTTTTTTCGAAATTTTTTTCGAACTTTTTTTTCGAACTTTTTTTTCGAAATTTTTTTTCGAATTTTTTTTTCGAAAGTTTTTTTCGAACTTTTTTTTCGAAATTTTTTTTCGGAATTTTTTTTCGAAATTTTTTTTCGAACTTTTTTTTCGAACTTTTTTTTCGAACTTTTTTTTCGAACTTTTTTTTCGAACTTTTTTTCGAACTTTTTTTCGAACTTTTTTTTCGAACTTTTTTTTCGAACTTTTTTTTCGAACTTTTTTTTTGAACTTTTTTTTCGAACTTTTTTTTCGAAATTTTTTTTCGAAATTTTTTTTCGAAAATTTTTTTCAAAATTTTTTCGAAAATTTTTTTTCGAAAATTTTTTTCAAAATTTTTTCGAAAATTTTTTTTCGAAATTTTTTTCGAAAATTTTTTTGAAAATTTTTTTCGAAAAAGTTTTTTCCAAAATTTTTTCGAGATTTTTTTTGAAAATTTTTTTCAAAATTTTTTTCCAAAAATTTTTTTCTAAATTATTTTCGTAAATTTTTTTTCAAAATGTATTTTGAAAATTTTTTTCGAAAAATTTTTTTTGCAAAATTTTTTCGAAAATTTTTTTGAAAATTTTTTTCAAAATTTTCTTTCATAATTTTTTTTCGAAATTTTTTTCGAATATTTTTTTAAAAATTTTTTTCAAAATTTTTTTTAAAAAATTTTTTCTGAAAATTTTTTTCCAAAATTTTTTCGAAAATTTTTTTCAAAATGTTTTTTAAAAATTTTTTTCGAAAATTTTTTTTCGAAATTTTTTTCGAAAATTTTTTTCAAAATTTTTTTCGAAATTTTTTTTCAAAATTTTTTTCGAAAAATTTTTTTTCAAAATTTTTTCGAAAATTTTTTTTCAAATTTTTTTCGAAATTTTTTTTCAAATTTTTTTTTTCAAAATTTTTTTCGAAAATTTTTTTTCAAAATTTTTTCGAAAATTTTTTTCAAAATTTTTTCGAAAATTATTTTTTGAAATTTTTTTCGAAAATTTTTTTCGAAATTTTTTTTCAAAATTTTTTTCGAAAAATTTTTTTCCAAAATTTTTTCAAAAATTTTTTTTCAAATTTTTTTCGAAATTTTTTTCGAAAATTTTTTCTCGAAATTTTTTTCGAAATTTTTTTCAAAATTTTATTCGAAATTTTTTTTCAAAATTTTTTTCGAAAATTTTTTTTCAAAAATTTTTTTCTAAATTATTTTCGAAAATTTTTTTTCAAATTTTTTTTTGAAAATTTTTTTTTGAAAATTTGTTTGAAAATTTTTTTCGAAATTTTTTTTCAAAATTTCTTTTCGAAATTTTTTCGAACATTTTTTTAAAATTTTTTTTTGAAATTTTTTTTCAAAATTTTTTTTGAAAATTTTTTTCCAAAATTTTTTTCAAAATTTTTTTCGAAATTTTTTTTCAAAATTTTTTTCGAAAATTTTTTTTCGAAATTTTTTTCGAAAATTTTTTTCAAAATTTTTTTCGAAATTTTTTTCGAAAATTTTTTTCGAAATTTTTTTCGAAAATTTTTTTCGAAATTTTTTTCGAAAAATTTTTCGAAAATTTTTTTGAAAATTTTTTATAAATTTTTTTTCGAAATTTTTTTTCGAACTTTTTTTTCGAACTTTTTTTTCGAAATTTTTTTTCGAAATTTTTTGTCGAACTTTTTTTTCGAACTTTTTTTTCGAACTTTTTTTTCCAACTTTTTTTTCGAACTTTTTTTTCGAACTTTTTTTTCGAAATTTTTTTTCGAAATTTTTTTTCGAACTTTTTTTTCGAACTTTTTTTTCGAAATTTTTTTTCGAAATTTTTTTTCGAACTGTTTTTTCGAAATTTTTTTTCGAAATTTTTTTTCGAAATTTTTTTTCGAAATTTTTTTTCGAACTTTTTTTTCGAACTTTTTTTTCGAAATTTATTTTCGAACTTTCTTTTCGAAAGTTTTTTTCGAACTTTTTTTTCGAAATTTTTTTTCGAAATTTTTTTTCGAAATTTTTTTTCGAACTTTTTTTTCGAACTTTATTTTCGAACTTTTTTTTCGAACTTTTTTTTCGAACTTTTTTTTCGAACTTTTTTTTCGAACTTTTTATTCGAACTTTTTTTTCAAAATTTTATTCGAAATTTTTTATCGAAAATTTTTTTCAAAATTTTTTCGAAAATTTTTTTGCGAAAATTTTTTTTCGAAATTTTTTTCGAAAATTTTTTTGAAAATTTTTTTCGAAAAAGTTTTTTCCAAAATTTTTTCGAGATTTTTTTCCAAAATTTTTTCGAGATTTTTTTTGAAAATTTTTTTCGAAATTTTTTTTCAAAATTTTTTTCCAAAAATTTTTTTCTAAATTATTTTCGAAAATTTTTTTTCAAAATTTATTTTGAAAATTTTTTTCGAAAAATTTTTTTCCAAAATTTTTTCGAAAATTTTTTTAAAAATTTTTTTCAAAATTTTTTTTAAAAAATTTTTTCTGAAAATTTTTTTCCAAACTTTTTTCGAAAATTTTTTTCAAAATGTTTTTTAAAAATTTTTTTCGAAAATTTTTTTTCGAAATTTTTTTCGAAAATTTTTTTCAAAATTTTTTTTGAAATTTTTTTTAAAAATTTTTTTCGAAAAATTTTTTTCCAAAATTTTTTCGAAAATTTTTTTTCAAATTTTTTTCGAAATTTTTTTTCAAATTTTTTTTTTCAAAATTTTTTTCGAAAATTTTTTTTCAAAATTTTTTCGAAAATTATTTTTTGAAATTTTTTTCGAAAATTTTTTTCGAAATTTTTTTTCAAAATTTTTTTCGAAAAATTTTTTTCGAAAAATTTTTTTCCAAAATTTTTTCAAAAATTTTTTTTCCAAAATTTTTTCAAAAATTTTTTTTCAAATTTTTTTCGAAAATTTTTTTAGAAAATATTTTTTCCAAACTTTTTCGAAAATTTTTTTGAAAATTTTTTTCGGAATTTTTTTCGAAAATTTTTATGGAAATTTTTTTTCGAAAATTTTTTTCAAAATTTTATTCGAAATTTTTTTCGAAAATTTTTTCTCGAAATTTTTTTCGAAATTTTTTTCGGAAATTTTTTTCAAAATTTTATTCGAAATTCTTTTTCAAATTTTTTTTTGAAAATTTTTTTTCGAAAATTTGTTTGAAAATTTTTTTCGAAATTTTTTTTCAAAATTTTTTTTCAAAATTTTTTTCGAACATTTTTTTAAAATTTTTTTTTGAAATTTTTTTTCAAAATTTTTTTTGAAAATTTTTTTCCAAAATTTTTTTCAAAATTTTTTTCGAAATTTTTTTTCGAACTTTTTTTTCGAAATTTTTTTTTGGAATTTTTTTTCGAAATTTTTTTTCGAAATTTTTTTTCGAAATTTTTTTTCGAAATTTTTTTTCGAAATTTTTTTTCGAAATTTTTTTTCGGAATTTTTTTTCGAACTTTTTTTTCGAACTTTTTTTTCGAAATTTTTTTTTGGAAATTTTTTTTCGAAATTTTTTTTCGAACTTTTTTTTCGAAATTTTTTTTCGAAATTTTTTTTCGAAATTTTTTTTCGAAATTTTTTTTCGAAATTTTTTTTCGAAATTTTTTTTGGAATTTTTTTTCGAACTTTTTTTTCGAAATTTTTTTTCGAAATTTTTTTTCGAAATTTTTTTTCGAACTTTTTTTTCGAAATTTTTTTTCGAAATTTTTTTTCGAAATTTTTTTTCGAACTTTTTTTTCGAAATTTTTTTTCGAATTTTTTTTTCGAAATTTTTTTTCGAAATTTTTTTTCGAACTTTTTTTTCGAACTTTTTTTTCGAACTTTTTTTTCGAACTTTTTTTTCGAACTTGTTTTTGGAATTTTTTTTTCGAAATTTTTTTTCGAAATTTTTTTTCGAAATTTTTTTTCGAAATTTTTTTTCGATCTTTTTTTTCGAATTTTTTTTCGAAATTTTTTTTCGAACTTTTTTTTCGAACTTTTTTTTCGAACTTTTTTTTCGAACTTTTTTTTCGAAATTTTTTTTCGAAATTTTTTTTCGAACTTTTTTTTCGAACTTTTTTTTCGAAATTTTTTTTCGAAATTTTTTTTCGAAATTTTTTTTCGAAATTTTTTTTTGAAATTTTTTTTCGAACTTTTTTTTCGAACTTTTTTTTCGAACTTTTTTTTTGAACTTTTTTTTCGAACTTGTTTTTCGAATTTTTTTTTCGAAATTTTTTTTCGAAATTTTTTTTCGAACTTTTTTTTCGAATTTTTTTTCGAACTTTTTTTTCGAACTGTTTTTTCGAAATTTTTTTTCGAAATTTTTTTTCGAAATTTTTTTTCGAAATTTTTTTTCGAACTTTTTTTTCGAACTTTTTTTTCGAAATTTATTTTCGAACTTTCTTTTCGAAAGTTTTTTTCGAACTTTTTTTTCGAAATTTTTTTTCGAAATTTTTTTTCGAAATTTTTTTTCGAACTTTTTTTTCGAACTTTATTTTCGAACTTTTTTTTCGAACTTTTTTTTCGAACTTTTTTTTCGAACTTTTTTTTCGAACTTTTTTTTCAAAATTTTATTCGAAATTTTTTATCGAAAATTTTTTTCAAAATTTTTTCGAAAATTTTTTTTCGAAAATTTTTTTTTGAAATTTTTTTCGAAAATTTTTTTGAAAATTTTTTTCGAAAAAGTTTTTTCCAAAATTTTTTCGAGATTTTTTTCCAAAATTTTTTCGAGATTTTTTTTGAAAATTTTTTTCGAAATTTTTTTTCAAAATTTTTTTCCAAAAATTTTTTTCTAAATTATTTTCGAAAATTTTTTTTCAAAATTTATTTTGAAAATTTTTTTCGAAAAATTTTTTTTCAAAATTTTTTCGAAAATTTTTTTAAAAATTTTTTTCAAAATTTTTTTTAAAAAATTTTTTCTGAAAATTTTTTTCCAAACTTTTTTCGAAAATTTTTTTCAAAATGTTTTTTAAAAATTTTTTTCGAAAATTTTTTTTCGAAATTTTTTTCGAAAATTTTTTTCAAAATTTTTTTCGAAATTTTTTTTCAAAATTTTTTTCGAAAAATTTTTTTCCAAAATTTTTTCGAAAATTTTTTTTCAAATTTTTTTCGAAATTTTTTTTCAAATTTTTTTTCTCAAAATTTTTTTCGAAAATTTTTTTTCAAAATTTTTTCGAAAATTATTTTTTGAAATTTTTTTCGAAAATTTTTTTCGAAATTTTTTTTCAAAATTTTTTTTGAAAAATTTTTTTCGAAAAATTTTTTTCCAAAATTTTTTCAAAAATTTTTTTTCCAAAATTTTTTCAAAAATTTTTTTTCAAATTTTTTTCGAAAATTTTTTTAGAAAATATTTTTTCCAAACTTTTTCGAAAATTTTTTTGAAAGTTTTTTTCGGAATTTTTTTCGAAAATTTTTATGGAAATTTTTTTTCGAAAATTTTTTTCAAAATTTTATTCGAAATTTTTTTCGAAAATTTTTTCTCGAAATTTTTTTCGAAATTTTTTTCGGAAATTTTTTTCAAAATTTTATTCGAAATTTTTTTTCAAAATTTTTTTTCAAAATTTTTTTCGAAAATTTTTTGTCAAAAATTTTTTTCTAAATTATTTTCGAAAATTTTTTTTCAAACTTTTTTTTGAAAATTTTTTTTCGAAAATTTGTTTGAAAATTTTTTTCGAAATTTTTTTTCAAAATTTTTTTTCAAAATTTTTTTCGAACATTTTTTTAAAATTTTTTTTTGAAATTTTTTTTCAAAATTTTTTTTGAAAATTTTTTTCCAAAATTTTTTTCAAAATTTTTTTCGAAATTTTTTTTCAAAATTTTTTTCGAAAATTTTTTTTCGAAATTTTTTTTGGAAAATTTTTTTCAAAATTTTTTTCGAAATTTTTTTCGAAAATTTTTTTCGAAATTTTTTTCGAAAAATTTTTTTGCAAAATTTTTTCGAAAATTTTTTTGAAAATTTTTTTCGAAATTTTTTTTCAAAATTTTTTTTCAAAATTTTTTTCGAAAATTTTTTTAAAAATTTTTTTCGGAATTTTTTTTGAAAATTTTTTCCAAAATTTTTTCGAAAATTTTTTATGAAAATTTTTTTCGAAATTTTTTTTCGAAATTTTTTTTCGAACTTTTTTTTCGAACTTTTTTTTCGAAATTTTTTTTCGAAATTTTTTTTCGAACTTTTTTTTCGAACTTTTTTTTCGAACTTTTTTTTCGAACTTTTTTTTCGAAATTTTTTTTCGAAATTTTTTTTCGAACTTTTTTTTCGAACTTTTTTTTCGAACTTTTTTTTCGAATTATTTTTCGAAATTTTTTTTCGAAATTTTTTTTCGAACTTTTTTTTCGAACTTTTTTTTCGAAATTTTTTTTCGAAATTTTTTTTCGAAATTTTTTTTCGAAATTTTTTTTCGAAATTTTTTTTCGAAATTTTTTTTCGAAATTTTTTTTCGAAATTTTTTTTCGAAATTTTTTTTCGAAATTTTTTTTCGGAATTTTTTTTCGAACTTTTTTTTCGAACTTTTTTTTCGAAATTTTTTTTCGAAATTTTTTTTCGAAATTTTTTTTCAAACTTTTTTTTCGAAATTTTTTTTCCAAATTTTTTTTCCAAATTTTTTTTCGAAATTTTTTTTCGAAATTTTTTTTCGAAATTTTTTTTCGAACTTTTTTTTCGAAATTTTTTTTCGGAATTTTTTTTCGAAATTTTTTTTTCGAACTTTTTTTTCGAAATTTTTTTTCGAAATTTTTTTTCGAAATTTTTTTTCAAAATTTTTTTCGAAAATTTTTTTTCAAAAATTTTTTTCTAAATTATTTTCGAAAATTTTTTTTCAAATTTTTTTTTGAAAATTTTTTTTTGAAAATTTGTTTGAAAATTTTTTTCGAAATTTTTTTTCAAAATTTCTTTTCGATATTTTTTTCGAACATTTTTTTAAAATTTTTTTTTGAAATTTTTTTTCAAAATTTTTTTTGAAAATTTTTTTCCAAAATTTTTTTCAAAATTTTTTTCGAAATTTTTTTTCAAAATTTTTTTCGAAAATTTTTTTTTCGAAATTTTTTTCGAAAATTTTTTTCAAAATTTTTTTCGAAATTTTTTTCGAAATTTTTTTTCGAAATTTTTTTCGAAAATTTTTTTCGAAATTTTTTTCGAAAAATTTTTCGAAAATTTTTTAGAAAATTTTTTTCGAAATTTTTTTTCGAAATTTTTTTTCGAACTTTTTTTTCGAACTTTTTTTTCGAAATTTTTTTTCGAAATTTTTTGTCGAACTTTTTTTTCGAACTTTTTTTTCGAACTTTTTTTTCGAACTTTTTTTTCGAACTTTTTTTTCGAAATTTTTTTTCGAAATTTTCTTTCATAATTTTTTTCAAAATTTTCTTTCATAACTTTTTTTCGAAATTTTTTTCGAAAATTTTTTTAAAAATGTTTTTCAAAATTTTTTTTAAAAAATTTTTTCTGAAAATTTTTTTCCAAAATTTTTTCGAAAATTTTTTTCAAAATGTTTTTTAAAAATTTTTTTCGAAAATTTTTTTTCGAAATTTTTTTCGAAAATTTTTTTCAAAATTTTTTTCGAAATTTTTTTTCAAAATTTTTTTCGAAAAATTTTTTTCAAAATTTTTTTCGAAAATTATTTTTCGAAATTTTTTTCGAAATTTTTTTTCAAAATTTTTTTCGAAAATATTTTTCAAAATTTACTTCCAAAATTTTTTCGAAAATTTTTTTCACAATTTTTTTCGAAAATTTTTTTTCGAAATTTTTTTCGATAATTTTTTCGAAAATTTTTTTCAAATTTTTTTTCGAAATTTTTTTCGAAAATTTTTTTCAAAATTTTTTTCGAAAAATTTTTTTTCGAAATTTTTTTTCGAAATTTTTTTTCGAAATTTTTTTTCGAAATTTTTTTTCGAAATTTTTTTTCGGAATTTTTTTTCGAACTTTTTTTTCGAACTTTTTTTTCGAAATTTTTTTTCGAAATTTTTTTTCGAAATTTTTTTTCAAACTTTTTTTTCGAAATTTTTTTTCCAAATTTTTTTTCCAAATTTTTTTTCGAAATTTTTTTTCGAAATTTTTTTTCGAAATTTTTTTTCGAACTTTTTTTTCGAAATTTTTTTTCGGAATTTTTTTTCGAAATTTTTTTTTCGAACTTTTTTTTCGAAATTTTTTTTCGAAATTTTTTTTCGAAATTTTTTTTCAAAATTTTTTTCGAAAATTTTTTTTCAAAAATTTTTTTCTAAATTATTTTCGAAAATTTTTTTTCAAATTTTTTTTTGAAAATTTTTTTTTGAAAATTTGTTTGAAAATTTTTTTCGAAATTTTTTTTCAAAATTTCTTTTCGATATTTTTTTCGAACATTTTTTTAAAATTTTTTTTTGAAATTTTTTTTCAAAATTTTTTTTGAAAATTTTTTTCCAAAATTTTTTTCAAAATTTTTTTCGAAATTTTTTTTCAAAATTTTTTTCGAAAATTTTTTTTTCGAAATTTTTTTCGAAAATTTTTTTCAAAATTTTTTTCGAAATTTTTTTCGAAATTTTTTTTCGAAATTTTTTTCGAAAATTTTTTTCGAAATTTTTTTCGAAAAATTTTTCGAAAATTTTTTAGAAAATTTTTTTCGAAATTTTTTTTCGAAATTTTTTTTCGAACTTTTTTTTCGAACTTTTTTTTCGAAATTTTTTTTCGAAATTTTTTGTCGAACTTTTTTTTCGAACTTTTTTTTCGAACTTTTTTTTCGAACTTTTTTTTCGAACTTTTTTTTCGAAATTTTTTTTCGAAATTTTCTTTCATAATTTTTTTCAAAATTTTCTTTCATAACTTTTTTTCGAAATTTTTTTCGAAAATTTTTTTAAAAATGTTTTTCAAAATTTTTTTTAAAAAATTTTTTCTGAAAATTTTTTTCCAAAATTTTTTCGAAAATTTTTTTCAAAATGTTTTTTAAAAATTTTTTTCGAAAATTTTTTTTCGAAATTTTTTTCGAAAATTTTTTTCAAAATTTTTTTCGAAATTTTTTTTCAAAATTTTTTTCGAAAAATTTTTTTCAAAATTTTTTTCGAAAATTATTTTTCGAAATTTTTTTCGAAATTTTTTTTCAAAATTTTTTTCGAAAATATTTTTCAAAATTTACTTCCAAAATTTTTTCGAAAATTTTTTTCACAATTTTTTTCGAAAATTTTTTTTCGAAATTTTTTTCGATAATTTTTTCGAAAATTTTTTTCAAATTTTTTTTCGAAATTTTTTTCGAAAATTTTTTTCAAAATTTTTTTCGAAAAATTTTTTTCCAAAAATTTTTCGAAAATTTTTCTGAAAATTTTTTTCGAAAATTTTTTTTCGAAAATTTTTTTCAAAATTTTTTTCGAAAATTTTTTTTCGATATTTTTTTTGAAAATTTTTTTCAAAAAATTTTTTTGAAAATTTTTTTCGAAAATTTTTTTGAAAATTTTTTTCGAAATTTTTTTTCAAAATTTTTTTCGAAAATTTTTTTTTGGAAATTTTTTTCGAAAATTTTTTTTCGAAATTTTTTTCAAAAATTTTTTTCAAAATTTTTTTTCCAAATTTTTTTTAAAAATTTTTTTCGAAATTTTTTTCCAAATTTTTTTTCAAAATTTTTTTCGAAATTTTTTTTTCCAAAATTTTTTCAAATTTTTTTTTCGAAATTTTTTTCGAAAATTTTTTTCAATATTTTTTTCGAAAATTTTCTTTCGAAATTTATTTCGAAAATTTTTTTCGAAAATTTTTTTTCGAAAATTTTTTTCAAAATTTTTTTCGAAAATTTTTTTTTGAAATTATTTTCGAAATTTTTTTTCAAAATTTTTTTCGAAAATTTTTTTTCTAAATTTTTTTCGAATATTTTTTTTCAAAATTTTTTTCGAAAATTTTTTTCAAAATTTTTTTCGAATTTTTTTTCGAAAATTTTTTTCGAAATTTTTTTTCGAATTTTTTTTTTCAAATTTTTTTTCAAAATTTTTTTCGAAAATTTTTTCTCGAATTTTTTTATCTATTTTCGAAAAATTTTTTTTGGAAATTTTTTTTCGAAAATTTTTTTTCGAAAATTTTTTTCAAAATATTTTCTGAAAATTTTTTCGAAAATTTTTTTAAAAATTTTTTTCGAAATTTTTTTTCAATTTTTTTTTTGAAAATTTTTTTCCAAAATTTTTGCGAAAATTTTTTTCAAAATTTTTTTCGAAATTTTTTTTCAAAATTTTTTCGAAAATTTTTTTTCAAAATTTTTTTAGAAAATTTTTTTCAAAATTTTTTTCGAAATTTTTTTCGAAAATTTTTTTCAAAATGTTTTTCGAAAAATTTTTTTCCAAAATTTTTTCAAAAATTTTTTTTCAAAATTTTTTTCGAAAATTTTTTTTAAAATTTTTTTCGAAATTTTTTTTCAAAATTTTTTCGAAATTTTTTTTCAAAATTTTTTCGAAATTTTTTTTCAAAATTTTTTTCAAAAATTTTTTTTCGAAATTTTTTTCGAAAATTTTTTTTCGAAATTTTTTTCGAAAATTTTTTTTCGAAATTTTTTTCGAAAATTTTTTTTCGTAATTTCTTTCGAAAATTTTTTTCGAAAATGTTTTTTCGAAAATTTTTTCAAAAATTTTTTTTGAAATTTTTTTTCGAAAATTTTTTTTGCAAAATTTTTTCTAAATTTTTTTTGAAAATTTTTTTCGAAATTTTTTTCAAAATTTTTTTCAATAATTGTTTTTCCAAATTTTTTTCGAAAATTTTTTTTCAAAATTTTTTTCGAAAATTTTTTTCAAAATTTTTTTCGAAATTTGTTTTCAAAATTTTTTTCGAAATTTTTTTTCGAAATTTTTTTCGAAAATTTTTTTCGAAATTTTTTTCGAAAATTTTTTTTCGAAATTTTTTTCGAAATTTTTTTCGAAATTTTTTTCGAAAATTTTTTTCGAAATTTTTTTCCAATTTTTTTTTCAAAATTTTTTTCGAAATTTTTTTTTCCAAAATTTTTTCAAAATTTTTTTTCGAAATTTTTTTCGAAAATTTTTTTCAATATTTTTTTCGAAAATTTTTTTTCGAAATTTATTTCGAAATTTTTTTCGAAAATTTTTTTTTCGAAATTTTTTTGGAAAATTTTTTTCAAAATTTTTTTCGAATTTTTTTTCGAAAATTTTTTTCGAAATTTTTTTTCGAAATTTTTTTTCCAAATTTTTTTTCAAAATTTTTTTCGAAAATTTTTTCTCGAATTTTTTTATCTATTTTCGAAAAAATTTTTTCGAAATTTTTTTTCGAAAATTTTTTTTCGAAAATTTTTTTCAAAATTTTTTCTGAAAATTTTTTCGAAAATTTTTTTAAAAATTTTTTTCGAAATTTTTTTTCAATTTTTTTTTTGAAAATTTTTTTCCAAAATTTTTTCGAAAATTTTTTTCAAAATTTTTTTCGAAATTTTTTTTCAAAATTTTTTCGAAAATTTTTTTTCAAAATTTTTTTCGAAAATTTTTTTCAAAATTTTTTTCGAAAAATTTTTTTCCAAAATTTTTTCGAAAATTTTTTTGAAAATTTTTTTCGAAAATTTTTTTTCGAAATTTTTTTCAAAAATTTTTTTGAAATATTTTTTTCGAAAAATTTTTTTGAAAATTTTTTTCGAAAATTTTGTTGAAAATTTTTTTCGAAATTTTTTTTCAAAATTTTTTTCGAAAATTTTTTTCGAAATTTTTTTCGAAAATTTTTTTTCGAAATTTTTTTCGAAAATTTTTTTCAAAATTTTTTTTCCAAATTTTTTTCAAAATTTTTTTCGAAAATTTTTTTTCAAAATTTTTTTAAAAATTTTTTTCGAAAATTTTTTTTCGAAAATTTTTTTTCGAAATTTCTTTCGAAAATTTTTTTCGAAAATTTTTTTTTGGAAGTTTTTTCGAAAATTTTTTTTTAAATTTTTTTCGAAATTTTTTTTCAAAATTTTTTTCGAAAATTTTTTTTCGAAATTTTTTTCGAAAATTTTTTTCAAAATTTTTTTCGAAATTTTGTTCGAAAATTTTTTTAAAAATTTTTTTCGAAAATTATTTTTCGAAATTTTTTTCGAAAATTTTTTTTCGAAATTTTTTTCGAAAATTTTTTTCAAATTTTTTTTCGAAAATTTTTTTTCTAAAATTTTTTTCAAAATTTTTTTCGAAAATTTTTTTTTGAAATTTTTTTCGAAAATTTTTTTGAAAATTTTTTTCGAAAAATTTTTTTGAAAATTTTTTTCGAAAATTTTTTTGAAAATTTTTTTCGAAATTTTTTTTCAAAATTTTTTTCGAAAATTTTTTTTCGAAATTTTTTTCGAAAATTTTTTTTCGTAATTTCTTTCGAAAATTTTTTTCGAAAATGTTTTTTCGAAAATTTTTTCAAAAATTTTTTTTGAAATTTTTTTTCGTAAATTTTTTTGCAAAATTTTTTCTAAATTATTTTTGAAAATTTTTTTCAAAATTTTTTTCAAAATTTTTTTCAATAATTTTTTTTCCAAATTTTTTTCGAAAATTTTTTTTCAAAATTTTTTTCGAAAATTTTATTCAAAATTTTTTTCGAAATTTGTTTTCAAAATTTTTTTCGAAATTTTTTTTCAAAATTTTTTTCGAAAATTTTTTTCGAACTTTTTTTTCGAACTTTTTTTTCGAACTTTTTTTTCGAACTTTTTTTTCGAACTTGTTTTTGGAATTTTTTTTTCGAAATTTTTTTTCGAAATTTTTTTTCGAAATTTTTTTTCGAAATTTTTTTTCGATCTTTTTTTTCGAATTTTTTTTCGAAATTTTTTTTCGAACTTTTTTTTCGAACTTTTTTTTCGAACTTTTTTTTCGAACTATTTTTTCGAAATTTTTTTTCGAAATTTTTTTTCGAACTTTTTTTTCGAACTTTTTTTTCGAAATTTTTTTTCGAAATTTTTTTTCGAAATTTTTTTTCGAAATTTTTTTTTGAAATTTTTTTTCGAACTTTTTTTTCGAACTTTTTTTTCGAACTTTTTTTTCGAACTTTTTTTTCGAACTTGTTTTTCGAATTTTTTTTTCGAAATTTTTTTTCGAAATTTTTTTTCGAACTTTTTTTTCGAATTTTTTTTCGAAATTTTTTTTCGAACTTTTTTTTCGAACTGTTTTTTCGAAATTTTTTTTCGAAATTTTTTTTCGAAATTTTTTTTCGAAATTTTTTTTCGAACTTTTTTTTCGAACTTTTTTTTCGAAATTTATTTTCGAACTTTCTTTTCGAAAGTTTTTTTCGAACTTTTTTTTCGAAATTTTTTTTCGAAATTTTTTTTCGAAATTTTTTTTCGAACTTTTTTTTCGAACTTTATTTTCGAACTTTTTTTTCGAACTTTTTTTTCGAACTTTTTTTTCGAACTTTTTTTTCGAACTTTTTTTTCAAAATTTTATTCGAAATTTTTTATCGAAAATTTTTTTCAAAATTTTTTCGAAAATTTTTTTTCGAAAATTTTTTTTTGAAATTTTTTTCGAAAATTTTTTTGAAAATTTTTTTCGAAAAAGTTTTTTCCAAAATTTTTTCGAGATTTTTTTCCAAAATTTTTTCGAGATTTTTTTTGAAAATTTTTTTCGAAATTTTTTTTTCAAAATTTTTTTCCAAAAATTTTTTTCTAAATTATTTTCGAAAATTTTTTTTCAAAATTTTTTTTAAAAATTTTTTTCGAAAATTTTTTTCAAAATTTTTTTCGAAATTTTTTTTCAAAATTTTTTTCGAAAAATTTTTTTCCAAAATTTTTTCGAAAATTTTTTTTCAAATTTTTTTCGAAATTTTTTTTCAAATTTTTTTTCTCAAAATTTTTTTCGAAAATTTTTTTTCAAAATTTTTTCGAAAATTATTTTTTGAAATTTTTTTCAAAAATTTTTTTTCCAAAATTTTTTCAAAAATTTTTTTTCAAATTTTTTTCGAAAATTTTTTTAGAAAATATTTTTTCCAAACTTTTTCGAAAATTTTTTTGAAAATTTTTTTCGGAATTTTTTTCGAAAATTTTTATGGAAATTTTTTTTCGAAAATTTTTTTCAAAATTTTATTCGAAATTTTTTTCGAAAATTTTTTCTCGAAATTTTTTTCGAAATTTTTTTCGGAAATTTTTTTCAAAATTTTATTCGAAATTTTTTTTCAAAATTTTTTTTCAAAATTTTTTTCGAAAATTTTTTGTCAAAAATTTTTTTCTAAATTATTTTCGAAAATTTTTTTTCAAATTTTTTTTTGAAAATTTTTTTTCGAAAATTTGTTTGAAAATTTTTTTCGAAATTTTTTTTCAAAATTTTTTTTCAAAATTTTTTTCGAAAATTTTTTTAAAAATTTTTTTCGGAATTTTTTTTGAAAATTTTTTCCAAAATTTTTTCGAAAATTTTTTATGAAAATTTTTTTCGAAATTTTTTTTCGAAATTTTTTTTCGAACTTTTTTTTCGAACTTTTTTTTCGAAATTTTTTTTCGAAATTTTTTTTCGAACTTTTTTTTCGAACTTTTTTTTCGAACTTTTTTTTCGAACTTTTTTTTCGAAATTTTTTTTCGAAATTTTTTTTCGAACTTTTTTTTCGAACTTTTTTTTCGAACTTTTTTTTCGAATTATTTTTCGAAATTTTTTTTCGAAATTTTTTTTCGAACTTTTTTTTCGAACTTTTTTTTCGAAATTTTTTTTCGAAATTTTTTTTCGAAATTTTTTTTCGAAATTTTTTTTCGAAATTTTTTTTCGAAATTTTTTTTCGAAATTTTTTTTCGAAATTTTTTTTCGAAATTTTTTTTCGAAATTTTTTTTCGGAATTTTTTTTCGAACTTTTTTTTCGAACTTTTTTTTCGAAATTTTTTTTCGAAATTTTTTTTCGAAATTTTTTTTCGAACTTTTTTTTCGAAATTTTTTTTCGAAATTTTTTTTCCAAATTTTTTTTCGAAATTTTTTTTCGAAATTTTTTTTCGAAATTTTTTTTGGAATTTTTTTTCGAACTTTTTTTTCGAAATTTTTTTTCGAAATTTTTTTTCGAAATTTTTTTTCGAACTTTTTTTTCGAAATTTTTTTTCGAAATTTTTTTTCGAAATTTTTTTTCGAACTTTTTTTTCGAAATTTTTTTTCGAATTTTTTTTTCGAAATTTTTTTTCGAAATTTTTTTTCGAACTTTTTTTTCGAACTTTTTTTTCGAACTTTTTTTTCGAACTTTTTTTTCGAACTTTTTTTTCGAAATTTTTTTTCGGAATTTTTTTTCGAAATTTTTTTTCGAACTTTTTTTTCGAAATTTTTTTTCGAAATTTTTTTTCGAAATTTTTTTTCAAAATTTTTTTCGAAAATTTTTTTTCAAAAATTTTTTTCTAAATTATTTTCGAAAATTTTTTTTCAAATTTTTTTTGAAAATTTTTTTTTGAAAATTTGTTTGAAAATTTTTTTCGAAATTTTTTTTCAAAATTTCTTTTCGATATTTTTTTCGAACATTTTTTTAAAATTTTTTTTTGAAATTTTTTTTCAAAATTTTTTTTGAAAATTTTTTTCCAAAATTTTTTTCAAAATTTTTTTCGAAATTTTTTTTCAAAATTTTTTTCGAAAATTTTTTTTTCGAAATTTTTTTCGAAAATTTTTTTCAAAATTTTTTTCGAAATTTTTTTCGAAATTTTTTTTCGAAATTTTTTTCGAAAATTTTTTTCGAAATTTTTTTCGAAAAATTTTTCGAAAATATTTTTGAAAATTTTTTTCGAAATTTTTTTTCGAAATTTTTTTTTGAACTTTTTTTTCGAACTTTTTTTTCGAAATTTTTTTTCGAAATTTTTTGTCGAACTTTTTTTTCGAACTTTTTTTTCGAACTTTTTTTTCGAACTTTTTTTTCGAACTTTTTTTTCGAAATTTTTTTTCGAAATTTTCTTTCATAATTTTTTTCAAAATTTTCTTTCATAACTTTTTTTCGAAATTTTTTTCGAAAATTTTTTTAAAAAAGTTTTTCAAAATTTTTTTTAAAAAATTTTTTCTGAAAATTTTTTTCCAAAATTTTTTCGAAAATTTTTTTCAAAATGTTTTTTAAAAATTTTTTTCGAAAATTTTTTTTCGAAATTTTTTTCGAAAATTTTTTTCAAAATTTTTTTCGAAATTTTTTTTCAAAATTTTTTTCGAAAAATTTTTTTCAAAATTTTTTTCGAAAATTATTTTTCGAAATTTTTTTCGAAAATTTTTTTCGAAATTTTTTTTCAAAATTTTTTTCGAAAATATTTTTCAAAATTTACTTCCAAAATTTTTTCGAAAATTTTTTTCACAATTTTTTTCGAAAATTTTTTTTCGAAATTTTTTTCGATAATTTTTTCGAAAATTTTTTTCAAATTTTTTTTCGAAATTTTTTTCGAAAATTTTTTTCAAAATTTTTTTCCAAAAAATTTTTTTCCAAAAATTTTTCGAAAATTTTTCTGAAAATTTTTTTCGAAAATTTTTTTTCGAAAATTTTTTTCAAAATTTTTTTCGAAAATTTTTTTTCGATATTTTTTTTGAAAATTTTTTTCGAAAATTTTTTTGAAAATTTTTTTCGAATTTTTTTTTCAAAATTTTTTTCGAAAATTTTTTTTTGGAAATTTTTTTCGAAAATTTTTTTTCGAAATTTTTTTCAAAAATTTTTTTCAAAATTTTTTTTCCAAATTTTTTTTAAAAATTTTTTTCGAAATTTTTTTCAAAATTTTTTTCAAAATCTTTTTCGAAATTTTTTTTTCCAAAATTTTTTCAAAATTTTTTTTCGAAATTTTTTTCGAAAATTTTTTTCAATATTTTTTTCGAAAATTTTCTTTCGAAATTTATTTCGAAAATTTTTTTCGAAAATTTTTTTTCGAAAATTTTTTTCAAAATTTTTTTCGAAAATTTTTTTTTGAAATTATTTTCGAAATTTTTTTTCAAAATTTTTTTCGAAAATTTTTTTTCTAAATTTTTTTCGAATATTTTTTTTCAAAATTTTTTTCGAAAATTTTTTTCAAAATTGTTTCGAATTTTTTTTCGAAAATTTTTTTTGAAATTTTTTTTCGAAATTTTTTTTCCAAATTTTTTTTCAAAATTTTTTTCGAAAATTTTTTCTCGAATTTTTTTATCTATTTTCGAAAAATTTTTTTTGGAAATTTTTTTACGAAAATTTTTTTTCGAAAATTTTTTTCAAAATATTTTCTGAAAATTTTTTCGAAAATTTTTTTAAAAATTTTTTTCGAAATTTTTTTTCAATTTTTTTTTTGAAAATTTTTTTCCAAAATTTTTGCGAAAATTTTTTTCATGATTTTTTTCAAAATTTTTTTCAAAAATTTTTTTTTCAAAATTTTTTTCGAAAATGTTTTTTCAAAATTTTTTTAAAATTTTTTTCAAAATTTTTTTCGAAATTTTTTTCGAAATTTTTTTTCGAAATTTTTTTCGAAATTTTTTTCGAAATTTTTTTCGAAATTTTTTTCGAAAATTTTTTTTCCAAAGTTTTTTCGAAAATTTTTTTCAAAATTTATTTCGAAAATTTTTTTGAAAATTTTTTTTTAAATTTCCTTCGAAATTTTTTTCGAAAATGTTTTTGAAAATTTTTTTGAAATTTTTTTTCGAAATTTTTTTTCAAACTTTTTTTCGAAAATTTTTTTTCTAAAATTTTTTTGATAATTTCCTTGATTATTTTTTTCGAAATTTGTTTTTCGAAATTTTTTTCGAAAATTTTTTTCAAAATTTTGTTCGAAAATTTTTTTTCCAAATTTTTTTCGAAAATTTTTTTTCGAAATTTTTTTCCAAATTTTTTTTCAAAATTTTTTTCGAAATTTTTTTTTCAAAATTTTTTTTGGAAATTTTTTTTCAAAATTTTTTTAGAAAATTTTTTTTTAAATTTTTTTTTTAAATTTTTTTTCAAAATTTTTTTTCAAAATTTTTTTCGAAAATTTTTTTCGAAATTTTTTTTCGAAAATTTTTTTTGAAATTTTTTTTCAAAATTTTTTTCGAAAATTTTTTTTCCAAATTTTTTTTGGAAATTTTTTTCAAAATTTTTTTCGAATATTTTTTTTCAAAATTTTTTTTTAAATTTTTTTTCAAAATTTTTTTTGGAAATTTTTTTTCAAAATTTTTTTAGAAAATTTTTTTTTAAATTTTTTTTTTTAAATTTTTTTTCAAAATTTTTTTTCAAAATTTTTTTCGAAATTTTTTTCGAAAATTTTTTTCGAAAATTTTTTTTCGAAATTTTTTTCAAAATTTTTTAGAAAATTTTTTTTCAAAATTTTTTTCGAAAATTTTTTTAAAAATTTTTTTCAAAATTTTTTTCGAAAATATTTTTCCAAATTTTTTTCGAAAATTTTTTTAAAAAATTTTTTTCAAATTTTTTTTCGAAAATTTTTTCAAAATTTTTTTAAAATTTTTTTCGAAAATTTTTTTTAAAAATTTTTTTCGAAATTTTTTTTTTTAAAATTTTTTCGAAAATTTTTTTAAAAAATTTTTTTCGAAATTTTTTTAAAAAAATTTTTTTCGAAAATTTTTTTCCAAAATTTTTTTCGGAAATTTTTTTTCAAATTTTTTTTGGAAATTTATTCAAAATTTTTTTCGAAAATTTTTTTTCTAAATTTTTTTCCAAAATTTTTTCAAAATTTTTTTCAAAATTTTTTTTCAAAATTTTTTTCGAAAATTTTTTTTCAAAATTTTTTTCGAAAATTTTTTTTCAAAATTTTTTTCGAAAATTTTTTTTCAAAAATTTTTTCAAAAATTTTTTTCGAAAATTTTTTTTGAAAATTTTTTTTCAAAATTTTTTTCGAAAATTTTTTTCAAAATTTTTTTCAAAATTTTTTTTGAAAATTTTTTTCGAAATTTTTTTTCAAAATTTTTTTCGAAAATTTTTTTTCGAAATTTTTTTCGAAAATTTTTTTTCGTAATTTCTTTCGAAAATTTTTTTCGAAAATGTTTTTTCGAAAATTTTTTCAAAAATTTTTTTTGAAATTTTTTTTCGAAAATTTATTTGCAAAATTTTTTCTAAATTATTTTTGAAAATTTTTTTCGAAATTTTTTTCAAAATTTTTTTCAATAATTTTTTTTCCAAATTTTTTTCGAAAATTTTTTTTCAAAATTTTTTTCGAAAATTTTATTCAAAATTTTTTTCGAAATTTGTTTTCAAAATTTTTTTCGAAATTTTTTTTCAAAATTTTTTTCGAAAATTTTTTTCGAAATTTTTTTCGAAAATTTTTTTTCGAAATTTTTTTCGAAAATTTTTTTCGAAAATTTTTTCGAAATTTTTTTCGAAAATTTTTTTCGAAATTTTTTTCCAAATTTTTTTTCAAAATTTTTTTTGAAATTTTTTTTTCCAAAATTTTTTCAAAATTTTTTTTCGAAATTTTTTTCGAAATTTTTTTCAATATTTTTTTCGAAAATTTTTTTTCGAAATTTATTTCGAAAATTTTTTTCGAAAATTTTTTTTCGAAAATTTTTTTCAAAATTTTTTTCGAAAATTTTTTTTTGAAATTATTTTCGAAATTTTTTTTCAAAATTTTTTTTGAAAATTTTTTTCAAAATTTTTTTCGAAATTTTTTTTCAAAATTTTTTCGAAATTTTTTTTCAAAATTTTTTTCAAAATTTTTTTTTCAAAATTTTTTTCAAAAATTTTTTTTCAAAATTTTTTTCGAAAATTTTTTTTCCAAAATTTTTTCAAATTTTTTTTTCGAAATTTTTTTCGAAAATGTTTTTCAATATTTTTTTCGAAAAATTTTTTTCCAATATTTTTTCGAAACTTTTTTTGAAAATTTTTTTTGGAAATTTTTTTTCAAAATTTTTTTCGAATTTTTTTTTTCGAAATTTTTTTCGAAAATTTTTTTCAAATTTTTTTTCGAAAATTTTTTTTCTAAAATTTTTTTTTGAAATTTTTTTCGAAAATTTTTTTGAAAATTTTTTTCGAAAAATTTTTTTGAAAATTTTTTTCGAAAATTTTTTTGAAAATTTTTTTCGAAATTTTTTTTCAAAATTTTTTTCGAAAATTTTTTTTCGAAATTTTTTTCGAAAATTTTTTTTCGTAATTTCTTTCGAAAATTTTTTTCGAAAATGTTTTTTCGAAAATTTTTTCAAAAATTTTTTTTGAAATTTTTTTTTGAAAATTTTTTTTGCAAAATTTTTTCTAAATTTTTTTTGAAAATTTTTTTCGAAATTTTTTTCAAAATTTTTTTCAATAATTTTTTTTCCAAATTTTTTTCGAAAATTTTTTTTCAAAATTTTTTTCGAAAATTTTTTTCAAAATTTTTTTCGAAATTTGTTTTCAAAATTTTTTTTGAAATTTTTTTTCGAAATTTTTTTCGAAAATTTTTTTCGAAATTTTTTTCGAAAATTTTTTTTCGAAATTTTTTTCGAAAATTTTTTTCGAAATTTTTTTCGAAATTTTTTTCGAAAATTTTTTTCGAAATTTTTTCCCAAATTTTTTTTAAAAATTTTTTTCGAAATTTTTTTTTCCAAAATTTTTTCAAAATTTTTTTTCGAAATTTTTTTTGAAAATTTTTTTCAATATTTTTTTCGAAAATTTTTTTTTGAAATTTATTTCGAAATTTTTTTCGAAAATTTTTTTTCGAAATTTTTTTCGAAATTTTTTTTCAAAATTTTTTTCGAATTTTTTTTCGAAAATTTTTTTCGAAATTTTTTTTCGAAATTCTTTTTCCAAATTTTTTTTCAAAATTTTTTTCGAAAATTTTTTCTCGAATTTTTTTATCTATTTTCGAAAAAATTTTTTCGAAATTTTTTTTCGAAAATTTTTTTTCGAAAATTTTTTTCAAAATTTTTTCTGAAAATTTTTTCGAAAATTTTTTTAAAAATTTTTTTCGAAATTTTTTTTCAATTTTTTTTTTGAAAATTTTTTTCCAAAATTTTTTCGAAAATTTTTTTCAAAATTTTTTTCGAAATTTTTTTTCAAAATTTTTTCGAAAATTTTTTTTCAAAATTTTTTTAGAAAGTTTTTTTAAAATTTTTTTCGAAATTTTTTTCGAAAATTTTTTTCAAAATTTTTTTCGAAAAATTTTTTTCCAAAATTTTTTCGAAAATTTTTTTGAAAATTTTTTTCGAAAATTTTTTTTCGAAATTTTTTTCAAAAATTTTTTTGAAATATTTTTTTCGAAAAATTTTTTTGAAAATTTTTTTCGAAAATTTTGTTGAAAATTTTTTTCGAAATTTTTTTCGAAAATTTTTTTCGAAATTTTTTTCGAAAATTTTTTTTCGAAATTTTTTTCGAAAATTTTTTTCAAAATTTTTTTTCCAAATTTTTTTCAAAATTTTTTTCGAAAATTTTTTTTCAAAATTTTTTTAAAAATTTTTTTCGAAAATTTTTTTTCGAAAATTTTTTTTCGAAATTTCTTTCGAAAATTTTTTTCGAAAATTTTTTTTTGGAAGTTTTTCGAAAATTTTTTTAAAAATTTTTTTCGAAATTTTTTTTCAAAATTTTTTTCGAAAATTTTTTTTCGAAATTTTTTTCGAAAATTTTTTTCAAAATTTTTTTCGAAATTTTGTTCGAAAATTTTTTTAAAAATTTTTTTCGAAAATTATTTTTCGAAATTTTTTTCGAAAATTTTTTTTCGAAATTTTTTTCAAAAATTTTTTTCAAATTTTTTTTCGAAAATTTTTTTTCTAAAATTTTTTTCAAAATTTTTTTCGAAAATTTTTTTTTGAAATTTTTTTCGAAAATTTTTTTGAAAATTTTTTTCGAAAAATTTTTTTGAAAATTTTTTTCGAAAATTTTTTTGAAAATTTTTTTCGAAATTTTTTTTCAAAATTTTTTTCGAAAATTTTTTTTCGAAATTTTTTTCGAAAATTTTTTTTCGTAATTTCTTTCGAAAATTTTTTTCGAAAATGTTTTTTCGAAAATTTTTTCAAAAATTTTTTTTGAAATTTTTTTTCGAAAATTTTTTTGCAAAATTTTTTCTAAATTATTTTTGAAAATTTTTTTCGAAATTTTTTTCAAAATTTTTTTCAATAATTTTTTTTCCAAATTTTTTCGAAAATTTTTTTTCAAAATTTTTTTCGAAAATTTTATTCAAAATTTTTTTCGAAATTTGTTTTCAAAATTTTTTTCGAAATTTTTTTTCAAAATTTTTTTCGAAAATTTTTTTCGAAATTTTTTTCGAAAATTTTTTTTCGAAATTTTTTTCGAAAATTTTTTTCGAAATTTTTTTCGAAATTTTTTTCGGAAATTTTTTTCGAAATTTTTTTCCAAATTTTTTTTCAAAATTTTTTTTGAAATTTTTTTTTCCAAAATTTTTTCAAAATTTTTTTTCGAAATTTTTTTCGAAATTTTTTTCAATATTTTTTTCGAAAATTTTTTTTCGAAATTTATTTCGAAAATTTATTTCGAAAATTTTTTTTCGAAAATTTTTTTCAAAATTTTTTTCGAAAATTTTTTTTTGAAATTATTTTCGAAATTTTTTTTCAAAATTTTTTTTGAAAATTTTTTTCAAAATTTTTTTCGAAATTTTTTTTCAAAATTTTTTCGAAATTTTTTTTCAAAATTTTTTTCAAAAATTTTTTTTCAAAATTTTTTTCAAAAATTTTTTTTCAAAATTTTTTTCGAAAATTTTTTTTCCAAAATTTTTTCAAATTTTTTTTTCGAAATTTTTTTCGAAAATGTTTTTCAATATTTTTTTCGAAAAATTTTTTTCCAATATTTTTTCGAAACTTTTTTTGAAAATTTTTTTTGGAAATTTTTTTTCAAAATTTTTTTCGAATTTTTTTTTTCGAAATTTTTTTCGAAAATTTTTTTCAAATTTTTTTTCGAAAATTTTTTTTCTAAAATTTTTTTTTGAAATTTTTTTCGAAAATTTTTTTGAAAATTTTTTTCGAAAAATTTTTTTGAAAATTTTTTTCGAAAATTTTTTTGAAAATTTTTTTCGAAATTTTTTTTCAAAATTTTTTTCGAAAATTTTTTTTCGAAATTTTTTTCGAAAATTTTTTTTCGTAATTTCTTTCGAAAATTTTTTTCGAAAATGTTTTTTCGAAAATTTTTTCAAAAATTTTTTTTGAAATTTTTTTTCGAAAATTTTTTTTGCAAAATTTTTTCTAAATTTTTTTTGAAAATTTTTTTCGAAATTTTTTTCAAAATTTTTTTCAATAATTTTTTTTCCAAATTTTTTTCGAAAATTTTTTTTCAAAATTTTTTTCGAAAATTTTTTTCAAAATTTTTTTCGAAATTTGTTTTCAAAATTTTTTTTGAAATTTTTTTTCGAAATTTTTTTCGAAAATTTTTTTCGAAATTTTTTTCGAAAATTTTTTTTCGAAATTTTTTTCGAAAATTTTTTTCGAAATTTTTTTCGAAATTTTTTTCGAAAATTTTTTTCGAAATTTTTTCCCAAATTTTTTTTAAAAATTTTTTTCGAAATTTTTTTTTCCAAAATTTTTTCAAAATTTTTTTTCGAAATTTTTTTCGAAAATTTTTTTCAATATTTTTTTCGAAAATTTTTTTTTGAAATTTATTTCGAAATTTTTTTCGAAAATTTTTTTTAGAAATTTTTTTCGAAATTTTTTTTCAAAATTTTTTTCAAATTTTTTTTCGAAAATTTTTTTCGAAATTTTTTTTCGAAATTTTTTTTCGAAATTTTTTTTCGAAATTTTTTTTCAAAATTTTTTTCGAAAATTTTTTCTCGAATTTTTTTATCTATTTTCGAAAAAATTTTTTCGAAATTTTTTTTCGAAAATTTTTTTAAAAATTTTTTTCGAAAGTTTTTTTCAATTTTTTTTTTGAAAATTTTTTTCCAAAATTTTTTCGAAAATTTTTTTCAAAATTTTTTTCAAAATTTTTTTTCAAAATTTTTTCAAAAATTTTTTTTCAAAATTTTTTTAGAAAATTTTTTTAAAAATTTTTTTCGAAATTTTTTTCGAAAATTTTTTTCAAAATTTTTTTCGAAAATTTTTTTTCCAAAATTTTTTCGAAAATTTTTTTGAAAATTTTTTTCGAAAATTTTTTTTCGAAATTTTTTTCAAAAATTTTTTTGAAATATTTTTTTCGAAAAATTTTTTTGAAAATTTTTTTCGAAAATTTTGTTGAAAAGTTTTTTCGAAATTTTTTTTCAAAATTTTTTTCGAAAATTTTTTTCGAAATTTTTTTCGAAAATTTTTTTTCGAAATTTTTTTCGAAAATTTTTTTCAAAATTTTTTTTCCAAATTTTTTTCAAAATTTTTTTCGAAAATTTTTTTTCAAAATTTTTTTAAAAATTTTTTTCGAAAATTTTTTTTCGAATATTTTTTTTCGAAATTTCTTTCGAAAATTTTTTTCGAAAATTTTTTTTCGGAAGTTTTTTCGAAAATTTTTTTGAAAATTTTTTTCGAAATTTTTTTTCAAAATTTTTTTCGAAAATTTTTTTTCGAAATTTTTTTCGAAAATTTTTTTCAAAATTTTTTTCGAAATTTTGTTCGAAAATTTTTTTAAAAATTTTTTTCGAAAATTATTTTTCGAAATTTTTTTCGAAAATTTTTTTGAAAATTTTTTTCAAAAAATTTTTTTAAAAATTTTTTTCAAAAAATTTTTTTAAAAATATTTTTCGAAAATTTTTTTGAAAATTTTTTTCGAAATTTTTTTTCAAAATTTTTTTCAAAATTTTTTTTCAAAATTTTTTTCAAAATTTTTTTTCGAAATTTTTTTCGAAAATTTTTTTTCGAAATTTTTTTCGAAAATTTTTTTCAAAATTTTTTTTCCAAATTTTTTTTCAAAATTTTTTTCGAAAATTTTTTTTCAAACATTTTTTTCAAAAATTTTTTTCGAATTTTTTTCGAAATTTCTTTAGAAAATTTTTTTCGAAATTTTTTTTCAAAATTTTTTTCGAAAATTTTTTTTCGAAATTTTTTTCGAAAATTTTTTTCAAAATTTTTTACGAATTTTCGAAAATTTTTTTCAAATTTTTTTTCGAAAAATTTTTTTCCAAAATTTTTTCGAAAATTTTTTTGAAAATTTTTTTTCGAAAATTTTTTTTCAAAATTTTTTTCGAAAATTTTTTTGAAAATTTTTTTGAAAATTTTTTTCGAAATTTTTTTCAAAAAATTTTTTTGAAAATTTTTTTCGAATATTTTTTTGAAAATTTTTTTTCCAAAATTTTTTCAAAATTTTTTTTCGAAATTTTTTTCGAAAATTTTTTTCAATATTTTTTTCGAAAAATTTTTTTCCAAAATTTTGTCGAAAATTTTTTTGAAAATTTTTTTCGAAATTTTTTTCGAAAATTTTTTTTCGAAAATCTTTCTCAAAATTATTTCAGAAAATCTTTTCGAAAATTTTTTTAAAATTTTTTTTCGAAGTTTTTTTTCAAATTTTTTTTTGAAAATTTTTTTCCAAAATTTTTTCGAAACTTTTTTTCAAAATTTTTTTCGAAATTTTTTTCAAAATTTTTTTCGAAAATTTTTTCGAAAATTTTTTTCAAAATTTTTTTCGAAATTTTTTTCGAATATTTTTTTTCGATATTTTTTTTGAAAATTTTTTTGAAAATGTTTTTCAAAAAATTTTTTTGAAAATTTTTTTCGAAAATTTTTTTGAAAATTTTTTTCGAAATTTTTTTTCAAAATTTTTTTCGAAAATTTTTTTTTGTAAATTTTTTTCAAACTTTTTTCGATAATTTTTTTTCAAAATTTTTTTCGGAAAGTTTCTTTCAAAATTTTTTTTGGAAATTTTTTTCAAAATTTTTTTTGAAAATTTATTTTCATTATTTTTTTTCAAATTTTTTTCAAATTTTTTTTTTCATATTTTTTTTCATATTTTTTTTCAAAATTTTTTTAGAAAATTTTTTTAAAAATTTTTTTCGAAATTTTTTTCGAAAATTTTTTTCAAAATTTTTTTCGAAAATTTTTTTTCCAAAATTTTTTCGAAAATTTTTTTGAAAATTTTTTTCGAAAATTTTTTTCGAAAATTTTTTTTCGAAATTTTTTTCAAAAATTTTTTTGAAATATTTTTTTCGAAAAATTTTTTTGAAAATTTTTTTCGAAAATTTTGTTGAAAATTTTTTTCGAAATTTTTTTTCAAAATTTTTTTCGAAAATTTTTTTCGAAATTTTTTTCGAAAATTTTTTTTCGAAATTTTTTTCGAAAATTTTTTTCAAAATTTTTTTTCCAAATTTTTTTCAAAATTTTTTTCGAAAATTTTTTTTCAAAATTTTTTTAAAAATTTTTTTCGAAAATTTTTTTTCGAAAATTTTTTTTCGAAATTTCTTTCGAAAATTTTTTTCGAAAATTTTTTTTCGGAAGTTTTTTCGAAAATTTTTTTGAAAATTTTTTTCGAAATTTTTTTTCAAAATTTTTTTCGAAAATTTTTTTTCGAAATTTTTTTCGAAAATTTTTTTCAAAATTTTTTTCGAAATTTTGTTCGAAAATTTTTTTAAAAATTTTTTTCGAAAATTATTTTTCGAAATTTTTTTCGAAAATTTTTTTGAAAATTTTTTTCAAAAAATTTTTTTAAAAATTTTTTTCAAAAAATTTTTTTAAAAATTTTTTTCGAAAATTTTTTTGAAAATTTTTTTCGAAATTTTTTTTCAAAATTTTTTTCAAAATTTTTTTTCAAAATTTTTTTCAAAATTTTTTTCGAAAATTTTTTTTCGAAATTTTTTTCGAAAATTTTTTTTCAAAATTTTTTTCGAAAATTTTTTTCAAAATTTTTTTTCCAAATTTTTTTTCAAAATTTTTTTCGAAAATTTTTTTTCAAACATTTTTTTCAAAAATTTTTTTCGAATTTTTTTCGAAATTTCTTTAGAAAATTTTTTTCGAAATTTTTTTTCAAAATTTTTTTCGAAAATTTTTTTTCGAAATTTTTTTCGAAAATTTTTTTCAAAATTTTTTACGAATTTTCGAAAATTTTTTTCAAATTTTTTTTCGAAAAATTTTTTTCCAAAATTTTTTCGAAAATTTTTTTGAAAATTTTTTTTCGAAAATTTTTTTTCAAAATTTTTTTCGAAAATTTTTTTGAAAATTTTTTTGAAACTTTTTTTCGAAATTTTTTTCGAAAATTTTTTTTCGAAAATCTTTCTCAAAATTATTTCAGAAAATCTTTTCGAAAATTTTTTTAAAATTTTTTTTCGAAGTTTTTTTTCAAATTTTTTTTTGAAAATTTTTTTCCAAAATTTTTTCGAAACTTTTTTTCAAAATTTTTTTCGAATTTTTTTTCAAAATTTTTTTCGAAAATTTTTTCGAAAATTTTTTTCAAAATTTTTTTCGAAATTTTTTTCGAAAATTTTTTTTCGATATTTTTTTTGAAAATTTTTTTGAAAATGTTTTTCAAAAAATTTTTTTGAAAATTTTTTTCGAAAATTTTTTTGAAAATTTTTTTCGAAATTTTTTTTCAAAATTTTTTTCGAAAATTTTTTTTTGGAAATTTTTTTCAAACTTTTTTCGATAATTTTTTTTCAAAATTTTTTTCGGAAAGTTTCTTTCAAAATTTTTTTTGGAAATTTTTTTCAAAATTTTTTTTGAAAATTTATTTTCATTATTTTTTTTCAAATTTTTTTCAAATTTTTTTTTTCATATTTTTTTTCATATTTTTTTTCAAAATTTTTTTCAAAATTTTTTTTTCAAAATTTTTTTCGAAAATTTTTTACAAAATTTTTTTCGAAAATTTTTTTCGAAAATTTTTTTTCAAAATTTTTTTCGAAAATTTTTTTTCATAATCTTTTTCGAAAATCTTTTTAAAAAATTTTTTTCAAAATTTTTTTCAAAATTTTTTTCGAAAATTTTTTTCAAAATTTTTTTAAAAATTTTTTTCGAAAATTTTTTTTCAAAATGTTTTTCGAAAATTTTTTTCGAAATTTTTTTCGAAATTTTTTTTCGAAATTTTTTTCGAAATTTTTTTCGAAATTTTTTTTCCAAAGTTTTTTCGAAAATTTTTTTCAAAATTTATTTCGAAAATTTTTTTGAAAATTTTTTTTTAAATTTCCTTCGAAATTTTTTTCGAAAATGTTTTTGAAAATTTTTTTGAAATTTTTTTTCGAAATTTTTTTTCAAACTTTTTTTCGAAAATTTTTTTTCTAAAATTTTTTTGATAATTTCCTTGATTATTTTTTTCGAAATTTGTTTTTCGAAATTTTTTTCGAAAATTTTTTTCAAAATTTTGTTCGAAAATTTTTTTTCCAAATTTTTTTCGAAAATTTTTTTTCGAAATTTTTTTCCAAATTTTTTTTCAAAATTTTTTTCGAAATTTTTTTTTCAAAATTTTTTTTGGAAATTTTTTTTCAAAATTTTTTTAGAAAATTTTTTTTTAAATTTTTTTTTTTAAATTTTTTTTCAAAATTTTTTTTCAAAATTTTTTTCGAAAATTTTTTTCGAAATTTTTTTTCGAAATTTTTTTTCGAACTGTTTTTTCGAAATTTTTTTTCGAAATTTTTTTTCGAAATTTTTTTTCGAAATTTTTTTTCGAACTTTTTTTTCGAACTTTTTTTTCGAAATTTATTTTCGAACTTTCTTTTCGAAAGTTTTTTTCGAACTTTTTTTTCGAAATTTTTTTTCGAAATTTTTTTTCGAAATTTTTTTTCGAACTTTTTTTTCGAACTTTATTTTCGAACTTTTTTTTCGAACTTTTTTTTCGAACTTTTTTTTCGAACTTTTTTTTCGAACTTTTTATTCGAACTTTTTTTTCAAAATTTTATTCGAAATTTTTTATCGAAAATTTTTTTCAAAATTTTTTCGAAAATTTTTTTGCGAAAATTTTTTTTCGAAATTTTTTTCGAAAATTTTTTTGAAAATTTTTTTCGAAAAAGTTTTTTCCAAAATTTTTTCGAGATTTTTTTCCAAAATTTTTTCGAGATTTTTTTTGAAAATTTTTTTCGAAATTTTTTTTCAAAATTTTTTTCCAAAAATTTTTTTCTAAATTATTTTCGAAAATTTTTTTTCAAAATTTATTTTGAAAATTTTTTTCGAAAAATTTTTTTCCAAAATTTTTTCGAAAATTTTTTTAAAAATTTTTTTCAAAATTTTTTTTAAAAAATTTTTTCTGAAAATTTTTTTCCAAACTTTTTTCGAAAATTTTTTTCAAAATGTTTTTTAAAAATTTTTTTCGAAAATTTTTTTTCGAAATTTTTTTCGAAAATTTTTTTCAAAATTTTTTTTGAAATTTTTTTTAAAAATTTTTTTCGAAAAATTTTTTTCCAAAATTTTTTCGAAAATTTTTTTTCAAATTTTTTTCGAAATTTTTTTTCAAATTTTTTTTTTCAAAATTTTTTTCGAAAATTTTTTTTCAAAATTTTTTCGAAAATTATTTTTTGAAATTTTTTTCGAAAATTTTTTTCGAAATTTTTTTTCAAAATTTTTTTCGAAAAATTTTTTTCGAAAAATTTTTTTCCAAAATTTTTTCAAAAATTTTTTTTCCAAAATTTTTTCAAAAATTTTTTTTCAAATTTTTTTCGAAAATTTTTTTAGAAAATATTTTTTCCAAACTTTTTCGAAAATTTTTTTGAAAATTTTTTTCGGAATTTTTTTCGAAAATTTTTATGGAAATTTTTTTTCGAAAATTTTTTTCAAAATTTTATTCGAAATTTTTTTCGAAAATTTTTTCTCGAAATTTTTTTCGAAATTTTTTTCGGAAATTTTTTTCAAAATTTTATTCGAAATTCTTTTTCAAATTTTTTTTTGAAAATTTTTTTTCGAAAATTTGTTTGAAAATTTTTTTCGAAATTTTTTTTCAAAATTTTTTTTCAAAATTTTTTTCGAACATTTTTTTAAAATTTTTTTTTGAAATTTTTTTTCAAAATTTTTTTTGAAAATTTTTTTCCAAAATTTTTTTCAAAATTTTTTTCGAAATTTTTTTTCGAACTTTTTTTTCGAAATTTTTTTTTGGAATTTTTTTCGAAATTTTTTTTCGAAATTTTTTTTCGAAATTTTTTTTCGAAATTTTTTTTCGAAATTTTTTTTCGAAATTTTTTTTCGGAATTTTTTTTCGAACTTTTTTTTCGAACTTTTTTTTCGAAATTTTTTTTTGGAAATTTTTTTTCGAAATTTTTTTTCGAACTTTTTTTTCGAAATTTTTTTTCGAAATTTTTTTTCGAAATTTTTTTTCGAAATTTTTTTTCGAAATTTTTTTTCGAAATTTTTTTTGGAATTTTTTTTCGAACTTTTTTTTCGAAATTTTTTTTCGAAATTTTTTTTCGAAATTTTTTTTCGAACTTTTTTTTCGAAATTTTTTTTCGAAATTTTTTTTCGAAATTTTTTTTCGAACTTTTTTTTCGAAATTTTTTTTCGAATTTTTTTTTCGAAATTTTTTTTCGAAATTTTTTTTCGAACTTTTTTTTCGAACTTTTTTTTCGAACTTTTTTTTCGAACTTTTTTTTCGAACTTGTTTTTGGAATTTTTTTTTCGAAATTTTTTTTCGAAATTTTTTTTCGAAATTTTTTTTCGAAATTTTTTTTCGATCTTTTTTTTCGAATTTTTTTTCGAAATTTTTTTTCGAACTTTTTTTTCGAACTTTTTTTTCGAACTTTTTTTTCGAACTTTTTTTTCGAAATTTTTTTTCGAAATTTTTTTTCGAACTTTTTTTTCGAACTTTTTTTTCGAAATTTTTTTTCGAAATTTTTTTTCGAAATTTTTTTTCGAAATTTTTTTTTGAAATTTTTTTTCGAACTTTTTTTTCGAACTTTTTTTTCGAACTTTTTTTTTGAACTTTTTTTTCGAACTTGTTTTTCGAATTTTTTTTTCGAAATTTTTTTTCGAAATTTTTTTTCGAACTTTTTTTTCGAATTTTTTTTCGAAATTTTTTTTCGAACTTTTTTTTCGAACTGTTTTTTCGAAATTTTTTTTCGAAATTTTTTTTCGAAATTTTTTTTCGAACTTTTTTTTCGAACTTTTTTTTCGAAATTTATTTTCGAACTTTCTTTTCGAAAGTTTTTTTCGAACTTTTTTTTCGAAATTTTTTTTCGAAATTTTTTTTCGAAATTTTTTTTCGAACTTTTTTTTCGAACTTTATTTTCGAACTTTTTTTTCGAACTTTTTTTTCGAACTTTTTTTTCGAACTTTTTTTTCGAACTTTTTTTTCAAAATTTTATTCGAAATTTTTTATCGAAAATTTTTTTCAAAATTTTTTCGAAAATTTTTTTTCGAAAATTTTTTTTTGAAATTTTTTTCGAAAATTTTTTTGAAAATTTTTTTCGAAAAAGTTTTTTCCAAAATTTTTTCGAGATTTTTTTCCAAAATTTTTTCGAGATTTTTTTTGAAAATTTTTTTCGAAATTTTTTTTCAAAATTTTTTTCCAAAAATTTTTTTCTAAATTATTTTCGAAAATTTTTTTTCAAAATTTATTTTGAAAATTTTTTTCGAAAAATTTTTTTTCAAAATTTTTTCGAAAATTTTTTTAAAAATTTTTTTCAAAATTTTTTTTAAAAAATTTTTTCTGAAAATTTTTTTCCAAACTTTTTTCGAAAATTTTTTTCAAAATGTTTTTTAAAAATTTTTTTCGAAAATTTTTTTTCGAAATTTTTTTCGAAAATTTTTTTCAAAATTTTTTTCGAAATTTTTTTTCAAAATTTTTTTCGAAAAATTTTTTTCCAAAATTTTTTCGAAAATTTTTTTTCAAATTTTTTTCGAAATTTTTTTTCAAATTTTTTTTCTCAAAATTTTTTTCGAAAATTTTTTTTCAAAATTTTTTCGAAAATTATTTTTTGAAATTTTTTTCGAAAATTTTTTTCGAAATTTTTTTTCAAAATTTTTTTTGAAAAATTTTTTTCGAAAAATTTTTTTCCAAAATTTTTTCAAAAATTTTTTTTCCAAAATTTTTTCAAAAATTTTTTTTCAAATTTTTTTCGAAAATTTTTTTAGAAAATATTTTTTCCAAACTTTTTCGAAAATTTTTTTGAAAGTTTTTTTCGGAATTTTTTTCGAAAATTTTTATGGAAATTTTTTTTCGAAAATTTTTTTCAAAATTTTATTCGAAATTTTTTTCGAAAATTTTTTCTCGAAATTTTTTTCGAAATTTTTTTCGGAAATTTTTTTCAAAATTTTATTCGAAATTTTTTTTCAAAATTTTTTTTCAAAATTTTTTTCGAAAATTTTTTGTCAAAAATTTTTTTCTAAATTATTTTCGAAAATTTTTTTTCAAACTTTTTTTTGAAATTTTTTTTTCGAAAATTTGTTTGAAAATTTTTTTCGAAATTTTTTTTCAAAATTTTTTTTCAAAATTTTTTTCGAACATTTTTTTAAAATTTTTTTTTGAAATTTTTTTTCAAAATTTTTTTTGAAAATTTTTTTCCAAAATTTTTTTCAAAATTTTTTTCGAAATTTTTTTTCAAAATTTTTTTCGAAAATTTTTTTTCGAAATTTTTTTCGAAAATTTTTTTCAAAATTTTTTTCGAAATTTTTTTCGAAAATTTTTTTCGAAATTTTTTTCGAAAAATTTTTTTGCAAAATTTTTTCGAAAATTTTTTTGAAAATTTTTTTCGAAATTTTTTTTCAAAATTTTTTTTCAAAATTTTTTTCGAAAATTTTTTTAAAAATTTTTTTCGGAATTTTTTTTGAAAATTTTTTCCAAAATTTTTTCGAAAATTTTTTATGAAAATTTTTTTCGAAATTTTTTTTCGAAATTTTTTTTCGAACTTTTTTTTCGAACTTTTTTTTCGAAATTTTTTTTCGAAATTTTTTTTCGAACTTTTTTTTCGAACTTTTTTTTCGAACTTTTTTTTCGAACTTTTTTTTCGAAATTTTTTTTCGAAATTTTTTTTCGAACTTTTTTTTCGAACTTTTTTTTCGAACTTTTTTTTCGAATTATTTTTCGAAATTTTTTTTCGAAATTTTTTTTCGAACTTTTTTTTCGAACTTTTTTTTCGAAATTTTTTTTCGAAATTTTTTTTCGAAATTTTTTTTCGAAATTTTTTTTCGAAATTTTTTTTCGAAATTTTTTTTCGAAATTTTTTTTCGAAATTTTTTTTCGAAATTTTTTTTCGAAATTTTTTTTCGGAATTTTTTTTCGAACTTTTTTTTCGAACTTTTTTTTCGAAATTTTTTTTCGAAATTTTTTTTCGAAATTTTTTTTCAAACTTTTTTTTCGAAATTTTTTTTCCAAATTTTTTTTTCAAATTTTTTTTCGAAATTTTTTTTCGAAATTTTTTTTCGAAATTTTTTTTCGAACTTTTTTTTCGAAATTTTTTTTCGGAATTTTTTTTCGAAATTTTTTTTCGAACTTTTTTTTCGAAATTTTTTTTCGAAATTTTTTTTCGAAATTTTTTTTCAAAATTTTTTTCGAAAATTTTTTTTCAAAAATTTTTTTCTAAATTATTTTCGAAAATTTTTTTTCAAATTTTTTTTTGAAAATTTTTTTTTGAAAATTTGTTTGAAAATTTTTTTCGAAATTTTTTTTCAAAATTTCTTTTCGATATTTTTTTCGAACATTTTTTTAAAATTTTTTTTTGAAATTTTTTTTCAAAATTTTTTTTGAAAATTTTTTTCCAAAATTTTTTTCAAAATTTTTTTCGAAATTTTTTTTCAAAATTTTTTTCGAAAATTTTTTTTTCGAAATTTTTTTCGAAAATTTTTTTCAAAATTTTTTTCGAAATTTTTTTCGAAATTTTTTTTCGAAATTTTTTTCGAAAATTTTTTTCGGAATTTTTTTCGAAAAATTTTTCGAAAATTTTTTAGAAAATTTTTTTCGAAATTTTTTTTCGAAATTTTTTTTCGAACTTTTTTTTCGAACTTTTTTTTCGAAATTTTTTTTCGAAATTTTTTGTCGAACTTTTTTTTCGAACTTTTTTTTCGAACTTTTTTTTCGAACTTTTTTTTCGAACTTTTTTTTCGAAATTTTTTTTCGAAATTTTCTTTCATAATTTTTTTCAAAATTTTCTTTCATAACTTTTTTTCGAAATTTTTTTCGAAAATTTTTTTAAAAATGTTTTTCAAAATTTTTTTTAAAAAATTTTTTCTGAAAATTTTTTTCCAAAATTTTTTCGAAAATTTTTTTCAAAATGTTTTTTAAAAATTTTTTTCGAAAATTTTTTTTCGAAATTTTTTTCGAAAATTTTTTTCAAAATTTTTTTCGAAATTTTTTTTCAAAATTTTTTTCGAAAAATTTTTTTCAAAATTTTTTTCGAAAATTATTTTTCGAAATTTTTTTCGAAATTTTTTTTCAAAATTTTTTTCGAAAATATTTTTCAAAATTTACTTCCAAAATTTTTTCGAAAATTTTTTTCACAATTTTTTTCGAAAATTTTTTTTCGAAATTTTTTTCGATAATTTTTTCGAAAATTTTTTTCAAATTTTTTTTCGAAATTTTTTTCGAAAATTTTTTTCAAAATTTTTTTCGAAAAATTTTTTTCCAAAAATTTTTCGAAAATTTTTCTGAAAATTTTTTTCGAAAATTTTTTTTCGAAAATTTTTTTCAAAATTTTTTTCGAAAATTTTTTTTCGATATTTTTTTTGAAAATTTTTTTCAAAAAATTTTTTTGAAAATTTTTTTCGAAAATTTTTTTGAAAATTTTTTTCGAAATTTTTTTTCAAAATTTTTTTCGAAAATTTTTTTTTGGAAATTTTTTTCGAAAATTTTTTTTCGAAATTTTTTTCAAAAATTTTTTTCAAAATTTTTTTTCCAAATTTTTTTTAAAAATTTTTTTCGAAATTTTTTTCCAAATTTTTTTTCAAAATTTTTTTCGAAATTTTTTTTTCCAAAATTTTTTCAAATTTTTTTTTCGAAATTTTTTTCGAAAATTTTTTTCAATATTTTTTTCGAAAATTTTCTTTCGAAATTTATTTCGAAAATTTTTTTCGAAAATTTTTTTTCGAAAATTTTTTTCAAAATTTTTTTCGAAAATTTTTTTTTGAAATTATTTTCGAAATTTTTTTTCAAAATTTTTTTCGAAAATTTTTTTTCTAAATTTTTTTCGAATATTTTTTTTCAAAATTTTTTTCGAAAATTTTTTTCAAAATTTTTTTCGAATTTTTTTTCGAAAATTTTTTTCGAAATTTTTTTTCGAATTTTTTTTTTCAAATTTTTTTTCAAAATTTTTTTCGAAAATTTTTTCTCGAATTTTTTTATCTATTTTCGAAAAATTTTTTTTGGAAATTTTTTTTCGAAAATTTTTTTTCGAAAATTTTTTTCAAAATATTTTCTGAAAATTTTTTCGAAAATTTTTTTAAAAATTTTTTTCGAAATTTTTTTTCAATTTTTTTTTTGAAAATTTTTTTCCAAAATTTTTGCGAAAATTTTTTTCAAAATTTTTTTCGAAATTTTTTTTCAAAATTTTTTCGAAAATTTTTTTTCAAAATTTTTTTAGAAAATTTTTTTCAAAATTTTTTTCGAAATTTTTTTCGAAAATTTTTTTCAAAATGTTTTTCGAAAAATTTTTTTCCAAAATTTTTTCAAAAATTTTTTTTCAAAATTTTTTTCGAAAATTTTTTTTAAAATTTTTTTCGAAATTTTTTTTCAAAATTTTTTCGAAATTTTTTTTCAAAATTTTTTTCAAAAATTTTTTTTCGAAATTTTTTTCGAAAATTTTTTTTCGAAATTTTTTTCGAAAATTTTTTTTCGAAATTTTTTTCGAAAATTTTTTTTCGTAATTTCTTTCGAAAATTTTTTTCGAAAATGTTTTTTCGAAAATTTTTTCAAAAATTTTTTTTGAAATTTTTTTTCGAAAATTTTTTTTGCAAAATTTTTTCTAAATTTTTTATGAAAATTTTTTTCGAAATTTTTTTCAAAATTTTTTTCAATAATTGTTTTTCCAAATTTTTTTCGAAAATTTTTTTTCAAAATTTTTTTCGAAAATTTTTTTCAAAATTTTTTTCGAAATTTGTTTTCAAAATTTTTTTCGAAATTTTTTTTCGAAATTTTTTTCGAAAATTTTTTTCGAAATTTTTTTCGAAAATTTTTTTTCGAAATTTTTTTCGAAATTTTTTTCGAAATTTTTTTCGAAAATTTTTTTCGAAATTTTTTTCCAATTTTTTTTTCAAAATTTTTTTCGAAATTTTTTTTTCCAAAATTTTTTCAAAATTTTTTTTCGAAATTTTTTTCGAAAATTTTTTTCAATATTTTTTTCGAAAATTTTTTTTCGAAATTTATTTCGAAATTTTTTTCGAAAATTTTTTTTTCGAAATTTTTTTGGAAAATTTTTTTCAAAATTTTTTTCGAATTTTTTTTCGAAAATTTTTTTCGAAATTTTTTTTCGAAATTTTTTTTCCAAATTTTTTTTCAAAATTTTTTTCGAAAATTTTTTCTCGAATTTTTTTATCTATTTTCGAAAAAATTTTTTCGAAATTTTTTTTCGAAAATTTTTTTTCGAAAATTTTTTTCAAAATTTTTTCTGAAAATTTTTTCGAAAATTTTTTTAAAAATTTTTTTCGAAATTTTTTTTCAATTTTTTTTTTGAAAATTTTTTTCCAAAATTTTTTCGAAAATTTTTTTCAAAATTTTTTTCGAAATTTTTTTTCAAAATTTTTTCGAAAATTTTTTTTCAAAATTTTTTTCGAAAATTTTTTTCAAAATTTTTTTCGAAAAATTTTTTTCCAAAATTTTTTCGAAAATTTTTTTGAAAATTTTTTTCGAAAATTTTTTTTCGAAATTTTTTTCAAAAATTTTTTTGAAATATTTTTTTCGAAAAATTTTTTTGAAAATTTTTTTCGAAAATTTTGTTGAAAATTTTTTTCGAAATTTTTTTTCAAAATTTTTTTCGAAAATTTTTTTCGAAATTTTTTTCGAAAATTTTTTTTCGAAATTTTTTTCGAAAATTTTTTTCAAAATTTTTTTTCCAAATTTTTTTCAAAATTTTTTTCGAAAATTTTTTTTCAAAATTTTTTTAAAAATTTTTTTCGAAAATTTTTTTTCGAAAATTTTTTTTCGAAATTTCTTTCGAAAATTTTTTTCGAAAATTTTTTTTTGGAAGTTTTTCGAAAATTTTTTTTTAAATTTTTTTCGAAATTTTTTTTCAAAATTTTTTTCGAAAATTTTTTTTCGAAATTTTTTTCGAAAATTTTTTTCAAAATTTTTTTCGAAATTTTGTTCGAAAATTTTTTTAAAAATTTTTTTCGAAAATTATTTTTCGAAATTTTTTTCGAAAATTTTTTTTCGAAATTTTTTTCGAAAATTTTTTTCAAATTTTTTTTCGAAAATTTTTTTTCTAAAATTTTTTTCAAAATTTTTTTCGAAAATTTTTTTTTGAAATTTTTTTCGAAAATTTTTTTGAAAATTTTTTTCGAAAAATTTTTTTGAAAATTTTTTTCGAAAATTTTTTTGAAAATTTTTTTCGAAATTTTTTTTCAAAATTTTTTTCGAAAATTTTTTTTCGAAATTTTTTTCGAAAATTTTTTTTCGTAATTTCTTTCGAAAATTTTTTTCGAAAATGTTTTTTCGAAAATTTTTTCAAAAATTTTTTTTGAAATTTTTTTTCGTAAATTTTTTTGCAAAATTTTTTCTAAATTATTTTTGAAAATTTTTTTCAAAATTTTTTTCAAAATTTTTTTCAATAATTTTTTTTCCAAATTTTTTTCGAAAATTTTTTTTCAAAATTTTTTTCGAAAATTTTATTCAAAATTTTTTTCGAAATTTGTTTTCAAAATTTTTTTCGAAATTTTTTTTCAAAATTTTTTTCGAAAATTTTTTTCGAACTTTTTTTTCGAACTTTTTTTTCGAACTTTTTTTTCGAACTTTTTTTTCGAACTTGTTTTTGGAATTTTTTTTTCGAAATTTTTTTTCGAAATTTTTTTTCGAAATTTTTTTTCGAAATTTTTTTTCGAATTTTTTTTCGAAATTTTTTTTCGAACTTTTTTTTCGAACTTTTTTTTCGAACTTTTTTTTCGAACTATTTTTTCGAAATTTTTTTTCGAAATTTTTTTTCGAACTTTTTTTTCGAACTTTTTTTTCGAAATTTTTTTTCGAAATTTTTTTTCGAAATTTTTTTTCGAAATTTTTTTTTGAAATTTTTTTTCGAACTTTTTTTTCGAACTTTTTTTTCGAACTTTTTTTTCGAACTTTTTTTTCGAACTTGTTTTTCGAATTTTTTTTTCGAAATTTTTTTTCGAAATTTTTTTTCGAACTTTTTTTTCGAATTTTTTTTCGAAATTTTTTTTCGAACTTTTTTTTCGAACTGTTTTTTCGAAATTTTTTTTCGAAATTTTTTTTCGAAATTTTTTTTCGAAATTTTTTTTCGAACTTTTTTTTCGAACTTTTTTTTCGAAATTTATTTTCGAACTTTCTTTTCGAAAGTTTTTTTCGAACTTTTTTTTCGAAATTTTTTTTCGAAATTTTTTTTCGAAATTTTTTTTCGAACTTTTTTTTCGAACTTTATTTTCGAACTTTTTTTTCGAACTTTTTTTTCGAACTTTTTTTTCGAACTTTTTTTTCGAACTTTTTTTTCAAAATTTTATTCGAAATTTTTTATCGAAAATTTTTTTCAAAATTTTTTCGAAAATTTTTTTTCGAAAATTTTTTTTTGAAATTTTTTTCGAAAATTTTTTTGAAAATTTTTTTCGAAAAAGTTTTTTCCAAAATTTTTTCGAGATTTTTTTCCAAAATTTTTTCGAGATTTTTTTTGAAAATTTTTTTCGAAATTTTTTTTTCAAAATTTTTTTCCAAAAATTTTTTTCTAAATTATTTTCGAAAATTTTTTTTCAAAATTTTTTTTAAAAATTTTTTTCGAAAATTTTTTTCAAAATTTTTTTCGAAATTTTTTTTCAAAATTTTTTTCGAAAAATTTTTTTCCAAAATTTTTTCGAAAATTTTTTTTCAAATTTTTTTCGAAATTTTTTTTCAAATTTTTTTTCTCAAAATTTTTTTCGAAAATTTTTTTTCAAAATTTTTTCGAAAATTATTTTTTGAAATTTTTTTCAAAAATTTTTTTTCCAAAATTTTTTCAAAAATTTTTTTTCAAATTTTTTTCGAAAATTTTTTTAGAAAATATTTTTTCCAAACTTTTTCGAAAATTTTTTTGAAAATTTTTTTCGGAATTTTTTTCGAAAATTTTTATGGAAATTTTTTTTCGAAAATTTTTTTCAAAATTTTATTCGAAATTTTTTTCGAAAATTTTTTCTCGAAATTTTTTTCGAAATTTTTTTCGGAAATTTTTTTCAAAATTTTATTCGAAATTTTTTTTCAAAATTTTTTTTCAAAATTTTTTTCGAAAATTTTTTGTCAAAAATTTTTTTCTAAATTATTTTCGAAAATTTTTTTTCAAATTTTTTTTTGAAAATTTTTTTTCGAAAATTTGTTTGAAAATTTTTTTCGAAATTTTTTTTCAAAATTTTTTTTCAAAATTTTTTTCGAACATTTTTTTAAAATTTTTTTTTGAAATTTTTTTTCAAAATTTTTTTTGAAAATTTTTTTCCAAAATTTTTTTCAAAATTTTTTTCGAAATTTTTTTTCAAAATTTTTTTCGAAAATTTTTTTTCGAAATTTTTTTCGAAAATTTTTTTCAAAATTTTTTTCGAAATTTTTTTCGAAAATTTTTTTCGAAATTTTTTTCGAAAAATTTTTTTGCAAAATTTTTTCGAAAATTTTTTTGAAAATTTTTTTCGAAATTTTTTTTCAAAATTTTTTTTCAAAATTTTTTTCGAAAATTTTTTTAAAAATTTTTTTCGGAATTTTTTTTGAAAATTTTTTCCAAAATTTTTTCGAAAATTTTTTATGAAAATTTTTTTCGAAATTTTTTTTCGAAATTTTTTTTCGAACTTTTTTTTCGAACTTTTTTTTCGAAATTTTTTTTCGAAATTTTTTTTCGAACTTTTTTTTCGAACTTTTTTTTCGAACTTTTTTTTCGAACTTTTTTTTCGAAATTTTTTTTCGAAATTTTTTTTCGAACTTTTTTTTCGAACTTTTTTTTCGAACTTTTTTTTCGAATTATTTTTCGAAATTTTTTTTCGAAATTTTTTTTCGAACTTTTTTTTCGAACTTTTTTTTCGAAATTTTTTTTCGAAATTTTTTTTCGAAATTTTTTTTCGAAATTTTTTTTCGAAATTTTTTTTCGAAATTTTTTTTCGAAATTTTTTTTCGAAATTTTTTTTCGAAATTTTTTTTCGAAATTTTTTTTTGGAATTTTTTTTCGAACTTTTTTTTCGAACTTTTTTTTCGAAATTTTTTTTCGAAATTTTTTTTCGAAATTTTTTTTCGAACTTTTTTTTCGAAATTTTTTTTCGAAATTTTTTTTCCAAATTTTTTTTCGAAATTTTTTTTCGAAATTTTTTTTCGAAATTTTTTTTGGAATTTTTTTTCGAACTTTTTTTTCGAAATTTTTTTTCGAAATTTTTTTTCGAAATTTTTTTTCGAACTTTTTTTTCGAAATTTTTTTTCGAAATTTTTTTTCGAAATTTTTTTTCGAACTTTTTTTTCGAAATTTTTTTTCGAATTTTTTTTTCGAAATTTTTTTTCGAAATTTTTTTTCGAACTTTTTTTTCGAACTTTTTTTTCGAACTTTTTTTTCGAACTTTTTTTTCGAACTTTTTTTTCGAAATTTTTTTTCGGAATTTTTTTTCGAAATTTTTTTTCGAACTTTTTTTTCGAAATTTTTTTTCGAAATTTTTTTTCGAAATTTTTTTTCAAAATTTTTTTCGAAAATTTTTTTTCAAAAATTTTTTTCTAAATTATTTTCGAAAATTTTTTTTCAAATTTTTTTTTGAAAATTTTTTTTTGAAAATTTGTTTGAAAATTTTTTTCGAAATTTTTTTTCAAAATTTCTTTTCGATATTTTTTTCGAACATTTTTTTAAAATTTTTTTTTGAAATTTTTTTTCAAAATTTTTTTTGAAAATTTTTTTCCAAAATTTTTTTCAAAATTTTTTTCGAAATTTTTTTTCAAAATTTTTTTCGAAAATTTTTTTTTTCGAAATTTTTTTCGAAAATTTTTTTCAAAATTTTTTTCGAAATTTTTTTCGAAATTTTTTTTCGAAATTTTTTTCGAAAATTTTTTTCGAAATTTTTTTCGAAAAATTTTTCGAAAATATTTTTGAAAATTTTTTTCGAAATTTTTTTTCGAAATTTTTTTTTGAACTTTTTTTTCGAACTTTTTTTTCGAAATTTTTTTTCGAAATTTTTTGTCGAACTTTTTTTTCGAACTTTTTTTTCGAACTTTTTTTTCGAACTTTTTTTTCGAACTTTTTTTTCGAAATTTTTTTTCGAAATTTTCTTTCATAATTTTTTTCAAAATTTTCTTTCATAACTTTTTTTCGAAATTTTTTTCGAAAATTTTTTTAAAAATGTTTTTCAAAATTTTTTTTAAAAAATTTTTTCTGAAAATTTTTTTCCAAAATTTTTTCGAAAATTTTTTTCAAAATGTTTTTTAAAAATTTTTTTCGAAAATTTTTTTTCGAAATTTTTTTCGAAAATTTTTTTCAAAATTTTTTTCGAAATTTTTTTTCAAAATTTTTTTCGAAAAATTTTTTTCAAAATTTTTTTCGAAAATTATTTTTCGAAATTTTTTTCGAAAATTTTTTTCGAAATTTTTTTTCAAAATTTTTTTCGAAAATATTTTTCAAAATTTACTTCCAAAATTTTTTCGAAAATTTTTTTCACAATTTTTTTCGAAAATTTTTTTTCGAAATTTTTTTCGATAATTTTTTCGAAAATTTTTTTCAAATTTTTTTTCGAAATTTTTTTCGAAAATTTTTTTCAAAATTTTTTTCCAAAAAATTTTTTTCCAAAAATTTTTCGAAAATTTTTCTGAAAATTTTTTTCGAAAATTTTTTTTCGAAAATTTTTTTCAAAATTTTTTTCGAAAATTTTTTTTCGATATTTTTTTTGAAAATTTTTTTCGAAAATTTTTTTGAAAATTTTTTTCGAATTTTTTTTTCAAAATTTTTTTCGAAAATTTTTTTTTGGAAATTTTTTTCGAAAATTTTTTTTCGAAATTTTTTTCAAAAATTTTTTTCAAAATTTTTTTTCCAAATTTTTTTTAAAAATTTTTTTCGAAATTTTTTTCAAAATTTTTTTCAAAATCTTTTTCGAAATTTTTTTTTCCAAAATTTTTTCAAAATTTTTTTTCGAAATTTTTTTCGAAAATTTTTTTCAATATTTTTTTCGAAAATTTTCTTTCGAAATTTATTTCGAAAATTTTTTTCGAAAATTTTTTTTCGAAAATTTTTTTCAAAATTTTTTTCGAAAATTTTTTTTTGAAATTATTTTCGAAATTTTTTTTCAAAATTTTTTTCGAAAATTTTTTTTCTAAATTTTTTTCGAATATTTTTTTTCAAAATTTTTTTCGAAAATTTTTTTCAAAATTGTTTCGAATTTTTTTTCGAAAATTTTTTTTGAAATTTTTTTTCGAAATTTTTTTTCCAAATTTTTTTTCAAAATTTTTTTCGAAAATTTTTTCTCGAATTTTTTTATCTATTTTCGAAAAATTTTTTTTGGAAATTTTTTTACGAAAATTTTTTTTCGAAAATTTTTTTCAAAATATTTTCTGAAAATTTTTTCGAAAATTTTTTTAAAAATTTTTTTCGAAATTTTTTTTCAATTTTTTTTTTGAAAATTTTTTTCCAAAATTTTTGCGAAAATTTTTTTCATGATTTTTTTCAAAATTTTTTTCAAAAATTTTTTTTTCAAAATTTTTTTCGAAAATGTTTTTTCAAAATTTTTTTAAAATTTTTTTCAAAATTTTTTTCGAAATTTTTTTCGAAATTTTTTTTCGAAAATGTTTTTTCAAAATTTTTTTAAAATTTTTTTCAAAATTTTTTTCGAAATTTTTTTCGAAATTTTTTTTCGAAATTTTTTTCGAAATTTTTTTCGAAATTTTTTTCGAAATTTTTTTCGAAAATTTTTTTTCCAAAGTTTTTTCGAAAATTTTTTTCAAAATTTATTTCGAAAATTTTTTTGAAAATTTTTTTTTAAATTTCCTTCGAAATTTTTTTCGAAAATGTTTTTGAAAATTTTTTTGAAATTTTTTTTCGAAATTTTTTTTCAAACTTTTTTTCGAAAATTTTTTTTCTAAAATTTTTTTGATAATTTCCTTGATTATTTTTTTCGAAATTTGTTTTTCGAAATTTTTTTCGAAAATTTTTTTCAAAATTTTGTTCGAAAATTTTTTTTCCAAATTTTTTTCGAAAATTTTTTTTCGAAATTTTTTTCCAAATTTTTTTTCAAAATTTTTTTCGAAATTTTTTTTTCAAAATTTTTTTTGGAAATTTTTTTTCAAAATTTTTTTAGAAAATTTTTTTTTAAATTTTTTTTTTAAATTTTTTTTCAAAATTTTTTTTCAAAATTTTTTTCGAAAATTTTTTTCGAAATTTTTTTTCGAAAATTTTTTTTGAAATTTTTTTTCAAAATTTTTTTCGAAAATTTTTTTTCCAAATTTTTTTTGGAAATTTTTTTCAAAATTTTTTTCGAATATTTTTTTTCAAAATTTTTTTTTAAATTTTTTTTCAAAATTTTTTTTGGAAATTTTTTTTCAAAATTTTTTTAGAAAATTTTTTTTTAAATTTTTTTTTTTAAATTTTTTTTCAAAATTTTTTTTCAAAATTTTTTTCGAAATTTTTTTCGAAAATTTTTTTCGAAAATTTTTTTTCGAAATTTTTTTCAAAATTTTTTAGAAAATTTTTTTTCAAAATTTTTTTCGAAAATTTTTTTAAAAATTTTTTTCAAAATTTTTTTCGAAAATATTTTTCAAAATTTTTTTCGAAAATTTTTTTAAAAAATTTTTTTCAAATTTTTTTTCGAAAATTTTTTCAAAATTTTTTTAAAATTTTTTTCGAAAATTTTTTTTAAAAATTTTTTTCGAAATTTTTTTTTTTAAAATTTTTTCGAAAATTTTTTTAAAAAATTTTTTTCGAAATTTTTTTAAAAAAATTTTTTTCGAAAATTTTTTTCCAAAATTTTTTTCGGAAATTTTTTTTCAAATTTTTTTTGGAAATTTATTCAAAATTTTTTTCGAAAATTTTTTTTCTAAATTTTTTTCCAAAATTTTTTCAAAATTTTTTTCAAAATTTTTTTTCAAAATTTTTTTCGAAAATTTTTTTTCAAAATTTTTTTCGAAAATTTTTTTTCAAAATTTTTTTCGAAAATTTTTTTTCAAAAATTTTTTCAAAAATTTTTTTCGAAAATTTTTTTTGAAAATTTTTTTTCAAAATTTTTTTCGAAAATTTTTTTCAAAATTTTTTTCAAAATTTTTTTTGAAAATTTTTTTCGAAATTTTTTTTCAAAATTTTTTTCGAAAATTTTTTTTCGAAATTTTTTTCGAAAATTTTTTTTCGTAATTTCTTTCGAAAATTTTTTTCGAAAATGTTTTTTCGAAAATTTTTTCAAAAATTTTTTTTGAAATTTTTTTTCGAAAATTTATTTGCAAAATTTTTTCTAAATTATTTTTGAAAATTTTTTTCGAAATTTTTTTCAAAATTTTTTTCAATAATTTTTTTTCCAAATTTTTTTCGAAAATTTTTTTTCAAAATTTTTTTCGAAAATTTTATTCAAAATTTTTTTCGAAATTTGTTTTCAAAATTTTTTTCGAAATTTTTTTTCAAAATTTTTTTCGAAAATTTTTTTCGAAATTTTTTTCGAAAATTTTTTTTCGAAATTTTTTTCGAAAATTTTTTTCGAAATTTTTTTCGAAATTTTTTTCGAAAATTTTTTTCGAAATTTTTTTCCAAATTTTTTTTCAAAATTTTTTTTGAAATTTTTTTTTCCAAAATTTTTTCAAAATTTTTTTTCGAAATTTTTTTCGAAATTTTTTTCAATATTTTTTTCGAAAATTTTTTTTCGAAATTTATTTCGAAAATTTTTTTCGAAAATTTTTTTTCGAAAATTTTTTTCAAAATTTTTTTCGAAAATTTTTTTTTGAAATTATTTTCGAAATTTTTTTTCAAAATTTTTTTTGAAAATTTTTTTCAAAATTTTTTCGAAATTTTTTTTCAAAATTTTTTCGAAATTTTTTTTCAAAATTTTTTTCAAAAATTTTTTTTCAAAATTTTTTTCAAAAATTTTTTTTCAAAATTTTTTTCGAAAATTTTTTTTCCAAAATTTTTTCAAATTTTTTTTTCGAAATTTTTTTCGAAAATGTTTTTCAATATTTTTTTCGAAAAATTTTTTTCCAATATTTTTTCGAAACTTTTTTTGAAAATTTTTTTTGGAAATTTTTTTTCAAAATTTTTTTCGAATTTTTTTTTTCGAAATTTTTTTCGAAAATTTTTTTCAAATTTTTTTTCGAAAATTTTTTTTCTAAAATTTTTTTTTGAAATTTTTTTCGAAAATTTTTTTGAAAATTTTTTTCGAAAAATTTTTTTGAAAATTTTTTTCGAAAATTTTTTTGAAAATTTTTTTCGAAATTTTTTTTCAAAATTTTTTTCGAAAATTTTTTTTCGAAATTTTTTTCGAAAATTTTTTTTCGTAATTTCTTTCGAAAATTTTTTTCGAAAATGTTTTTTCGAAAATTTTTTCAAAAATTTTTTTTGAAATTTTTTTTTGAAAATTTTTTTTGCAAAATTTTTTCTAAATTTTTTTTGAAAATTTTTTTCGAAATTTTTTTCAAAATTTTTTTCAATAATTTTTTTTCCAAATTTTTTTCGAAAATTTTTTTTCAAAATTTTTTTCGAAAATTTTTTTCAAAATTTTTTTCGAAATTTGTTTTCAAAATTTTTTTTGAAATTTTTTTTCGAAATTTTTTTCGAAAATTTTTTTCGAAATTTTTTTCGAAAATTTTTTTTCGAAATTTTTTTCGAAAATTTTTTTCGAAATTTTTTTCGAAATTTTTTTCGAAAATTTTTTTCGAAATTTTTTCCCAAATTTTTTTTAAAAATTTTTTTCGAAATTTTTTTTTCCAAAATTTTTTCAAAATTTTTTTTCGAAATTTTTTTTGAAAATTTTTTTCAATATTTTTTTCGAAAATTTTTTTTTGAAATTTATTTCGAAATTTTTTTCGAAAATTTTTTTTCGAAATTTTTTTCGAAATTTTTTTTCAAAATTTTTTTCGAATTTTTTTTCGAAAATTTTTTTCGAAATTTTTTTTCGAAATTCTTTTTCCAAATTTTTTTTCAAAATTTTTTTCGAAAATTTTTTCTCGAATTTTTTTATCTATTTTCGAAAAAATTTTTTCGAAATTTTTTTTCGAAAATTTTTTTTCGAAAATTTTTTTCAAAATTTTTTCTGAAAATTTTTTCGAAAATTTTTTTAAAAATTTTTTTCGAAATTTTTTTTCAATTTTTTTTTTGAAAATTTTTTTCCAAAATTTTTTCGAAAATTTTTTTCAAAATTTTTTTCGAAATTTTTTTTCAAAATTTTTTCGAAAATTTTTTTTCAAAATTTTTTTAGAAAGTTTTTTTAAAATTTTTTTCGAAATTTTTTTCGAAAATTTTTTTCAAAATTTTTTTCGAAAAATTTTTTTCCAAAATTTTTTCGAAAATTTTTTTGAAAATTTTTTTCGAAAATTTTTTTTCGAAATTTTTTTCAAAAATTTTTTTGAAATATTTTTTTCGAAAAATTTTTTTGAAAATTTTTTTCGAAAATTATGTTGAAAATTTTTTTCGAAATTTTTTTCGAAAATTTTTTTCGAAATTTTTTTCGAAAATTTTTTTTCGAAATTTTTTTCGAAAATTTTTTTCAAAATTTTTTTTCCAAATTTTTTTCAAAATTTTTTTCGAAAATTTTTTTTCAAAATTTTTTTAAAAATTTTTTTCGAAAATTTTTTTTCGAAAATTTTTTTTCGAAATTTCTTTCGAAAATTTTTTTCGAAAATTTTTTTTTGGAAGTTTTTCGAAAATTTTTTTAAAAATTTTTTTCGAAATTTTTTTTCAAAATTTTTTTCGAAAATTTTTTTTCGAAATTTTTTTCGAAAATTTTTTTCAAAATTTTTTTCGAAATTTTGTTCGAAAATTTTTTTAAAAATTTTTTTCGAAAATTATTTTTCGAAATTTTTTTCGAAAATTTTTTTTCGAAATTTTTTTCAAAAATTTTTTTCAAATTTTTTTTCGAAAATTTTTTTTCTAAAATTTTTTTCAAAATTTTTTTCGAAAATTTTTTTTTGAAATTTTTTTCGAAAATTTTTTTGAAAATTTTTTTCGAAAAATTTTTTTGAAAATTTTTTTCGAAAATTTTTTTGAAAATTTTTTTCGAAATTTTTTTTCAAAATTTTTTTCGAAAATTTTTTTTCGAAATTTTTTTCGAAAATTTTTTTTCGTAATTTCTTTCGAAAATTTTTTTCGAAAATGTTTTTTCGAAAATTTTTTCAAAAATTTTTTTTGAAATTTTTTTTCGAAAATTTTTTTGCAAAATTTTTTCTAAATTATTTTTGAAAATTTTTTTCGAAATTTTTTTCAAAATTTTTTTCAATAATTTTTTTTCCAAATTTTTTCGAAAATTTTTTTTCAAAATTTTTTTCGAAAATTTTATTCAAAATTTTTTTCGAAATTTGTTTTCAAAATTTTTTTCGAAATTTTTTTTCAAAATTTTTTTCGAAAATTTTTTTCGAAATTTTTTTCGAAAATTTTTTTTCGAAATTTTTTTCGAAAATTTTTTTCGAAATTTTTTTCGAAATTTTTTTCGGAAATTTTTTTCGAAATTTTTTTCCAAATTTTTTTTCAAAATTTTTTTTGAAATTTTTTTTTCCAAAATTTTTTCAAAATTTTTTTTCGAAATTTTTTTCGAAATTTTTTTCAATATTTTTTTCGAAAATTTTTTTTCGAAATTTATTTCGAAAATTTATTTCGAAAATTTTTTTTCGAAAATTTTTTTCAAAATTTTTTTCGAAAATTTTTTTTTGAAATTATTTTCGAAATTTTTTTTCAAAATTTTTTTTGAAAATTTTTTTCAAAATTTTTTTCGAAATTTTTTTTCAAAATTTTTTCGAAATTTTTTTTCAAAATTTTTTTCAAAAATTTTTTTTCAAAATTTTTTTCAAAAATTTTTTTTCAAAATTTTTTTCGAAAATTTTTTTTCCAAAATTTTTTCAAATTTTTTTTTCGAAATTTTTTTCGAAAATGTTTTTCAATATTTTTTTCGAAAAATTTTTTTCCAATATTTTTTCGAAACTTTTTTTGAAAATTTTTTTTGGAAATTTTTTTTCAAAATTTTTTTCGAATTTTTTTTTTCGAAATTTTTTTCGAAAATTTTTTTCAAATTTTTTTTCGAAAATTTTTTTTCTAAAATTTTTTTTTGAAATTTTTTTCGAAAATTTTTTTGAAAATTTTTTTCGAAAAATTTTTTTGAAAATTTTTTTCGAAAATTTTTTTGAAAATTTTTTTCGAAATTTTTTTTCAAAATTTTTTTCGAAAATTTTTTTTCGAAATTTTTTTCGAAAATTTTTTTTCGTAATTTCTTTCGAAAATTTTTTTCGAAAATGTTTTTTCGAAAATTTTTTCAAAAATTTTTTTTGAAATTTTTTTCGAAAATTTTTTTTGCAAAATTTTTTCTAAATTTTTTTTGAAAATTTTTTTCGAAATTTTTTTCAAAATTTTTTTCAATAATTTTTTTTCCAAATTTTTTTCGAAAATTTTTTTTCAAAATTTTTTTCGAAAATTTTTTTCAAAATTTTTTTCGAAATTTGTTTTCAAAATTTTTTTTGAAATTTTTTTTCGAAATTTTTTTCGAAAATTTTTTTCGAAATTTTTTTCGAAAATTTTTTTTCGAAATTTTTTTCGAAAATTTTTTTCGAAATTTTTTTCGAAATTTTTTTCGAAAATTTTTTTCGAAATTTTTTCCCAAATTTTTTTTAAAAATTTTTTTCGAAATTTTTTTTTCCAAAATTTTTTCAAAATTTTTTTTCGAAATTTTTTTCGAAAATTTTTTTCAATATTTTTTTCGAAAATTTTTTTTTGAAATTTATTTCGAAATTTTTTTCGAAATTTTTTTTTAGAAATTTTTTTCGAAATTTTTTTTCAAAATTTTTTTCAAATTTTTTTTCGAAAATTTTTTTCGAAATTTTTTTTCGAAATTTTTTTTCGAAATTTTTTTTCGAAATTTTTTTTCAAAATTTTTTTCGAAAATTTTTTCTCGAATTTTTTTATCTATTTTCGAAAAAATTTTTTCGAAATTTTTTTTCGAAAATTTTTTTAAAAATTTTTTTCGAAAGTTTTTTTCAATTTTTTTTTTGAAAATTTTTTTCCAAAATTTTTTCGAAAATTTTTTTCAAAATTTTTTTCAAAATTTTTTTTCAAAATTTTTTCAAAAATTTTTTTTCAAAATTTTTTTAGAAAATTTTTTTAAAAATTTTTTTCGAAATTTTTTTCGAAAATTTTTTTCAAAATTTTTTTCGAAAATTTTTTTTCCAAAATTTTTTCGAAAATTTTTTTGAAAATTTTTTTCGAAAATTTTTTTTCGAAATTTTTTTCAAAAATTTTTTTGAAATATTTTTTTCGAAAAATTTTTTTGAAAATTTTTTTCGAAAATTTTGTTGAAAAGTTTTTTCGAAATTTTTTTTCAAAATTTTTTTCGAAAATTTTTTTCGAAATTTTTTTCGAAAATTTTTTTTCGAAATTTTTTTCGAAAATTTTTTTCAAAATTTTTTTTCCAAATTTTTTTCAAAATTTTTTTCGAAAATTTTTTTTCAAAATTTTTTTAAAAATTTTTTTCGAAAATTTTTTTTCGAATATTTTTTTTCGAAATTTCTTTCGAAAATTTTTTTCGAAAATTTTTTTTCGGAAGTTTTTTCGAAAATTTTTTTGAAAATTTTTTTCGAAATTTTTTTTCAAAATTTTTTTCGAAAATTTTTTTTCGAAATTTTTTTCGAAAATTTTTTTCAAAATTTTTTTCGAAATTTTGTTCGAAAATTTTTTTAAAAATTTTTTTCGAAAATTATTTTTCGAAATTTTTTTCGAAAATTTTTTTGAAAATTTTTTTCAAAAAATTTTTTTAAAAATTTTTTTCAAAAAATTTTTTTAAAAATATTTTTCGAAAATTTTTTTGAAAATTTTTTTCGAAATTTTTTTTCAAAATTTTTTTCAAAATTTTTTTTCAAAATTTTTTTCAAAATTTTTTTCGAAAATTTTTTTTCGAAATTTTTTTCGAAAATTTTTTTTCGAAATTTTTTTCGAAAATTTTTTTCAAAATTTTTTTTCCAAATTTTTTTTCAAAATTTTTTTCGAAAATTTTTTTTCAAACATTTTTTTCAAAAATTTTTTTCGAATTTTTTTCGAAATTTCTTTAGAAAATTTTTTTCGAAATTTTTTTTCAAAATTTTTTTCGAAAATTTTTTTTCGAAATTTTTTTCGAAAATTTTTTTCAAAATTTTTTACGAATTTTCGAAAATTTTTTTCAAATTTTTTTTCGAAAAATTTTTTTCCAAAATTTTTTCGAAAATTTTTTTGAAAATTTTTTTTCGAAAATTTTTTTTCAAAATTTTTTTCGAAAATTTTTTTGAAAATTTTTTTGAAAATTTTTTTCGAAATTTTTTTCAAAAAATTTTTTTGAAAATTTTTTTCGAATATTTTTTTGAAAATTTTTTTTCCAAAATTTTTTCAAAATTTTTTTTCGAAATTTTTTTCGAAAATTTTTTTCAATATTTTTTTCGAAAAATTTTTTTCCAAAATTTTGTCGAAAATTTTTTTGAAAATTTTTTTCGAAATTTTTTTCGAAAATTTTTTTTCGAAAATCTTTCTCAAAATTATTTCAGAAAATCTTTTCGAAAATTTTTTTAAAATTTTTTTTCGAAGTTTTTTTTCAAATTTTTTTTTGAAAATTTTTTTCCAAAATTTTTTCGAAACTTTTTTTCAAAATTTTTTTCGAAATTTTTTTCAAAATTTTTTTCGAAAATTTTTTCGAAAATTTTTTTCAAAATTTTTTTCGAAATTTTTTTCGAATATTTTTTTTCGATATTTTTTTTGAAAATTTTTTTGAAAATGTTTTTCAAAAAATTTTTTTGAAAATTTTTTTCGAAAATTTTTTTGAAAATTTTTTTCGAAATTTTTTTTCAAAATTTTTTTCGAAAATTTTTTTTTGTAAATTTTTTTCAAACTTTTTTCGATAATTTTTTTTCAAAATTTTTTTCGGAAAGTTTCTTTCAAAATTTTTTTTGGAAATTTTTTTCAAAATTTTTTTTGAAAATTTATTTTCATTATTTTTTTTCAAATTTTTTTCAAATTTTTTTTTTCATATTTTTTTTCATATTTTTTTTCAAAATTTTTTTAGAAAATTTTTTTAAAAATTTTTTTCGAAATTTTTTTCGAAAATTTTTTTCAAAATTTTTTTCGAAAATTTTTTTTCCAAAATTTTTTCGAAAATTTTTTTGAAAATTTTTTTCGAAAATTTTTTTCGAAAATTTTTTTTCGAAATTTTTTTCAAAAATTTTTTTGAAATATTTTTTTCGAAAAATTTTTTTGAAAATTTTTTTCGAAAATTTTGTTGAAAATTTTTTTCGAAATTTTTTTTCAAAATTTTTTTCGAAAATTTTTTTCGAAATTTTTTTCGAAAATTTTTTTTCGAAATTTTTTTCGAAAATTTTTTTCAAAATTTTTTTTCCAAATTTTTTTCAAAATTTTTTTCGAAAATTTTTTTTCAAAATTTTTTTAAAAATTTTTTTCGAAAATTTTTTTCGAAAATTTTTTTTCGAAATTTCTTTCGAAAATTTTTTTCGAAAATTTTTTTTCGGAAGTTTTTTCGAAAATTTTTTTGAAAATTTTTTTCGAAATTTTTTTTCAAAATTTTTTTCGAAAATTTTTTTTCGAAATTTTTTTCGAAAATTTTTTTCAAAATTTTTTTCGAAATTTTGTTCGAAAATTTTTTTAAAAATTTTTTTCGAAAATTATTTTTCGAAATTTTTTTCGAAAATTTTTTTGAAAATTTTTTTCAAAAAATTTTTTTAAAAATTTTTTTCAAAAAATTTTTTTAAAAATTTTTTTCGAAAATTTTTTTGAAAATTTTTTTCGAAATTTTTTTTCAAAATTTTTTTCAAAATTTTTTTTCAAAATTTTTTTCAAAATTTTTTTCGAAAATTTTTTTTCGAAATTTTTTTCGAAAATTTTTTTTCAAAATTTTTTTCGAAAATTTTTTTCAAAATTTTTTTTCCAAATTTTTTTTCAAAATTTTTTTCGAAAATTTTTTTTCAAACATTTTTTTCAAAAATTTTTTTCGAATTTTTTTCGAAATTTCTTTAGAAAATTTTTTTCGAAATTTTTTTTCAAAATTTTTTTCGAAAATTTTTTTTCGAAATTTTTTTCGAAAATTTTTTTCAAAATTTTTTACGAATTTTCGAAAATTTTTTTCAAATTTTTTTTCGAAAAATTTTTTTCCAAAATTTTTTCGAAAATTTTTTTGAAAATTTTTTTTCGAAAATTTTTTTTCAAAATTTTTTTCGAAAATTTTTTTGAAAATTTTTTTGAAACTTTTTTTCGAAATTTTTTTCGAAAATTTTTTTTCGAAAATCTTTCTCAAAATTATTTCAGAAAATCTTTTCGAAAATTTTTTTAAAATTTTTTTTCGAAGTTTTTTTTCAAATTTTTTTTTGAAAATTTTTTTCCAAAATTTTTTCGAAACTTTTTTTCAAAATTTTTTTCGAATTTTTTTTCAAAATTTTTTTCGAAAATTTTTTCGAAAATTTTTTTCAAAATTTTTTTCGAAATTTTTTTCGAAAATTTTTTTTCGATATTTTTTTTGAAAATTTTTTTGAAAATGTTTTTCAAAAAATTTTTTTGAAAATTTTTTTCGAAAATTTTTTTGAAAATTTTTTTCGAAATTTTTTTTCAAAATTTTTTTCGAAAATTTTTTTTTGGAAATTTTTTTCAAACTTTTTTCGATAATTTTTTTTCAAAATTTTTTTCGGAAAGTTTCTTTCAAAATTTTTTTTGGAAATTTTTTTCAAAATTTTTTTTGAAAATTTATTTTCATTATTTTTTTTCAAATTTTTTTCAAATTTTTTTTTTCATATTTTTTTTCATATTTTTTTCAAAATTTTTTTCAAAATTTTTTTTTCAAAATTTTTTTCGAAAATTTTTTACAAAATTTTTTTCGAAAATTTTTTTCGAAAATTTTTTTTCAAAATTTTTTTCGAAAATTTTTTTTCATAATTTTTTTCGAAAATCTTTTTAAAAAATTTTTTTCAAAATTTTTTTCAAAATTTTTTTCGAAAATTTTTTTCAAAATTTTTTTAAAAATTTTTTTCGAAAATTTTTTTTCAAAATGTTTTTCGAAAATTTTTTTCGAAATTTTTTTCGAAATTTTTTTTCGAAATTTTTTTCGAAATTTTTTTCGAAATTTTTTTTCCAAAGTTTTTTCGAAAATTTTTTTCAAAATTTATTTCGAAAATTTTTTTGAAAATTTTTTTTTAAATTTCCTTCGAAATTTTTTTCGAAAATGTTTTTGAAAATTTTTTTGAAATTTTTTTTCGAAATTTTTTTTCAAACTTTTTTTCGAAAATTTTTTTTCTAAAATTTTTTTGATAATTTCCTTGATTATTTTTTTCGAAATTTGTTTTTCGAAATTTTTTTCGAAAATTTTTTTCAAAATTTTGTTCGAAAATTTTTTTTCCAAATTTTTTTCGAAAATTTTTTTTCGAAATTTTTTTCCAAATTTTTTTCAAAATTTTTTTCGAAATTTTTTTTTCAAAATTTTTTTTGGAAATTTTTTTTCAAAATTTTTTTAGAAAATTTTTTTTTAAATTTTTTTTTTAAATTTTTTTTTCAAAATTTTTTTTCAAAATTTTTTTCGAAAATTTTTTTCGAAATTTTTTTTCGAAAATTTTTTTTGAAATTTTTTTTCAAAATTTTTTTCGAAAATTTTTTTTCCAAATTTTTTTTGGAAATTTTTTTCAAAATTTTTTTCGAAAATTTTTTTTCAAAATTTTTTTTTAAATTTTTTTTCAAAATTTTTTTGGAAATTTTTTTTCAAAATTTTTTTAGAAAATTTTTTTTTTAATTTTTTTTTTTAAATTTTTTTTCAAATTTTTTTTTCAAAATTTTTTTCGAAATTTTTTTCGAAAATTTTTTTCGAAAATTTTTTTTCGAAATTTTTTTCAAAATTTTTTAGAAAATTTTTTTTCAAAATTTTTTTCGAAAATTTTTTTTAAAATTTTTTTCAAAATTTTTTTCGAAAATATTTTTCAAAATTTTTTTCGAAAATTTTTTTAAAAAATTTTTTTCAAATTTTTTTTCGAAAATTTTTTCAAAATTTTTTTAAAATTTTTTTCGAAAATTTTTTTTAAAAATTTTTTTCGAAATTTTTTTTTTTTAAATTTTTTCGAAAATTTTTTTAAAAAATTTTTTTCGAAATTTTTTTTAAAAAATTTTTTTCGAAAATTTTTTTCCAAAATTTTTTTCGGAAATTTTTTTTCAAATTTTTTTTGGAAAATTATTCAAAATTTTTTTCGAAAATTTTTTTTCTAAATTTTTTTCCAAAATTTTTTCAAAATTTTTTTCAAAATTTTTTTTCAAAATTTTTTTCGAAAATTTTTTTTCAAAATTTTTTTCGAAAATTTTTTTTCAAAATTTTTTTCGAAAATTTTTTTTCAAAAATTTTTTCAAAAATTTTTTTCGAAAATTTTTTTTGAAAATTTTTTTTCAAAATTTTTTTCGAAAATTTTTTTCAAAATTTTTTTCAAAATTTTTTTTGAAAATTTTTTTCGAAATTTTTTTTCAAAATTTTTTTCGAAAATTTTTTTTCGAAATTTTTTTCGAAAATTTTTTTTCGTAATTTCTTTCGAAAATGTTTTTTCGAAAATTTTTTCAAAAATTTTTTTTGAAATTTTTTTTCGAAAATTTATTTGCAAAATTTTTTCTAAATTATTTTTGAAAATTTTTTTCGAAATTTATTCAAAATTTTTTTCAAAATTTTTTTTCCAAATTTTTTTCGAAAATTTTTTTTCAAAATTTTTTTCGAAAATTTTATTCAAAATTTTTTTCGAAATTTGTTTTCAAAATTTTTTTCGAAATTTTTTTTCAAAATTTTTTTCGAAAATTTTTTTCGAAATTTTTTTCGAAAATTTTTTTTCGAAATTTTTTTCGAAAATTTTTTTCAAAATTTTTTTCGAAATTTTTTTCGAAAATTTTTTTCGAAATTTTTTTCCAAATTTTTTTTCAAAATTTTTTTTGAAATTTTTTTTTCCAAAATTTTTTCAAAATTTTTTTCGAAATTTTTTTCGAAATTTTTTTCAATATTTTTTTCGAAAATTTTTTTTCGAAATTTATTTCGAAAATTTTTTTCGAAAATTTTTTTTCGAAAATTTTTTTCAAAATTTTTTTCGAAAATTTTTTTTTGAAATTATTTTCGAAATTTTTTTTCAAAATTTTTTTTGAAAATTTTTTTCAAAATTTTTTTCGAAATTTTTTTTCAAAATTTTTTCGAAATTTTTTTTCAAAATTTTTTTCAAAAATTTTTTTTCAAAATTTTTTTCAAAAATTTTTTTTCAAAATTTTTTTCGAAAATTTTTTTTCCAAAATTTTTTCAAATTTTTTTTTCGAAATTTTTTTCGAAAATGTTTTTCAATATTTTTTTCGAAAAATTTTTTTCCAATATTTTTTCGAAACTTTTTTTGAAAATTTTTTTTGGAAATTTTTTTTCAAAATTTTTTTCGAATTTTTTTTTTCGAAATTTTTTTCGAAAATTTTTTTCAAATTTTTTTTCGAAAATTTTTTTTCTAAAATTTTTTTTTGAAATTTTTTTCGAAAATTTTTTTGAAAATTTTTTTCGAAAAATTTTTTTGAAAATTTTTTTCGAAAATTTTTTTGAAAATTTTTTTCGAAATTTTTTTTCAAAATTTTTTTCGAAAATTTTTTTTCGAAATTTTTTTCGAAATTTTTTTTTCGTAATTTCTTTCGAAAATTTTTTTCGAAAATGTTTTTTCGAAAATTTTTTCAAAAATTTTTTTTGAAATTTTTTTTCGAAAATTTTTTTTGCAAAATTTTTTCTAAATTTTTTTTGAAAATTTTTTTCGAAATTTTTTTCAAAATTTTTTTCAATAATTTTTTTTCCAAATTTTTTTCGAAAATTTTTTTTCAAAATTTTTTTCGAAAATTTTTTTCAAAATTTTTTTCGAAATTTGTTTTCAAAATTTTTTTTGAAATTTTTTTTCGAAATTTTTTTCGAAAATTTTTTTCGAAATTTTTTTCGAAAATTTTTTTTCGAAATTTTTTTCGAAAATTTTTTTCGAAATTTTTTTCGAAATTTTTTTCGAAAATTTTTTTCGAAATTTTTTCCCAAATTTTTTTTAAAAATTTTTTTCGAAATTTTTTTTTCCAAAATTTTTTCAAAATTTTTTTTCGAAATTTTTTTTGAAAATTTTTTTCAATATTTTTTTCGAAAATTTTTTTTTGAAATTTATTTCGAAATTTTTTTCGAAAATTTTTTTTCGAAATTTTTTTCGAAATTTTTTTTCAAAATTTTTTTCGAATTTTTTTTCGAAAATTTTTTTCGAAATTTTTTTTCGAAATTCTTTTTCCAAATTTTTTTTCAAAATTTTTTTCGAAAATTTTTTCTCGAATTTTTTTTATCTATTTTCGAAAAAATTTTTTCGAAATTTTTTTTCGAAAATTTTTTTTCGAAAATTTTTTTCAAAATTTTTTCTGAAAATTTTTTCGAAAATTTTTTTAAAAATTTTTTTCGAAATTTTTTTTCAATTTTTTTTTTGAAAATTTTTTTCCAAAATTTTTTCGAAAATTTTTTTCAAAATTTTTTTCGAAATTTTTTTTCAAAATTTTTTCGAAAATTTTTTTTCAAAATTTTTTTAGAAAGTTTTTTTAAAATTTTTTTCGAAATTTTTTTCGAAAATTTTTTTCAAAATTTTTTTCGAAAAATTTTTTTCCAAAATTTTTTCGAAAATTTTTTTGAAAATTTTTTTCGAAAATTTTTTTTCGAAATTTTTTTCAAAAATTTTTTTGAAATATTTTTTTCGAAAAATTTTTTTGAAAATTTTTTTCGAAAATTTTGTTGAAAATTTTTTTCGAAATTTTTTTCGAAAATTTTTTTCGAAATTTTTTTCGAAAATTTTTTTTCGAAATTTTTTTCGAAAATTTTTTTCAAAATTTTTTTTCCAAATTTTTTTCAAAATTTTTTTCGAAAATTTTTTTTCAAAATTTTTTTAAAAATTTTTTTCGAAAATTTTTTTTCGAAAATTTTTTTTCGAAATTTCTTTCGAAAATTTTTTTCGAAAATTTTTTTTTGGAAGTTTTTCGAAAATTTTTTTAAAAATTTTTTTCGAAATTTTTTTTCAAAATTTTTTTCGAAAATTTTTTTTCGAAATTTTTTTCGAAAATTTTTTTCAAAATTTTTTTCGAAATTTTGTTCGAAAATTTTTTTAAAAATTTTTTTCGAAAATTATTTTTCGAAATTTTTTTCGAAAATTTTTTTTCGAAATTTTTTTCAAAAATTTTTTTCAAATTTTTTTTCGAAAATTTTTTTTCTAAAATTTTTTTCAAAATTTTTTTCGAAAATTTTTTTTTGAAATTTTTTTCGAAAATTTTTTTGAAAATTTTTTTCGAAAAATTTTTTTGAAAATTTTTTTCGAAAATTTTTTTGAAAATTTTTTTCGAAATTTTTTTTCAAAATTTTTTTCGAAAATTTTTTTTCGAAATTTTTTTCGAAAATTTTTTTTCGTAATTTCTTTCGAAAATTTTTTTCGAAAATGTTTTTTCGAAAATTTTTTCAAAAATTTTTTTTGAAATTTTTTTTCGAAAATTTTTTTGCAAAATTTTTTCTAAATTATTTTTGAAAATTTTTTTCGAAATTTTTTTCAAAATTTTTTTCAATAATTTTTTTTCCAAATTTTTTTCGAAAATTTTTTTTCAAAATTTTTTTCGAAAATTTTATTCAAAATTTTTTTCGAAATTTGTTTTCAAAATTTTTTTCGAAATTTTTTTTCAAAATTTTTTTCGAAAATTTTTTTCGAAATTTTTTTCGAAAATTTTTTTTCGAAATTTTTTTCGAAAATTTTTTTCGAAATTTTTTTCGAAATTTTTTTCGGAAATTTTTTTCGAAATTTTTTTCCAAATTTTTTTTCAAAATTTTTTTTGAAATTTTTTTTTCCAAAATTTTTTCAAAATTTTTTTTCGAAATTTTTTTCGAAATTTTTTTCAATATTTTTTTCGAAAATTTTTTTTCGAAATTTATTTCGAAAATTTTTTTCGAAAATTTTTTTTCGAAAATTTTTTTCAAAATTTTTTTCGAAAATTTTTTTTTGAAATTATTTTCGAAATTTTTTTTCAAAATTTTTTTTGAAAATTTTTTTCAAAATTTTTTTCGAAATTTTTTTTCAAAATTTTTTCGAAATTTTTTTTCAAAATTTTTTTCAAAAATTTTTTTTCAAAATTTTTTTCAAAAATTTTTTTTCAAAATTTTTTTCGAAAATTTTTTTTCCAAAATTTTTTCAAATTTTTTTTTCGAAATTTTTTTCGAAAATGTTTTTCAATATTTTTTTCGAAAAATTTTTTTCCAATATTTTTTCGAAACTTTTTTTGAAAATTTTTTTTGGAAATTTTTTTTCAAAATTTTTTTCGAATTTTTTTTTTCGAAATTTTTTTCGAAATTTTTTTTCAAATTTTTTTTCGAAAATTTTTTTTCTAAAATTTTTTTTTGAAATTTTTTTCGAAAATTTTTTTGAAAATTTTTTTCGAAAAATTTTTTTGAAAATTTTTTTCGAAAATTTTTTTGAAAATTTTTTTCGAAATTTTTTTTCAAAATTTTTTTCGAAAATTTTTTTTCGAAATTTTTTTCGAAAATTTTTTTTCGTAATTTCTTTCGAAAATTTTTTTCGAAAATGTTTTTTCGAAAATTTTTTCAAAAATCTTTTTTGAAATTTTTTTTCGAAAATTTTTTTTGCAAAATTTTTTCTAAATTTTTTTTGAAAATTTTTTTCGAAATTTTTTTCAAAATTTTTTTCAATAATTTTTTTTCCAAATTTTTTTCGAAAATTTTTTTTCAAAATTTTTTTCGAAAATTTTTTTCAAAATTTTTTTCGAAATTTGTTTTCAAAATTTTTTTTGAAATTTTTTTTCGAAATTTTTTTCGAAAATTTTTTTCGAAATTTTTTTCGAAAATTTTTTTTCGAAATTTTTTTCGAAAATTTTTTTCGAAATTTTTTTCGAAATTTTTTTCGAAAATTTTTTTCGAAATTTTTTCCCAAATTTTTTTTAAAAATTTTTTTCGAAATTTTTTTTTCCAAAATTTTTTCAAAATTTTTTTTCGAAATTTTTTTCGAAAATTTTTTTCAATATTTTTTTCGAAAATTTTTTTTTGAAATTTATTTCGAAATTTTTTTCGAAAATTTTTTTTCGAAATTTTTTTCGAAATTTTTTTTCAAATTTTTTTCAAATTTTTTTTCGAAAATTTTTTTCGAAATTTTTTTTCGAAATTTTTTTTCGAAATTTTTTTTCGAAATTTTTTTTCAAAATTTTTTTCGAAAATTTTTTCTCGAATTTTTTTATCTATTTTCGAAAAAATTTTTTCGAAATTTTTTTTCGAAAATTTTTTTAAAAATTTTTTTCGAAAGTTTTTTTCAATTTTTTTTTTGAAAATTTTTTTCCAAAATTTTTTCGAAAATTTTTTTCAAAATTTTTTTCAAAATTTTTTTTCAAAATTTTTTCAAAAATTTTTTTTCAAAATTTTTTTAGAAAATTTTTTTAAAAATTTTTTTCGAAATTTTTTTCGAAAATTTTTTTCAAAATTTTTTTCGAAAATTTTTTTTCCAAAATTTTTTCGAAAATTTTTTTGAAAATTTTTTTCGAAAATTTTTTTTCGAAATTTTTTTCAAAAATTTTTTTGAAATATTTTTTTCGAAAAATTTTTTTGAAAATTTTTTTCGAAAATTTTGTTGAAAAGTTTTTTCGAAATTTTTTTTCAAAATTTTTTTCGAAAATTTTTTTCGAAATTTTTTTCGAAAATTTTTTTTCGAAATTTTTTTCGAAAATTTTTTTCAAAATTTTTTTTCCAAATTTTTTTCAAAATTTTTTTCGAAAATTTTTTTCGAAAATTTTTTTTCGAAAATTTTTTTTCGAAATTTCTTTCGAAAATTTTTTTCGAAAATTTTTTTTCGGAAGTTTTTTCGAAAATTTTTTTCAAAATTTTTTTCGAAATTTTTTTTCAAAATTTTTTTCGAAAATTTTTTTTCGAAATTTTTTTCGAAAATTTTTTTCAAAATTTTTTTCGAAATTTTGTTCGAAAATTTTTTTAAAAATTTTTTTCGAAAATTATTTTTCGAAATTTTTTTCGAAAATTTTTTTGAAAATTTTTTTCAAAAAATTTTTTTAAAAATTTTTTTCAAAAAATTTTTTTAAAAATATTTTTCGAAAATTTTTTTGAAAATTTTTTTCGAAATTTTTTTTCAAAATTTTTTTCAAAATTTTTTTTCAAAATTTTTTTCAAAATTTTTTTCGAAAATTTTTTTTCGAAATTTTTTTCGAAAATTTTTTTTCGAAATTTTTTTCGAAAATTTTTTTCAAAATTTTTTTTCCAAATTTTTTTTCAAAATTTTTTTCGAAAATTTTTTTTCAAACATTTTTTTCAAAAATTTTTTTCGAATTTTTTTCGAAATTTCTTTAGAAAATTTTTTTCGAAATTTTTTTTCAAAATTTTTTTCGAAAATTTTTTTTCGAAATTTTTTTCGAAAATTTTTTTCAAAATTTTTTACGAATTTTCGAAAATTTTTTTCAAATTTTTTTTCGAAAAATTTTTTTCCAAAATTTTTTCGAAAATTTTTTTGAAAATTTTTTTTCGAAAATTTTTTTTCAAAATTTTTTTCGAAAATTTTTTTGAAAATTTTTTTGAAAATTTTTTTCGAAATTTTTTTCAAAAAATTTTTTTGAAAATTTTTTTCGAATATTTTTTTGAAAATTTTTTTTCCAAAATTTTTTCAAAATTTTTTTTCGAAATTTTTTTCGAAAATTTTTTTCAATATTTTTTTCGAAAAATTTTTTTCCAAAATTTTGTCGAAAATTTTTTTGAAAATTTTTTTCGAAATTTTTTTCGAAAATTTTTTTTCGAAAATCTTTCTCAAAATTATTTCAGAAAATCTTTTCGAAAATTTTTTTAAAATTTTTTTTCGAAGTTTTTTTTCAAATTGTTTTTTGAAAATTTTTTTCCAAAATTTTTTCGAAACTTTTTTTCAAAATTTTTTTCGAAATTTTTTTCAAAATTTTTTTCGAAAATTTTTTCGAAAATTTTTTTCAAAATTTTTTTCGAAATTTTTTTCGAAAATTTTTTTTCGATATTTTTTTTGAAAATTTTTTTGAAAATGTTTTTCAAAAAATTTTTTTGAAAATTTTTTTCGAAAATTTTTTTGAAAATTTTTTTCGAAATTTTTTTTCAAAATTTTTTTCGAAAATTTTTTTTTGTAAATTTTTTTCAAACTTTTTTCGATAATTTTTTTTCAAAATTTTTTTCGGAAAGTTTCTTTCAAAATTTTTTTTGGAAATTTTTTTCAAAATTTTTTTTGAAAATTTATTTTCATTATTTTTTTTCAAATTTTTTTCAAATTTTTTTTTTCATATTTTTTTTCATATTTTTTTTCAAAATTTTTTTAGAAAATTTTTTTAAAAATTTTTTTCGAAATTTTTTTCGAAAATTTTTTTCAAAATTTTTTTCGAAAATTTTTTTTCCAAAATTTTTTCGAAAATTTTTTTGAAAATTTTTTTCGAAAATTTTTTTCGAAAATTTTTTTTCGAAATTTTTTTCAAAAATTTTTTTGAAATATTTTTTTCGAAAAATTTTTTTGAAAATATTTTTCGAAAATTTTGTTGAAAATTTTTTTCGAAATTTTTTTTCAAAATTTTTTTCGAAAATTTTTTTCGAAATTTTTTTCGAAAATTTTTTTTCGAAATTTTTTTCGAAAATTTTTTTCAAAATTTTTTTTCCAAATTTTTTTCAAAATTTTTTTCGAAAATTTTTTTTCAAAATTTTTTTAAAAATTTTTTTCGAAAATTTTTTTTCGAAAATTTTTTTTCGAAATTTCTTTCGAAAATTTTTTTCGAAAATTTTTTTTCGGAAGTTTTTTCGAAAATTTTTTTGAAAATTTTTTTCGAAATTTTTTTTCAAAATTTTTTTCGAAAATTTTTTTTCGAAATTTTTTTCGAAAATTTTTTTCAAAATTTTTTTCGAAATTTTGTTCGAAAATTTTTTTAAAAATTTTTTTCGAAAATTATTTTTCGAAATTTTTTTCGAAAATTTTTTTGAAAATTTTTTTCAAAAAATTTTTTTAAAAATTTTTTTCAAAAAATTTTTTTAAAAATTTTTTTCGAAAATTTTTTTGAAAATTTTTTTCGAAATTTTTTTTCAAAATTTTTTTCAAAATTTTTTTTCAAAATTTTTTTCAAAATTTTTTTCGAAAATTTTTTTTCGAAATTTTTTTCGAAAATTTTTTTTCGAAATTTTTTTCGAAAATTTTTTTCAAAATTTTTTTTCCAAATTTTTTTTCAAAATTTTTTTCGAAAATTTTTTTTCAAACATTTTTTTCAAAAATTTTTTTCGAATTTTTTTCGAAATTTCTTTAGAAAATTTTTTTCGAAATTTTTTTTCAAAATTTTTTTCGAAAATTTTTTTTCGAAATTTTTTTCGAAAATTTTTTTCAAAATTTTTTACGAATTTTCGAAAATTTTTTTCAAATTTTTTTTCGAAAAATTTTTTTCCAAAATTTTTTCGAAAATTTTTTTGAAAATTTTTTTTCGAAAATTTTTTTTCAAAATTTTTTTCGAAAATTTTTTTGAAAATTTTTTTGAAAATTCTTTTCGAAATTTTTTTCGAAAATTTTTTTTCGAAAATCTTTCTCAAAATTATTTCAGAAAATCTTTTCGAAAATTTTTTTAAAATTTTTTTTCGAAGTTTTTTTTCAAATTTTTTTTTGAAAATTTTTTTCCAAAATTTTTTCGAAACTTTTTTTCAAAATTTTTTTCGAATTTTTTTTCAAAATTTTTTTCGAAAATTTTTTCGAAAATTTTTTTCAAAATTTTTTTCGAAATTTTTTTCGAAAATTTTTTTTCGATATTTTTTTTGAAAATTTTTTTGAAAATGTTTTTCAAAAAATTTTTTTGAAAATTTTTTTCGAAAATTTTTTTGAAAATTTTTTTCGAAATTTTTTTTCAAAATTTTTTTCGAAAATTTTTTTTTGGAAATTTTTTTCAAACTTTTTTCGATAATTTTTTTTCAAAATTTTTTTCGGAAAGTTTCTTTCAAAATTTTTTTTGGAAATTTTTTTCAAAATTTTTTTTGAAAATTTATTTTCATTATTTTTTTTCAAATTTTTTTCAAATTTTTTTTTTCATATTTTTTTTCATATTTTTTTTCAAAATTTTTTTCAAAATTTTTTTTTCAAAATTTTTTTCGAAAATTTTTTACAAAATTTTTTTCGAAAATTTTTTTTCATAATTTTTTTCGAAAATCTTTTTAAAAAATTTTTTTCAAAATTTTTTTCAAAATTTTTTTCGAAAATTTTTTTCAAAATTTTTTTAAAAATTTTTTTCGAAAATTTTTTTTCAAAATGTTTTTCGAAAATTTTTTTCAAAATTTTTTTTGGAAATTTTTTTCAAAATATTTTTCAAAATTTTTTTTTCAAAATTTTTTTGAAAATTTTTTTCATGATTTTTTTCAAAATTTTTTTCAAAAATTTTTTTTTCAAAATTTTTTTCGAAAATGTTTTTTCAAAATTTTTTTAAAATTTTTTTCAAAATTTTTTTCGAAATTTTTTTCGAAATTTTTTTTCGAAATTTTTTTCGAAATTTTTTTCGAAATTTTTTTCGAAATTTTTTTCGAAAATTTTTTTTCCAAAGTTTTTTCGAAAATTTTTTTCAAAATTTATTTCGAAAATTTTTTTGAAAATGTTTTTGAAAATTTTTTTGAAATTTTTTTTCGAAATTTTTTTTCAAACTTTTTTTCGAAAATTTTTTTGATAATTTCCTTGATTATTTTTTTCGAAATTTGTTTTTCGAAATTTTTTTCGAAAATTTTTTTCAAAATTTTGTTCGAAAATTTTTTTTCCAAATTTTTTTCGAAAATTTTTTTTCGAAATTTTTTTCCAAATTTTTTTTCAAAATTTTTTTCGAAATTTTTTTTTCAAAATTTTTTTTGGAAATTTTTTTTCAAAATTTTTTTAGAAAATTTTTTTTTAAATTTTTTTTTTTAAATTTTTTTTCAAAATTTTTTTTCAAAATTTTTTTCGAAAATTTTTTTCGAAATTTTTTTTCGAAAATTTTTTTTGAAATTTTTTTTCAAAATTTTTTTCGAAAATTTTTTTTCCAAATTTTTTTTGGAAATTTTTTTCAAAATTTTTTTCGAAAATTTTTTTTCAAAATTTTTTTTTAAATTTTTTTTCAAAATTTTTTTTGGAAATTTTTTTTCAAAATTTTTTTAGAAAATTTTTTTTTTAATTTTTTTTTTTAAATTTTTTTTCAAAATTTTTTTTCAAAATTTTTTTCGAAAATTTTTTTTCGAAATTTTTTTCAAAATTTTTTAGAAAATTTTTTTTCAAAATTTTTTTCGAAAATTTTTTTTAAAATTTTTTTCAAAATTTTTTTCAAAAATATTTTTCAAAATTTTTTTCGAAAATTTTTTTAAAAAATTTTTTTCAAATTTTTTTTCGAAAATTTTTTCAAAATTTTTTTAAAATTTTTTTCGAAAATTTTTTTTAAAAATTTTTTTCGAAATTTTTTTTTTAAAATTTTTTCGAAAATTTTTTTTAAAAATTTTTTTCGAAATTTTTTTTAAAAAATTTTTTTCGAAAATTTTTTTCCAAAATTTTTTTCGAAAATTTTTTTTCAAATTTTTTTTTGGAAATTTATTCAAAATTTTTTTCGAAAATTTTTTTTCTAAATTTTTTTCCAAAATTTTTTCAAAATTTTTTTCAAAATTTTTTTTCAAAATTTTTTTCGAAAATTTTTTTTCAAAATTTTTTTCGAAAATTTTTTTTCAAAATTTTTTTCGAAAATTTTTTTTCAAAATTTTTTTCAAAAATTTTTTTCGAAAATTTTTTTTGAAAATTTTTTTTCAAAATTTTTTTCGAAAATTTTTTTCAAAATTTTTTTCAAAATTTTTTTTGAAAATTTTTTTCGAAATTTTTTTTCAAAATTTTTTTCGAAAATTTTTTTTCGAAATTTTTTTCGAAAATTTTTTTTCGTAATTTCTTTCGAAAATTTTTTTCGAAAATGTTTTTTCGAAAATTTTTTCAAAAATTTTTTTTGAAATTTTTTTTCGAAAATTTTTTTCAAAATTTTTTTTCGAAAATTTTTTTCGAAAATTTTTTTTCGAAAATTTTTTTCAAAATTTTTTTCGAAAATTTTTTTTTGAAATTATTTTCGAAATTTTTTTTCAAAATTTTTTTTGAAAATTTTTTTCAAAATTTTTTTCGAAATTTTTTTTCAAAATTTTTTCGAAATTTTTTTTCAAAATTTTTTTCAAAAATTTTTTTTCAAAATTTTTTTCAAAAATTTTTTTTCAAAATTTTTTTCGAAAATTTTTTTTCCAAAATTTTTTCAAATTTTTTTTTCGAAATTTTTTTCGAAAATGTTTTTCAATATTTTTTTCAAAAAATTTTTTTCCAATATTTTTTCTAAACTTTTTTTGAAAATTTTTTTTGGAATTTTTTTTTCAAAATTTTTTTCGAATTTTTTTTTTCGAAATTTTTTTCGAAAATTTTTTTCAAATTTTTTTTCGAAAATTTTTTTTCTAAAATTTTTTTCAAAATTTTTTTCGAAAATTTTTTTTTGAAATTTTTTTCGAAAATTTTTTTGAAAATTTTTTTCGAAAAATTTTTTTGAAAATTTTTTTCGAAAATTTTTTTGAAAATTTTTTTCGAAATTTTTTTTCAAAATTTTTTTCGAAAATTTTTTTTCGAAATTTTTTTCGAAAATTTTTTTTCGTAATTTCTTTCGAAAATTTTTTTCGAAAATGTTTTTTCGAAAATTTTTTCAAAAATTTTTTTTGAAATTTTTTTTCGAAAATTTTTTTTGCAAAATTTTTTCTAAATTTTTTTTGAAAATTTTTTCGAAATTTTTTTCAAAATTTTTTTCAATAATTTTTTTTCCAAATTTTTTTCGAAAATTTTTTTTCAAAATTTTTTTCGAAAATTTTTTTCAAAATTTTTTTCGAAATTTGTTTTCAAAATTTTTTTTGAAATTTTTTTTCGAAATTTTTTTCGAAAATTTTTTTTGGAATTTTTTTCGAAAATTTTTTTTCGAAATTTTTTTCGAAAATTTTTTTCGAAATTTTTTTCGAAATTTTTTTCGAAAATTTTTTTCGAAATTTTTTCCCAAATTTTTTTTCAAAATTTTTTTCGAAATTTTTTTTTCCAAAATTTTTTCAAAATTTTTTTTCGAAATTTTTTCCGAAAATTTTTTTCAATATTTTTTTCGAAAATTTTTTTTCGAAATTTATTTCGAAATTTTTTTCGAAAATTTTTTTTCGAAATTTTTTTCGAAAATTTTTTTCAAAATTTTTTTCGAATTTTTTTTCGAAAATTTTTTTCGAAATTTTTTTTCGAAATTTTTTTTCCAAATTTTTTTTCAAAATTTTTTTCGAAAATTTTTTCTCGAATTTTTTTAACTATTTTCGAAAAAATTTTTTCGAAATTTTTTTTCGAAAATTTTTTTTCGAAAATTTTTTTTCGAAAATTTTTTTAAAAATTTTTTTCGTAAGTTTTTTTCAATTTTTTTTTTGAAAATTTTTTTCCAAAATTTTTTCGAAAATTTTTTTCAAAATTTTTTTCGAAATTTTTTTTCAAAATTTTTTCAAAAATTTTTTTTCAAAATTTTTTTAGAAAATTTTTTTAAAAATTTTTTTCGAAATTTTTTTCGAAAATTTTTTTCAAAATTTTTTTCGAAAAATTTTTTTCCAAAATTTTTTCGAAAATTTTTTTGAAAATTTTTTTCGAAAATTTTTTTGAAATATTTTTTTCGAAAAATTTTTTTGAAAATTTTTTTCGAAAATTTTGTTGAAAATTTTTTTCGAAATTTTTTTTCAAAATTTTTTTCGAAAATTTTTTTCGAAATTTTTTTCGAAAATTTTTTTTCGAAATTTTTTTCGAAAATTTTTTTCAAAATTTTTTTTCCAAATTTTTTTCAAAATTTTTTTCAAAATTTTTTTCGAAAATTTTTTTTCGAAATTTTTTTCGAAAATTTTTTTTCGAAATTTTTTTCGAAAATTTTTTTCAAAATTTTTTTTCCAAATTTTTTTTCAAAATTTTTTTCGAAAATTTTTTTTCAAAAATTTTTTTCAAAAATTTTTTTCGAATTTTTTTTCGAAATTTCTTTAGAAAATTTTTTTCGAAATTTTTTTTCAAAATTTTTTTCAAAAATTTTTTTTCGAAATTTTTTTCAAAATTTTTTACGAATTTTCGAAAATTTTTTTCAAATTTTTTTTCGAAAAATTTTTTTACAAAATTTTTTCGAAAATTTTTTTGAAAATTTTTTTTCGAAAATTTTTTTTCAAAATTTTTTTCGAAAAATTTTTTTCGAAAATTTTTTTTCGAAATTTTTTCGGAAAATTTTTTTGAAAATTTTTTTCAAAAAATTTTTTTGAAAATTTTTTTCGAATATTTTTTTGAAAATTTTTTTTCCAAAATTTTTTCAAAATTTTTTTTCGAAATTTTTTTCGAAAATTTTTTTCAATATTTTTTTCGAAAAATTTTTTTCCAAAATTTTGTCGAAAATTTTTTTGAAAATTTTTTTCGAAATTTTTTTCGAAAATTTTTTTTCGAAAATTTTTTTTCGAAAATCTTTCTCAAAATTATTTCAGAAAATCTTTTCGAAAATTTTTTTAAAATTTTTTTTCGAAGTTTTTTTTCAAATTTTTTTTTGAAAATTTTTTTCCAAAATTTTTTCGAAACTTTTTTTCAAATTTTTTTTCGAAATTTTTTTCAAAATTTTTTTCGAAAATTTTTTCGAAAATTTTTTTCAAAATTTTTTTCGAAATTTTTTTCGAAAATTTTTTTTCGATATTTTTTTTGAAAATTTTTTTGAAAATGTTTTTCAAAAAATTTTTTTGAAAATTTTTTTCGAAATTTTTTTTCAAAATTTTTTTCGAAAATTTTTTTTTGGAAATTTTTTTCAAACTTTTTTCGATAATTTTTTTTCAAAATTTTTTTCGGAAAGTTTCTTTCAAAATTTTTTTTGGAAATTTTTTTCAAAATTTTTTTTGAAAATTTATTTTCATTATTTTTTTTCAAATTTTTTTCAAATTTTTTTTTTCATATTTTTTTTCAAAATTTTTTTCAAAATTTTTTTTTCAAAATTTTTTTCGAAAATTTTTTACAAAATTTTTTTCGAAAATTTTTTTCGAAAATTTTTTTTCAAAATTTTTTTCGAAAATTTTTTTTCATAAGTTTTTTCGAAAATCTTTTTAAAAAATTTTTTTCAAAATTTTTTTCAAAATTTTTTTCGAAAATTTTTTTCGAAAATTTTTTTCAAAATTTTTTTAAAAATTTTTTTCGAAAATTTTTTTTCAAAATGTTTTTCGAAAATTTTTTTCAAAATTTTTTTTGGAAATTTTTTTCAAAATATTTTTCAAAATTTTTTTTTCAAAATTTTTTTGAAAATTTTTTTCATGATTTTTTTCAAAATTTTTTTCAAAAATTTTTTTTTCAAAATTTTTTTCGAAAATGTTTTTTCAAAATTTTTTTTAAATTTTTTTCGAAATTTTTTTCGAAATTTTTTTTCGAAATTTTTTTCGAAATTTTTTTCGAAATTTTTTTCGAAATTTTTTTCGAAAATTTTTTTTCCAAAGTTTTTTCGAAAATTTTTTTCAAAATTTATTTCGAAAATTTTTTTAAAATTTTTTTTTTAAATTTCCTTCGAAATTCTTTTCGAAAATGTTTTTGAAAATTTTTTTGAAATTTTTTTTCGAAATTTTTCTTCAAACTTTTTTTCGAAAATTTTTTTTCTAAAATTTTTTTGATAATTTCCTTGATTAGTTTTTTCGAAATTTGTTTTTCGAAATTTTTTTCGAAAATTTTTTTCAAAATTTTGTTCGAAAATTTTTTTTCCAAAATTTTTTTCGAAAATTTTTTTTCCAAAATTTTTTTCCAAAATTTTTTTCAAAATTTTTTTCGAAATTTTTTTTTCAAAATTTTTTTTTGAAATTTTTTTTCAAAATTTTTTTCGAAAATTTTTTTTCCAAATTTTTTTTGGAAATTTTTTTCAAAATTTTTTTCGAAAATTTTTTTTCAAAATTTTTTTTAAAATTTTTTTTCAAAATTTTTTTCGAAAATTTTTTTCAAATTTTTTTTTCAAGATTTTTTTCAAAATTTTTTTCAAAATTTTTTTTTCAAAATTTTTTTCAAAAATTTTTTTCGAAATTTTTTTCGAAAATTTTTTTCGAAAATTTTTTTTCGAAATTTTTTTCAAAATTTTTTAGAAATTTTTTTTTCAAAATTTTTTTCGAAAATTTTTTTTAAAATTTTTTTCAAAATTTTTTTCGAAAATATTTTTCAAAATTTTTTTCGAAAATTTTTTTAAAAAATTTTTTTCAAATTTTTTTTCGAAAATTTTTTCAAAATTTTTTAAAAATTTTTTTCGAAAATTTTTTTTAAAAATTTTTTTCGAAATTTTTTTTTAAAAATTTTTTCGAAAATTTTTTTTAAAAATTTTTTTCGAAATTTTTTTTAAAAAATTTTTTTCGAAAATTTTTTTCCAAAATTTTTTTCGAAAATTTTTTTTCAAATTTTTTTTTGGAAATTTTTTCAAAATTTTTTTCGAAAATTTTTTTTCTAAATTTTTTTCCAAAATTTTTTCAAAATTTTTTTCGAAAATTTTTTTCAAAATTTTTTTCAAAAATTTTTTTTCAAAATTTTTTTCAAAATTTATTTCGAAATTTTTTTTCAAAATTTTTTTCGAAAATTTTTTCGAAATTTTTTTCGAAAATATTTTTCGAAAATTTTTTTTCGAAATTTTTTTCAAAATTTTTTTCGAATTTTTTTCAAAAATTTTTTTCAAAATGTTTTTCAAATTATTTTTCAAAATTTTTTCCAAAAATTTTTTTTTGAAATTTTTTCAAAATTTTTTTCGAAAATGTTTTTTTCGAAAATTTTTTTCGAAAATTTTTTTTTCAAAATTTTTTCCAAAAATTTTTTTTTGAAATTTTTTCAAAATTTTTTTTCGAAAATTTTTTTTCAAAATTTTTTTTCGAATATTTTTTCGAAAATTTTTTTTCAAAATTTTTTTCAAAAATTTTTTTTTGAAATTTTTTTCAAAATTTTTTTCCAAAATTTTTTTCGAAAATTTTTTTTCGAAATTTTTTTCGAAAATTTTTTTCGAAATTTTTTTCCAAATTTTTTTTCAAAATTTTTTTTGAAATTTTTTTTTCCAAAATTTTTTCAAAATTTTTTTTCGAAATTTTTTTCGAAATTTTTTTCAATATTTTTTTCGAAAATTTTTTTTCGAAATTTATTTCGAAAATTTTTTTCGAAAATTTTTTTTCGAAAATTTTTTTCAAAATTTTTTTCGAAAATTTTTTTTTGAAATTATTTTCGAAATTTTTTTTCAAAATTTTTTTTGAAAATTTTTTTCAAAATTTTTTTCGAAATTTTTTTTCAAAATTTTTTCGAAATTTTTTTTCAAAATTTTTTTCAAAAATTTTTTTTCAAAATTTTTTTCAAAAATTTTTTTTCAAAATTTTTTTCGAAAATTTTTTTTCCAAAATTTTTTCAAATTTTTTTTTCGAAATTTTTTTCGAAAATGTTTTTCAATATTTTTTTCGAAAAATTTTTTTCCAATATTTTTTTCGAAACTTTTTTTGAAAATTTTTTTTGGAAATTTTTTTTCAAAATTTTTTTCGAATTTTTTTTTTCGAAATTTTTTTCGAAAATTTTTTTCAAATTTTTTTTCGAAAATTTTTTTTCTAAAATTTTTTTTTGAAATTTTTTTCGAAAATTTTTTTTCGTAATTTCTTTCGAAAATTTTTTTCGAAAATGTTTTTTCGAAAATTTTTTCAAAAATTTTTTTTGAAATTTTTTTTCGAAAATGTTTTTTGCAAAATTTTTTCTAAATTTTTTTTGAAAATTTTTTTCGAAATTTTTTTCAAAATTTTTTTCAATAATTTTTTTTCCAAATTTTTTTCGAAAATTTTTTTTCAAAATTTTTTTCGAAAATTTTTTTCAAAATTTTTTTCGAAATTTGTTTTCAAAATTTTTTTTGAAATTTTTTTTCGAAATTTTTTTCGAAAATTTTTTTCGAAATTTTTTTCGAAAATTTTTTTTCGAAATTTTTTTCGAAAATTTTTTTCGAAATTTTTTTCGAAATTTTTTTCGAAAATTTTTTTCGAAATTTTTTCCCAAATTTTTTTTAAAAATTTTTTTCGAAATTTTTTTTTCCAAAATTTTTTCAAAATTTTTTTTCGAAATTTTTTTTGAAAATTTTTTTCAATTTTTTTTTCGAAAATTTTTTTTTGAAATTTATTTCGAAATTTTTTTCGAAAATTTTTTTTCGAATTTTTTTTCGAAATTTTTTTTCAAAATTTTTTTCGAATTTTTTTTCGAAAATTTTTTTCGAAATTTTTTTTCGAAATTCTTTTTCCAAATTTTTTTTCAAAATTTTTTTCGAAAATTTTTTCTCGAATTTTTTTATCTATTTTCGAAAAAATTTTTTCGAAATTTTTTTTCGAAAATTTTTTTTCGAAAATTTTTTTCAAAATTTTTTCTGAAAATTTTTTCGAAAATTTTTTTAAAAATTTTTTTCGAAATTTTTTTTCAATTTTTTTTTTGAAAATTTTTTTCCAAAATTTTTTCGAAAATTTTTTTCAAAATTTTTTTCGAAATTTTTTTTCAAAATTTTTTCGAAAATTTTTTTTCAAAATTTTTTTAGAAAGTTTTTTTAAAATTTTTTTCGAAATTTTTTTCGAAAATTTTTTTCAAAATTTTTTTCGAAAAATTTTTTTCCAAAATTTTTTCGAAAATTTTTTTGAAAATTTTTTTCGAAAATTTTTTTTCGAAATTTTTTTCAAAAATTTTTTTGAAATATTTTTTTCGAAAAATTTTTTTGAAAATTTTTTTCGAAAATTTTGTTGAAAATTTTTTTCGAAATTTTTTTCGAAAATTTTTTTCGAAATTTTTTTCGAAAATTTTTTTTCGAAATTTTTTTCGAAAATTTTTTTCAAAATTTTTTTTCCAAATTTTTTTCAAAATTTTTTTCGAAAATTTTTTTTCAAAATTTTTTTAAAAATTTTTTTCGAAAATTTTTTTTCGAAAATTTTTTTTCGAAATTTCTTTCGAAAATTTTTTTCGAAAATTTTTTTTTGGAAGTTTTTTCGAAAATTTTTTTAAAAATTTTTTTCGAAATTTTTTTTCAAAATTTTTTTCGAAAATTTTTTTTCGAAATTTTTTTCGAAATTTTTTTTCAAAATTTTTTTCGAAATTTTGTTCGAAAATTTTTTTAAAAATTTTTTTCGAAAATTATTTTTCGAAATTTTTTTCGAAAATTTTTTTTCGAAATTTTTTTCGAAAATTTTTTTCAAATTTTTTTTCGAAAATTTTTTTTCTAAAATTTTTTTCAAAATTTTTTTCGAAAATTTTTTTTTGAAATTTTTTTCGAAAATTTTTTTGAAAATTTTTTTCGAAAAATTTTTTTGAAAATTTTTTTCGAAAATTTTTTTGAAAATTTTTTTCGAAATTTTTTTTCAAAATTTTTTTCGAAAATTTTTTTTCGAAATTTTTTTCGAAAATTTTTTTTCGTAATTTCTTTCGAAAATTTTTTTCGAAAATGTTTTTTCGAAAATTTTTTCAAAAATTTTTTTTGAAATTTTTTTTCGAAAATTTTTTTGCAAAATTTTTTCTAAATTATTTTTGAAAATTTTTTTCGAAATTTTTTTCAAAATTTTTTTCAATAATTTTTTTTCCAAATTTTTTTCGAAAATTTTTTTTCAAAATTTTTTTCGAAAATTTTATTCAAAATTTTTTTCGAAATTTGTTTTCAAAATTTTTTTCGAATTTTTTTTTCAAAATTTTTTTCGAAAATTTTTTTCGAAATTTTTTTCGAAAATTTTTTTTCGAAATTTTTTTCGAAAATTTTTTTCGAAATTTTTTTCGAAATTTTTTTCGAAAATTTTTTTCGAAATTTTTTTCCAAATTTTTTTTCAAAATTTTTTTTGAAATTTTTTTTTCCAAAATTTTTTCAAAATTTTTTTTCGAAATTTTTTTCGAAATTTTTTTCAATATTTTTTTCGAAAATTTTTTTTCGAAATTTATTTCGAAAATTTTTTTCGAAAATTTTTTTTCGAAAATTTTTTTCAAAATTTTTTTCGAAAATTTTTTTTTGAAATTATTTTCGAAATTTTTTTTCAAAATTTTTTTTGAAAATTTTTTTCAAAATTTTTTTCGAAATTTTTTTTCAAAATTTTTTCGAAATTTTTTTTCAAAATTTTTTTCAAAAATTTTTTTTCAAAATTTTTTTCAAAAATTTTTTTTCAAAATTTTTTTCGAAAATTTTTTTTCCAAAATTTTTTCAAATTTTTTTTTCGAAATTTTTTCAAATTTTTTTTTCGAAATTTTTTTCGAAAATGTTTTTCAATATTTTTTTCGAAAAATTTTTTTCCAATATTTTTTCGAAACTTTTTTTGAAAATTTTTTTTGGAAATTTTTTTTCAAAATTTTTTTCGAATTTTTTTTTTCGAAATTTTTTTCGAAAATTTTTTTCAAATTTTTTTTCGAAAATTTTTTTTCTAAAATTTTTTTTTGAAATTTTTTTCGAAAATTTTTTTGAAAATTTTTTTCGAAAAATTTTTTTGAAAATTTTTTTCGAAAATTTTTTTGAAAATTTTTTTCGAAATTTTTTTTCAAAATTTTTTTCGAAAATTTTTTTTCGAAATTTTTTTCGAAAATTTTTTTTCGTAATTTCTTTCGAAAATTTTTTTCGAAAATGTTTTTTCGAAAATTTTTTCAAAAATTTTTTTTGAAATTTTTTTTCGAAAATTTTTTTTGCAAAATTTTTTCTAAATTTTTTTTGAAAATTTTTTTCGAAATTTTTTTCAAAATTTTTTTCAATAATTTTTTTTCCAAATTTTTTTCGAAAATTTTTTTTCAAAATTTTTTTCGAAAATTTTTTTCAAAATTTTTTTCGAAATTTGTTTTCAAAATTTTTTTTGAAATTTTTTTTCGAAATTTTTTTCGAAAATTTTTTTCGAAATTTTTTTCGAAAATTTTTTTTCGAAATTTTTTTCGAAAATTTTTTTCGAAATTTTTTTCGAAATTTTTTTCGAAAATTTTTTTCGAAATTTTTTCCCAAATTTTTTTTTAAAATTTTTTTCGAAATTTTTTTTTCCAAAATTTTTTCAAAATTTTTTTTCGAAATTTTTTTTGAAAATTTTTTTCAATATTTTTTTCGAAAATTTTTTTTTGAAATTTATTTCGAAATTTTTTTCGAAAATTTTTTTTCGAAATTTTTTTCGAAATTTTTTTTCAAAATTTTTTTCGAATTTTTTTTCGAAAATTTTTTTCGAAATTTTTTTTCGAAATTCTTTTTCCAAATTTTTTTTCAAAATTTTTTTCGAAAATTTTTTCTCCAATTTTTTTATCTATTTTCGAAAAAATTTTTTCGAAATTTTTTTTCTAAAATTTTTTTTCGAAAATTTTTTTCAAAATTTTTTCTGAAAATTTTTTCGAAAATTTTTTTAAAAATTTTTTTCGAAATTTTTTTTCAATTTTTTTTTTGAAAATTTTTTTCCAAAATTTTTTCGAAAATTTTTTTCAAAATTTTTTTCGAAATTTTTTTTCAAAATTTTTTCGAAAATTTTTTTTCAAAATTTTTTTAGAAAGTTTTTTTAAAATTTTTTTCGAAATTTTTTTCGAAAATTTTTTTCAAAATTTTTTTCGAAAAATTTTTTTCCAAAATTTTTTCGAAAATTTTTTTGAAAATTTTTTTCGAAAATTTTTTTTCGAAATTTTTTTCAAAAATTTTTTTGAAATATTTTTTTCGAAAAATTTTTTTGAAAATTTTTTTCGAAAATTTTGTTGAAAATTTTTTTCGAAATTTTTTTCGAAAATTTTTTTCGAAATTTTTTTCGAAAATTTTTTTTCGAAATTTTTTTCGAAAATTTTTTTCAAAATTTTTTTTCCAAATTTTTTTCAAAATTTTTTTCGAAAATTTTTTTTCAAAATTTTTTTAAAAATTTTTTTCGAAAATTTTTTTTCGAAAATTTTTTTTCGAAATTTCTTTCGAAAATTTTTTTCGAAAATTTTTGTTTGGAAGTTTTTCGAAAATTTTTTTAAAAATTTTTTTCGAAATTTTTTTTCAAAATTTTTTTCGAAAATTTTTTTTCGAAATTTTTTTCGAAAATTTTTTTCAAAATTTTTTTCGAAATTTTGTTCGAAAATTTTTTTAAAAATTTTTTTCGAAAATTATTTTTCGAAATTTTTTTCGAAAATTTTTTTTCGAAATTTTTTTCGAAAATTTTTTTCAAATTTTTTTTCGAAAATTTTTTTTCTAAAATTTTTTTCAAAATTTTTTTCGAAAATTTTTTTTTGAAATTTTTTTCGAAAATTTTTTTGAAAATTTTTTTCGAAAAATTTTTTTGAAAATTTTTTTCGAAAATTTTTTTGAAAATTTTTTTCGAAATTTTTTTTCAAAATTTTTTTCGAAAATTTTTTTTCGAAATTTTTTTCGAAAATTTTTTTTCGTAATTTCTTTCGAAAATTTTTTTCGAAAATGTTTTTTCGAAAATTTTTTCAAAAATTTTTTTTGAAATTTTTTTTCGAAATTTTTTTGCAAAATTTTTTCTAAATTATTTTTGAAAATTTTTTTCGAAATTTTTTTCAAAATTTTTTTCAATAATTTTTTTTCCAAATTTTTTTCGAAAATTTTTTTTCAAAATTTTTTTCGAAAATTTTATTCAAAATTTTTTTCGAAATTTGTTTTCAAAATTTTTTTCGAAATTTTTTTTCAAAATTTTTTTCGAAAATTTTTTTCGAAATTTTTTTCGAAAATTTTTTTTCGAAATTTTTTTCGAAAATTTTTTTCGAAATTTTTTTCGAAATTTTTTTCGAAAATTTTTTTCGAAATTTTTTTCCAAATTTTTTTTCAAAATTTTTTTTGAAATTTTTTTTTCCAAAATTTTTTCAAAATTTTTTTTCGAAATTTTTTTCGAAATTTTTTTCAATATTTTTTTCGAAAATTTTTTTTCGAAATTTATTTCGAAAATTTTTTTCGAAAATTTTTTTTCGAAAATTTTTTTCAAAATTTTTTTCGAAAATTTTTTTTTGAAATTATTTTCGAAATTTTTTTTCAAAATTTTTTTTGAAAATTTTTTTCAAAATTTTTTTCGAAATTTTTTTTCAAAATTTTTTTGGAATTTTTTTTCAAAATTTTTTTCAAAAATTTTTTTTCAAAATTTTTTTCAAAAATTTTTTTTCAAAATTTTTTTCGGAAATTTTTTTTCCAAAATTTTTTCAAATTTTTTTTTCGAAATTTTTTTCGAAAATGTTTTTCAATATTTTTTTCGAAAAATTTTTTTCCAATATTTTTTCGAAACTTTTTTTGAAAATTTTTTTTGGAAATTTTTTTTCAAAATTTTTTTCGAATTTTTTTTTTCGAAATTTTTTTCGAAAATTTTTTTTCAAATTTTTTTTCGAAAATTTTTTTTCTAAAATTTTTTTTTGAAATTTTTTTCGAAAATTTTTTTGAAAATTTTTTTCGAAAAATTTTTTTGAAAATTTTTTTCGAAAATTTTTTTGAAAATTTTTTTCGAAATTTTTTTTCAAAATTTTTTTCGAAAATTTTTTTTCGAAATTTTTTTCGAAAATTTTTTTTCGTAATTTCTTTCGAAAATTTTTTTCGAAAATGTTTTTTCGAAAATTTTTTCAAAAATTTTTTTTGAAATTTTTTTTCGAAAATTTTTTTTGCAAAATTTTTTCTAAATTTTTTTTGAAAATTTTTTTCGAAATTTTTTTCAAAATTTTTTTCAATAATTTTTTTTCCAAATTTTTTTCGAAAATTTTTTTTCAAAATTTTTTTCGAAAATTTTTTTCAAAATTTTTTTCGAAATTTGTTTTCAAAATTTTTTTTGAAATTTTTTTTCGAAATTTTTTTCGAAAATTTTTTTCGAAATTTTTTTCGAAAATTTTTTTTCGAAATTTTTTTCGAAAATTTTTTTCGAAATTTTTTTCGAAATTTTTTTCGAAAATTTTTTTCGAAATTTTTTCCCAAATTTTTTTTAAAAATTTTTTTCGAAATTTTTTTTTCCAAAATTTTTTCAAAATTTTTTTTCGAAATTTTTTTCGAAAATTTTTTTCAATATTTTTTTCGAAAATTTTTTTTTGAAATTTATTTCGAAATTTTTTTCGAAAATTTTTTTTCGAAATTTTTTTCGAAATTTTTTTTCAAAATTTTTTTCAAATTTTTTTTCGAAAATTTTTTTCGAAATTTTTTTTCGAAATTTTTTTTCGAAATTTTTTTTCGAAATTTTTTTTCAAAATTTTTTTCGAAAATTTTTTCTCGAATTTTTTTATCTATTTTCGAAAAAATTTTTTCGAAATTTTTTTTCGAAAATTTTTTTAAAAATTTTTTTCGAAAGTTTTTTTCAATTTTTTTTTTGAAAATTTTTTTCCAAAATTTTTTCGAAAATTTTTTTCAAAATTTTTTTCAAAATTTTTTTTCAAAATTTTTTCAAAAATTTTTTTTCAAAATTTTTTTAGAAAATTTTTTTAAAAATTTTTTTCGAAATTTTTTTCGAAAATTTTTTTCAAAATTTTTTTCGAAAATTTTTTTTCCAAAATTTTTTCGAAAATTTTTTTGAAAATTTTTTTCGAAAATTTTTTTTCGAAATTTTTTTCAAAAATTTTTTTGAAATATTTTTTTCGAAAAATTTTTTTGAAAATTTTTTTCGAAAATTTTGTTGAAAATTTTTTTCGAAATTTTTTTTCAAAATTTTTTTCGAAAATTTTTTTCGAAATTTTTTTCGAAAATTTTTTTTCGAAATTTTTTTCGAAAATTTTTTTCAAAATTTTTTTTCCAAATTTTTTTCAAAATTTTTTTCGAAAATTTTTTTTCAAAATTTTTTTAAAAATTTTTTTCGAAAATTTTTTTTCGAAAATTTTTTTTCGAAATTTCTTTCGAAAATTTTTTTCGAAAATTTTTTTTCGGAAGTTTTTTCGAAAATTTTTTTGAAAATTTTTTTTGAAATTTTTTTTCAAAATTTTTTTCGAAAATTATTTTTCGAAATTTTTTTCGAAAATTTTTTTGAAAATTTTTTTCGAAAAATTTTTTTAAAAATTTTTTTCAAAAAATTTTTTTAAAAATTTTTTTCGAAAATGTTTTTGAAAATTTTTTTCGAAATTTTTTTTCAAAATTTTTTTCAAAAGTTTTTTTCAAAATTTTTTTCAAAATTTTTTTCGAAAATTTTTTTTCGAAATTTTTTTCGAAAATTTTTTTTCGAAATTTTTTTCGAAAATTTTTTTCAAAATTTTTTTTCCAAATTTTTTTTCAAAATTTTTTTCGAAAATTTTTTTTCAAACATTTTTTTCAAAAATTTTTTTCGAATTTTTTTCGAAATTTCTTTAGAAAATTTTTTTCGAAATTTTTTTTCAAAATTTTTTTCGAAAATTTTTTTTCGAAATTTTTTTCGAAAATTTTTTTCAAAATTTTTTACGAATTTTCGAAAATTTTTTTCAAATTTTTTTTCGAAAAATTTTTTTCCAAAATTTTTTCGAAAATTTTTTTGAAAATTTTTTTTCGAAAATTTTTTTTCAAAATTTTTTTCGAAAATTTTTTTTCGAAATTTTTTCCGAAAATTTTTTTGAAAATTTTTTTCAAAAAATTTTTTTGAAAATTTTTTTCGAATATTTTTTTGAAAATTTTTTTTCCAAAATTTTTTCAAAATTTTTTTTCGAAATTTTTTTCGAAAATTTTTTTCAATATTTTTTTCGAAAAATTTTTTTCCAAAATTTTGTCGAAAATTTTTTTGAAAATTTTTTTCGAAATTTTTTTCGAAAATTTTTTTTCGAAAATCTTTCTCAAAATTATTTCAGAAAATCTTTTCGAAAATTTTTTTAAAATTTTTTTTCGAAGTTTTTTTTCAAATTTTTTTTTGAAAATTTTTTTCCAAAATTTTTTCGAAACTTTTTTTCAAAATTTTTTTCGAAATTTTTTTCAAAATTTTTTTCGAAAATTTTTTCGAAAATTTTTTTCAAAATTTTTTTCGAAATTTTTTTCGAAAATTTTTTTTCGATATTTTTTTTGAAAATATTTTTGAAAATGTTTTTCAAAAAATTTTTTTGAAAATTTTTTTCGAAAATTTTTTTGAAAATTTTTTTCGAAATTTTTTTTCAAAATTTTTTTCGAAAATTTTTTTTTGTAAATTTTTTTCAAACTTTTTTCGATAATTTTTTTTCAAAATTTTTTTCGGAAAGTTTCTTTCAAAATTTTTTTTGGAAATTTTTTTCAAAATTTTTTTTGAAAATTTATTTTCATTATTTTTTTTCAAATTTTTTTCAAATTTTTTTTTTCATATTTTTTTTCATATTTTTTTTCAAAATTTTTTTAGAAAATTTTTTTAAAAATTTTTTTCGAAATTTTTTTCGAAAATTTTTTTCAAAATTTTTTTCGAAAATTTTTTTTCCAAAATTTTTTCGAAAATTTTTTTGAAAATTTTTTTCGAAAATTTTTTTCGAAAATTTTTTTTCGAAATTTTTTTCAAAAATTTTTTTGAAATATTTTTTTCGAAAAATTTTTTTGAAAATTTTTTTCGAAAATTTTGTTGAAAATTTTTTTCGAAATTTTTTTTCAAAATTTTTTTCGAAAATTTTTTTCGAAATTTTTTTCGAAAATTTTTTTTCGAAATTTTTTTCGAAAATTTTTTTCAAAATTTTTTTTCCAAATTTTTTTCAAAATTTTTTTCGAAAATTTTTTTTCAAAATTTTTTTAAAAATTTTTTTCGAAAATTTTTTTTCGAAAATTTTTTTTCGAAATTTCTTTCGAAAATTTTTTTCGAAAATTTTTTTTCGGAAGTTTTTTCGAAAATTTTTTTGAAAATTTTTTTCGAAATTTTTTTTCAAAATTTTTTTCGAAAATTTTTTTTCGAAATTTTTTTCGAAAATTTTTTTCAAAATTTTTTTCGAAATTTTGTTCGAAAATTTTTTTAAAAATTTTTTTCGAAAATTATTTTTCGAAATTTTTTTCGAAAATTTTTTTGAAAATTTTTTTCAAAAAATTTTTTTAAAAATTTTTTTCAAAAAATTTTTTTAAAAATTTTTTTCGAAAATTTTTTTGAAAATTTTTTTCGAAATTTTTTTTCAAAATTTTTTTCAAAATTTTTTTTCAAAATTTTTTTCAAAATTTTTTTCGAAAATTTTTTTTTGAAATTTTTTTCGAAAATTTTTTTTCGAAATTTTTTTCGAAAATTTTTTTCAAAATTTTTTTTCCAAATTTTTTTTCAAAATTTTTTTCGAAAATTTTTTTTCAAACATTTTTTTCAAAAATTTTTTTCGAATTTTTTTCGAAATTTCTTTAGAAAATTTTTTTCGAAATTTTTTTTCAAAATTTTTTTCGAAAATTTTTTTTCGAAATTTTTTTCGAAAATTTTTTTCAAAATTTTTTACGAATTTTCGAAAATTTTTTTCAAAATTTTTCGAAAAATTTTTTTCCAAAATTTTTTCGAAAATTTTTTTGAAAATTTTTTTTCGAAAATTTTTTTTCAAAATTTTTTTCGAAAATTTTTTTGAAAATTTTTTTGAAAATGTTTTTCGAAATTTTTTTCGAAAATTTTTTTTCGAAAATCTTTCTCAAAATTATTTCAGAAAATCTTTTCGAAAATTTTTTTAAAATTTTTTTTCGAAGTTTTTTTTCAAATTTTTTTTTGAAAATTTTTTTCCAAAATTTTTTCGAAACTTTTTTTCAAAATTTTTTTCGAATTTTTTTTCAAAATTTTTTTCGAAAATTTTTTCGAAAATTTTTTTCAAAATTTTTTTCGAAATTTTTTTCGAAAATTTTTTTTCGATATTTTTTTTGAAAATTTTTTTGAAAATGTTTTTCAAAAAATTTTTTTGAAAATTTTTTTCGAAAATTTTTTTGAAAATTTTTTTCGAAATTTTTTTTCAAAATTTTTTTCAAAATTTTTTTTCAAAATTTTTTTCAAAATTTTTTTCGAAAATTTTTTTTTGAAATTTTTTTCGAAAATTTTTTTTCGAAATTTTTTTCGAAAATTTTTTTCAAAATTTTTTTTCCAAATTTTTTTTCAAAATTTTTTTCGAAAATTTTTTTTCAAACATTTTTTTCAAAAATTTTTTTCGAATTTTTTTCGAAATTTCTTTAGAAAATTTTTTTCGAAATTTTTTTTCAAAATTTTTTTCGAAAATTTTTTTTCGAAATTTTTTTCGAAAATTTTTTTCAAAATTTTTTACGAATTTTCGAAAATTTTTTTCAAAATTTTTCGAAAAATTTTTTTCCAAAATTTTTTCGAAAATTTTTTTGAAAATTTTTTTTCGAAAATTTTTTTTCAAAATTTTTTTCGAAAATTTTTTTGAAAATTTTTTTGAAAATGTTTTTCGAAATTTTTTTCGAAAATTTTTTTTCGAAAATCTTTCTCAAAATTATTTCAGAAAATCTTTTCGAAAATTTTTTTAAAATTTTTTTTCGAAGTTTTTTTTCAAATTTTTTTTTGAAAATTTTTTTCCAAAATTTTTTCGAAACTTTTTTTCAAAATTTTTTTCGAATTTTTTTTCAAAATTTTTTTCGAAAATTTTTTCGAAAATTTTTTTCAAAATTTTTTTCGAAATTTTTTTCGAAAATTTTTTTTCGATATTTTTTTTGAAAATTTTTTTGAAAATGTTTTTCAAAAAATTTTTTTGAAAATTTTTTTCGAAAATTTTTTTGAAAATTTTTTTCGAAATTTTTTTTCAAAATTTTTTTCGAAAATTTTTTTTTGGAAATTTTTTTCAAACTTTTTTCGATAATTTTTTTTCAAAATTTTTTTCGGAAAGTTTCTTTCAAAATTTTTTTTGGAAATTTTTTTCAAAATTTTTTTTGAAAATTTATTTTCATTATTTTTTTTCAAATTTTTTTCAAATTTTTTTTTTCATATTTTTTTCATATTTTTTTTCAAAATTTTTTTCAAAATTTTTTTTTCAAAATTTTTTTCGAAAATTTTTTACAAAATTTTTTTCGAAAATTTTTTTCGAAAATTTTTTTTCAAAATTTTTTTCGAAAATTTTTTTTCATAATTTTTTTCGAAAATCTTTTTAAAAAATTTTTTTCAAAATTTTTTTCAAAATTTTTTTCGAAAATTTTTTTCAAAATTTTTTTAAAAATTTTTTTCGAAAATTTTTTTTCAAAATGTTTTTCGAAAATTTTTTTCAAAATTTTTTTTGGAAATTTTTTTCAAAATATTTTTCAAAATTTTTTTTTCAAAATTTTTTTGAAAATTTTTTTCATGATTTTTTCAAAATTTTTTTCAAAAATTTTTTTTTCAAAATTTTTTTCGAAAATGTTTTTTCAAAATTTTTTTAAAATTTTTTTCAAAATTTTTTTCGAAATTTTTTTCGAAATTTTTTTTCGAAAATGTTTTTGAAAATTTTTTTGAAATTTTTTTTCGAAATTTTTTTTCAAACTTTTTTTCGAAAATTTTTTTTCTAAAATTTTTTTGATAATTTCCTTGATTATTTTTTTCGAAATTTGTTTTTCGAAATTTTTTTCGAAAATTTTTTTCAAAATTTTGTTCGAAAATTTTTTTTCCAAATTTTTTTCGAAAATTTTTTTTCGAAATTTTTTTCCAAATTTTTTTTCAAAATTTTTTTCGAAATTTTTTTTTCAAAATTTTTTTTGGAAATTTTTTTTCAAAATTTTTTTAGAAAATTTTTTTTTAAATTTTTTTTTTTAAATTTTTTTTCAAAATTTTTTTTCAAAATTTTTTTCGAAAATTTTTTTCGAAATTTTTTTTCGAAAATTTTTTTTGAAATTTTTTTTCAAAATTTTTTTCGAAAATTTTTTTTCCAAATTTTTTTTGGAAATTTTTTTCAAAATTTTTTTCGAAAATTTTTTTTCAAAATTTTTTTTTAAATTTTTTTTCAAAATTTTTTTTGGAAATTTTTTTTCAAAATTTTTTTAGAAAATTTTTTTTTAAATTTTTTTTTTTAAATTTTTTTTCAAAATTTTTTTTCAAAATTTTTTTCGAAATTTTTTTCGAAAATTTTTTTCGAAAATTTTTTTTCGAAATTTTTTTCAAAATTTTTTAGAAAATTTTTTTTCAAAATTTTTTTCGAAAATTTTTTTTAAAATTTTTTTCAAAATTTTTTTCGAAAATATTTTTCAAAATTTTTTTCGAAAATTTTTTTAAAAAATTTTTTTCAAATTTTTTTTCGAAAATTTTTTCAAAATTTTTTAAAAATTTTTTTCGAAAATTTTTTTTAAAAATTTTTTTCGAAATTTTTTTTTTAAAAATTTTTTCGAAAATTTTTTTTAAAAATTTTTTTCGAAATTTTTTTTAAAAAATTTTTTTCGAAAATTTTTTTCCAAAATTTTTTTCGAAAATTTTTTTTCAAATTTTTTTTTGGAAATTTATTCAAAATTTTTTTCGAAAATTTTTTTTCTAAATTTTTTTCCAAAATTTTTTCAAAATTTTTTTCAAAATTTTTTTTCAAAATTTTTTTCGAAAATTTTTTTTCAAAATTTTTTTCGAAAATTTTTTTTCAAAATTTTTTTCGAAAATTTTTTTTCAAAATTTTTTTCAAAAATTTTTTTCGAAAATTTTTTTTGAAAATTTTTTTTCAAAATTTTTTTCGAAAATTTTTTTCAAAATTTTTTTCAAAATTTTTTTTGAAAATTTTTTTCGAAATTTTTTTTCAAAATTTTTTTCGAAAATTTTTTTTCGAAATTTTTTTCGAAAATTTTTTTTCGTAATTTCTTTCGAAAATTTTTTTCGAAAATGTTTTTTCGAAAATTTTTTCAAAAATTTTTTTTGAAATTTTTTTTCGAAAATTTTTTTGCAAAATTTTTTCTAAATTTTTTTTGAAAATTTTTTTTGAAATTTTTTTCAAAAATTTTTTTGAAATATTTTTTTCGAAAAATTTTTTTGAAAATTTTTTTCGAAAATTTTGTTGAAAATTTTTTTCGAAATTTTTTTTCAAAATTTTTTTCGAAAATTTTTTTCGAAATTTTTTTCGAAAATTTTTTTTCGAAATTTTTTTCGAAAATTTTTTTCAAAATTTTTTTTCCAAATTTTTTTCAAAATTTTTTTCGAAAATTTTTTTTCAAAATTTTTTTAAAAATTTTTTTCGAAAATTTTTTTTCGAAAATTTTTTTTCGAAATTTCTTTCGAAAATTTTTTTCGAAAATTTTTTTTCGGAAGTTTTTTCGAAAATTTTTTTGAAAATTTTTTTCGAAATTTTTTTTCAAAATTTTTTTCGAAAATTTTTTTTCGAAATTTTTTTCGAAAATTTTTTTCAAAATTTTTTTCGAAATTTTGTTCGAAAATTTTTTTAAAAATTTTTTTCGAAAATTATTTTTCGAAATTTTTTTCGAAAATTTTTTTGAAAATTTTTTTCAAAAAATTTTTTTAAAAATTTTTTTCAAAAAATTTTTTTAAAAATTTTTTTCGAAAATTTTTTTGAAAATTTTTTTCGAAATTTTTTTTCAAAATTTTTTTCAAAATTTTTTTTCAAAATTTTTTTCAAAATTTTTTTCGAAAATTTTTTTTTGAAATTTTTTTCGAAAATTTTTTTTCGAAATTTTTTTCGAAAATTTTTTTCAAAATTTTTTTTCCAAATTTTTTTTCAAAATTTTTTTCGAAAATTTTTTTTCAAACATTTTTTTCAAAAATTTTTTTCGAATTTTTTTCGAAATTTCTTTAGAAAATTTTTTTCGAAATTTTTTTTCAAAATTTTTTTCGAAAATTTTTTTTCGAAATTTTTTTCGAAAATTTTTTTCAAAATTTTTTACGAATTTTCGAAAATTTTTTTCAAAATTTTTCGAAAAATTTTTTTCCAAAATTTTTTCGAAAATTTTTTTGAAAATTTTTTTTCGAAAATTTTTTTTCAAAATTTTTTTCGAAAATTTTTTTGAAAATTTTTTTGAAAATGTTTTTCGAAATTTTTTTCGAAAATTTTTTTTCGAAAATCTTTCTCAAAATTATTTCAGAAAATCTTTTCGAAAATTTTTTTAAAATTTTTTTTCGAAGTTTTTTTTCAAATTTTTTTTTGAAAATTTTTTTCCAAAATTTTTTCGAAACTTTTTTTCAAAATTTTTTTCGAATTTTTTTTCAAAATTTTTTTCGAAAATTTTTTCGAAAATTTTTTTCAAAATTTTTTTCGAAATTTTTTTCGAAAATTTTTTTTCGATATTTTTTTTGAAAATTTTTTTGAAAATGTTTTTCAAAAAATTTTTTTGAAAATTTTTTTCGAAAATTTTTTTGAAAATTTTTTTCGAAATTTTTTTTCAAAATTTTTTTCAAAATTTTTTTTCAAAATTTTTTTCAAAATTTTTTTCGAAAATTTTTTTTTGAAATTTTTTTCGAAAATTTTTTTTCGAAATTTTTTTCGAAAATTTTTTTCAAAATTTTTTTTCCAAATTTTTTTTCAAAATTTTTTTCGAAAATTTTTTTTCAAACATTTTTTTCAAAAATTTTTTTCGAATTTTTTTCGAAATTTCTTTAGAAAATTTTTTTCGAAATTTTTTTTCAAAATTTTTTTCGAAAATTTTTTTTCGAAATTTTTTTCGAAAATTTTTTTCAAAATTTTTTACGAATTTTCGAAAATTTTTTTCAAAATTTTTCGAAAAATTTTTTTCCAAAATTTTTTCGAAAATTTTTTTGAAAATTTTTTTTCGAAAATTTTTTTTCAAAATTTTTTTCGAAAATTTTTTTGAAAATTTTTTTGAAAATGTTTTTCGAAATTTTTTTCGAAAATTTTTTTTCGAAAATCTTTCTCAAAATTATTTCAGAAAATCTTTTCGAAAATTTTTTTAAAATTTTTTTTCGAAGTTTTTTTTCAAATTTTTTTTTGAAAATTTTTTTCCAAAATTTTTTCGAAACTTTTTTTCAAAATTTTTTTCGAATTTTTTTTCAAAATTTTTTTCGAAAATTTTTTCGAAAATTTTTTTCAAAATTTTTTTCGAAATTTTTTTCGAAAATTTTTTTTCGATATTTTTTTTGAAAATTTTTTTGAAAATGTTTTTCAAAAAATTTTTTTGAAAATTTTTTTCGAAAATTTTTTTGAAAATTTTTTTCGAAATTTTTTTTCAAAATTTTTTTCGAAAATTTTTTTTTGGAAATTTTTTTCAAACTTTTTTCGATAATTTTTTTTCAAAATTTTTTTCGGAAAGTTTCTTTCAAAATTTTTTTTGGAAATTTTTTTCAAAATTTTTTTTGAAAATTTATTTTCATTATTTTTTTTCAAATTTTTTTCAAATTTTTTTTTTCATATTTTTTTCATATTTTTTTTCAAAATTTTTTTCAAAATTTTTTTTTCAAAATTTTTTTCGAAAATTTTTTACAAAATTTTTTTCGAAAATTTTTTTCGAAAATTTTTTTTCAAAATTTTTTTCGAAAATTTTTTTTCATAATTTTTTTCGAAAATCTTTTTAAAAAATTTTTTTCAAAATTTTTTTCAAAATTTTTTTCGAAAATTTTTTTCAAAATTTTTTTAAAAATTTTTTTCGAAAATTTTTTTTCAAAATGTTTTTCGAAAATTTTTTTCAAAATTTTTTTTGGAAATTTTTTTCAAAATATTTTTCAAAATTTTTTTTTCAAAATTTTTTTGAAAATTTTTTTCATGATTTTTTCAAAATTTTTTTCAAAAATTTTTTTTTCAAAATTTTTTTCGAAAATGTTTTTTCAAAATTTTTTTAAAATTTTTTTCAAAATTTTTTTCGAAATTTTTTTCGAAATTTTTTTTCGAAAATGTTTTTGAAAATTTTTTTGAAATTTTTTTTCGAAATTTTTTTTCAAACTTTTTTTCGAAAATTTTTTTTCTAAAATTTTTTTGATAATTTCCTTGATTATTTTTTTCGAAATTTGTTTTTCGAAATTTTTTTCGAAAATTTTTTTCAAAATTTTGTTCGAAAATTTTTTTTCCAAATTTTTTTCGAAAATTTTTTTTCGAAATTTTTTTCCAAATTTTTTTTCAAAATTTTTTTCGAAATTTTTTTTTCAAAATTTTTTTTGGAAATTTTTTTTCAAAATTTTTTTAGAAAATTTTTTTTTAAATTTTTTTTTTTAAATTTTTTTTCAAAATTTTTTTTCAAAATTTTTTTCGAAAATTTTTTTCGAAATTTTTTTTCGAAAATTTTTTTTGAAATTTTTTTTCAAAATTTTTTTCGAAAATTTTTTTTCCAAATTTTTTTTGGAAATTTTTTTCAAAATTTTTTTCGAAAATTTTTTTTCAAAATTTTTTTTTAAATTTTTTTTCAAAATTTTTTTTGGAAATTTTTTTTCAAAATTTTTTTAGAAAATTTTTTTTTAAATTTTTTTTTTTAAATTTTTTTTCAAAATTTTTTTTCAAAATTTTTTTCGAAATTTTTTTCGAAAATTTTTTTCGAAAATTTTTTTTCGAAATTTTTTTCAAAATTTTTTAGAAAATTTTTTTTCAAAATTTTTTTCGAAAATTTTTTTTAAAATTTTTTTCAAAATTTTTTTCGAAAATATTTTTCAAAATTTTTTTCGAAAATTTTTTTAAAAAATTTTTTTCAAATTTTTTTTCGAAAATTTTTTCAAAATTTTTTAAAAATTTTTTTCGAAAATTTTTTTTAAAAATTTTTTTCGAAATTTTTTTTTTAAAAATTTTTTCGAAAATTTTTTTTAAAAATTTTTTTCGAAATTTTTTTTAAAAAATTTTTTTCGAAAATTTTTTTCCAAAATTTTTTTCGAAAATTTTTTTTCAAATTTTTTTTTGGAAATTTATTCAAAATTTTTTTCGAAAATTTTTTTTCTAAATTTTTTTCCAAAATTTTTTCAAAATTTTTTTCAAAATTTTTTTTCAAAATTTTTTTCGAAAATTTTTTTTCAAAATTTTTTTCGAAAATTTTTTTTCAAAATTTTTTTCGAAAATTTTTTTTCAAAATTTTTTTCAAAAATTTTTTTCGAAAATTTTTTTTGAAAATTTTTTTTCAAAATTTTTTTCGAAAATTTTTTTCAAAATTTTTTTCAAAATTTTTTTTGAAAATTTTTTTCGAAATTTTTTTTCAAAATTTTTTTCGAAAATTTTTTTTCGAAATTTTTTTCGAAAATTTTTTTTCGTAATTTCTTTCGAAAATTTTTTTCGAAAATGTTTTTTCGAAAATTTTTTCAAAAATTTTTTTTGAAATTTTTTTTCGAAAATTTTTTTGCAAAATTTTTTCTAAATTTTTTTTGAAAATTTTTTTTGAAATTTTTTTCAAAATTTTTTTCAATAATTTTTTTTCCAAATTTTTTTCGAAAATTTTTTTTCAAAATTTTTTTCGAAAATTTTATTCAAAATTTTTTTCGAAATTTGTTTTCAAAATTTTTTTCGAAATTTTTTTCAAAATTTTTTTCGAAAATTTTTTTCGAAATTTTTTTCGAAAATTTTTTTTCGAAATTTTTTTCGAAAATTTTTTTCGAAATTTTTTTCGAAATTTTTTTCGAAAATTTTTTTCGAAATTTTTTTCCAAATTTTTTTTCAAATTTTTTTTTGAAATTTTTTTTTCCAAAATTTTTTCAAAATTTTTTTTCGAAATTTTTTTCGAAATTTTTTTCAATATTTTTTTCGAAAATTTTTTTTCGAAATTTATTTCGAAAATTTTTTTCGAAAATTTTTTTTCGAAAATTTTTTTCAAAATTTTTTTCGAAAATTTTTTTTTGAAATTATTTTCGAAATTTTTTTTCAAAATTTTTTTTGAAAATTTTTTTCAAAATTTTTTTCGAAATTTTTTTTCAAAATTTTTTCGAAATTTTTTTTCAAAATTTTTTTCAAAAATTTTTTTTCAAAATTTTTTTAAAAAATTTTTTTTCAAAATTTTTTTCGAAAATTTTTTTTCCAAAATTTTTTCAAATTTTTTTTTCGAAATTTTTTTCGAAAATGTTTTTCAATATTTTTTTCAAAAAATTTTTTTCCAATATTTTTTCGAAACTTTTTTTGAAAATTTTTTTTGGAATTTTTTTTTCAAAATTTTTTTCGAATTTTTTTTTTCGAAATTTTTTTCGAAAATTTTTTTCAAATTTTTTTTCGAAAATTTTTTTTCTAAAATTTTTTTCAAAATTTTTTTCGAAAATTTTTTTTTGAAATTTTTTTCGAAAATTTTTTTGAAAATTTTTTTCGAAAAATTTTTTTGAAAATTTTTTTCGAAAATTTTTTTGAAAATTTTTTTCGAAATTTTTTTTCAAAATTTTTTTCGAAAATTTTTTTTCGAAATTTTTTTCGAAAATTTTTTTTCGTAATTTCTTTCGAAAATTTTTTTCGAAAATGTTTTTTCGAAAATTTTTTCAAAAATTTTTTTTGAAATTTTTTTTCGAAAATTTTTTTTGCAAAATTTTTTCTAAATTTTTTTTGAAAATTTTTTCGAAATTTTTTTCAAAATTTTTTTCAATAATTTTTTTTCCAAATTTTTTTCGAAAATTTTTTTTCAAAATTTTTTTCGAAAATTTTTTTCAAAATTTTTTTCGAAATTTGTTTTCAAAATTTTTTTTGAAATTTTTTTTCGAAATTTTTTTCGAAAATTTTTTTTGGAATTTTTTTCGAAAATTTTTTTTCGAAATTTTTTTCGAAAATTTTTTTCGAAATTTTTTTCGAAATTTTTTTCGAAAATTTTTTTCGAAATTTTTTCCCAAATTTTTTTTCAAAATTTTTTTCGAAATTTTTTTTTCCAAAATTTTTTCAAAATTTTTTTTCGAAATTTTTTCCGAAAATTTTTTTCAATATTTTTTTCGAAAATTTTTTTTCGAAATTTATTTCGAAATTTTTTTCGAAAATTTTTTCGAAAATTTTTTTCAAAATTTTTTCGAATTTTTTTTCGAAAATTTTTTTCGAAATTTTTTTTCGAAATTTTTTTTCCAAATTTTTTTTCAAAATTTTTTTCGAAAATTTTTTCTCGAATTTTTTTTATCTATTTTCGAAAAAATTTTTTCGAAATTTTTTTTCGAAAATTTTTTTTCGAAAATTTTTTTAAAAATTTTTTTCGAAAGTTTTTTTCAATTTTTTTTTTGAAAATTTTTTTCCAAAATTTTTTCGAAAATTTTTTTCAAAATTTTTTTCGAAATTTTTTTTCAAAATTTTTTCAAAAATTTTTTTTTCAAAATTTTTTTAGAAAATTTTTTTAAAAATTTTTTTCGAAATTTTTTTCGAAAATTTTTTTCAAAATTTTTTTCGAAAAATTTTTTTCCAAAATTTTTTCGAAAATTTTTTTGAAAATTTTTTTCGAAAATTTTTTTTCGAAATTTTTTTCAAAAATTTTTTTGAAATATTTTTTTCGAAAAATTTTTTTGAAAATTTTTTTCGAAAATTTTGTTGAAAATTTTTTTCGAAATTTTTTTTCAAAATTTTTTTCGAAAATTTTTTTCGAAATTTTTTTCGAAAATTTTTTTTCGAAATTTTTTTCGAAAATTTTTTTCAAAATTTTTTTTCCAAATTTTTTTCAAAATTTTTTTCAAAATTTTTTTCGAAAATTTTTTTTCGAAATTTTTTTCGAAAATTTTTTTTCGAAATTATTTTCGAAAATTTTTTTCAAAATTTTTTTTCCAAATTTTTTTTCAAAATTTTTTTCGAAAATTTTTTTTCAAAAATTTTTTTCAAAAATTTTTTTCGAATTTTTTTTCGAAATTTCTTTAGAAAATTTTTTTCGAAATTTTTTTTCAAAATTTTTTTCAAAAATTTTTTTTCGAAATTTTTTTCAAAATTTTTTACGAATTTTCGAAAATTTTTTTCAAATTTTTTTTCGAAAAATTTTTTTACAAAATTTTTTCGAAAATTTTTTTGAAAATTTTTTTTCGAAAATTTTTTTTCAAAATTTTTTTCGAAAATTTTTTTTCGAAATTTTTTCGGAAAATTTTTTTGAAAATTTTTTTCAAAAAATTTTTTTGAAAATTTTTTTCGAATATTTTTTTGAAAATTTTTTTTCCAAAATTTTTTTTCGAAATTTTTTTCGAAAATTTTTTTCAATATTTTTTTCGAAAAATTTTTTTCCAAAATTTTGTCGAAAATTTTTTTGAAAATTTTTTTCGAAATTTTTTTCGAAAATTTTTTTTCGAAAATTTTTTTTCGAAAATCTTTCTCAAAATTATTTCAGAAAATCTTTTCGAAAATTTTTTTAAAATTTTTTTTCGAAGTTTTTTTTCAAATTTTTTTTTGAAAATTTTTTTCCAAAATTTTTTCGAAACTTTTTTTCAAAATTTTTTTCGAAATTTTTTTCAAAATTTTTTTCGAAAATTTTTTCGAAAATTTTTTTCAAAATTTTTTTCGAAATTTTTTTCGAAAATTTTTTTTCGATATTTTTTTTGAAAATTTTTTTGAAAATGTTTTTCAAAAAATTTTTTTGAAAATTTTTTTCGAAAATTTTTTTGAAAATTTTTTTCGAAATTTTTTTTCAAAATTTTTTTCGAAAATTTTTTTTTGGAAATTTTTTTCAAACTTTTTTCGATAATTTTTTTTCAAAATTTTTTTCGGAAAGTTTCTTTCAAATTTTTTTTTGGAAATTTTTTTCAAAATTTTTTTTGAAAATTTATTTTCATTATTTTTTTTCAAATTTTTTTCAAATTTTTTTTTTCATATTTTTTTTCAAAATTTTTTTCAAAATTTTTTTTTCAAAATTTTTTTCGAAAATTTTTTACAAAATTTTTTTCGAAAATTTTTTTCGAAAATTTTTTTTCAAAATTTTTTTCGAAAATTTTTTATCATAAGTTTTTTCGAAAATCTTTTTAAAAAATTTTTTTCAAAATTTTTTTCAAAATTTTTTTCGAAAATTTTTTTCAAAATTTTTTTCAAAATTTTTTTCGAAAATTTTTTTTCAAAATGTTTTTCGAAAATTTTTTTCAAAATTTTTTTTGGAAATTTTTTTCAAAATATTTTTCAAAATTTTTTTTTCAAAATTTTTTTGAAAATTTTTTTCATGATTTTTTTCAAAATTTTTTTCAAAAATTTTTTTTTCAAAATTTTTTTCGAAAATGTTTTTTCAAAATTTTTTTTAAATTTTTTTCAAAATTTTTTTCGAAATTTTTTTCGAAATTTTTTTTCGAAATTTTTTTCGAAATTTTTTTCGAAATTTTTTTCGAAATTTTTTTCGAAAATTTTTTTTCCAAAGTTTTTTCGAAAATTTTTTTCAAAATTTATTTCGAAAATTTTTTTAAAAATTTTTTTTTAAATTTCCTTCGAAATTTTTTTCGAAAATGTTTTTGAAAATTTTTTTGAAATTTTTTTTCGAAATTTTTTTTCAAACTTTTTTTCGAAAATTTTTTTTCTAAAATTTTTTTGATAATTTCCTTGATTATTTTTTTCGAAATTTGTTTTTCGAAATTTTTTTCGAAAATTTTTTTCAAAATTTTGTTCGAAAATTTTTTTTCCAAAATTTTTTTCGAAAATTTTTTTTCGAAATTTTTTTCCAAAATTTTTTTCAAAATTTTTTTCGAAATTTTTTTTTCAAAATTTTTTTTTGAAATTTTTTTTCAAAATTTTTTTCGAAAATTTTTTTCAAATTTTTTTTTCAAGATTTTTTTCAAAATTTTTTTCAAAATTTATTTTTCAAAATTTTTTTCAAAAATTTTTTTCGAAATTTTTTTCGAAAATTTTTTTCGAAAATTTTTTTTCGAAATTTTTTTCAAAATTTTTTAGAAAATTTTTTTTCAAAATTTTTTTCGAAAATTTTTTTAAAAATTTTTTTCAAAATTTTTTTCGAAAATTTTTTTTAAAAATTTTTTTCGAAATTTTTTTTAAAAATTTTTTTTCGAAAATTTTTTTCCAAAATTTTTTTCGAAAATTTTTTTTCAAATTTTTTTTTGGAAATTTTTTCAAAATTTTTTTCGAAAATTTTTTTTCTAAATTTTTTTCCAAAATTTTTTCAAAATTTTTTTCAAAATTTTTTTTCAAAATTTTTTTTGAAAATTTTTTTTCAAAATTTTTTTCGAAAATTTTTTTTCAAAATTTTTTTCGAAAATTTTTTTTCAAAATTTTTTTCAAAAATTTTTTTCGAAAATTTTTTTTGAAAATTTTTTTTCAAAATTTTTTTCGAAAATTTTTTTCAAAATTTTTTTCAAAAATTTTTTTTCAAAATTTTTTTCAAAATTTATTTCGAAATTTTTTTTCAAAATTTTTTTCGAAAATTTTTTCGAAATTTTTTTCGAAAATATTTTTCGAAAATTTTTTCGAAATTTTTTTCGAAAATATTTTTCGAAAATTTTTTTTCGAAATTTTTTTCAAAATTTTTTTCGAAATTTTTTTCAAAAATTTTTTTCAAAATTTTTTTCAAATTATTTTTCAAAATTTTTTCCAAAAATTTTTTTTTGAAATTTTTTCAAAATTTTTTTCGAAAATGTTTTTTTCGAAAATTTTTTTCGAAAATTTTTTTTTCAAAATTTTTTCCAAAAATTTTTTTTTGAAATTTTTTCAAATTTTTTTTTCGAAAATTTTTTTTCAAATTTTTTTTTCGAATATTTTTTCGAAAATTTTTTTTCAAAATTTTTTTCAAAAATTTTTTTTTGAAATTTTTTTCAAAATTTTTTTCCAAAATTTTTTTCGAAAATTTTTTTTCAAAATTTTTTTCGAAAATTTTTTTTTGAAATTTTTTTCAAAATTTTTTTCGAAATTTTTTTCGAAATTTTTTTCGAAATTTTTTTCGAAACTTTTTTCGAAAATTTCTTTTCGAAATTTTTTTCAAAATTTTTTTCAAAATTTTTTTCGAAAATTTTTTTCGAAAATTTTTTTTCAATATTTTTTTTTAAATGTTTTTCGAAAATTTTTTTCAAAATTTTTTTTCAAAATTTTTTTCAAAATTTTTTTCAAAACTTTTTTTTCAAAATTTTTTTCAAAAATTTTTTTCGAAATTTTTTTCAAAAATTTTTTTCGAAAATTTTTTTTCGAAATTTTTTTCAAAATTTTTTAGAAAATGTTTTTTCAAAATTTTTTTTAAAAATTTTTTTCGAAAATTTTTTTTCAAAATTTTTTTCAAAATTTTTTTCGAAAATTTTTTTCAAAATTTTTTTCGAAAATTTTTTTAAAAAATTTTTTTCAAAATTTTTTTCGAAACTTTTTTTCAAAATTTTTTTCGAAATTTTTTTTCAAAATTTTTTTCGAAAATTTTTTCGAAAATTTTTTTCAAAATTTTTTTCGAAATTTTTTTCGAAAATTTTTTTTCGATATTTTTTTTGAAAATTTTTTTGAAAATGTTTTTCAAAAAATTTTTTTGAAAATTTTTTTCGAAAATTTTTTTGAAAATTTTTTTCGAAATTTTTTTTCAAAATTTTTTTCGAAAATTTTTTTTTGGAAATTTTTTTCGAAAATTTTTTTTCGAAATTTTTTCCAAAATTTTTTTTCAAAATTTTTTTTCCAAATTTTTTTTCAAAATTTTTTTCGAAAATTTTTTTCGAAATTTTTTTTCAAAATTTTTTTCAAAATTTTTTTTTCCAAATTTTTTTCGAAAATTTTTTTAAAAATTTTTTTCGAAATTTTTTTCGAAAATTTTTTTTCAAAATTTTTTTCGAAAATTTTTTTCATGATTTTTTTCGAAATTTTTTTTCAAAATTTTTTCAAAATTTTTTTCAAAATTTTTTTCGAATTTTTTTTTTCGAATTTTTTTTCGAAATTTTTTTTTCAAATTTTTTTCGAAAATTTTTTTCAAAATTTTTTTCGAAATTTTTTTCGAAAATTTTTTTTGAATTTTTTTTTCCAAATTTTTTTTCAAAATTTTTTTCGAAAATTTTTTTTCCAAAATTTTTTCAAAATTTTTTTTCAAAATTTTTTTCGAAAATTTTTTTCAATATTTTTTTCGAAAAATTTTTTTTCAAAATTTTTTTCAAAAATTTTTTTTCGAAATTTTTTTCGAAAATTTTTTTCAAAATTTTTTACGAATTTTCGAAAATTTTTTTCAAATTTTTTTTCGAAAAATTTTTTTACAAAATTTTTTCGAAAATTTTTTTGAAAATTTTTTTTCGAAAATTTTTTTTCAAAATTTTTTTCGAAAATTTTTTTTCGAAATTTTTTCCGAAAATTTTTTTGAAAATTTTTTTCAAAAAATTTTTTTCAAAATTTTTTTCGAATATTTTTTTGAAAATTTTTTTTCCAAAATTTTTTCAAAATTTTTTTTCGAAATTTTTTTCGAAAATTTTTTTCAATATTTTTTTCGAAAAATTTTTTTCCAAAATTTTGTCGAAAATTTTTTTGAAAATTTTTTTCGAAATTTTTTTCGAAAATTTTTTTTCGAAAATTTTTTTTCGAAAATCTTTCTCAAAATTATTTCAGAAAATCTTTTCGAAAATTTTTTTAAAATTTTTTTTCGAAGTTTTTTTTCAAATTTTTTTTGAAAATTTTTTTCCAAAATTTTTTCGAAACTTTTTTTCAAAATTTTTTTCGAAATTTTTTTCAAAATTTTTTTCGAAAATTTTTTCGAAAATTTTTTTCAAAATTTTTTTCGAAATTTTTTTCGAAAATTTTTTTTCGATATTTTTTTTGAAAATTTTTTTGAAAATGTTTTTCAGAAAATTTTTTTGAAAATTTTTTTCGAAAATTTTTTTGAAAATTTTTTTCGAAATTTTTTTTCAAAATTTTTTTCGAAAATTTTTTTTTGGAAAATTTTTTCAAACTTTTTTCGATAATTTTTTTTCAAAATTTTTTTCGGAAAGTTTCTTTCAAAATTTTTTTTGGAAATTTTTTTCAAAATTTTTTTTGAAAATTTATTTTCATTATTTTTTTTCAAATTTTTTTCAAATTTTTTTTTTCATATTTTTTTTCAAAATTTTTTTCAAAATTTTTTTTTCAAAATTTTTTTCGAAAATTTTTTACAAAATTTTTTTCGAAAATTTTTTTCGAAAATTTTTTTTCAAAATTTTTTTCGAAAATTTTTTTTCATAAGTTTTTTCGAAAATCTTTTTAAAAAATTTTTTTCAAAATTTTTTTCAAAATTTTTTTCGAAAATTTTTTTCAAAATTTTTTTAAAAATTTTTTTCGAAAATTTTTTTTCAAAATGTTTTTCGAAAATTTTTTTCAAAATTTTTTTTGGAAATTTTTTTCAAAATATTTTTCAAAATTTTTTTTTCAAAATTTTTTTGAAAATTTTTTTCATGATTTTTTTCAAAATTTTTTTCAAAAATTTTTTTTTCAAAATTTTTTTCGAAAATGTTTTTTCAAAATTTTTTTTAAATTTTTTTCAAAATTTTTTTCGAAATTTTTTTCGAAATTTTTTTTCGAAATTTTTTTCGAAATTTTTTTCGAAATTTTTTTCGAAATTTTTTTCGAAAATTTTTTTTCCAAAGTTTTTTCGAAAATTTTTTTCAAAATTTATTTCGAAAATTTTTTTAAAAATTTTTTTTTAAATTTCCTTCGAAATTTTTTTCGAAAATGTTTTTGAAAATTTTTTTGAAATTTTTTTTCGAAATTTTTTTTCAAACTTTTTTTCGAAAATTTTTTTTCTAAAATTTTTTTGATAATATCCTTGATTATTTTTTTCGAAATTTGTTTTTCGAAATTTTTTTCGAAAATTTTTTTCAAAATTTTGTTCGAAAATTTTTTTTCCAAAATTTTTTTCGAAAATTTTTTTTCGAAATTTTTTTCCAAAATTTTTTTCAAAATTTTTTTCGAAATTTTTTTTTCAAAATTTTTTTTTGAAATTTTTTTTCAAAATTTTTTTCGAAAATTTTTTTTCCAAATTTTTTTTGAAATTTTTTTCAAAATTTTTTTCGAAAATTTTTTTTCAAAATTTTTTTTTAAATTTTTTTTCAAAATTTTTTTCGAAAATTTTTTTCAAATTTTTTTTTCAAGATTTTTTTCAAAATTTTTTTCAAAATTTTTTTTTCAAAATTTTTTTCAAAAATTTTTTTCGAAATTTTTTTCGAAAATTTTTTTCGAAAATTTTTTTTCGAAATTTTTTTCAAAATTTTTTAGAAAATTTTTTTTCAAAATTTTTTTCGAAAATTTTTTTTAAAATTTTTTTCAAAATTTTTTTCGAAAATATTTTTCAAAATTTTTTTCGAAAATTTTTTTAAAAAATTTTTTTCAAATTTTTTTTCGAAAATTTTTTCAAAATTTTTTAAAAATTTTTTTCGAAAATTTTTTTTAAAAATTTTTTTCGAAATTTATTTTTTAAAATTTTTTCGAAAATTTTTTTTAAAAATTTTTTTCGAAATTTTTTTTAAAAAATTTTTTTCGAAAATTTTTTTCCAAAATTTTTTTCGAAAATTTTTTTCAATATTTTTTTCGAAAAATTTTTTTTCAAAATTTTTTTCAAAAATTTTTTTTCGAAATTTTTTTTCAAAATTTTTTTGGAATTTTTTTTCAAAATTTTTTTCAAAAATTTTTTTTCAAAATTTTTTTCAAAAATTTTTTTTCAAAATTTTTTTCGAAAATTTTTTTTCCAAAATTTTTTCAAATTTTTTTTTCGAAATTTTTTTCGAAAATGTTTTTCAATATTTTTTTCGAAAAATTTTTTTCCAATATTTTTTCGAAACTTTTTTTGAAAATTTTTTTTGGAAATTTTTTTTCAAAATTTTTTTCGAATTTTTTTTTTCGAAATTTTTTTCGAAAATTTTTTTCAAATTTTTTTTCGAAAATTTTTTTTCTAAAATTTTTTTTTGAAATTTTTTTCGAAAATTTTTTTGAAAATTTTTTTCGAAAAATTTTTTTGAAAATTTTTTTCGAAAATTTTTTTGAAAATTTTTTTCGAAATTTTTTTTCAAAATTTTTTTCGAAAATTTTTTTTCGAAATTTTTTTCGAAAATTTTTTTTCGTAATTTCTTTCGAAAATTTTTTTCGAAAATGTTTTTTCGAAAATTTTTTCAAAAATTTTTTTTGAAATTTTTTTTCGAAAATTTTTTTTGCAAAATTTTTTCTAAATTTTTTTTGAAAATTTTTTTCGAAATTTTTTTCAAAATTTTTTTCAATAATTTTTTTTCCAAATTTTTTTCGAAAATTTTTTTTCAAAATTTTTTTCGAAAATTTTTTTCAAAATTTTTTTCGAAATTTGTTTTCAAAATTTTTTTTGAAATTTTTTTTCGAAATTTTTTTCGAAAATTTTTTTCGAAATTTTTTTCGAAAATTTTTTTTCGAAATTTTTTTCGAAAATTTTTTTCGAAATTTTTTTCGAAATTTTTTTCGAAAATTTTTTTCGAAATTTTTTCCCAAATTTTTTTTTAAAATTTTTTTCGAAATTTTTTTTTCCAAAATTTTTTCAAAATTTTTTTTCGAAATTTTTTTCGAAAATTTTTTTCAATATTTTTTTCGAAAATTTTTTTTTGAAATTTATTTCGAAATTTTTTTCGAAAATTTTTTTTCGAAATTTTTTTCGAAATTTTTTTTCAAAATTTTTTTCAAATTTTTTTTCGAAAATTTTTTTCGAAATTTTTTTTCGAAATTTTTTTTCGAAATTTTTTTTCGAAATTTTTTTTCAAAATTTTTTTCGAAAATTTTTTCTCGAATTTTTTTATCTATTTTCGAAAAAATTTTTTCGAAATTTTTTTTCGAAAATTTTTTTAAAAATTTTTTTCGAAAGTTTTTTTCAATTTTTTTTTTGAAAATTTTTTTCCAAAATTTTTTCGAAAATTTTTTTCAAAATTTTTTTCAAAATTTTTTTTCAAAATTTTTTCAAAAATTTTTTTTCAAAATTTTTTTAGAAAATTTTTTTAAAAATTTTTTTCGAAATTTTTTTCGAAAATTTTTTTCAAAATTTTTTTCGAAAATTTTTTTTCCAAAATTTTTTCGAAAATTTTTTTGAAAATTTTTTTCGAAAATTTTTTTTCGAAATTTTTTTCAAAAATTTTTTTGAAATATTTTTTTCGAAAAATTTTTTTGAAAATTTTTTTCGAAAATTTTGTTGAAAATTTTTTTCGAAATTTTTTTTCAAAATTTTTTTCGAAAATTTTTTTCGAAATTTTTTTCGAAAATTTTTTTTCGAAATTTTTTTCGAAAATTTTTTTCAAAATTTTTTTTCCAAATTTTTTTCAAAATTTTTTTCGAAAATTTTTTTTCAAAATTTTTTTAAAAATTTTTTTCGAAAATTTTTTTTCGAAAATTTTTTTTCGAAATTTCTTTCGAAAATTTTTTTCGAAAATTTTTTTTCGGAAGTTTTTTCGAAAATTTTTTTGAAAATTTTTTTCGAAATTTTTTTTCAAAATTTTTTTCGAAAATTATTTTTCGAAATTTTTTTCGAAAATTTTTTTGAAAATTTTTTTCGAAAAATTTTTTTAAAAATTTTTTTCAAAAAATTTTTTTAAAAATTTTTTTCGAAAATTTTTTTGAAAATTTTTTTCGAAATTTTTTTTCAAAATTTTTTTCAAAAGTTTTTTTCAAAATTTTTTTCAAAATTTTTTTCGAAAATTTTTTTTCGAAATTTTTTTCGAAAATTTTTTTTCGAAATTTTTTTCGAAAATTTTTTTCAAAATTTTTTTTCCAAATTTTTTTTCAAAATTTTTTTCGAAAATTTTTTTTCAAACATTTTTTTCAAAAATTTTTTTCGAATTTTTTTCGAAATTTCTTTAGAAAATTTTTTTCGAAATTTTTTTTCAAAATTTTTTTCGAAAATTTTTTTTCGAAATTTTTTTCGAAAATTTTTTTCAAAATTTTTTACGAATTTTCGAAAATTTTTTTCAAATTTTTTTTCGAAAAACTTTTTTCCAAAATTTTTTCGAAAATTTTTTTGAAAATTTTTTTTCGAAAATTTTTTTTCAAAATTTTTTTCGAAAATTTTTTTTCGAAATTTTTTCCGAAAATTTTTTTGAAAATTTTTTTCAAAAAATTTTTTTGAAAATTTTTTTCGAATATTTTTTTGAAAATTTTTTTTCCAAAATTTTTTCAAAATTTTTTTTCGAAATTTTTTTCGAAAATTTTTTTCAATATTTTTTTCGAAAAATTTTTTTCCAAAATTTTGTCGAAAATTTTTTTGAAAATTTTTTTCGAAATTTTTTTCGAAAATTTTTTTTCGAAAATCTTTCTCAAAATTATTTCAGAAAATCTTTTCGAAAATTTTTTTAAAATTTTTTTTCGAAGTTTTTTTTCAAATTTTTTTTTGAAAATTTTTTTCCAAAATTTTTTCGAAACTTTTTTTCAAAATTTTTTTCGAAATTTTTTTCAAAATTTTTTTCGAAAATTTTTTCGAAAATTTTTTTCAAAATTTTTTTCGAAATTTTTTTCGAAAATTTTTTTTCGATATTTTTTTTGAAAATTTTTTTGAAAATGTTTTTCAAAAAATTTTTTTGAAAATTTTTTTCGAAAATTTTTTTGAAAATTTTTTTCGAAATTTTTTTTCAAAATTTTTTTCGAAAATTTTTTTTTGTAAATTTTTTTCAAACTTTTTTCGATAATTTTTTTTCAAAATTTTTTTCGGAAAGTTTCTTTCAAAATTTTTTTTGGAAATTTTTTTCAAAATTTTTTTTGAAAATTTATTTTCATTATTTTTTTTCAAATTTTTTTCAAATTTTTTTTTTCATATTTTTTTTCATATTTTTTTTCAAAATTTTTTTAGAAAATTTTTTTAAAAATTTTTTTCGAAATTTTTTTCGAAAATTTTTTTCAAAATTTTTTTCGAAAATTTTTTTTCCAAAATTTTTTCGAAAATTTTTTTGAAAATTTTTTTCGAAAATTTTTTTCGAAAATTTTTTTTCGAAATTTTTTTCAAAAATTTTTTTGAAATATTTTTTTCGAAAAATTTTTTTGAAAATTTTTTTCGAAAATTTTGTTGAAAATTTTTTTCGAAATTTTTTTTCAAAATTTTTTTCAAAAATTTCTTTCGAAATTTTTTTCGAAAATTTTTTTTCGAAATTTTTTTCGAAAATTTTTTTCAAAATTTTTTTTCCAAATTTTTTTCAAAATTTTTTTCGAAAATTTTTTTTCAAAATTTTTTTAAAAATTTTTTTCGAAAATTTTTTTTCGAAAATTTTTTTTCGAAATTTCTTTCGAAAATTTTTTTCGAAAATTTTTTTTCGGAAGTTTTTTCGAAAATTTTTTTGAAAATTTTTTTCGAAATTTTTTTTCAAAATTTTTTTCGAAAATTTTTTTTCGAAATTTTTTTCGAAAATTTTTTTCAAAATTTTTTTCGAAATTTTGTTCGAAAATTTTTATAAATATTTTTTACGAAAATTATTTTTCGAAATTTTTTTCGAAAATTTTTTTGAAAATTTTTTTCAAAAAATTTTTTTAAAAATTTTTTTCAAAAAATTTTTTTAAAAATTTTTTTCGAAAATTTTTTTGAAAATTTTTTTCGAAATTTTTTTTCAAAATTTTTTTCAAAATTTTTTTTCAAAATTTTTTTCAAAATTTTTTTCGAAAATTTTTTTTTGAAATTTTTTTCGAAAATTTTTTTTCGAAATTTTTTTCGAAAATTTTTTTCAAAATTTTTTTTCCAAATTTTTTTTCAAAATTTTTTTCGAAAATTTTTTTTCAAACATTTTTTTCAAAAATTTTTTTCGAATTTTTTTCGAAATTTCTTTAGAAAATTTTTTTCGAAATTTTTTTTCAAAATTTTTTTCGAAAATTTTTTTTCGAAATTTTTTTCGAAAATTTTTTTCAAAATTTTTTACGAATTTTCGAAAATTTTTTTCAAATTTTTTTTCGAAAAATTTTTTTCCAAAATTTTTTAGAAAATTTTTTTGAAAATTTTTTTTCGAAAATTTTTTTTCAAAATTTTTTTCGAAAATTTTTTTGAAAATTTTTTTGAAAATGTTTTTCGAAATTTTTTTCGAAAATTTTTTTTCGAAAATCTTTCTCAAAATTATTTCAGAAAATCTTTTCGAAAATTTTTTTAAAATTTTTTTTCGAAGTTTTTTTTCAAATTTTTTTTTGAAAATTTTTTTCCAAAATTTTTTCGAAACTTTTTTTCAAAATTTTTTTCGAATTTTTTTTCAAAATTTTTTTCGAAAATTTTTTCGAAAATTTTTTTCAAAATTTTTTTCGAAATTTTTTTCGAAAATTTTTTTTCGATATTTTTTTTGAAAATTTTTTTGAAAATGTTTTTCAAAAAATTTTTTTGAAAATTTTTTTCGAAAATTTTTTTGAAAATTTTTTTCGAAATTTTTTTTCAAAATTTTTTTCGAAAATTTTTTTTTGGAAATTTTTTTCAAACTTTTTTCGATAATTTTTTTTCAAAATTTTTTTCGGAAAGTTTCTTTCAAAATTTTTTTTGGAAATTTTTTTCAAAATTTTTTTTGAAAATTTATTTTCATTATTTTTTTTCAAATTTTTTTCAAATTTTTTTTTTCATATTTTTTTCATATTTTTTTTCAAAATTTTTTTCAAAATTTTTTTTTCAAAATTTTTTTCGAAAATTTTTTACAAAATTTTTTTCGAAAATTTTTTTCGAAAATTTTTTTTCAAAATTTTTTTCGAAAATTTTTTTTCATGATTTTTTTCGAAAATCTTTTTAAAAAATTTTTTTCAAAATTTTTTTCAAAATTTTTTTCGAAAATTTTTTTCAAAATTTTTTTAAAAATTTTTTTCGAAAATTTTTTTTCAAAATGTTTTTCGAAAATTTTTTTCAAAATTTTTTTTGGAAATTTTTTTCAAAATATTTTTCAAAATTTTTTTTTCAAAATTTTTTTGAAAATTTTTTTCATGATTTTTTCAAAATTTTTTTCAAAAATTTTTTTTTCAAAATTTTTTTCGAAAATGTTTTTTCAAAATTTTTTTAAAATTTTTTTCAAAATTTTTTTCGAAATTTTTTTCGAAATTTTTTTTCGAAAATGTTTTTGAAAATTTTTTTGAAATTTTTTTTCGAAATTTTTTTTCAAACTTTTTTTCGAAAATTTTTTTTCTAAAATTTTTTTGATAATTTCCTTGATTATTTTTTTCGAAATTTGTTTTTCGAAATTTTTTTCGAAAATTTTTTTCAAAATTTTGTTCGAAAATTTTTTTTCCAAATTTTTTTCGAAAATTTTTTTTCGAAATTTTTTTCCAAATTTTTTTTCAAATTTTTTTTCGAAATTTTTTTTTCAAAATTTTTTTTGGAAATTTTTTTTCAAAATTTTTTTAGAAAATTTTTTTTTAAATTTTTTTTTTTAAATTTTTTTTCAAAATTTTTTTTCAAAATTTTTTTCGAAAATTTTTTTCGAAATTTTTTTTCGAAAATTTTTTTTGAAATTTTTTTTCAAAATTTTTTTCGAAAATTTTTTTTCCAAATTTTTTTTGGAAATTTTTTTCAAAATTTTTTTCGAAAATTTTTTTTCAAAATTTTTTTTAAATTTTTTTTCAAAATTTTTTTTGGAAATTTTTTTTCAAAATTTTTTTAGAAAATTTTTTTTTAAATTTTTTTTTTTAAATTTTTTTTCAAAATTTTTTTTCAAAATTTTTTTCGAAATTTTTTTCGAAAATTTTTTTCGAAAATTTTTTTTCGAAATTTTTTTCAAAATTTTTTAGAAAATTTTTTTTCAAAATTTTTTTCGAAAATTTTTTTTAAAATTTTTTTCAAAATTTTTTTCGAAAATATTTTTCAAAATTTTTTTCGAAAATTTTTTTAAAAAATTTTTTTCAAATTTTTTTTCGAAAATTTTTTCAAAATTTTTTAAAAATTTTTTTCGAAAATTTTTTTTAAAAATTTTTTTCGAAATTTTTTTTTTAAAAATTTTTTCGAAAATTTTTTTTAAAAATTTTTTTCGAAATTTTTTTTAAAAAATTTTTTTCGAAAATTTTTTTCCAAAATTTTTTTCGAAAATTTTTTTTCAAATTTTTTTTTGGAAATTTATTCAAAATTTTTTTCGAAAATTTTTTTTCTAAATTTTTTTCCAAAATTTTTTCAAAATTTTTTTCAAAATTTTTTTTCAAAATTTTTTTCGAAAATTTTTTTTCAAAATTTTTTTCGAAAATTTTTTTTCAAAATTTTTTTCGAAAATTTTTTTTCAAAATTTTTTTCAAAAATTTTTTTCGAAAATTTTTTTTGAAAATTTTTTTTCAAAATTTTTTTCGAAAATTTTTTTCAAAATTTTTTTCAAAATTTTTTTTGAAAATTTTTTTCGAAATTTTTTTTCAAAATTTTTTTCGAAAATTTTTTTTCGAAATTTTTTTCGAAAATTTTTTTTCGTAATTTCTTTCGAAAATTTTTTTCGAAAATGTTTTTTCGAAAATTTTTTCAAAAATTTTTTTTGAAATTTTTTTTCGAAAATTTTTTTGCAAAATTTTTTCTAAATTTTTTTTGAAAATTTTTTTTGAAATTTTTTTCAAAATTTTTTTCAATAATTTTTTTTCCAAATTTTTTTCGAAAATTTTTTTTCAAAATTTTTTTCGAAAATTTTATTCAAAATTTTTTTCGAAATTTGTTTTCAAAATTTTTTTCGAAATTTTTTTCAAAATTTTTTTCGAAAATTTTTTTCGAAATTTTTTTCGAAAATTTTTTTTCGAAATTTTTTTCGAAAATTTTTTTCAAAATTTTTTTCGAAATTTTTTTCGAAAATTTTTTTCGAAATTTTTTTCCAAATTTTTTTTCAAATTTTTTTTTGAAATTTTTTTTTCCAAAATTTTTTCAAAATTTTTTTTCGAAATTTTTTTCGAAATTTTTTTCAATATTTTTTTCGAAAATTTTTTTTCGAAATTTATTTCGAAAATTTTTTTCGAAAATTTTTTTTCGAAAATTTTTTTCAAAATTTTTTTCGAAAATTTTTTTTTGAAATTATTTTCGAAATTTTTTTTCAAAATTTTTTTTGAAAATTTTTTTCAAAATTTTTTTCGAAATTTTTTTTCAAAATTTTTTCGAAATTTTTTTTCAAAATTTTTTTCAAAAATTTTTTTTCAAAATTTTTTTAAAAAATTTTTTTTCAAAATTTTTTTCGAAAATTTTTTTTCCAAAATTTTTTCAAATTTTTTTTTCGAAATTTTTTTCGAAAATGTTTTTCAATATTTTTTTCAAAAAATTTTTTTCCAATATTTTTTCGAAACTTTTTTTGAAAATTTTTTTTGGAATTTTTTTTTCAAAATTTTTTTCGAATTTTTTTTTTCGAAATTTTTTTCGAAAATTTTTTTCAAATTTTTTTTCGAAAATTTTTTTTCTAAAATTTTTTTCAAAATTTTTTTCGAAAATTTTTTTTTGAAATTTTTTTCGAAAATTTTTTTGAAAATTTTTTTCGAAAAATTTTTTTGAAAATTTTTTTCGAAAATTTTTTTGAAAATTTTTTTCGAAATTTTTTTTCAAAATTTTTTTCGAAAATTTTTTTTCGAAATTTTTTTCGAAAATTTTTTTTCGTAATTTCTTTCGAAAATTTTTTTCGAAAATGTTTTTTCGAAAATTTTTTCAAAAATTTTTTTTGAAATTTTTTTTCGAAAATTTTTTTTGCAAAATTTTTTCTAAATTTTTTTTGAAAATTTTTTCGAAATTTTTTTCAAAATTTTTTTCAATAATTTTTTTTCCAAATTTTTTTCGAAAATTTTTTTTCAAAATTTTTTTCGAAAATTTTTTTCAAAATTTTTTTCGAAATTTGTTTTCAAAATTTTTTTTGAAATTTTTTTTCGAAATTTTTTTCGAAAATTTTTTTTGGAATTTTTTTCGAAAATTTTTTTTCGAAATTTTTTTCGAAAATTTTTTTCGAAATTTTTTTCGAAATTTTTTTCGAAAATTTTTTTCGAAATTTTTTCCCAAATTTTTTTTCAAAATTTTTTTCGAAATTTTTTTTTCCAAAATTTTTTCAAAATTTTTTTTCGAAATTTTTTCCGAAAATTTTTTTCAATATTTTTTTCGAAAATTTTTTTTCGAAATTTATTTCGAAATTTTTTTCGAAAATTTTTTCGAAAATTTTTTTCAAAATTTTTTCGAATTTTTTTTCGAAAATTTTTTTCGAAATTTTTTTTCGAAATTTTTTTTGCAAATTTTTTTTCAAAATTTTTTTCGAAAATTTTTTCTCGAATTTTTTTTATCTATTTTCGAAAAAATTTTTTCGAAATTTTTTTTCGAAAATTTTTTTTCGAAAATTTTTTTAAAAATTTTTTTCGAAAGTTTTTTTCAATTTTTTTTTTGAAAATTTTTTTCCAAATTTTTTTCGAAAATTTTTTTCAAAATTTTTTTCGAAAAATTTTTTTCCAAAATTTTTTCGAAAATTTTTTTGAAAATTTTTTTCGAAAATTTTTTTTCGAAATTTTTTTCAAAAATTTTTTTGAAATATTTTTTTCGAAAAATTTTTTTGAAAATTTTTTTCGAAAATTTTGTTGAAAATTTTTTTCGAAATTTTTTTTCAAAATTTTTTTCGAAAATTTTTTTCGAAATTTTTTTCGAAAATTTTTTTTCGAAATTTTTTTCGAAAATTTTTTTCAAAATTTTTTTTCCAAATTTTTTTCAAAATTTTTTTCAAAATTTTTTTCGAAAATTTTTTTTCGAAATTTTTTTCGAAAATTTTTTTTCGAAATTTTTTTCGAAAATTTTTTTCAAAATTTTTTTTCCAAATTTTTTTTCAAAATTTTTTTCGAAAATTTTTTTTCAAAAATTTTTTTCAAAAATTTTTTTCGAATTTTTTTTCGAAATTTCTTTAGAAAATTTTTTTCGAAATTTTTTTTCAAAATTTTTTTCAAAAATTTTTTTTCGAAATTTTTTTCAAAATTTTTTACGAATTTTCGAAAATTTTTTTCAAATTTTTTTTCGAAAAATTTTTTTACAAAATTTTTTCGAAAATTTTTTTGAAAATTTTTTTTCGAAAATTTTTTTTCAAAATTTTTTTCGAAAATTTTTTTTCGAAATTTTTTCGGAAAATTTTTTTGAAAATTTTTTTCAAAAAATTTTTTTGAAAATTTTTTTCAAAAAATTTTTTTGAAAATTTTTTTCGAATATTTTTTTGAAAATTTTTTTTCCAAAATTTTTTTTCGAAATTTTTTTCGAAAATTTTTTTCAATATTTTTTTCGAAAAATTTTTTTCCAAAATTTTGTCGAAAATTTTTTTGAAAATTTTTTTCGAAATTTTTTTCGAAAATTTTTTTTCGAAAATTTTTTTTCGAAAATCTTTCTCAAAATTATTTCAGAAAATCTTTTCGAAAATTTTTTTAAAATTTTTTTTCGAAGTTTTTTTTCAAATTTTTTTTTGAAAATTTTTTTCCAAAATTTTTTCGAAACTTTTTTTCAAAATTTTTTTCGAAATTTTTTTCAAAATTTTTTTCGAAAATTTTTTCGAAAATTTTTTTCAAAATTTTTTTCGAAATTTTTTTCGAAAATTTTTTTTCGATATTTTTTTTGAAAATTTTTTTGAAAATGTTTTTCAAAAAATTTTTTTGAAAATTTTTTTCGAAAATTTTTTTGAAAATTTTTTTCGAAATTTTTTTTCAAAATTTTTTTCGAAAATTTTTTTTTGGAAATTTTTTTCAAACTTTTTTCGATAATTTTTTTTCAAAATTTTTTTCGGAAAGTTTCTTTCAAATTTTTTTTTGGAAATTTTTTTCAAAATTTTTTTTGAAAATTTATTTTCATTATTTTTTTTCAAATTTTTTTCAAATTTTTTTTTTCATATTTTTTTTCAAAATTTTTTTCAAAATTTTTTTTTCAAAATTTTTTTCGAAAATTTTTTACAAAATTTTTTTCGAAAATTTTTTTCGAAAATTTTTTTTCAAAATTTTTTTCGAAAATTTTTTTTCATAAGTTTTTTCGAAAATCTTTTTAAAAAATTTTTTTCAAAATTTTTTTCAAAATTTTTTTCGAAAATTTTTTTCAAAATTTTTTTAAAAATTTTTTTCGAAAATTTTTTTTCAAAATGTTTTTCGAAAATTTTTTTCAAAATTTTTTTTGGAAATTTTTTTCAAAATATTTTTCAAAATTTTTTTTTCAAAATTTTTTTGAAAATTTTTTTCATGATTTTTTTCAAAATTTTTTTCAAAAATTTTTTTTTCAAAATTTTTTTCGAAAATGTTTTTTCAAAATTTTTTTTAAATTTTTTTCAAAATTTTTTTCGAAATTTTTTTCGAAATTTTTTTTCGAAATTTTTTTCGAAATTTTTTTCGAAATTTTTTTCGAAATTTTTTTCGAAAATTTTTTTTCCAAAGTTTTTTCGAAAATTTTTTTCAAAATTTATTTCGAAAATTTTTTTAAAATTTTTTTTTTAAATTTCCTTCGAAATTTTTTTCGAAAATGTTTTTGAAAATTTTTTTGAAATTTTTTTTCGAAATTTTTTTTCAAACTTTTTTTCGAAAATTTTTTTTCTAAAATTTTTTTGATAATTTCCTTGATTATTTTTTTCGAAATTTGTTTTTCGAAATTTTTTTCGAAAATTTTTTTCAAAATTTTGTTCGAAAATTTTTTTTCCAAAATTTTTTTCGAAAATTTTTTTTCGAAATTTTTTTCCAAAATTTTTTTCAAAATTTTTTTCGAAATTTTTTTTTCAAAATTTTTTTTTGAAATTTTTTTTCAAAATTTTTTTCGAAAATTTTTTTCAAATTTTTTTTTCAAGATTTTTTTCAAAATTTTTTTCAAAATTTATTTTTCAAAATTTTTTTCAAAAATTTTTTTCGAAATTTTTTTCGAAAATTTTTTTCGAAAATTTTTTTTCGAAATTTTTTTCAAAATTTTTTAGAAAATTTTTTTTCAAAATTTTTTTCGAAAATTTTTTTAAAAATTTTTTTCAAAATTTTTTTCGAAAATATTTTTCAAAATTTTTTTCGAAAATTTTTTTAAAAAATTTTTTTCAAATTTTTTTTCGAAAATTTTTTCAAAATTTTTTAAAAATTTTTTTCGAAAATTTTTTTTAAAAATTTTTTTCGAAATTTTTTTTTTAAAAATTTTTTCGAAAATTTTTTTTAAAAATTTTTTTCGAAATTTTTTTTAAAAATTTTTTTTCGAAAATTTTTTTCCAAAATTTTTTTCGAAAATTTTTTTTCAAATTTTTTTTTGGAAATTTTTTCAAAATTTTTTTCGAAAATTTTTTTTCTAAATTTTTTTCCAAAATTTTTTCAAAATTTTTTTCAAAATTTTTTTTCAAAATTTTTTTTGAAAATTTTTTTTCAAAATTTTTTTCGAAAATTTTTTTTCAAAATTTTTTTCGAAAATTTTTTTTCAAAATTTTTTTCAAAAATTTTTTTCGAAAATTTTTTTTGAAAATTTTTTTTCAAAATTTTTTTCGAAAATTTTTTTCAAAATTTTTTTCAAAAATTTTTTTTCAAAATTTTTTTCAAAATTTATTTCGAAATTTTTTTTCAAAATTTTTTTCGAAAATTTTTTCGAAATTTTTTTCGAAAATATTTTTCGAAAATTTTTTTTCGAAATTTTTTTCAAAATTTTTTTCGAAATTTTTTTCAAAAATTTTTTTCAAAATTTTTTTCAAATTATTTTTCAAAATTTTTTCCAAAAATTTTTTTTTGAAATTTTTTCAAAATTTTTTTCGAAAATGTTTTTTTCGAAAATTTTTTTCGAAAATTTTTTTTTCAAAATTTTTTCCAAAAATTTTTTTTTGAAATTTTTTCAAATTTTTTTTTCGAAAATTTTTTTTCAAATTTTTTTTTCGAATATTTTTTCGAAAATTTTTTTTCAAAATTTTTTTCAAAAATTTTTTTTTGAAATTTTTTTCAAAATGTTTTTCCAAAATTTTTTTCGAAAATTTTTTTTCAAAATTTTTTTCGAAAATTTTTTTTTGAAATTTTTTTCAAAATTTTTTTCGAAATTTTTTTCGAAATTTTTTTCGAAATTTTTTTCGAAACTTTTTTCGAAAATTTCTTTTCGAAATTTTTTTCAAAATTTTTTTCAAAATTTTTTTCGAAAATATTTTTCGAAAATTTTTTTTCAATATTTTTTTTTAAATGTTTTTCGAAAATTTTTTTCAAAATTTTTTTTCAAAATTTTTTTCAAAATTTTTTTCAAAACTTTTTTTTCAAAATTTTTTTCAAAAATTTTTTTCGAAATTTTTTTCAAAAATTTTTTTCGAAAATTTTTTTTCGAAATTTTTTTCAAAATTTTTTAGAAAATGTTTTTTCAAAATTTTTTTTAAAAATTTTTTTCGAAAATTTTTTTTCAAAATTTTTTTCAAAATTTTTTTCGAAAATTTTTTTCAAAATTTTTTTCGAAAATTTTTTTAAAAAATTTTTTTCAAAATTTTTTTCGAAACTTTTTTTCAAAATTTTTTTCGAAATTTTTTTTCAAAATTTTTTTCGAAAATTTTTTCGAAAATTTTTTTCAAAATTTTTTTCGAAATTTTTTTCGAAAATTTTTTTTCGATATTTTTTTTGAAAATTTTTTTGAAAATGTTTTTCAAAAAATTTTTTTGAAAATTTTTTTCGAAAATTTTTTTGAAAATTTTTTTCGAAATTTTTTTTCAAAATTTTTTTCGAAAATTTTTTTTTGGAAATTTTTTTCGAAAATTTTTTTTCGAAATTTTTTCCAAAATTTTTTTTCAAAATTTTTTTTCCAAATTTTTTTTCAAAATTTTTTTCGAAAATTTTTTTCGAAATTTTTTTTCAAAATTTTTTTCAAAATTTTTTTTTCCAAATTTTTTTCGAAAATTTTTTTAAAAATTTTTTTCGAAATTTTTTTCGAAAATTTTTTTTCAAAATTTTTTTCGAAAATTTTTTTCATGATTTTTTTCGAAATTTTTTTTCAAAATTTTTTCAAAATTTTTTTCAAAATTTTTTTCGAATTTTTTTTTTCGAATTTTTTTTCGAAATTTTTTTTTCAAATTTTTTTCGAAAATTTTTTTCAAAATTTTTTTCGAAATTTTTTTCGAAAATTTTTTTTGAATTTTTTTTTCCAAATTTTTTTTCAAAATTTTTTTCGAAAATTTTTTTTCCAAAATTTTTTCAAAATTTTTTTTCGAAATTTTTTTCGAAAATTTTTTTCAATATTTTTTTCGAAAAATTTTTTTTCAAAATTTTTTTCAAAAATTTTTTTTCGAAATTTTTTTCGAAAATTTTTTTCAAAATTTTTTACGAATTTTCGAAAATTTTTTTCAAATTTTTTTTCGAAAAATTTTTTTACAAAATTTTTTCGAAAATTTTTTTGAAAATTTTTTTTCGAAAATTTTTTTTCAAAATTTTTTTCGAAAATTTTTTTTCGAAATTTTTTCCGAAAATTTTTTTGAAAATTTTTTTCAAAAAATTTTTTTGAAAATTTTTTTCGAATATTTTTTTGAAAATTTTTTTTCCAAAATTTTTTCAAAATTTTTTTTCGAAATTTTTTTCGAAAATTTTTTTCAATATTTTTTTCGAAAAATTTTTTTCCAAAATTTTGTCGAAAATTTTTTTGAAAATTTTTTTCGAAATTTTTTTCGAAAATTTTTTTTCGAAAATTTTTTTTCGAAAATCTTTCTCAAAATTATTTCAGAAAATCTTTTCGAAAATTTTTTTAAAATTTTTTTTCGAAGTTTTTTTTCAAATTTTTTTTGAAAATTTTTTTCCAAAATTTTTTCGAAACTTTTTTTCAAAATTTTTTTCGAAATTTTTTTCAAAATTTTTTTCGAAAATTTTTTCGAAAATTTTTTTCAAAATTTTTTTCGAAATTTTTTTCGAAAATTTTTTTTCGATATTTTTTTTGAAAATTTTTTTGAAAATGTTTTTCAGAAAATTTTTTTGAAAATTTTTTTCGAAAATTTTTTTGAAAATTTTTTTCGAAATTTTTTTTCAAAATTTTTTTCGAAAATTTTTTTTTGGAAAATTTTTTCAAACTTTTTTCGATAATTTTTTTTCAAAATTTTTTTCGGAAAGTTTCTTTCAAAATTTTTTTTGGAAATTTTTTTCAAAATTTTTTTTGAAAATTTATTTTCATTATTTTTTTTCAAATTTTTTTCAAATTTTTTTTTTCATATTTTTTTTCAAAATTTTTTTCAAAATTTTTTTTTCAAAATTTTTTTCGAAAATTTTTTACAAAATTTTTTTCGAAAATTTTTTTCGAAAATTTTTTTTCAAAATTTTTTTCGAAAATTTTTTTTCATAAGTTTTTTCGAAAATCTTTTTAAAAAATTTTTTTCAAAATATTTTTCAAAATTTTTTTTTCAAAATTTTTTTGAAAATTTTTTTCATGATTTTTTTCAAAATTTTTTTCAAAAATTTTTTTTTCAAAATTTTTTTCGAAAATGTTTTTTCAAAATTTTTTTTAAATTTTTTTCAAAATTTTTTTCGAAATTTTTTTCGAAATTTTTTTTCGAAATTTTTTTCGAAATTTTTTTCGAAATTTTTTTCGAAATTTTTTTCGAAAATTTTTTTTCCAAAGTTTTTTCGAAAATTTTTTTCAAAATTTATTTCGAAAATTTTTTTAAAAATTTTTTTTTAAATTTCCTTCGAAATTTTTTTCGAAAATGTTTTTGAAAATTTTTTTGAAATTTTTTTTCGAAATTTTTTTTCAAACTTTTTTTCGAAAATTTTTTTTCTAAAATTTTTTTGATAATATCCTTGATTATTTTTTTCGAAATTTGTTTTTCGAAATTTTTTTCGAAAATTTTTTTCAAAATTTTGTTCGAAAATTTTTTTTCCAAAATTTTTTTCGAAAATTTTTTTTCGAAATTTTTTTCCAAAATTTTTTTCAAAATTTTTTTCGAAATTTTTTTTTCAAAATTTTTTTTTGAAATTTTTTTTCAAAATTTTTTTCGAAAATTTTTTTTCCAAATTTTTTTTGGAAATTTTTTTCAAAATTTTTTTCGAAAATTTTTTTTCAAAATTTTTTTTTAAATTTTTTTTCAAAATTTTTTTCGAAAATTTTTTTCAAATTTTTTTTTCAAGATTTTTTTCAAAATTTTTTTCAAAATTTTTTTTTCAAAATTTTTTTCAAAAATTTTTTTCGAAATTTTTTTCGAAAATTTTTTTCGAAAATTTTTTTTCGAAATTTTTTTCAAAATTTTTTAGAAAATTTTTTTTCAAAATTTTTTTCGAAAATTTTTTTTAAAATTTTTTTCAAAATTTTTTTCGAAAATATTTTTCAAAATTTTTTTCGAAAATTTTTTTAAAAAATTTTTTTCAAATTTTTTTTCGAAAATTTTTTCAAAATTTTTTAAAAATTTTTTTCGAAAATTTTTTTTAAAAATTTTTTTCGAAATTTATTTTTTAAAATTTTTTCGAAAATTTTTTTTAAAAATTTTTTTCGAAATTTTTTTTAAAAAATTTTTTTCGAAAATTTTTTTCCAAAATTTTTTTCGAAAATTTTTTTCAATATTTTTTTCGAAAAATTTTTTTTCAAAATTTTTTTCAAAAATTTTTTTTCGAAATTTTTTTCGAAAATTTTTTTCAAAATTTTTTACGAATTTTCGAAAATTTTTTTCAAATTTTTTTTCGAAAAATTTTTTTACAAAATTTTTTCGAAAATTTTTTTGAAAATTTTTTTTCAAAATTTTTTTCGAAAATTTTTTTTCGAAATTTTTTCCGAAAATTTTTTTGAAAATTTTTTTCAAAAAATTTTTTTGAAAATTTTTTTCGAATATTTTTTTGAAAATTTTTTTTCCAAAATTTTTTCAAAATTTTTTTTCGAAATTTTTTTCGAAAATTTTTTTCAATATTTTTTTTGAAAAATTTTTTTCCAAAATTTTGTCGAAAATTTTTTTGAAAATTTTTTTCGAAATTTTTTTCGAAAATTTTTTTTCGAAAATTTTTTTTCGAAAATCTTTCTCAAAATTATTTCAGAAAATCTTTTCGAAAATTTTTTTAAAATTTTTTTTCGAAGTTTTTTTTCAAATTTTTTTTGAAAATTTTTTTCCAAAATTTTTTCGAAACTTTTTTTCAAAATTTTTTTCGAAATTTTTTTCAAAATTTTTTTCGAAAATTTTTTCGAAAATATTTTTCAAAATTTTTTTCGAAATTTTTTTCGAAAATTTTTTTTCGATATTTTTTTTGAAAATTTTTTTGAAAATGTTTTTCAGAAAATTTTTTTGAAAATTTTTTTCGAAAATTTTTTTGAAAATTTTTTTCGAAATTTTTTTTCAAAATTTTTTTCGAAAATTTTTTTTTGGAAAATTTTTTCAAACTTTTTTCGATAATTTTTTTTCAAAATTTTTTTCGGAAAGTTTCTTTCAAAATTTTTTTTGGAAATTTTTTTCAAAATTTTTTTTGAAAATTTATTTTCATTATTTTTTTTCAAATTTTTTTCAAATTTTTTTTTTCATATTTTTTTTCAAAATTTTTTTCAAAATTTTTTTTTCAAAATTTTTTTCGAAAATTTTTTACAAAATTTTTTTCGAAAATTTTTTTCTAAAATTTTTTTTCAAAATTTTTTTCGAAAATTTTTTTTCATAAGTTTTTTCGAAAATCTTTTTAAAAAATTTTTTTCAAAATTTTTTTCAAAATTTTTTTCGAAAATTTTTTTCAAAATTTTTTTAAAAATTTTTTTCGAAAATTTTTTTTCAAAATGTTTTTCGAAAATTTTTTTCAAAATTTTTTTTGGAAATTTTTTTCAAAATATTTTTCAAAATTTTTTTTTCAAAATTTTTTTGAAAATTTTTTTCATGATTTTTTTCAAAATTTTTTTCAAAAATTTTTTTTTCAAAATTTTTTTCGAAAATGTTTTTTCAAAATTTTTTTTAAATTTTTTTCAAAATTTTTTTCGAAATTTTTTTCGAAATTTTTTTTCGAAATTTTTTTCGAAATTTTTTTCGAAATTTTTTTCGAAATTTTTTTCGAAAATTTTTTTTCCAAAGTTTTTTCGAAAATTTTTTTCAAAATTTATTTCGAAAATTTTTTTAAAAATTTTTTTTTAAATTTCCTTCGAAATTTTTTTCGAAAATGTTTTTGAAAATTTTTTTGAAATTTTTTTTCGAAATTTTTTTTCAAACTTTTTTTCGAAAATTTTTTTTCTAAAATTTTTTTGATAATTTCCTTGATTATTTTTTTCGAAATTTGTTTTTCGAAATTTTTTTCGAAAATTTTTTTCAAAATTTTGTTCGAAAATTTTTTTTCCAAAATTTTTTTCGAAAATTTTTTTTCGAAATTTTTTTTTGAAATTTTTTTTCAAAATTTTTTTCGAAAATTTTTTTTCCAAATTTTTTTTGGAAATTTTTTTCAAAATTTTTTTCGAAAATTTTTTTTCAAAATTTTTTTTAAAATTTTTTTTCAAAATTTTTTTCGAAAATTTTTTTCAAATTTTTTTTTCAAGATTTTTTTCAAAATTTTTTTCAAAATTTTTTTTTCAAAATTTTTTTCAAAAATTTTTTTCGAAATTTTTTTCGAAAATTTTTTTCGAAAATTTTTTTTCGAAATTTTTTTCAAAATTTTTTAGAAAATTTTTTTTCAAAATTTTTTTCGAAAATTTTTTTAAAAATTTTTTTCAAAATTTTTTTCGAAAATATTTTTCAAAATTTTTTTCGAAAATTTTTTTAAAAAATTTTTTTCAAATTTTTTTTCGAAAATTTTTTCAAAATTTTTTAAAAATTTTTTTCGAAAATTTTTTTTAAAAATTTTTTTCGAAATTTATTTTTTAAAATTTTTTCGAAAATTTTTTTTAAAAATTTTTTTCGAAATTTTTTTTAAAAAATTTTTTTCGAAAATTTTTTTCCAAAATTCTTTTCGAAAATTTTTTTTCAAATTTTTTTTTGGAAATTTTTTCAAAATTTTTTTCGAAAATTTTTTTTCTAAATTTTTTTCCAAAATTTTTTCAAAATTTTTTTCAAAATTTTTTTTCAAAATTTTTTTCGAAAATTTTTTTTCAAAATTTTTTTCGAAAATTTTTTTTCAAAATTTTTTTCGAAAATTTTTTTTCAAAATTTTTTTCAAAAATTTTTTTCGAAAATTTTTTTTGAAAATTTTTTTTCAAAATTTTTTTCGAAAATTTTTTTCAAAATTTTTTTCAAAAATTTTTTTTCAAAATTTTTTTCAAAATTTATTTCGAAATTTTTTTTCAAAATTTTTTTCGAAAATTTTTTCGAAATTTTTTTCGAAAATATTTTTCGAAAATTTTTTTTCGAAATTTTTTTCAAAATTTTTTTCGAAATTTTTTTCAAAAATTTTTTTCAAAATGTTTTTCAAATTATTTTTCAAAATTTTTTCCAAAAATTTTTTTTTGAAATTTTTTCAAAATTTTTTTCGAAAATGTTTTTTTCGAAAATTTTTTTCGAAAATTTTTTTTTCAAAATTTTTTCCAAAAATTTTTTTTTGAAATTTTTTCAAAATTTTTTTTCGAAAATTTTTTTTCAAAATTTTTTTTCGAATATTTTTTCGAAAATTTTTTTTCAAAATTTTTTTCAAAAATTTTTTTTTGAAATTTTTTTCAAAATTTTTTTCCAAAATTTTTTTCGAAAATTTTTTTTTAAAATTTTTTTCGAAAATTTTTTTTTGAAATTTTTTTCAAAATTTTTTTCGAAATTTTTTTCGAAATTTTTTTCGAAATTTTTTTCGAAACTTTTTTCGAAAATTTCTTTTCGAAATTTTTTTCAAAATTTTTTTCAAAATTTTTTTCGAAAATTTTTTTCGAAAATTTTTTTTCAATATTTTTTTTAAATGTTTTTCGAAAATTTTTTTCAAAATTTTTTTTCAAAATTTTTTTCAAAATTTTTTTCAAAACTTTTTTTTCAAAATTTTTTTCAAAAATTTTTTTCGAAATTTTTTTCAAAAATTTTTTTCGAAAATTTTTTTTCGAAATTTTTTTCAAAATTTTTTAGAAAATGTTTTTTCAAAATTTTTTTTAAAAATTTTTTTCGAAAATTTTTTTTCAAAATTTTTTTCAAAATTTTTTTCAAAATTTTTTTCAAAATTTTTTTCGAAAATTTTTTTCAAAATTTTTTTCGAAAATTTTTTTAAAAAATTTTTTTCAAAATTTTTTTCGAAACTTTTTTTCAAAATTTTTTTCGAAATTTTTTTTCAAAATTTTTTTCGAAAATTTTTTCGAAAATTTTTTTCAAAATTTTTTTCGAAATTTTTTTCGAAAATTTTTTTTCGATATTTTTTTTGAAAATTTTTTTGAAAATGTTTTTCAAAAAATTTTTTTGAAAATTTTTTTCGAAAATTTTTTTGAAAATTTTTTTCGAAATTTTTTTTCAAAATTTTTTTCGAAAATTTTTTTTTGGAAATTTTTTTCGAAAATTTTTTTTCGAAATTTTTTTCAAAATTTTTTTTCAAAATTTTTTTTCCAAATTTTTTTTCAAAATTTTTTTCGAAAATTTTTTTCGAAATTTTTTTTCAAAATTTTTTTCAAAATTTTTTTTTCCAAATTTTTTTCGAAAATTTTTTTAAAAATTTTTTTCGAAATTTTTTTCGAAAATTTTTTTTCAAAATTTTTTTCGAAAATTTTTTTTCAAAATTTTTTTCGAAAATTTTATTCAAAATTTTTTTCGAAATTTGTTTTCAAAATTTTTTTCGAAATTTTTTTTCAAAATTTTTTTCGAAAATTTTTTTCGAAATTTTTTTCGAAAATTTTTTTTCGAAATTTATTTCGAAAATTTTTTTCGAAAATTTTTTTTCGAAAATTTTTTTCAAAATTTTTTTCGAAATTTTTTTTTTGAAATTATTTTCGAAATTTTTTTTCAAAATTTTTTTTGAAAATTTTTTTCAAAATTTTTTTCGAAATTTTTTTTCAAAATTTTTTCGAAATTTTTTTTCAAAATTTTTTTCAAAAATTTTTTTTCAAAATTTTTTTCGAAAATTTTTTTTCCAAAATTTTTTCAAATTTTTTTTTCGAAATTTTTTTCGAAAATGTTTTTCAATATTTTTTTCGAAAAATTTTTTTCCAATATTTTTTCGAAACTTTTTTTGAAAATTTTTTTTGGAATTTTTTTTTCAAAATTTTTTTCGAATTTTTTTTTCGAAATTTTTTTCGAAAATTTTTTTCAAATTTTTTTTCGAAAATTTTTTTTCTAAAATTTTTTTTTGAAATTTTTTTCGAAAATTTTTTTGAAAATTTTTTTCGAAAAATTTTTTTGAAAATTTTTTTCGAAAATTTTTTTGAAAATTTTTTTCGAAATTTTTTTTCAAAATTTTTTTCGAAAATTTTTTTTCGAAATTTTTTTCGAAAATTTTTTTTCGTAATTTCTTTCGAAAATTTTTTTCGAAAATGTTTTTTCGAAAATTTTTTCAAAAATTTTTTTTGAAATTTTTTTTCGAAAATTTTTTTTGCAAAATTTTTTCTAAATTTTTTTTGAAAATTTTTTTCGAAATTTTTTTCAAAATTTTTTTCAATAATTTTTTTTCAAAATTTTTTTCGAAAATTTTTTTTCAAAATTTTTTTCGAAAATTTTTTTCAAAATTTTTTTCGAAATTTGTTTTCAAAATTTTTTTTGAAATTTTTTTTCGAAATTTTTTTCGAAAATTTTTTTCGAAATTTTTTTCGAAAATTTTTTTTCGAAATTTTTTTCGAAAATTTTTTTCGAAATTTTTTTCGAAATTTTTTTCGAAAATTTTTTTCGAAATTTTTTCCCAAATTTTTTTTTAAAATTTTTTTCGAAATTTTTTTTTCCAAAATTTTTTCAAAATTTTTTTTCGAAATTTTTTTCGAAAATTTTTTTCAATATTTTCTTCGAAAATTTTTTTTTGAAATTTATTTCGAAATTTTTTTCGAAAATTTTTTTTCGAAATTTTTTTCGAAATTTTTTTTCAAAATTTTTTTCAAATTTTTTTTCGAAAATTTTTTTCGAAATTTTTTTTCGAAATTTTTTTTCGAAATTTTTTTTCGAAATTTTTTTTCAAAATTTTTTTCGAAAATTTTTTCTCGAATTTTTTTATCTATTTTCGAAAAAATTTTTTCGAAATTTTTTTTCGAAAATTTTTTTAGAAATTTTTTTCGAAAGTTTTTTTCAATTTTTTTTTGAAAATTTTTTTCCAAAATTTTTTCGAAAATTTTTTTCAAAATTTTTTTCAAAATTTTTTTTCAAAATTTTTTCAAAAATTTTTTTTCAAAATTTTTTTAGAAAATTTTTTTAAAAATTTTTTTCGAAATTTTTTTCGAAAATTTTTTTCAAAATTTTTTTCGAAAATTTTTTTTCCAAAATTTTTTCGAAAATTTTTTTGAAAATTTTTTTCGAAAATTTTTTTTCGAAATTTTTTTCAAAAATTTTTTTGAAATATTTTTTTCGAAAAATTTTTTTGAAAATTTTTTTCGAAAATTTTGTTGAAAATTTTTTTCGAAATTTTTTTTCAAAGTTTTTTTCGAAAATTTTTTTCGAAATTTTTTTCGAAAATTTTTTTTCGAAATTTTTTTCGAAAATTTTTTTCAAAATTTTTTTTCCAAATTTTTTTCAAAATTTTTTTCGAAAATTTTTTTTCAAAATTTTTTTAAAAATTTTTTTCGAAAATTTTTTTTCGAAAATTTTTTTTCGAAATTTCTTTTGAAAATTTTTTTCGAAAATTTTTTTTCGGTAGTTTTTTCGAAAATTTTTTTGAAAATTTTTTTCGAAATTTTTTTTCAAAATTTTTTTCGAAAATTTTTTTTCGAAATTTTTTTCGAAAATTTTTTTCAAAATTTTTTTCGAAATTTTGTTCGAAAATTTTTTTAAAAATTTTTTTCGAAAATTATTTTTCGAAATTTTTTTCGAAAATTTTTTGAAAATTTTTTTCAAAAAGTTTTTTTAAAAATTTTTTTCAAAAAATTTTTTTAAAAATTTTTTTCGAAAATTTTTTTGAAAATTTTTTTCGAAATTTTTTTTCAAAATTTTTTTCAAAATTTTTTTTCAAAATTTTTTTCAAAATTTTTTTCGAAAATTTTTTTTCGAAATTTTTTTCGAAAATTTTTTTTCGAAATTTTTTTCGAAAATTTTTTTCAAAATTTTTTTTCCAAATTTTTTTTCAAAATTTTTTTCGAAAATTTTTTTTCAAACATTTTTTTCAAAAATTTTTTTCGAATTTTTTTCGAAATTTCTTTAGAAAATTTTTTTCGAAATTTTTTTTCAAAATTTTTTTCGAAAATTTTTTTTCGAAATTTTTTTCGAAAATTTTTTTCAAAATTTTTTACGAATTTTCGAAAATTTTTTTCAAATTTTTTTTCGAAAAATTTTTTTCCAAAATTTTTTCGAAAATTTTTTTGAAAATTTTTTTTCGAAAATTTTTTTTCAAAATTTTTTTCGAAAATTTTTTTTCGAAATTTTTTCCGAAAATTTTTTTGAAAATTTTTTTCAAAAAATTTTTTTGAAAATTTTTTTCGAATATTTTTTTGAAAATTTTTTTTCCAAAATTTTTTCAAAATTTTTTTTCGAAATTTTTTTCCAAAATTTTGTCGAAAATTTTTTTGAAAATTTTTTTCGAAATTTTTTTCGAAAATTTTTTTTCGAAAATCTTTCTCAAAATTATTTCAGAAAATCTTTTCGAAAATTTTTTTAAAATTTTTTTTCGAAGTTTTTTTTCAAATTTTTTTTTGAAAATTTTTTTCCAAAATTTTTTCGAAACTTTTTTTCAAAATTTTTTTAGAAATTTTTTTCAAAATTTTTTTCGAAAATTTTTTCGAAAATTTTTTTTAAAATTTTTTTCGAAATTTTTTTCGAAAATTTTTTTTCGATATTTTTTTTGAAAATTTTTTTGAAAATGTTTTTCAAAAAATTTTTTTGAAAATTTTTTTCGAAAATTTTTTTGAAAATTTTTTTCGAAATTTTTTTTCAAAATTTTTTTCGAAAATTTTTTTTTGTAAATTTTTTTCAAACTTTTTTCGATAATTTTTTTTCAAAATTTTTTTCGGAAAGTTTCTTTCAAAATTTTTTTTGGAAATTTTTTTCAAAATTTTTTTTGAAAATTTATTTTCATTATTTTTTTTCAAATTTTTTTCAAATTTTTTTTTTCATATTTTTTTTCAAAATTTTTTTAGAAAATTTTTTTAAAAATTTTTTTCGAAATTTTTTTCGAAAATTTTTATCAAAATTTTTTTCGAAAATTTTTTTTCCAAAATTTTTTCGAAAATTTTTTTGAAAATTTTTTTCGAAAATTTTTTTCGAAAATTTTTTTTCGAAATTTTTTTCAAAAATTTTTTTGAAATATTTTTTTCGAAAAATTTTTTTTGAAAATTTTTTTCGAAAATTTTGTTGAAAATTTTTTTCGAAATTTTTTTTCAAAATTTTTTTCGAAAATTTTTTTCGAAATTTTTTTCGAAAATTTTTTTTCGAAATTTTTTTCGAAAATTTTTTTCAAATTTTTTTTTCCAAATTTTTTTCAAAATTTTTTTCGAAAATTTTTTTTCAAAATTTTTTTAAAAATTTTTTTCGAAAATTTTTTTTCGAAAATTTTTTTTCGAAATTTCTTTCGAAAATTTTTTTCGAAAATTTTTTTTCGGAAGTTTTTTCGAAAATTTTTTTGAAAATTTTTTTCGAAATTTTTTTTCAAAATTTTTTTCGAAAATTTTTTTTCGAAATTTTTTTCGAAAATTTTTTTCAAAATTTTTTTCGAAATTTTGTTCGAAAATTTTTTTAAAAATTTTTTTCGAAAATTATTTTTCGAAATTTTTTTCGAAAATTTTTTTGAAAATTTTTTTCAAAAAATTTTTTTAAAAATTTTTTTCAAAAAATTTTTTTAAAAATTTTTTTCGAAAATTTTTTTGAAAATTTTTTTCGAAATTTTTTTTCAAAATTTTTTTCAAAATTTTTTTTCAAAATTTTTTTCAAAATTTTTTTCGAAAATTTTTTTTCGAAATTTTTTTCGAAAATTTTTTTTCGAAATTTTTTTCGAAAATTTTTTTCAAAATTTTTTTTCCAAATTTTTTTTCAAAATTTTTTTCGAAAATTTTTTTTCAAACATTTTTTTCAAAAATTTTTTTCGAATTTTTTTCGAAATTTCTTTAGAAAATTTTTTTCGAAATTTTTTTTAAAAATTTTTTTCGAAAATTTTTTTTCGAAATTTTTTTCGAAAATTTTTTTCAAAATTTTTTACGAATTTTCGAAAATTTTTTTCAAATTTTTTTTCGAAAAATTTTTTTCCAAAATTTTTTCGAAAATTTTTTTGAAAATTTTTTTTCGAAAATTTTTTTTCAAAATTTTTTTCGAAAATTTTTTTGAAAATTTTTTTGAAAATTTTTTTCGAAATTTTTTTCGAAAATTTTTTTTCGAAAATCTTTCTCAAAATTATTTCAGAAAATCTTTTCGAAAATTTTTTTAAAATTTTTTTTCGAAGTTTTTTTTCAAATTTTTTTTTGAAAATTTTTTTCCAAAATTTTTTCGAAACTTTTTTTCAAAATTTTTTTCGAAATTTTTTTCAAAATGTTTTTCGAAAATTTTTTCGAAAATTTTTTTCAAAATTTTTTTCGAAATTTTTTTCGAAAATTTTTTTTCGATATTTTTTTTTTAAAATGTTTTTGAAAATGATTTTCAAAAAATTTTTTTGAAAATTTTTTTCGAAAATTTTTTTGAAAATTTTTTTCGAAATTTTTTTTCAAAATTTTTTTCGAAAATTTTTTTTTGGAAATTTTTTTCAAACTTTTTTCGATAATTTTTTTTCAAAATTTTTTTCGGAAAGTTTCTTTCAAAATTTTTTTTGGAAATTTTTTTCAAAATTTTTTTTGAAAATTTATTTTCATTATTTTTTTTCAAATTTTTTTCAAATTTTTTTTTTCATATTTTTTTTCATATTTTTTTTCAAAATTTTTTTCAAAATTTTTTTTTCAAAATTTTTTTCGAAAATTTTTTACAAAATTTTTTTCGAAAATTTTTTTCGAAAATTTTTTTTCAAAATTTTTTTCGAAAATTTTTTTTCATAATTTTTTTCGAAAATCTTTTTAAAAAATTTTTTTCAAAATTTTTTTCAAAATTTTTTTCGAAAATTTTTTTCAAAATTTTTTTAAAAATTTTTTTCGAAAATCTTTTTTCAAAATGTTTTTCGAAAATTTTTTTCAAAATTTTTTTCAAAATATTTTTCAAAATTTTTTTTTCAAAATTTTTTTGAAAATTTTTTTCATGATTTTTTTCAAAATTTTTTTCAAAAATTTTTTTTTCAAAATTTTTTTCGAAAATGTTTTTTCAAAATTTTTTTAAAATTTTTTTCAAAATTTTTTTCGAAATTTTTTTCAAAATTTTTTTTCGAAATTTTTTTCGAAATTTTTTTCGAAATTTTTTTCGAAATTTTTTTCGAAAATTTTTTTTCCAAAGTTTTTTCGAAAATTTTTTTCAAAATTTATTTCGAAAATTTTTTTGAAAATTTTTTTTTAAATTTCCTTCGAAATTTTTTTCGAAAATGTTTTTGAAAATTTTTTTGAAATTTTTTTTCGAAATTTTTTTGAAATTTTTTTTCGAAATTTTTTTTCAAACTTTTTTTCGAAAATTTTTTTTCTAAAATTTTTTTGATAATTTCCTTGATTATTTTTTTCGAAATTTGTTTTTCGAAATTTTTTTCGAAAATTTTTTTCAAAATTTTGTTCGAAAATTTTTTTTCCAAATTTTTTTCGAAAATTTTTTTTCGAAATTTTTTTCCAAATTTTTTTTCAAAATTTTTTTCGAAATTTTTTTTTCAAAATTTTTTTTGGAAATTTTTTTTCAAAATTTTTTTAGAAAATTTTTTTTTAAATTTTTTTTTTAAATTTTTTTTCAAAATTTTTTTTCAAAATTTTTTTCGAAAATTTTTTTCGAAATTTTTTTTCGAAAATTTTTTTTGAAATTTTTTTTCAAAATTTTTTTCGAAAATTTTTTTTCCAAATTTTTTTTGGAAATTTTTTTCAAAATTTTTTTCGAAAATTTTTTTTCAAAATTTTTTTTTAAATTTTTTTTCAAAATTTTTTTTGGAAATTTTTTTTCAAAATTTTTTTAGAAAATTTTTTTTTTAATTTTTTTTTTTTAATTTTTTTTCAAAATTTTTTTTCAAAATTTTTTTCGAAATTTTTTTCGAAAATTTTTTTCGAAAATTTTTTTTCGAAATTTTTTTCAAAATTTTTTAGAAAATTTTTTTTCAAAATTTTTTTCGAAAATTTTTTTTAAAATTTTTTTCAAAATTTTTTTCGAAAATATTTTTCAAAATTTTTTTCGAAAATTTTTTTAAAAAATTTTTTTCAAATTTTTTTTCGAAAATTTTTTCAAAATTTTTTTAAAATTTTTTTCGAAAATTTTTTTTAAAAATTTTTTTCGAAATTTTTTTTTTAAAAATTTTTTCGAAAATTTTTTTTAAAAATTTTTTTCGAAATTTTTTTTAAAAAATTTTTTTCGAAAATTTTTTTCCAAAATTTTTTTCGAAAATTTTTTTTCAAATTTTTTTTTGGAAATTTATTCAAAATTTTTTTCGAAAATTTTTTTTCTAAATTTTTTTTAAAATTTTTTTTCGAAATTTTTTTTTTTAAAATTTTTTCGAAAATTTTTTTTAAAAATTTTTTTCGAAATTTTTTTTAAAAAATTTTTTTCGAAAATTTTTTTCCAAAATTTTTTTCGAAAATTTTTTTTCAAATTTTTTTTTGGAAATTTATTCAAAATTTTTTTCGAAAATTTTTTTTCTAAATTTTTTTCCAAAATTTTTTCAAAATTTTTTTCAAAATTTTTTTTCAAAATTTTTTTCGAAAATTTTTTTTCAAAATTTTTTTCGAAAATTTTTTTTCAAATTTTTTTTCGAAAATTTTTTTTCAAAATTTTTTTCAAAAATTTTTTTCGAAAATTTTTTTTGAAAATTTTTTTTCAAAATTTTTTTCGAAAATTTTTTTCAAAATTTTTTTCAAAATTTTTTTTGAAAATTTTTTTCGAAATTTTTTTTCCAAATTTTTTTCGAAAATTTTTTTTCGAAATTTTTTTCGAAAATTTTTTTTCGTAATTTCTTTCGAAAATTTTTTTCGAAAATGTTTTTTCGAAAATTTTTTCAAAAATTTTTTTTGAAATTTTTTTTCGAAAATTTTTTTGCAAAATTTTTTCTAAATTTTTTTTGAAAATTTTTTTCGAAATTTTTTTCAAAATTTTTTTCAATAATTTTTTTTCCAAATTTTTTTCGAAAATTTTTTTTCAAAATTTTTTTCGAAAATTTTATTCAAAATTTTTTTTGAAATTTGTTTTCAAAATTTTTTTCGAAATTTTTTTTCAAAATTTTTTTCGAAAATTTTTTTCGAAAATTTTTTTCGAAAATTTTTTTTCGAAATTTTTTTCAAAATTTTTTAGATAATTTTTTTTCAAAATTTTTTTCGAAAATTTTTTTTAAAATTTTTTTCAAAATTTTTTTCGAAAATATTTTTCAAAATTTTTTTCGAAAATTTTTTTAAAAAATTTTTTTCAAATTTTTTTTCGAAAATTTTTTCAAAATTTTTTTAAAATTTTTTTCAAAATTTTTTTAAAATTTTTTTCGAAAATTTTTTTTAAAAATTTTTTTCGAAATTTTTTTTTTAAAAATTTTTTCGAAAATTTTTTTTAAAAATTTTTTTCGAAATTTTTTTTAAAAAATTTTTTTCGAAAATTTTTTTCCAAAATTTTTTTCGAAAATTTTTTTTCAAATTTTTTTTTGGAAATTTATTCAAAATTTTTTTCGAAAATTTTTTTTCTAAATTTTTTTTAAAATTTTTTTTCGTAATTTTTTTTTTAAAAATTTTTTCGAAAATTTTTTTTAAAAATTTTTTTCGAAATTTTTTTTAAAAAATTTTTTTCGAAAATTTTTTTCCAAAATTTTTTTCGAAAATTTTTTTTCAAATTTTTTTTTGGAAATTTATTCAAAATTTTTTTCGAAAATTTTTTTTCTAAATTTTTTTCCAAAATTTTTTCAAAATTTTTTTCAAAATTTTTTTTCAAAATTTTTTTCGAAAATTTTTTTCAAAATTTTTTTTCAAAATTTTTTTCGAAAATTTTTTTTCAAAATTTTTTTCGAAAATTTTTTTTCAAATTTTTTTTCGAAAATTTTTTTTGAAAATTTTTTTTCAAAATTTTTTTCGAAAATTTTTTTCAAAATTTTTTTCAAAATTTTTTTTGAAAATTTTTTTCGAAATTTTTTTTCCAAATTTTTTTCGAAAATTTTTTTTCGAAATTTTTTTCGAAAATTTTTTTTCGTAATTTCTTTCGAAAATTTTTTTCGAAAATGTTTTTTCGAAAATTTTTTCAAAAATTTTTTTTGAAATTTTTTTTCGAAAATTTTTTTGCAAAATTTTTTCTAAATTTTTTTTGAAAATTTTTTTCGAAATTTTTTTCAAAATTTTTTTCAATAATTTTTTTTCCAAATTTTTTTCGAAAATTTTTTTTCAAAATTTTTTTCGAAAATTTTATTCAAAATTTTTTTTGAAATTTGTTTTCAAAATTTTTTTCGAAATTTTTTTTCAAAATTTTTTTCGAAAATTTTTTTCGAAATTTTTTTCGAAAATTTTTTTTCGAAATTTTTTTCGAAAATTTTTTTCGAAATTTTTTTCGAAATTTTTTTCGAAAATTTTTTTCGAAATTTTTTTCCAAATTTTTTTTCAAAATTTTTTTTGAAATTTTTTTTTCCAAAATTTTTTCAAAATTTTTTTTCGAAATTTTTTTCGAAATTTTTTTCAATATTTTTTTCGAAAATTTTTTTTCGAAATTTACTTCGAAAATTTTTTTCGAAAATTTTTTTTCGAAAATTTTTTTCAAAATTTTTTTCGAAAATTTTTTTTTGAAATTATTTTCGAAATTTTTTTTCAAAATTTTTTTTGAAAATTTTTTTCAAAATTTTTTTCGAAATTTTTTTTCAAAATTTTTTCGAAATTTTTTTTCAAAATTTTTTTCAAAAATTTCTTTTCAAAATTTTTTTCAAAAATTTTTTTTCAAAATTTTTTTCGAAAATTTTTTTTCCAAAATTTTTTCAAATTTTTTTTTCGAAATTTTCTTCGAAAATGTTTTTCAATATTTTTTTCAAAAAATTTTTTTCCAATATTTTTTCGAAACTTTTTTTGAAAATTTTTTTTGGAAATTTTTTTTCAAAATTTTTTTCGAATTTTTTTTTTCGAAATTTTTTTCGAAAATTTTTTTCAAATTTTTTTTCGAAAATTTTTTTTCTAAAATTTTTTTCAAAATTTTTTTCGAAAATTTTTTTTTGAAATTTTTTTCGAAAATTTTTTTGAAAATTTTTTTCGAAAAATTTTTTTGAAAATTTTTTTCGAAAATTTTTTTGAAAATTTTTTTCGAAATTTTTTTTCAAAATTTTTTTCGAAAATTTTTTTTCGAAATTTTTTTCGAAAATTTTTTTTCGTAATTTCTTTCGAAAATTTTTTTCGAAAATGTTTTTTCGAAAATTTTTTCAAAAATTTTTTTTGAAATTTTTTTTCGAAAATTTTTTTTGCAAAATTTTTTCTAAATTTTTTTTGAAAATTTTTTCGAAATTTTTTTCAAAATTTTTTTCAATAATTTTTTTTCCAAATTTTTTTGAAAATTTTTTTTAAAAATTTTTTTCGAAAATTTTTTTCAAAATTTTTTTCGAAATTTGTTTTCAAATTTTTTTTTGAAATTTTTTTTCGAAATTTTTTTCGAAAATTTTTTTTGGAATTTTTTTCGAAAATTTTTTTTCGAAATTTTTTTCGAAAATTTTTTTCGAAATTTTTTTCGAAATTTTTTTCGAAAATTTTTTTCGAAATTTTTTCCCAAATTTTTTTTCAAAATTTTTTTCGAAATTTTTTTTTCCAAAATTTTTTCAAAATTTTTTTTCGAAATTTTTTCCGAAAATTTTTTTCGAAAATTTTTTTTCGAAATTTATTTCGAAATTTTTTTCGAAAATTTTTTTTCGAAATTTTTTTCGAAAATTTCTTTCAAAATTTTTTTCGAATTTTTTTTCGAAAATTTTTTTCGAAATTTTTTTTCGAAATTTTTTTTCCAAATTTTTTTTCAAAATTTTTTTCGAAAATTTTTTCTCGAATTTTTTTATCTATTTTCGAAAAAATTTTTTCGAAATTTTTTTTCGAAAATTTTTTTTCGAAAATTTTTTTAAAAATTTTTTTCGAAAGTTTTTTTCAATTTTTTTTTTGAAAATTTTTTTCCAAAATTTTTTCGAAAATTTTTTTCAAAATTTTTTTCGAAATTTTTTTTCAAAATTTTTTCAAAAATTTTTTTTCAAAATTTTTTTAGAAAAATTTTTTAAAAATTTTTTTCGAAATTTTTTTCGAAAATTTTTTTCAAAATTTTTTTCGAAAAATTTTTTTCCAAAATTTTTTCGAAAATTTTTTTGAAAATTTTTTTCGAAAATTTTTTTTCGAAATTTTTTTCAAAAATTTTTTTGAAATATTTTTTTCGAAAAATTTTTTTGAAAATTTTTTTCGAAAATTTTGTTGAAAATTTTTTTCGAAATTTTTTTTAAAAATTTTTTTCGAAAATTTTTTTCGAAATTTTTTTCGAAAATTTTTTTTCGAAATTTTTTTCGAAAATTTTTTTCAAAATTTTTTTTCCAAATTTTTTTCAAAATTTTTTTCAAAATTTTTTTCGAAAATTTTTTTTCGAAATTTTTTTCGAAAATTTTTTTTCGAAATTTTTTTCGAAAATTTTTTTCAAAATTTTTTTTCCAAATTTTTTTTCAAAATTTTTTTCGAAAATTTTTTTTCAAAAATTTTTTTCAAAAATTTTTTTCGAATTTTTTTTCGAAATTTCTTTAGAAAATTTTTTTCGAAATTTTTTTTCAAAATTTTTTTCAAAAATTTTTTTTCGAAATTTTTTTCGAAAATGTTTTTCAAAATTTTTTACGAATTTTCGAAAATTTTTTTCAAATTTTTTTTCGAAAAATTTTTTTACAAAATTTTTTCGAAAATTTTTTTGAAAATTTTTTTTCGAAAATTTTTTTTCAAAATTTTTTTCGAAAATTTTTTTTCGAAATTTTTTCCGAAAATTTTTTTGAAAATTTTTTTCAAAAAATTTTTTTGAAAATTTTTTTCGAATATTTTTTTGAAAATTTTTTTTCCAAAATTTTTTCAAAATTTTTTTTCGAAATTTTTTTCGAAAATTTTTTTCAATATTTTTTTCGAAAAATTTTTTTCCAAAATTTTGTCGAAAATTTTTTTGAAAATTTTTTTCGAAATTTTTTTCGAAAATTTTTTTTCGAAAATTTTTTTTCGAAAATCTTTCTCAAAATTATTTCAGAAAATCTTTTCGAAAATTTTTTTAAAATTTTTTTTCGAAGTTTTTTTTCAAATTTTTTTTTGAAAATTTTTTTCCAAAATTTTTTCGAAACTTTTTTTCAAAATTTTTTTCGAAATTTTTTTCAAAATTTTTTTCGAAAATTTTTTCGAAAATTTTTTTCAAAATTTTTTTCGAAATTTTTTTCGAAAATTTTTTTTCGATATTTTTTTTGAAAATTTTTTTGAAAATGTTTTTCAAAAAATTTTTTTGAAAATTTTTTTCGAAAATTTTTTTGAAAATTTTTTTCGAAATTTTTTTTCAAAATTTTTTTCGAAAATTTTTTTTTGGAAATTTTTTTCAAACTTTTTTCGATAATTTTTTTTCAAAATTTTTTTCGGAAAGTTTCTTTCAAAATTTTTTTTGGAAATTTTTTTCAAAATTTTTTTTGAAAATTTATTTTCATTATTTTTTTTCAAATTTTTTTCAAATTTTTTTTTTCATATTTTTTTTCAAAATTTTTTTCAAAATTTTTTTTTCAAAATTTTTTTCGAAAATTTTTTACAAAATTTTTTTCGAAAATTTTTTTTCAAAATTTTTTTCGAAAATTTTTTTTCATAAGTTTTTTCGAAAATCTTTTTAAAAAATTTTTTTCAAAATTTTTTTCAAAATTTTTTTCGAAAATTTTTTTCAAAATTTTTTTTAAAATTTTTTTCGAAAATTTTTTTTCAAAATGTTTTTCGAAAATTTTTTTCAAAATTTTTTTTGGAAATTTTTTTCAAAATATTTTTCAAAATTTTTTTTTCAAAATTTTTTTGAAAATTTTTTTCATGATTTTTTTCAAAATTTTTTTCAAAAATTTTTTTTTCAAAATTTTTTTCGAAAATGTTTTTTCAAAATTTTTTTTAAATTTTTTTCAAAATTTTTTTCGAAATTTTTTTCGAAATTTTTTTTCGAAATTTTTTTCGAAATTTTTTTCGAAATTTTTTTCGAAATTTTTTTCAAAAATTTTTTTTCCAAAGTTTTTTCAAAAATTTTTTTCAAAATTTATTTCGAAAATTTTTTTAAAAATTTTTTTTTAAATTTCCTTCGAAATTTTTTTCGAAAATGTTTTTGAAAATTTTTTTGAAATTTTTTTTCGAAATTTTTTTTCAAACTTTTTTTCGAAAATTTTTTTTCTAAAATTTTTATGATAATATCCTTGATTATTTTTTTCGAAATTTGTTTTTCGAAATTTTTTTCGAAAATTTTTTTCAAAATTTTGTTCGAAAATTTTTTTTCCAAAATTTTTTTCGAAAATTTTTTTTCGAAATTTTTTTCCAAAATTTTTTTCAAAATTTTTTTCGAAATTTTTTTTTCAAAATTTTTTTTTGAAATTTTTTTTCAAAATTTTTTTCGAAAATTTTTTTTCCAAATTTTTTTTGGAAATTTTTTTCAAAATTTTTTTCGAAAATTTTTTTTCAAAATTTTTTTTTAAATTTTTTTTCAAAATTTTTTTCGAAAATTTTTTTCAAATTTTTTTTTCAAGATTTTTTTCAAAATTTTTTTCAAAATTTTTTTTTCAAAATTTTTTTCAAAAATTTTTTTCGAAATTTTTTTCGAAAATTTTTTTCGAAAATTTTTTTTCGAAATTTTTTTCAAAATTTTTTAGAAAATTTTTTTTCAAAATTTTTTTCGAAAATTTTTTTTAAAATTTTTTTCAAAATTTTTTTCGAAAATATTTTTCAAAATTTTTTTCGAAAATTTTTTTAAAAAATTTTTTTCAAATTTTTTTTCGAAAATTTTTTCAAAATTTTTTAAAAATTTTTTTCGAAAATTTTTTTTAAAAATTTTTTTCGAAATTTTTTTTTTTTAAATTTTTTCGAAAATTTTTTTTAAAAATTTTTTTCGAAATTTTTTTTAAAAAATTTTTTTCGAAAATTTTTTTCCAAAATTTTTTTCGATAATTTTTTTTCAAATTTTTTTTTGGAAATTTTTTCAAAATTTTTTTCGAAAATTTTTTTTCTAAATTTTTTTCCAAAATTTTTTCAAAATTTTTTTCAAAATTTTTTTTCAAAATTTTTTTCGAAAATTTTTTTTCAAAATTTTTTTCGAAAATTTTTTTTCAAAATTTTTTTCGAAAATTTTTTTTCAAAATTTTTTTCAAAAATTTTTTTCGAAAATTTTTTTTGAAAATTTTTTTTCAAAATTTTTTTCGAAAATTTTTTTCAAAATTTTTTTCAAAATTTTTTTTTCAAAATTTTTTTCAAAATTTATTTCGAAATTTTTTTTCAAAATTTTTTTCGAAAATTTTTTCGAAATTTTTTTCGAAAATATTTTTCGAAAATTTTTTTTCGAAATTTTTTTCAAAATTTTTTTCGAAATTTTTTTCAAAAATTTTTTTCAAAATTTTTTTCAAATTATTTTTCAAAATTTTTTCCAAAAATTTTTTTTTGAAATTTTTTCAAAATTTTTTTCGAAAATGTTTTTTTCGAAAATTTTTTTCGAAAATTTTTTTTTCAAAATTTTTTCCAAAAATTTTTTTTTGAAATTTTTTCAAAATTTTTTTTCGAAAATTTTTTTTCAAAATTTTTTTTCGAATATTTTTTCGAAAATTTTTTTTCAAAATTTTTTTCAAAAATTTTTTTTTGAAATTTTTTTCAAAATTTTTTTCCAAAATTTTTTTCGAAAATTTTTTTTCAAAATTTTTTTCGAAAATTTTTTTTTGAAATTTTTTTCAAAATTTTTTTCGAAATTTTTTTCGAAATTTTTTTCGAAATTTTTTTCGAAACTTTTTTCGAAAATTTCTTTTCGAAATTTTTTTCAAAATTTTTTTCAAAATTTTTTTCGAAAATTTTTTTCGAAAATTTTTTTTCAATATTTTTTTTTAAATGTTTTTCGAAAATTTTTTTCAAAATTTTTTTTCAAAATTTTTTTCAAAATTTTTTTTCAAAATTTTTTTCAAAATTTTTTTTCAAAATTTTTTTCAAAATTTTTTTCAAAACTTTTTTTTCAAAATTTTTTTCAAAAATTTTTTTCGAAATTTTTTTCAAAAATTTTTTTCGAAAATTTTTTTTCGAAATTTTTTTCAAAATTTTTTAGAAAATGTTTTTTCAAATTTTTTTTTAAAAATTTTTTTCGAAAATTTTTTTTCAAAATTTTTTTCAAAATTTTTTTCGAAAATTTTTTTCAAAATTTTTTTCGAAAATTTTTTTAAAAAATTTTTTTCAAAATTTTTTTCGAAAATTTTTTTTTGAAATTATTTTCGAAATTTTTTTTCAAAATTTTTTTGAAAATTTTTTTCAAAATTTTTTTCGAAATTTTTTTTCAAAATTTTTTCGAAATTTTTTTTCAAAATTTTTTTCAAAAATTTCTTTTCAAAATTTTTTTCAAAAATTTTTTTTCAAAATTTTTTTCGAAAATTTTTTTTCCAAAATTTTTTCAAATTTTTTTTTCGAAATTTTCTTCGAAAATGTTTTTCAATATTTTTTTCAAAAAATTTTTTTCCAATATTTTTTCGAAACTTTTTTTGAAAATTTTTTTTGGAAATTTTTTTTCAAAATTTTTTTCGAATTTTTTTTTTCGAAATTTTTTTCGAAAATTTTTTTCAAATTTTTTTTCGAAAATTTTTTTTCTAAAATTTTTTTCAAAATTTTTTTCGAAAATTTTTTTTTGAAATTTTTTTCGAAAATTTTTTTGAAAATTTTTTTCGAAAAATTTTTTTGAAAATTTTTTTCGAAAATTTTTTTGAAAATTTTTTTCGAAATTTTTTTTCAAAATTTTTTTCGAAAATTTTTTTTCGAAATTTTTTTCGAAAATTTTTTTTCGTAATTTCTTTCGAAAATTTTTTTCGAAAATGTTTTTTCGAAAATTTTTTCAAAAATTTTTTTTGAAATTTTTTTTCGAAAATTTTTTTTGCAAAATTTTTTCTAAATTTTTTTTGAAAATTTTTTCGAAATTTTTTTCAAAATTTTTTTCAATAATTTTTTTTCCAAATTTTTTTGAAAATTTTTTTTAAAAATTTTTTTCGAAAATTTTTTTCAAAATTTTTTTCGAAATTTGTTTTCAAATTTTTTTTGAAATTTTTTTTCGAAATTTTTTTCGAAAATTTTTTTTGGAATTTTTTTCGAAAATTTTTTTTCGAAATTTTTTTCGAAAATTTTTTTCGAAATTTTTTTCGAAATTTTTTTCGAAAATTTTTTTCGAAATTTTTTCCCAAATTTTTTTTCAAAATTTTTTTCGAAATTTTTTTTTCCAAAATTTTTTCAAAATTTTTTTTCGAAATTTTTTCCGAAAATTTTTTTCGAAAATTTTTTTTCGAAATTTATTTCGAAATTTTTTTCGAAAATTTTTTTTCGAAAATTTCTTTCAAAATTTTTTTCGAATTTTTTTTCGAAAATTTTTTTCGAAATTTTTTTTCGAAATTTTTTTTCCAAATTTTTTTTCAAAATTTTTTTCGAAAATTTTTTCTCGAATTTTTTTATCTATTTTCGAAAAAATTTTTTCGAAATTTTTTTTCGAAAATTTTTTTTCGAAAATTTTTTTAAAAATTTTTTTCGAAAGTTTTTTTCAATTTTTTTTTGAAAATTTTTTTCCAAAATTTTTTCGAAAATTTTTTTCAAAATTTTTTTCGAAATTTTTTTTCAAAATTTTTTCAAAAATTTTTTTTCAAAATTTTTTTAGAAAAATTTTTTAAAAATTTTTTTCGAAATTTTTTTCGAAAATTTTTTTCAAAATTTTTTTCGAAAAATTTTTTTCCAAAATTTTTTCGAAAATTTTTTTGAAAATTTTTTTCGAAAATTTTTTTTCGAAATTTTTTTCAAAAATTTTTTTGAAATATTTTTTTCGAAAAATTTTTTTGAAAATTTTTTTCGAAAATTTTGTTGAAAATTTTTTTCGAAATTTTTTTAAAAAATTTTTTTCGAAAATTTTTTTCGAAATTTTTTTCGAAAATTTTTTTTCGAAATTTTTTTCGAAAATTTTTTTCAAAATTTTTTTTCCAAATTTTTTTCAAAATTTTTTTCAAAATTTTTTTCGAAAATTTTTTCCGAAATTTTTTTCGAAAATTTTTTTTCGAAATTTTTTTCGAAAATTTTTTTCAAAATTTTTTTTCCAAATTTTTTTTCAAAATTTTTTTCGAAAATTTTTTTTCAAAAATTTTTTTCAAAAATTTTTTTCGAATTTTTTTTCGAAATTTCTTTAGAAAATTTTTTTCGAAATTTTTTTTCAAAATTTTTTTCAAAAATTTTTTTTCGAAATTTTTTTCGAAAATGTTTTTCAAAATTTTTTACGAATTTTCGAAAATTTTTTTCAAATTTTTTTTCGAAAAATTTTTTTACAAAATTTTTTCGAAAATTTTTTTGAAAATTTTTTTTCGAAAATTTTTTTTCAAAATTTTTTTCGAAAATTTTTTTTCGAAATTTTTTCCGAAAATTTTTTTGAAAATTTTTTTCAAAAAATTTTTTTGAAAATTTTTTTCGAATATTTTTTTGAAAATTTTTTTTCCAAAATTTTTTCAAAATTTTTTTTCGAAATTTTTTTCGAAAATTTTTTTCAATATTTTTTTCGAAAAATTTTTTTCCAAAATTTTGTCGAAAATTTTTTTGAAAATTTTTTTCGAAATTTTTTTCGAAAATTTTTTTTCGAAAATTTTTTTTCGAAAATCTTTCTCAAAATTATTTCAGAAAATCTTTTCGAAAATTTTTTTAAAATTTTTTTTCGAAGTTTTTTTTCAAATTTTTTTTTGAAAATTTTTTTCCAAAATTTTTTCGAAACTTTTTTTCAAAATTTTTTTCGAAATTTTTTTCAAAATTTTTTTCGAAAATTTTTTCGAAAATTTTTTTCAAAATTTTTTTCGAAATTTTTTTCGAAAATTTTTTTTCGATATTTTTTTTGAAAATTTTTTTGAAAATGTTTTTCAAAAAATTTTTTTGAAAATTTTTTTCGAAAATTTTTTTGAAAATTTTTTTCGAAATTTTTTTTCAAAATTTTTTTCGAAAATTTTTTTTTGGAAATTTTTTTCAAACTTTTTTCGATAATTTTTTTTCAAAATTTTTTTCGGAAAGTTTCTTTCAAAATTTTTTTTGGAAATTTTTTTCAAAATTTTTTTTGAAAATTTATTTTCATTATTTTTTTTCAAATTTTTTTCAAATTTTTTTTTTCATATTTTTTTTCAAAATTTTTTTCAAAATTTTTTTTTCAAAATTTTTTTCGAAAATTTTTTACAAAATTTTTTTCGAAAATTTTTTTTCAAAATTTTTTTCGAAAATTTTTTTTCATAAGTTTTTTCGAAAATCTTTTTAAAAAATTTTTTTCAAAATTTTTTTCAAAATTTTTTTCGAAAATTTTTTTCAAAATTTTTTTTAAAATTTTTTTCGAAAATTTTTTTTCAAAATGTTTTTCGAAAATTTTTTTCAAAATTTTTTTTGGAAATTTTTTTCAAAATATTTTTCAAAATTTTTTTTTCAAAATTTTTTTGAAAATTTTTTTCATGATTTTTTTCAAAATTTTTTTTAAAAATTTTTTTTTCAAAATTTTTTTCGAAAATGTTTTTTCAAAATTTTTTTTAAATTTTTTTCAAAATTTTTTTCGAAATTTTTTTCGAAATTTTTTTTCGAAATTTTTTTCGAAATTTTTTTCGAAATTTTTTTCGAAATTTTTTTCAAAAATTTTTTTTCCAAAGTTTTTTCAAAAATTTTTTTCAAAATTTATTTCGAAAATTTTTTTAAAAATTTTTTTTTAAATTTCCTTCGAAATTTTTTTCGAAAATGTTTTTGAAAATTTTTTTGAAATTTTTTTTCGAAATTTTTTTTCAAACTTTTTTTCGAAAATTTTTTTTCTAAAATTTTTATGATAATATCCTTGATTATTTTTTTCGAAATTTGTTTTTCGAAATTTTTTTCGAAAATTTTTTTCAAAATTTTGTTCGAAAATTTTTTTTCCAAAATTTTTTTCGAAAATTTTTTTTCGAAATTTTTTTCCAAAATTTTTTTCAAAATTTTTTTCGAAATTTTTTTTTCAAAATTTTTTTTTGAAATTTTTTTTCAAAATTTTTTTCGAAAATTTTTTTTCCAAATTTTTTTTGGAAATTTTTTTCAAAATTTTTTTCGAAAATTTTTTTTCAAAATTTTTTTTTAAATTTTTTTTCAAAATTTTTTTCGAAAATTTTTTTCAAATTTTTTTTTCAAGATTTTTTTCAAAATTTTTTTCAAAATTTTTTTTTCAAAATTTTTTTCAAAATTTTTTTTCGAAATTTTTTTCGAAAATTTTTTTCGAAAATTTTTTTTCGAAATTTTTTTCAAAATTTTTTAGAAAATTTTTTTTCAAAATTTTTTTCGAAAATTTTTTTTAAAATTTTTTTCAAAATTTTTTTCGAAAATATTTTTCAAAATTTTTTTCGAAAATTTTTTTAAAAAATTTTTTTCAAATTTTTTTTCGAAAATTTTTTCAAAATTTTTTAAAAATTTTTTTCGAAAATTTTTTTTAAAAATTTTTTTCGAAATTTTTTTTTTTTAAATTTTTTCGAAAATTTTTTTTAAAAATTTTTTTCGAAATTTTTTTTAAAAAATTTTTTTCGAAAATTTTTTTCCAAAATTTTTTTCGAAAATTTTTTTTCAAATTTTTTTTTGGAAATTTTTTCAAAATTTTTTTCGAAAATTTTTTTTCTAAATTTTTTTCCAAAATTTTTTCAAAATTTTTTTCAAAATTTTTTTTCAAAATTTTTTTCGAAAATTTTTTTTCAAAATTTTTTTCGAAAATTTTTTTTCAAAATTTTTTTCGAAAATTTTTTTTCAAAATTTTTTTCAAAAATTTTTTTCGAAAATTTTTTTTGAAAATTTTTTTTCAAAATTTTTTTCAAAATTTTTTTCAAAATTTTTTTTTCAAAATTTTTTTCAAAATTTATTTCGAAATTTTTTTTCAAAATTTTTTTCGAAAATTTTTTCGAAATTTTTTTCGAAAATATTTTTCGAAAATTTTTTTTCGAAATTTTTTTCAAAATTTTTTTCGAAATTTTTTTCAAAAATTTTTTTCAAAATTTTTTTCAAATTATTTTTCAAAATTTTTTCCAAAAATTTTTTTTTGAAATTTTTTCAAAATTTTTTTCGAAAATGTTTTTTTCGAAAATTTTTTTCGAAAATTTTTTTTTCAAAATTTTTTCCAAAAATTTTTTTTTGAAATTTTTTCAAAATTTTTTTTCGAAAATTTTTTTTCAAAATTTTTTTTCGAATATTTTTTCGAAAATTTTTTTTCAAAATTTTTTTCAAAAATTTTTTTTTGAAATTTTTTTCAAAATTTTTTTCCAAAATTTTTTTCGAAAATTTTTTTTCAAAATTTTTTTCGAAAATTTTTTTTTGAAATTTTTTTCAAAATTTTTTTCGAAATTTTTTTCGAAATTTTTTTCGAAATTTTTTTCGAAACTTTTTTCGAAAATTTCTTTTCGAAATTTTTTTCAAAATTTTTTTCAAAATTTTTTTCGAAAATTTTTTTCGAAAATTTTTTTTCAATATTTTTTTTTAAATGTTTTTCGAAAATTTTTTTCAAAATTTTTTTTCAAAATTTTTTTCAAAATTTTTTTTCAAAATTTTTTTCAAAATTTTTTTTCAAAATTTTTTTCAAAATTTTTTTCAAAACTTTTTTTTCAAAATTTTTTTCAAAAATTTTTTTCGAAATTTTTTTCAAAAATTTTTTTCGAAAATTTTTTTTCGAAATTTTTTTCAAAATTTTTTAGAAAATGTTTTTTCAAATTTTTTTTTAAAAATTTTTTTCGAAAATTTTTTTTCAAAATTTTTTTCAAAATTTTTTTCGAAAATTTTTTTCAAAATTTTTTTCGAAAATTTTTTTAAAAAATTTTTTTCAAAATTTTTTTCGAAACTTTTTTTCAAAATTTTTTTCGAAATTTTTTTTCAAAATTTTTTTCGAAAATTTTTTCGAAAATTTTTTTCAAAATTTTTTTCGAAATTTTTTTCGAAAATTTTTTTTCGATATTTTTTTTGAAAATTTTTTTCGAAATTTTTTTTCAAAATTTTTTTCGAAAATTTTTTTTTGGAAATTTTTTTCGAAAATTTTTTTTCGAAATTTTTTTCAAAATTTTTTTTCAAAATTTTTTTTCCAAATTTTTTTTCAAAATTTTTTTCGAAAATTTTTTTCGAAATTTTTTTTCAAAATTTTTTTCAAAATTTTTTTTTCCAAATTTTTTTCGAAAATTTTTTTAAAAATTTTTTTCGAAATTTTTTTCGAAAATTTTTTTTCAAAATTTTTTTCGAAAATTTTTTTCATGATTTTTTTCGAAATTTTTTTTCAAAATTTTTTCGAAATTTTTTTCAAAATTTTTTTCGAATTTTTTTTTTCGAATTTTTTTTCGAAATTTTTTTTTCAAATTTTTTTCGAAAATTTTTTTCAAAATTTTTTTCGAAATTTTTTTCGAAAATTTTTTTCGAATTTTTTTTTCCAAATTTTTTTTCAAAATTTTTTTCGAAAATTTTTTTTCCAAAATTTTTTCAAAATTTTTTTTCGAAATTTTTTTCGAAAATTTTTTTCAATATTTTTTTCGAAAAATTTTTTTTCAAAATTTTTTTCAAAAATTTTTTTTCGAAATTTTTTTCGAAAATTTTTTTCAAAATTTTTTACGAATTTTCGAAAATTTTTTTCTAATTTTTTTACAAAATTTTTTCGAAAATTTTTTTGAAAATTTTTTTTCGAAAATTTTTTTTCAAAATTTTTTTCGAAAATTTTTTTTCGAAATTTTTTCCGAAAATTTTTTTGAAAATTTTTTTCAAAAAATTTTTTTGAAAATTTTTTTCGAATATTTTTTTGAAAATTTTTTTTCCAAAATTTTTTCAAAATTTTTTTTCGAAATTTTTTTCGAAAATTTTTTTCAATATTTTTTTCGAAAAATTTTTTTCCAAAATTTTGTCGAAAATTTTTTTGAAAATTTTTTTCGAAATTTTTTTCGAAAATTTTTTTTCGAAAATTTTTTTTCGAAAATCTTTCTCAAAATTATTTCAGAAAATCTTTTCGAAAATTTTTTTAAAATTTTTTTTCGAAGTTTTTTTTCAAATTTTTTTTTGAAAATTTTTTTCCAAAATTTTTTCGAAACTTTTTTTCAAAATTTTTTTCGAAATTTTTTACAAAATTTTTTTCGAAAATTTTTTCGAAAATTTTTTTCAAAATTTTTTTTGAAAATTTTTTTCAAAATTTTTTTTGAAAATTTTTTTCGAAATTTTTTTTCCAAATTTTTTTCGAAAATTTTTTTTCGAAATTTTTTTCGAAAATTTTTTTTCGTAATTTCTTTCGAAAATTTTTTTCGAAAATGTTTTTTCGAAAATTTTTTCAAAAATTTTTTTTGAAATTTTTTTTCGAAAATTTTTTTGCAAAATTTTTTCTAAATTTTTTTTGAAAATTTTTTTCGAAATTTTTTTCAAAATTTTTTTCAATAATTTTTTTACCAAATTTTTTTCGAAAATTTTTTTTCAAAATTTTTTTCGAAAATTTTATTCAAAATTTTTTTCGAAATTTGTTTTCAAAATTTTTTTCGAAATTTTTTTTCAAAATTTTTTTCGAAAATTTTTTTCGAAATTTTTTTCGAAAATTTTTTTTCGAAATTTTTTTCGAAAATTTTTTTCGAAATTTTTTTCGAAATTTTTTTCGAAAATTTTTTTCGAAATTTTTTTCGAAATTTTTTTTCAAAATTTTTTTTGAAATTTTTTTTTCCAAAATTTTTTCAAAATTTTTTTTCGAAATTTTTTTCGAAATTTTTTTCAATATTTTTTTCGAAAATTTTTTTTCGAAATTTATTTCGAAAATTTTTTTCGAAAATTTTTTTTCGAAAATTTTTTTCAAAATTTTTTTCGAAAATTTTTTTTTGAAATTATTTTCGAAATTTTTTTTCAAAATTTTTTTTGAAAATTTTTTTCAAAATTTTTTTCGAAATTTTTTTTCAAAATTTTTTCGAAATTTTTTTTCAAAATTTCTTTTCAAAATTTTTTTCAAAAATTTTTTTTCAAAATTTTTTTCGAAAATTTTTTTTCCAAAATTTTTTCAAATTTTTTTTTCGAAATTTTTTTCGAAAATGTTTTTCAATATTTTTTTCAAAAAATTTTTTTCCAATATTTTTTCGAAACTTTTTTTGAAAATTTTTTTTGGAAATTTTTTTTCAAAATTTTTTTCGAATTTTTTTTTTCGAAATTTTTTTCGAAAATTTTTTTCAAATTTTTTTTCGAAAATTTTTTTTCTAAAATTTTTTTCAAAATTTTTTTCGAAAATTTTTTTTTGAAATTTTTTTCGAAAATTTTTTTGAAAATTTTTTTCGAAAAATTTTTTTGAAAATTTTTTTCGAAAATTTTTTTGAAAATTTTTTTCGAAATTTTTTTTCAAAATTTTTTTCGAAAATTTTTTTTCGAAATTTTTTTCGAAAATTTTTTTTCGTAATTTCTTTCGAAAATTTTTTTCGAAAATGTTTTTTCGAAAATTTTTTCAAAAATTTTTTTTGAAATTTTTTTTCGAAAATTTTTTTTGCAAAATTTTTTCTAAATTTTTTTTGAAAATTTTTTCGAAATTTTTTTCAAAATTTTTTTCAATAATTTTTTTTCCAAATTTTTTTGAAAATTTTTTTTCAAAATTTTTTTCGAAAATTTTTTTCAAAATTTTTTTCGAAATTTGTTTTCAAATTTTTTTTTGAAATTTTTTTTCGAAATTTTTTTCGAAAATTTTTTTTGGAATTTTTTTCGAAAATTTTTTTTCGAAATTTTTTTCGAAAATTTTTTTCGAAATTTTTTTCGAAATTTTTTTCGAAAATTTTTTTCGAAATTTTTTCCCAAATTTTTTTTCAAAATTTTTTTCGAAATTTTTTTTTCCAAAATTTTTTCAAAATTTTTTTTCGAAATTTTTTCCGAAAATTTTTTTCAATATTTTTTTCGAAAATTTTTTTTCGAAAATTTTTTTTCGAAATTTTTTTCGAAAATTTTTTTCAAAATTTTTTTCGAATTTTTTTTTGAAAATTTTTTTCGAAATTTTTTTTCGAAATTTTTTTTCCAAATTTTTTTTCAAAATTTTTTTCGAAAATTTTTTCTCGAATTTTTTTATCTATTTTCGAAAAAATTTTTTCGAAATTTTTTTTCGAAAATTTTTTTTCGAAAATTTTTTTAAAAATTTTTTTCGAAAGTTTTTTTCAATTTTTTTTTTGAAAATTTTTTTCCAAAATTTTTTCGAAAATTTTTTTCAAAATTTTTTTCGAAATTTTTTTTCAAAATTTTTTCAAAAATTTTTTTTCCAAATTTTTTTAGAAAATTTTTTTAAAAATTTTTTTCGAAATTTTTTTCGAAAATTTTTTTCAAAATTTTTTTCGAAAAATTTTTTTCCAAAATTTTTTCGAAAATTTTTTTGAAAATTTTTTTCGAAAATTTTTTTTCGAAATTTTTTTCAAAAATTTTTTTGAAATATTTTTTTCGAAAAATTTTTTTGAAAATTTTTTTCGAAAATTTTGTTGAAAATTTTTTTCGAAATTTTTTTCAAAATTTTTTTCGAAAATTTTTTTCGAAATTTTTTACGAAAATTTTTTTTCGAAATTTTTTTCGAAAATTTTTTTCAAAATTTTTTTTCCAAATTTTTTTCAAAATTTTTTTCGAAAATTTTTTTTCAAAATTTTTTTAAAAATTTTTTTCGAAAATTTTTTTTCGAAAATTTTTTTTCGAAATTTCTTTCGAAAATTTTTTTCGAAAATTTTTTTTCGGAAGTTTTTTCGAAAATTTTTTTGAAAATTTTTTTCGAAATTTTTTTTCAAAATTTTTTTCGAAAATTTTTTTTCGAAATTTTTTTCGAAAATTTTTTTCAAAATTTTTTTCGAAATTTTGTTCGAAAATTTTTTTAAAAATTTTTTTCGAAAATTATTTTTCGAAATTTTTTTCGAAAATTCTTTTGAAAATTTTTTTCAAAAAATTTTTTTAAAAATTTTTTTCAAAAAATTTTTTTAAAAATTTTTTTCGAAAATTTTTTTGAAAATTTTTTTCGAAATTTTTTTTCAAAATTTTTTTCAAAATTTTTTTCGAAAAATTTTTTTCGAAATTTTTTTCGAAAATTTTTTTTCGAAATTTTTTTCGAAAATTTTTTTCAAAATTTTTTTTCCAAATTTTTTTTCAAAATTTTTTTCGAAAATTTTTTTTCAAAAATTTTTTTTAAAAATTTTTTTCGAATTTTTTTTCGAAATTTCTTTAGAAAATTTTTTTCGAAATTTTTTTTCAAAATTTTTTTCGAAAATTTTTTTTCGAAATTTTTTTCGAAAATTTTTTTCAAAATTTTTTACGAATTTTCGAAAATTTTTTTCAAATTTTTTTTCGAAAAATTTTTTTACAAAATTTTTTCGAAAATTTTTTTGAAAATTTTTTTTCGAAAATTTTTTTTCAAAATTTTTTTCGAAAATTTTTTTTCGAAATTTTTTCCGAAAATTTTTTTGAAAATTTTTTTCAAAAAATTTTTTTGAAAATTTTTTTCGAATATTTTTTTGAAAATTTTTTTTCCAAAATTTTTTCAAAATTTTTTTTCGAAATTTTTTTCGAAAATTTTTTTCAATATTTTTTTCGAAAAATTTTTTTCCAAAATTTTGTCGAAAATTTTTTTGAAAATTTTTTTCGAAATTTTTTTCGAAAATTTTTTTTCGAAAATTTTTTTTCGAAAATCTTTCTCAAAATTATTTCAGAAAATCTTTTCGAAAATTTTTTTAAAATTTTTTTTCGAAGTTTTTTTTCAAATTTTTTTTTGAAAATTTTTTTCCAAAATTTTTTCGAAACTTTTTTTCAAAATTTTTTTCGAAATTTTTTACAAAATTTTTTTCGAAAATTTTTTCGAAAATTTTTTTCAAAATTTTTTTTGAAAATTTTTTTCGAAATTTTTTTTCCAAATTTTTTTCGAAAATTTTTTTTCGAAATTTTTTTCGAAAATTTTTTTTCGTAATTTCTTTCGAAAATTTTTTTCGAAAATGTTTTTTCGAAAATTTTTTCAAAAATTTTTTTTGAAATTTTTTTTCGAAAATTTTTTTGCAAAATTTTTTCTAAATTTTTTTTGAAAATTTTTTTCGAAATTTTTTTCAAAATTTTTTTCAATAATTTTTTTTCCAAATTTTTTTCGAAAATTTTTTTTCAAAATTTTTTTCGAAAATTTTATTCAAAATTTTTTTCGAAATTTGTTTTCAAAATTTTTTTCGAAATTTTTTTTCAAAATTTTTTTCGAAAATTTTTTTCGAAATTTTTTTCGAAAATTTTTTTTCGAAATTTTTTTCGAAAATTTTTTTCGAAATTTTTTTCGAAATTTTTTTCGAAAATTTTTTTCGAAATTTTTTTCGAAATTTTTTTTCAAAATTTTTTTTGAAATTTTTTTTTCCAAAATTTTTTCAAAATTTTTTTTCGAAATTTTTTTCGAAATTTTTTTCAATATTTTTTTCGAAAATTTTTTTTCGAAATTTATTTCGAAAATTTTTTTCGAAAATTTTTTTTCGAAATTTTTTTCGAAATTTTTTTCGAAAATTTTTTTCGAAATTTTTTTCGAAATTTTTTTTCAAAATTTTTTTCAAAATTTTTTTTCCAAATTTTTTTCAAAATTTTTTTCGAAAATTTTTTTTCAAAATTTTTTTAAAAATTTTTTTCGAAAATTTTTTTTCGAAAATTTTTTTTCGAAATTTCTTTCGAAAATTTTTTTCGAAAATTTTTTTTCGGAAGTTTTTTCGAAAATTTTTTTGAAAATTTTTTTCGAAATTTTTTTTCAAAATTTTTTTCGAAAATTTTTTTTCGAAATTTTTTTCGAAAATTTTTTTCAAAATTTTTTTCGAAATTTTGTTCGAAAATTTTTTTAAAAATTTTTTTCGAAAATTATTTTTCGAAATTTTTTTCGAAAATTCTTTTGAAAATTTTTTTCAAAAAATTTTTTTAAAAATTTTTTTCAAAAAATTTTTTTAAAAATTTTTTTCGAAAATTTTTTTGAAAATTTTTTTCGAAATTTTTTTTCAAAATTTTTTTCAAAATTTTTTTCGAAAAATTTTTTTCGAAATTTTTTTCGAAAATTTTTTTTCGAAATTTTTTTCGAAAATTTTTTTCAAAATTTTTTTTCCAAATTTTTTTTCAAAATTTTTTTCGAAAATTTTTTTTCAAAAATTTTTTTCAAAAATTTTTTTCGAATTTTTTTTCGAAATTTCTTTAGAAAATTTTTTTCGAAATTTTTTTTCAAAATTTTTTTCGAAAATTTTTTTTCGAAATTTTTTTCGAAAATTTTTTTCAAAATTTTTTACGAATTTTCGAAAATTTTTTTCAAATTTTTTTTCGAAAAATTTTTTTACAAAATTTTTTCGAAAATTTTTTTGAAAATTTTTTTTCGAAAATTTTTTTTCAAAATTTTTTTCGAAAATTTTTTTTCGAAATTTTTTCCGAAAATTTTTTTGAAAATTTTTTTCAAAAAATTTTTTTGAAAATTTTTTTCAAAAAATTTTTTTGAAAATTTTTTTCGAATATTTTTTTGAAAATTTTTTTTCCAAAATTTTTTCAAAATTTTTTTTCGAAATTTTTTTCGAAAATTTTTTTCAATATTTTTTTCGAAAAATTTTTTTCCAAAATTTTGTCGAAAATTTTTTTGAAAATTTTTTTCGAAATTTTTTTCGAAAATTTTTTTTCGAAAATTTTTTTTCGAAAATCTTTCTCAAAATTATTTCAGAAAATCTTTTCGAAAATTTTTTTAAAATTTTTTTTCGAAGTTTTTTTTCAAATTTTTTTTTGAAAATTTTTTTCCAAAATTTTTTCGAAACTTTTTTTCAAAATTTTTTTCGAAATTTTTTACAAAATTTTTTTCGAAAATTTTTTCGAAATTTTTTTTCAAAATTTTTTTTGAAAATTTTTTTCGAAATTTTTTTTCCAAATTTTTTTCGAAAATTTTTTTTCGAAATTTTTTTCGAAAATTTTTTTTCGTAATTTCTTTCGAAAATTTTTTTCGAAAATGTTTTTTCGAAAATTTTTTCAAAAATTTTTTTTGAAATTTTTTTTCGAAAATTTTTTTGCAAAATTTTTTCTAAATTTTTTTTGAAAATTTTTTTCGAAATTTTTTTCAAAATTTTTTTCAATAATTTTTTTTCCAAATTTTTTTCGAAAATTTTTTTTCAAAATTTTTTTCGAAAATTTTATTCAAAATTTTTTTCGAAATTTGTTTTCAAAATTTTTTTCGAAATTTTTTTTCAAAATTTTTTTCGAAAATTTTTTTCGAAATTTTTTTCGAAAATTTTTTTTCGAAATTTTTTTCGAAAATTTTTTTCGAAATTTTTTTCGAAATTTTTTTCGAAAATTTTTTTCGAAATTTTTTTCGAAATTTTTTTTCAAAATTTTTTTTGAAATTTTTTTTTCCAAAATTTTTTCAAAATTTTTTTTCGAAATTTTTTTCGAAATTTTTTTCAATATTTTTTTCGAAAATTTTTTTTCGAAATTTATTTCGAAAATTTTTTTCGAAAATTTTTTTTCGAAATTTTTTTCGAAATTTTTTTCGAAAATTTTTTTCGAAATTTTTTTCGAAATTTTTTTTCAAAATTTTTTTCAAAATTTTTTTTCCAAATTTTTTTCAAAATTTTTTTCGAAAATTTTTTTTCAAAATTTTTTTAAAAATTTTTTTCGAAAATTTTTTTTCGAAAATTTTTTTTCGAAATTTCTTTCGAAAATTTTTTTCGAAAATTTTTTTTCGGAAGTTTTTTCGAAAATTTTTTTGAAAATTTTTTTCGAAATTTTTTTTCAAAATTTTTTTCGAAAATTTTTTTTCGAAATTTTTTTCGAAAATTTTTTTCAAAATTTTTTTCGAAATTTTGTTCGAAAATTTTTTTAAAAATTTTTTTCGAAAATTATTTTTCGAAATTTTTTTCGAAAATTCTTTTGAAAATTTTTTTCAAAAAATTTTTTTAAAAATTTTTTTCAAAAAATTTTTTTAAAAATTTTTTTCGAAAATTTTTTTGAAAATTTTTTTCGAAATTTTTTTTCAAAATTTTTTTCAAAATTTTTTTCGAAAAATTTTTTTCGAAATTTTTTTCGAAAATTTTTTTTCGAAATTTTTTTCGAAAATTTTTTTCAAAATTTTTTTTCCAAATTTTTTTTCAAAATTTTTTTCGAAAATTTTTTTTCAAAAATTTTTTTCAAAAATTTTTTTCGAATTTTTTTTCGAAATTTCTTTAGAAAATTTTTTTCGAAATTTTTTTTCAAAATTTTTTTCGAAAATTTTTTTTCGAAATTTTTTTCGAAAATTTTTTTCAAAATTTTTTACGAATTTTCGAAAATTTTTTTCAAATTTTTTTTCGAAAAATTTTTTTACAAAATTTTTTCGAAAATTTTTTTGAAAATTTTTTTTCGAAAATTTTTTTTCAAAATTTTTTTCGAAAATTTTTTTTCGAAATTTTTTCCGAAAATTTTTTTGAAAATTTTTTTCAAAAAATTTTTTTGAAAATTTTTTTCAAAAAATTTTTTTGAAAATTTTTTTCGAATATTTTTTTGAAAATTTTTTTTCCAAAATTTTTTCAAAATTTTTTTTCGAAATTTTTTTCGAAAATTTTTTTCAATATTTTTTTCGAAAAATTTTTTTCCAAAATTTTGTCGAAAATTTTTTTGAAAATTTTTTTCGAAATTTTTTTCGAAAATTTTTTTTCGAAAATTTTTTTTCGAAAATCTTTCTCAAAATTATTTCAGAAAATCTTTTCGAAAATTTTTTTAAAATTTTTTTTCGAAGTTTTTTTTCAAATTTTTTTTTGAAAATTTTTTTCCAAAATTTTTTCGAAACTTTTTTTCAAAATTTTTTTCGAAATTTTTTACAAAATTTTTTTCGAAAATTTTTTCGAAATTTTTTTTCAAAATTTTTTTTGAAAATTTTTTTCGAAATTTTTTTTCCAAATTTTTTTCGAAAATTTTTTTTCGAAATTTTTTTCGAAAATTTTTTTTCGTAATTTCTTTCGAAAATTTTTTTCGAAAATGTTTTTTCGAAAATTTTTTCAAAAATTTTTTTTGAAATTTTTTTTCGAAAATTTTTTTGCAAAATTTTTTCTAAATTTTTTTTGAAAATTTTTTTCGAAATTTTTTTCAAAATTTTTTTCAATAATTTTTTTTCCAAATTTTTTTCGAAAATTTTTTTTCAAAATTTTTTTCGAAAATTTTATTCAAAATTTTTTTCGAAATTTGTTTTCAAAATTTTTTTCGAAATTTTTTTTCAAAATTTTTTTCGAAAATTTTTTTCGAAATTTTTTTCGAAAATTTTTTTTCGAAATTTTTTTCGAAAATTTTTTTCGAAATTTTTTTCGAAATTTTTTTCGAAAATTTTTTTCGAAATTTTTTTCGAAATTTTTTTTCAAAATTTTTTTTGAAATTTTTTTTTCCAAAATTTTTTCAAAATTTTTTTTCGAAATTTTTTTCGAAATTTTTTTCAATATTTTTTTCGAAAATTTTTTTTCGAAATTTATTTCGAAAATTTTTTTCGAAAATTTTTTTTCGAAAATTTTTTTCAAAATTTTTTTCGAAAATTTTTTTTTGAAATTATTTTCGAAATTTTTTTTCAAAATTTTTTTTGAAAATTTTTTTCAAAATTTTTTTCGAAATTTTTTTTCAAAATTTTTTCGAAATTTTTTTTCAAAATTTCTTTTCAAAATTTTTTTCAAAAATTTTTTTTCAAAATTTTTTTCGAAAATTTTTTTTCCAAAATTTTTTCAAATTTTTTTTTCGAAATTTTTTTCGAAAATGTTTTTCAATATTTTTTTCAAAAAATTTTTTTCCAATATTTTTTCGAAACTTTTTTTGAAAATTTTTTTTGGAAATTTTTTTTCAAAATTTTTTTCGAATTTTTTTTTTCGAAATTTTTTTCGAAAATTTTTTTCAAATTTTTTTTCGAAAATTTTTTTTCTAAAATTTTTTTCAAAATTTTTTTCGAAAATTTTTTTTTGAAATTTTTTTCGAAAATTTTTTTGAAAATTTTTTTCGAAAAATTTTTTTGAAAATTTTTTTCGAAAATTTTTTTGAAAATTTTTTTCGAAATTTTTTTTCAAAATTTTTTTCGAAAATTTTTTTTCGAAATTTTTTTCGAAAATTTTTTTTCGTAATTTCTTTCGAAAATTTTTTTCGAAAATGTTTTTTCGAAAATTTTTTCAAAAATTTTTTTTGAAATTTTTTTTCGAAAATTTTTTTTGCAAAATTTTTTCTAAATTTTTTTTGAAAATTTTTTCGAAATTTTTTTCAAAATTTTTTTCAATAATTTTTTTTCCAAATTTTTTTGAAAATTTTTTTTCAAAATTTTTTTCAAAATTTTTTTCGAAATTTGTTTTCAAATTTTTTTTTGAAATTTTTTTTCGAAATTTTTTTCGAAAATTTTTTTTGGAATTTTTTTCGAAAATTTTTTTTCGAAATTTTTTTCGAAAATTTTTTTCGAAATTTTTTTCGAAATTTTTTTCGAAAATTTTTTTCGAAATTTTTTCCCAAATTTTTTTTCAAAATTTTTTTCGAAATTTTTTTTTCCAAAATTTTTTCAAAATTTTTTTTCGAAATTTTTTCCGAAAATTTTTTTCAATATTTTTTTCGAAAATTTTTTTTCGAAAATTTTTTTTCGAAATTTTTTTCGAAAATTTTTTTCAAAATTTTTTTCGAATTTTTTTTTGAAAATTTTTTTCGAAATTTTTTTTCGAAATTTTTTTTCCAAATTTTTTTTCAAAATTTTTTTCGAAAATTTTTTCTCGAATTTTTTTATCTATTTTCGAAAAAATTTTTTCGAAATTTTTTTTCGAAAATTTTTTTTCGAAAATTTTTTTAAAAATTTTTTTCGAAAGTTTTTTTCAATTTTTTTTTTGAAAATTTTTTTCCAAAATTTTTTCGAAAATTTTTTTCAAAATTTTTTTCGAAAATTTTTTTCAAAATTTTTTTCGAAATTTTTTTTCAAAATTTTTTCAAAAATTTTTTTTCAAAATTTTTTTAGAAAAATTTTTTAAAAATTTTTTTCGAAATTTTTTTCGAAAATTTTTTTCAAAATTTTTTTCGAAAAATTTTTTTCCAAAATTTTTTCGAAAATTTTTTTGAAAATTTTTTTCGAAAATTTTTTTTCGAAATTTTTTTCAAAAATTTTTTTGAAATATTTTTTTCGAAAAATTTTTTTGAAAATTTTTTTCGAAAATTTTGTAGAAAATTTTTTTCGAAATTTTTTTTCAAAATTTTTTTCGAAAATTTTTTTCGAAATTTTTTTCGAAAATTTTTTTTCGAAATTTTTTTCGAAAATTTTTTTCAAAATTTTTTTTCCAAATTTTTTTCAAAATTTTTTTCAAAATTTTTTTCGAAAATTTTTTTTCGAAATTTTTTTCGAAAATTTTTTTTCGAAATTTCTTTAGAAAATTTTTTTCGAAATTTTTTTTCAAAATTTTTTTCAAAAATTTTTTTTCGAAATTTTTTTCGAAAATTTTTTTCAAAATTTTTTACGAATTTTCGAAAATTTTTTTCAAATTTTTTTTCGAAAAATTTTTTTACAAAATTTTTTCGAAAATTTTTTTGAAAATTTTTTTTCGAAAATTTTTTTTCAAAATTTTTTTCGAAAATTTTTTTTCGAAATTTTTTCCGAAAATTTTTTTGAAAATTTTTTTCAAAAAATTTTTTTGAAAATTTTTTTCGAATATTTTTTTGAAAATTTTTTTTCCAAAATTTTTTCAAAATTTTTTTTCGAAATTTTTTTCGAAAATTTTTTTCAATATTTTTTTCGAAAAATTTTTTTCCAAAATTTTGTCGAAAATTTTTTTGAAAATTTTTTTCGAAATTTTTTTCGAAAATTTTTTTTCGAAAATTTTTTTTCGAAAATCTTTCTCAAAATTATTTCAGAAAATCTTTTCGAAAATTTTTTTAAAATTTTTTTTCGAAGTTTTTTTTCAAATTTTTTTTTGAAAATTTTTTTCCAAAATTTTTTCGAAACTTTTTTTCAAAATTTTTTTCGAAATTTTTTTCAAAATTTTTTTCGAAAATTTTTTCGAAAATTTTTTTCAAAATTTTTTTCGAAATTTTTTTCGAAAATTTTTTTTCGATATTTTTTTTGAAAATTTTTTTGAAAATGTTCTTCAAAAAATTTTTTTGAAAATTTTTTTCGAAAATTTTTTTGAAAATTTTTTTCGAAATTTTTTTTCAAAATTTTTTTCGAAAATTTTTTTTTGGAAATTTTTTTCAAACTTTTTTCGATAATTTTTTTTCAAAATTTTTTTCGGAAAGTTTCTTTCAAAATTTTTTTTGGAAATTTTTTTCAAAATTTTTTTTGAAAATTTATTTTCATTATTTTTTTTCAAATTTTTTTCAAATTTTTTTTTTCATATTTTTTTTCAAAATTTTTTTCAAAATTTTTTTTTCAAAATTTTTTTCAAAATTTTTTTTTCAAAATTTTTTTCGAAAATTTTTTACAAAATTTTTTTCGAAAATTTTTTTCGAAAATTTTTTTTCAAAATTTTTTTCGAAAATTTTTTTTCATAAGTTTTTTCGAAAATCTTTTTAAAAAATTTTTTTCAAAATTTTTTTCAAAATTTTTTTCGAAAATTTTTTTCAAAATTTTTTTAAAAATTTTTTTGGAAAATTTTTTTTCAAAATGTTTTTCGAAAATTTTTTTCAAAATTTTTTTTGGAAATTTTTTTCAAAATATTTTTCAAAATTTTTTTTTCAAAATTTTTTTGAAAATTTTTTTCATGATTTTTTTCAAAATTTTTTTCAAAAATTTTTTTTTCAAAATTTTTTTCGAAAATGTTTTTTCAAAATTTTTTTTAAATTTTTTTCAAAATTTTTTTCGAAATTTTTTTCGAAATTTTTTTTCGAAATTTTTTTCGAAATTTTTTTCGAAATTTTTTTCGAAATTTTTTTCGAAATTTTTTTCAAAAATTTTTTTTCCAAAGTTTTTTCGAAAATTTTTTTCAAAATTTATTTCGAAAATTTTTTTAAAAATTTTTTTTTTAATTTCCTTCGAAATTTTTTTCGAAAATGTTTTTGAAAATTTTTTTGAAATTTTTTTTCGAAATTTTTTTTCAAACTTTTTTTCGAAAATTTTTTTTCTAAAATTTTTTTGATAATTTCCTTGATTATTTTTTTCGAAATTTGTTTTTCGAAATTTTTTTCGAAAATTTTTTTCAAAATTTTGTTCGAAAATTTTTTTTCCAAAATTTTTTTCGAAAATTTTTTTTCGAAATTTTTTTCCAAAATTTTTTTCAAAATTTTTTTCGAAATTTTTTTTTCAAAATTTTTTTTTGAAATTTTTTTTCAAAATTTTTTTCGAAAATTTTTTTTCCAAATTTTTTTTGGAAATTTTTTTCAAAATTTTTTTCGAAAATTTTTTTTCAAAATTTTTTTTTAAATTTTTTTTCAAAATTTTTTTTTAAATTTTTTTTCAAAATTTTTTTCGAAAATTTTTTTCAAATTTTTTTTTCAAGATTTTTTTCAAAATTTTTTTCAAAATTTTTTTTTCAAAATTTTTTTCAAAAATTTTTTTCGAAATTTTTTTCGAAAATTTTTTTCGAAAATTTTTTTTCGAAATTTTTTTCAAAATTTTTTAGAAAATTTTTTTTCAAAATTTTTTTCGAAAATTTTTTTTAAAATTTTTTTCAAAATTTTTTTCGAAAATATTTTTCAAAATTTTTTTCGAAAATTTTTTTAAAAAATTTTTTTCAAATTTTTTTTCGAAAATTTTTTCAAAATTTTTTAAAAATTTTTTTCGAAAATTTTTTTTAAAAATTTTTTTCGAAATTTTTTTTTTTTAAATTTTTTCGAAAATTTTTTTTAAAAATTTTTTTCGAAATTTTTTTTTAAAAATTTTTTTCGAAAATTTTTTTCCAAAATTTTTTTCGAAAATTTTTTTTCAAATTTTTTTTTGGAAATTTTTTCAAAATTTTTTTCGAAAATTTTTTTTCTAAATTTTTTTTCAAAATTTTTTCAAAATTTTTTTCAAAATTTTTTTTCAAAATTTTTTTCGAAAATTTTTTTTCAAAATTTTTTTCGAAAATTTTTTTTCAAAATTTTTTTCGAAAATTTTTTTTCAAAATTTTTTTCAAAAATTTTTTTCGAAAATTTTTTTTGAAAATTTTTTTTCAAAATTTTTTTCGAAAATTTTTTTCAAAATTTTTTTCAAAATTTTTTTTTCAAAATTTTTTTCAAAATTTATTTCGAAATTTTTTTTCAAAATTTTTTTCGAAAATTTTTTCGAAATTTTTTTCGAAAATATTTTTCGAAAATTTTTTTTCGAAATTTTTTTCGAAATTTTTTTCGAAATTTTTTTCAAAAATTTTTTTCAAAATTTTTTTCAAATTATTTTTCAAAATTTTTTCCAAAAATTTTTTTTTGAAATTTTTTCAAAATTTTTTTCGAAAATGTTTTTTTCGAAAATTTTTTTCGAAAATTTTTTTTTCAAAATTTTTTCCAAAAATTTTTTTTTGAAATTTTTTCAAAATTTTTTTTCGAAATTTTTTTTTCAAAATTTTTTTTCGAATATTTTTTCGAAAATTTTTTTTCAAAATTTTTTTCAAAAATTTTTTTTTGAAATTTTTTTCAAAATTTTTTTCCAAAATTTTTTTCGAAAATTTTTTTTCAAAATTTTTTTCGAAAATTTTTTTTTGAAATTTTTTTCAAAATTTTTTTCGAAATTTTTTTCGAAATTTTTTTCGAAATTTTTTTCGAAACTTTTTTCGAAAATTTCTTTTCGAAATTTTTTTCAAAATTTTTTTCAAAATTTTTTTCGAAAATTTTTTTCGAAAATTTTTTTTCAATATTTTTTTTTAAATGTTTTTCGAAAATTTTTTTCAAAATTTTTTTTCAAAATTTTTTTCAAAATTTTTTTCAAAACTTTTTTTTCAAAATTTTTTTCAAAAATTTTTTTCGAAATTTTTTTCAAAAATTTTTTTCGAAAATTTTTTTTCGAAATTTTTTTCAAAATTTTTTAGAAAATGTTTTTTCAAAATTTTTTTTAAAAATTTTTTTCGAAAATTTTTTTTCAAAATTTTTTTCAAAATTTTTTTCGAAAATTTTTTTCAAAATTTTTTTCGAAAATTTTTTTAAAAAATTTTTTTCAAAATTTTTTTCCAAACTTTTTTTCAAAATTTTTTTCGAAATTTTTTTTCAAAATTTTTTTCGAAAATTTTTTCGAAAATTTTTTTCAAAATTTTTTTCGAAATTTTTTTCGAAAATTTTTTTTCAATATTTTTTTTGAAAATTTTTTTGAAAATGTTTTTCAAAAAATTTTTTTGAAAATTTTTTTCGAAAATTTTTTTGAAAATTTTTTTCGAAATTTTTTTTCAAAATTTTTTTCGAAAATTTTTTTTTGGAAATTTTTTTCGAAAATTTTTTTTCGAAATTTTTTTCAAAATTTTTTTTCAAAATTTTTTTTCCAAATTTTTTTTCAAAATTTTTTTCGAAAATTTTTTTCGAAATTTTTTTTCAAAATTTTTTTCAAAATTTTTTTTTCCAAATTTTTTTCGAAAATTTTTTTAAAAATTTTTTTCGAAATTTTTTTCGAAAATTTTTTTTCAAAATTTTTTTCGAAAATTTTTTTCATGATTTTTTTCGAAATTTTTTTTCAAAATTTTTTCGAAATTTTTTTCAAAATTTTTTTCGAATTTTTTTTTTCGAATTTTTTTTCGAAATTTTTTTTTCAAATTTTTTTCGAAAATTTTTTTCAAAATTTTTTTCGAAATTTTTTTCGAAAATTTTTTTCGAATTTTTTTTTCCAAATTTTTTTTCAAAATTTTTTTCGAAAATTTTTTTTCCAAAATTTTTTCAAAATTTTTTTTCGAAATTTTTTTCGAAAATTTTTTTCAATATTTTTTTCGAAAAATTTTTTTTCAAAATTTTTTTCAAAAATTTTTTTTCGAAATTTTTTTCGAAAATTTTTTTCAAAATTTTTTACGAATTTTCGAAAATTTTTTTCAAATTTTTTTACAAAATTTTTTCGAAAATTTTTCTGAAAATTTTTTTTCGAAAATTTTTTTTCAAAATTTTTTTCGAAAATTTTTTTTCGAAATTTTTTCCGAAAATTTTTTTGAAAATTTTTTTCAAAAAATTTTTTTGAAAATTTTTTTCGAATATTTTTTTGAAAATTTTTTTTCCAAAATTTTTTCAAAATTTTTTTTCGAAATTTTTTTCGAAAATTTTTTTCAATATTTTTTTCGAAAAATTTTTTTCCAAAATTTTGTCGAAAATTTTTTTGAAAATTTTTTTCGAAATTTTTTTCGAAAATTTTTTTTCGAAAATTTTTTTTCGAAAATCTTTCTCAAAATTATTTCAGAAAATCTTTTCGAAAATTTTTTTAAAATTCTTTTTCGAAGTTTTTTTTCAAATTTTTTTTTGAAAATTTTTTTCCAAAATTTTTTCGAAACTTTTTTTCAAAATTTTTTTCGAAATTTTTTTCAAAATTTTTTTCAAAATTTTTTTCGAATTTTTTTTCGAAAATTTTTTTCGAAATTTTTTTTCGAAATTTTTTTTCCAAATTTTTTTTCAAAATTTTTTTCGAAAATTTTTTCTCGAATTTTTTTATCTATTTTCGAAAAAATTTTTTCGAAATTTTTTTTCGAAAATTTTTTTTCGAAAATTTTTTTAAAAATTTTTTTCGAAAGTTTTTTTCAATTTTTTTTTTGAAAATTTTTTTCCAAAATTTTTTCGAAAATTTTTTTCAAAATTTTTTTCGAAATTTTTTTTCAAAATTTTTTCAAAAATTTTTTTTCAAAATTTTTTTAGAAAATTTTTTTAAAAATTTTTTTCGAAATTTTTTTCGAAAATTTTTTTCAAAATTTTTTTCGAAAAATTTTTTTCCAAAATTTTTTCGAAAATTTTTTTGAAAATTTTTTTCGAAAATTTTTTTTCGAAATTTTTTTCAAAAATTTTTTTGAAATATTTTTTTCGAAAAATTTTTTTGAAAATTTTTTTCGAAAATTTTGTTGAAAATTTTTTTCGAAATTTTTTTCAAAATTTTTTTCGAAAATTTTTTTCGAAATTTTTTTCGAAAATTTTTTTTCGAAATTTTTTTCGAAAATTTTTTTCAAAATTTTTTTTCCAAATTTTTTTCAAAATTTTTTTCGAAAATTTTTTTTCAAAATTTTTTTAAAAATTTTTTTCGAAAATTTTTTTTCGAAAATTTTTTTTCGAAATTTCTTTCGAAAATTTTTTTCGAAAATTTTTTTTCGGAAGTTTTTTCGAAAATTTTTTTGAAAATTTTTTTCGAAATTTTTTTTCAAAATTTTTTTCGAAAATTTTTTTTCGAAATTTTTTTCGAAAATTTTTTTCAAAATTTTTTTCGAAATTTTGTTCGAAAATTTTTTTAAAAATTTTTTTCGAAAATTATTTTTCGAAATTTTTTTCGAAAATTCTTTTGAAAATTTTTTCAAAAAATTTTTTTAAAAATTTTTTTCAAAAAATTTTTTTAAAAATTTTTTTCGAAAATTTTTTTGAAAATTTTTTTCGAAATTTTTTTTCAAAATTTTTTTCAAAATTTTTTTCGAAAATTTTTTTTCGAAATTTTTTTCGAAAATTTTTTTTCGAAATTTTTTTCGAAAATTTTTTTCAAAATTTTTTTTCCAAATTTTTTTTCAAAATTTTTTTCGAAAATTTTTTTTCAAAAATTTTTTTCAAAAATTTTTTTCGAATTTTTTTTCGAAATTTCTTTAGAAAATTTTTTTCGAAATTTTTTTTCAAAATTTTTTTCGAAAATTTTTTTTCGAAATTTTTTTCGAAAATTTTTTTCAAAATTTTTTACGAATTTTCGAAAATTTTTTTCAAATTTTTTTTCGAAAAATTTTTTTACAAAATTTTTTCGAAAATTTTTTTGAAAATTTTTTTTCGAAAATTTTTTTTCAAAATTTTTTTCGAAAATTTTTTTTCGAAATTTTTTCCGAAAATTTTTTTGAAAATTTTTTTACAAAAAAGTTTTTTTGAAAATTTTTTTCGAATATTTTTTTGAAAATTTTTTTTCCAAAATTTTTTCAAAATTTTTTTTCGAAATTTTTTTCGAAAATTTTTTTCAATATTTTTTTCGAAAAATTTTTTTCCAAAATTTTGTCGAAAATTTTTTTGAAAATTTTTTTCGAAATTTTTTTCGAAAATTTTTTTTCGAAAATTTTTTTTCGAAAATCTTTCTCAAATTTATTTCAGAAAATCTTTTCGAAAATTTTTTTAAAATTTTTTTTCGAAGTTTTTTTTCAAATTTTTTTTTGAAAATTTTTTTCCAAAATTTTTTCGAAACTTTTTTTCAAAATTTTTTTCGAAATTTTTTTCAAAATTTTTTTCGAAAATTTTTTCGAAAATTTTTTTCAAAATTTTTTTCGAAATTTTTTTCGAAAATTTTTTTTCGATATTTTTTTTGAAAATGTTTTTCAAAAAATTTTTTTGAAAATTTTTTTCGAAAATTTTTTTGAAATTTTTTTTCGAAATTTTTTTTCAAAATTTTTTTCGAAAATTTTTTTTTGGAAATTTTTTTCAAACTTTTTTCGATAATTTTTTTTCAAAATTTTTTTCGGAAAGTTTCTTTCAAAATTTTTTTTGGAAATTTTTTTCAAAATTTTTTTTGAAAATTTATTTTCATTATTTTTTTTCAAATTTTTTTCAAATTTTTTTTTTCATATTTTTTTTCAAAATTTTTTTCAAAATTTTTTTTTCAAAATTTTTTTCGAAAATTTTTTACAAAATTTTTTTCGAAAATTTTTTTTCAAAATTTTTTTCGAAAATTTTTTTTCATAAGTTTTTTCGAAAATCTTTTTAAAAAATTTTTTTCAAAATTTTTTTTAAAATTTTTTTCGAAAATTTTTTTCAAAATTTTTTTAAAAATTTTTTTCGAAAATTTTTTTTCAAAATGTTTTTCGAAAATTTTTTTCAAAATTTTTTTTGGAAATTTTTTTCAAAATATTTTTCAAAATTTTTTTTTCAAAATTTTTTTGAAAATTTTTTTCATGATTTTTTTCAAAATTTTTTTCAAAAATTTTTTTTTCAAAATTTTTTTCGAAAATGTTTTTTCAAAATTTTTTTTAAATTTTTTTCAAAATTTTTTTCGAAATTTTTTTCGAAATTTTTTTTCGAAATTTTTTTCGAAATTTTTTTCGAAAATTTTTTTTCCAAAGTTTTTTCGAAAATGTTTTTCAAAATTTATTTCGAAAATTTTTTTAAAAATTTTTTTTAAAATTTCCTTCGAAATTTTTTTCGAAAATGTTTTTGAAAATTTTTTTGAAATTTTTTTTCGAAATTTTTTTTCAAACTTTTTTTCGAAAATTTTTTTTCTAAAATTTTTTTGATAATTTTCTTGATTATTTTTTTCGAAATTTGTTTTTCGATATTTTTTTCGAAAATTTTTTTCAAAATTTTGTTCGAAAATTTTTTTTCCAAAATTTTTTTCGAAAATTTTTTTTTAAATTTTTTTTCAAAATTTTTTTCGAAAATTTTTTTTCAAAATTTTTTTTTAAATTTTTTTTCAAAATTTTTTTCGAAAATTTTTTTCAAATTTTTTTTTCAAGATTTTTTTCAAAATTTTTTTCAAAAATTTTTTTTCAAAATTTTTTTCAAAAATTTTTTTCGAAATTTTTTTCGAAAATTTTTTTCGAAAATTTTTTTTCGAAATTTTTTTCAAAATTTTTTAGAAAATTTTTTTTCAAAATTTTTTTCGAAAATTTTTTTTAAATTTTTTTTCAAAATTTTTTTCAAAATTTTTTTCGAAAATATTTTTACCAAATTTTTTTCGAAAATTTTTTCGAAATTTTTTTCGAAATTTTTTTTCAAAATTTTTTTCGAAAATTCTTTTTCGAAATTTTTTTCGAAAATTTTTTTCGAAAGTTTTTTCTAAAATTTTTTTAAAAATTTTTTTCGAAATTTTTTTCGAAAGTTTTTTTCAAAATTTTTTTTCCAAAATTTTTTCAAAATTTTTTTTCCAAAATTTTTTCAAAATCTTTTTTCTAAATTTTTTTCGAAAATTTTTTTTCGAAATTTTCTTTTAAATTTTTTTTCGAAATTTTTTTCCAAAATTTTTCGAAAATTTTTTGAAAAAAATTTTTTTCCAAAATTTTTTTCGAAAATTTTTTTTCGAAATTTTTCTCGAAAATTTTTTTCAAAATTTTTTTCGAAAATATTTTTTCCAAAATTTTTTCGAAAATTTTTTCGAAATTCTTTTCGAAATTTTTTTCAAAATTTTTTTCGAAAATTTTTTTTCGAAATTTGTTCCGAAAATTTTTTTCGAAATATTTTTCTAAAATTTTTTTGAAAATTTTTTTCGAAATTTTTTTCGAGTTTTTTCAAAATTTTTTTCCAAAATTTTTTCAAAATTTTTTTTTCAAAATTTTTTTCGAAAATTTTTTTACGAAATTTTTTTTTAAATTTTTTTCCAAAATTTTTTTTCGAAATTTTTTTTCAAAATTTCTTTCGAAAATTTTTTTCAAAAATTTTTTTCAAAATGTTTTTCAAAAATTTTTTTCAAAATTTTTTTGGAAAATCTTTTTTCCAAAATTTTTTAAAAATGTTTTTGAAAATTATTTTTGAAATTTTTTTCGAAATTTTTTCTCGAAATTTTTTTTCCAAAATTTTTTCAAAATTTATTTCGAAAATTTTTTTTGGAAGTTTTTTTCGAAAATTTTCTCCAATTTTTTTTCAAAATTTTTTTTCAAAATATTTTTTCCCAAATTCTTTCGAAAATTTTTTTAAAATTTTTTTTCGAAATTTTTTTTCAAAATTTCTTTTGAAAATTTTTTTTCCAAAATTTTTTCGAAACTTTTTTTCAAAATTTTTTTCGAAATTTTTTTTCAAAATTTTTTTCGAAAATTTTTTCGAAAATTTTTTTTTAAATTTTTTTCGAAATTTTTTTCGAAAATTTTTTTCAAAATTTTTTTTGAAAAATTTTTTTCCAAAATTTTTTCGAAAATTTTTCTGAAAATTTTTTTCGAAAATTTTTTTGAAAATTTTTTTCGAAATTTTTTTTCAAAATTTTTTTCGAAAATTTTTTTTTGGAAATTTTTCTCGAAAATTTTTTTTCGAAATTTTTTTCAAAAATTTTTTTGAAAATTTTTTTTCCAAATTTTTTTTCAAAATTTTTTTCGAAAATTTTTTTCGAAATTTTTTTTCAAAATTTTTTTCAAAATTTTTTTTTCCAAATTTTTTTCGAAAATTTTTTTAAAAATTTTTTTCGAAATTTTTTTCGAAATTTTTTTTTCAAAATTTTTTTCGAAAATTTTTTTTCGAAATTTTTTTCGAAAATTTTTTTCAAAATTTTTTTCGAAATTTTTTTCGAAAATTTTTTTCGAAATTTTTTTTCCAAATTTTTTTTCAAAATTTTTTTCGAATATTTTTTTTCCAAAATTTTTTCAAAATTTTTTTTCGAAATTTTTTTCGAAAATTTTTTTCAATATTTTTTTCGAAAAATTTTTTTCCAAAATTTTCTCGAAAATTTTTTGAAAATTTTTTTTCGAAAATTTTTTTCAAAATTTTTTTCGAAAATTTTTTTTCGAAATTTTTTCCGAAAATTTTTTTGAAAATTTTTTTCGAATATTTTTTTGAAAATTTTTTTCGAAATTTTTTTCGAAATTTTTTTCGAAAATTTTTTTCGAAATTTTTTCCCAAATTTTTTTTTCAAAATTTTTTTCGAAATTTTTTTTTCCAAAATTTTTTCAAAATTTTTTTTCGAAATTTTTTCCGAAAATTTTTTTCAATATTTTTTTCAATATTTTTTTCGAAAATTTTTTTTCGAAATTTATTTCGAAAATTTTTTTTCGAAATTTTTTTCGAAAATTTTTTTCAAAATTTTTTTCAAAATTTTTTTCGAATTTTTTTTCGAAAATTTTTTTCGAAATTTTTTTTCGAAATTTTTTTTCCAATTTTTTTTTCAAAATTTTTTTCGAAAATTTTTTCTCGAATTTTTTATCTATTTTCGAAAAAATTTTTTCGAAATTTTTTTTCGAAAATTTTTTTTCGAAAATTTTTTTAAAAATTTTTTTCGAAAGTTTTTTTCAATTTTTTTTTTGAAAATTTTTTTCCAAAATTTTTTCGAAAATTTTTTTTAAATTTTTTTCAAAATTTTTTTTCAAAATTTTTTCAAAAATTTTTTTTCAAAATTTTTTTAGAAAATTTTTTTAAAAATTTTTTTCGAAATTTTTTTCGAAAATTTTTTTCAAAATTTTTTTCGAAAAATTTTTTTCCAAAATTTTTTCGAAAATTTTTTTGAAAATTTTTTTCGAAAATTTTTTTTCGAAATTTTTTTCAAAAATTTTTTTGAAATATTTTTTTCGAAAAATTTTTTTGAAAATTTTTTTCGAAAATTTTGTTGAAAATTTTTTTCGAAATTTTTTTTCAAAATTTTTTTCGAAAATTTTTTTCGAAATTTTTTTCGAAAATTTTTTTCAAAATTTTTTTTCCAAATTTTTTTCAAAATTTTTTTCGAAAATTTTTTTTCAAAATTTTTTTAAAAATTTTTTTCGAAAATTTTTTTTTCGAAAATTTTTTTTCGAAATTTCTTTCGAAAATTTTTTTCGAAAATTTTTTTTCGGAAGTTTTTTCGAAAATTTTTTTGAAAATTTTTTTCGAAATTTTTTTTCAAAATTTTTTTCGAAAATTTTTTTTCGAAATTTTTTTCGAAAATTTTTTTCAAAATTTTTTTCGAAATTTTGTTCGAAAATTTTTTTAAAAATTTTTTTCAAAAATTATTTTTCGAAATTTTTTTCGAAAATTCTTTTGAAAATTTTTTTCAAAAAATTTTTTTAAAAATTTTTTTCAAAAAATTTTTTTAAAAATTTTTTTCGAAAATTTTTTTGAAAATTTTTTTCGAAATTTTTTTTCAAAATTTTTTTCAAAATTTTTTTTCAAAATTTTTTCAAAAATTTTTTTTCAAAATTTTTTTAGAAAATTTTTTTAAAAATTTTTTTCGAAATTTTTTTCGAAAATTTTTTTCAAAATTTTTTTCGAAAAATTTTTTTCCAAAATTTTTTCGAAAATTTTTTTGAAAATTTTTTTCGAAAATTTTTTTTCGAAATTTTTTTCAAAAATTTTTTTGAAATATTTTTTTCGAAAAATTTTTTTGAAAATTTTTTTCGAAAATTTTGTTGAAAATTTTTTTCGAAATTTTTTTTCAAAATTTTTTTCGAAAATTTTTTTCGAAATTTTTTTCGAAAATTTTTTCGAAAATTTTTTTTCGAAATTTTTTTCGAAAATTTTTTTCAAAATTTTTTTTCCAAATTTTTTTCAAAATTTTTTTCGAAAATTTTTTTTCTAAATTTTTTTAAAAATTTTTTTCGAAAATTTTTTTTTCGAAAATTTTTTTTCGAAATTTCTTTCGAAAATTTTTTTCGAAAATTTTTTTTCGGAAGTTTTTTCGAAAATTTTTTTGAAAATTTTTTTCAAATTTTTTTTCAAAATTTTTTTCGAAAATTTTTTTTCGAAATTTTTTTCGAAAATTTTTTTCAAAATTTTTTTCGAAATTTTGTTCGAAAATTTTTTTAAAAATTTTTTTCGAAAATTATTTTTCGAAATTTTTTTCGAAAATTCTTTTGAAAATTTTTTTCAAAAAATTTTTTTAAAAATTTTTTTCAAAAAATTTTTTTAAAAATTTTTTTCGAAAATTTTTTTGAAAATTTTTTTCGAAATTTTTTTTCAAAATTTTTTTCAAAATTTTTTTTCAAAATTTTTTTCAAAATTTTTTTCGAAAATTTTTTTTCGAAATTTTTTTCGAAAATTTTTTTTCGAAATTTTTTTCGAAAATTTTTTTCAAAATTTTTTTTCCAAATTTTTTTTCAAAATTTTTTTCGAAAATGTTTTTTCAAAAATTTTTTTCAAAAATTTTTTTCGAATTTTTTTTCGAAATTTCTTTAGAAAATTTTTTTCGAAATTTTTTTTCAAAATTTTTTTCGAAAATTTTTTTTCGAAATTGTTTTCGAAAATTTTTTTCAAAATTTTTTACGAATTTTCGAAAATTTTTTTCTAATTTTTTTTCAAAAAATTTTTTTACAAAATTTTTTCGAAAATTTTTTTGAAAATTTTTTTTCGAAAATTTTTTTTCAAAATTTTTTTCGAAAATTTTTTTTCGAAATTTTTTCCGAAAATTTTTTTGAAAATTTTTTTCAAAAAATTTTTTTGAAAATTTTTTTCGAATATTTTTTTGAAAATTTTTTTTCCAAAATTTTTTCAAAATTTTTTTTCGAAATTTTTTTCGAAAATTTTTTTCGAAAATTTTTTTTCGGAAGTTTTTTCCAAAATTTTTTTGAAAATTTTTTTCGAAATTTTTTTTCAAAATTTTTTTCGAAAATTTTTTTTCGAAATTTTTTTCGAAAATTTTTTTCAAAATTTTTTTCGAAATTTTGTTCGAAAATTTTTTTAAAAATTTTTTTGAAAATTTTTTTCGAAATTTTTTTCGAAAATTTTTTTTCGAAAATTTTTTTTCGAAAATCTTTCTCAAAATTATTTCAGAAAATCTTTTCGAAAATTTTTTTAAAATTTTTTTTCGAAGTTTTTTTTCAAATTTTTTTTTGAAAATTTTTTTCCAAAATTTTTTCGAAACTTTTTTTCAAAATTTTTTTCGAAATTTTTTTCAAAATTTTTTTCGAAAATTTTTTCGAAAATTTTTTTCAAAATTTTTTTCGAAATTTTTTTCGAAAATTTTTTTTCGATATTTTTTTTGAAAATTTTTTTGAAAATGTTTTTCAAAAAATTTTTTTGAAAATTTTTTTCGAAAATTTTTTTGAAAATTTTTTTCGAAATTTTTTTTCAAAATTTTTTTCGAAAATTTTTTTTTGGAAATTTTTTTCAAACTTTTTTCGATAATTTTTTTTCAAAATTTTTTTCGGAAAGTTTCTTTCAAAATTTTTTTTGGAAATTTTTTTCAAAATTTTTTTTGAAAATTTATTTTCATTATTTTTTTTCAAATTTTTTTCAAATTTTTTTTTTTCATATTTTTTTTCAAAATTTTTTTCAAAATTTTTTTTTCAAAATTTTTTTCGAAAATTTTTTACAAAATTTTTTTCGAAAATTTTTTTCGAAAATTTTTTTTCAAAATTTTTTTCGAAAATTTTTTTTCATAAGTTTTTTCGAAAATCTTTTTAAAAAATTTTTTTCAAAATTTTTTTCAAAATTTTTTTCGAAAATTTTTTTCAAAATTTTTTTAAAAATTTTTTTCGAAAATTTTTTTTCAAAATGTTTTTCGAAAATTTTTTTCAAAATTTTTTTTGGAAATTTTTTTCAAAATATTTTTCAAAATTTTTTTTTCAAAATTTTTTTGAAAATTTTTTTCATGATTTTTTTCAAAATTTTTTTCAAAAATTTTTTTTTCAAAATTTTTTTCGAAAATGTTTTTTCAAAATTTTTTTTAAATTTTTTTCAAAATTTTTTTCGAAATTTTTTTCGAAATTTTTTTTCGAAATTTTTTTCGAAATTTTTTTCGAAATTTTTTTCGAAATTTTTTTCGAAAATTTTTTTTCCAAAGTTTTTTCGAAAATTTTTTTCAAAATTTATTTCGAAAATTTTTTTAAAAATTTTTTTTTAAATTTCCTTCGAAATTTTTTTCGAAAATGTTTTTGAAAATTTTTTTGAAATTTTTTTTCGAAATTTTTTTTCAAACTTTTTTTCGAAAATTTTTTTTCTAAAATTTTTTTGATAACGTCCTTGATTATTTTTTTCGAAATTTGTTTTTCGAAATTTTTTTCGAAAATTTTTTTCAAAATTTTGTTCGAAAATTTTTTTTCCAAAATTTTTTTCGAAAATTTTTTTTCGAAATTTTTTTCCAAAATTTTTTTCAAAATTTTTTTCGAAATTTTTTTTTCAAAATTTTTTTTTGAAATTTTTTTTCAAAATTTTTTTCGAAAATTTTTTTTCCAAATTTTTTTTGGAAATTTTTTTCAAAATTTTTTTCGAAAATTTTTTTTCAAAATTTTTTTTTAAATTTTTTTTCAAAATTTTTTTCGAAAATTTTTTTCAAATTTTTTTTTCAAGATTTTTTTTTGGAAATTTTTTCAAAATTTTTTTCGAAAATTTTTTTTCAAAATTTTTTTCGAAAATTTTTTTAAAAAATTTTTTTCAAATTTTTTTTCGAAAATTTTTTCAAAATTTTTTTAAAATTTTTTTCGAAAATTTTTTTTAAAAATTTTTTTCGAAATTTTTTTTTTAAAAATTTTTTCGAAAATTTTTTTAAAAAATTTTTTTCGAAATTTTTTTTAAAAAATTTTTTTCGAAAATTTTTTTCCAAAATTTTTTTCGAAAATTTTTTTTCAAATTTTTTTTTGGAAATTTTTTCAAAATTTTTTTCGAAAATTTTTTTTCTAAATTTTTTTCCAAAATTTTTTCAAAATTTTTTTCAAAATTTTTTTTCAAAATTTTTTTCGAAAATTTTTTTTCAAAATTTTTTTCGAAAATTTTTTTTCAAAATTTTTTTCGAAAATTTTTTTTCAAAATTTTTTTCGAAAATTTTTTTTCAAAATTTTTTTCAAAAATTTTTTTCGAAAATTTTTTTTGAAAATTTTTTTTCAAAATTTTTTTCGAAAATTTTTTTCAAAATTTTTTTCAAAAATTTTTTTTCAAAATTTTTTTCAAAATTTATTTCGAAATTTTTTTTCAAAATTTTTTTCGAAAATTTTTTCGAAATTTTTTTCGAAAATATTTTTCGAAAATTTTTTTTCGAAATTTTTTTCAAAATTTTTTTCGAAATTTTTTTCAAAAATTTTTTTCAAAATTTTTTTCAAATTATTTTTCAAAATTTTTTCCAAAAATTTTTTTTTGAAATTTTTTCAAAATTTTTTTCGAAAATGTTTTTTTCGAAAATTTTTTTCGAAAATTTTTTTTTCAAAATTTTTTCCAAAAATTTTTTTTTGAAATTTTTTCAAAATTTTTTTTCGAAAATTTTTTTTCAAAATTTTTTTTCGAATATTTTTTCGAAAATTTTTTTTCAAAATTTTTTTCAAAAATTTTTTTTTGAAATTTTTTTCAAAATTTTTTTCCAAAATTTTTTTCGAAAATTTTTTTTCAAAATTTTTTTCGAAAATTTTTTTTTGAAATTTTTTTCAAAATTTTTTTCGAAATTTTTTTCGAAATTTTTTTCGAAATTTTTTTCGAAACTTTTTTCGAAAATTTTTTTTCGAAATTTTTTTCAAAATTTTTTAGAAAATGTTTTTTCAAAATTTTTTTTAAAAATTTTTTTCGAAAATTTTTTTTCAAAATTTTTTTCAAAATTTTTTTCGAAAATTTTTTTCAAAATTTTTTTCGAAAATTTTTTTAAAAAATTTTTTTCAAAATTTTTTTCGAAACTTTTTTTCAAAATTTTTTTCGAAATTCTTTTTCAAAATTTTTTTCGAAAATTTTTTCGAAAATTTTTTTCAAACTTTTTTTCGAAATTTTTTTCGAAAATTTTTTTTCGATATTTTTTTTGAAAATTTTTTTGAAAATGTTTTTCAAAAAATTTTTTTGAAAATTTTTTTCGAAAATGTTTTTGAAAATTTTTTTCGAAATTTTTTTTCAAAATTTTTTTCGAAAATTTTTTTTTGGAAATTTTTTTCGAAAATTTTTTTTCGAAATTTTTTTCAAAATTTTTTTTCAAAATTTTTTTTCCAAATTTTTTTTCAAAATTTTTTTCGAAAATTTTTTTCGAAATTTTTTTTCAAAATTTTTTTCAAAATTTTTTTTTCCAAATTTTTTTCGAAAATTTTTTTAAAAATTTTTTTCGAAATTTTTTTCGAAAATTTTTTTTCAAAATTTTTTTCGAAAATTTTTTTCATGATTTTTTTCGAAATTTTTTTTCAAAATTTTTTCGAAATTTTTTTCAAAATTTTTTTCGAATTTTTTTTTTCGAATTTTTTTTCGAAATTTTTTTTTCAAATTTTTTTCGAAAATTTTTTTCAAAATTTTTTTCGAAATTTTTTTCGAAAATTTTTTTCGAATTTTTTTTTCCAAATTTTTTTTCAAAATTTTTTTCGAAAATTTTTTTTCCAAAATTTTTTCAAAATTTTTTTTCGAAATTTTTTTCGAAAATTTTTTTCAATATTTTTTTCGAAAAATTTTTTTCCAAAATTTTCTCGAAAATTTTTTGAAAATTTTTTTAGAAATTTTTTTTTCAAAATTTTTTTCGAAAATTTTTTTTCGAATTTTTTTTGAAAATATTTTTTGAGAAATTTTTTTTTCAAATTTTTTCGAAAATTTTTTTTCGAAATTTTTTTCGAAAATTTTTTTCAATATTTTTTTCAAAAATTTTTTTCAAATTTTTTTTCGAAATTTTTTTCAAAATTGACTTCCAAAATTTTTTCGAAAATTTTTTTCACAATCTATTTCGAAAATTTTTTTTCAAAATTGTTTTCTGAATTTTTTTCGAAATTTTTTTTTCGGAATTTCTTTCGAAAATTTTTTTCGAAAATTTTTTTTCGAAAATTTTTTCGAAAATTTTTTTGAAATTTTTTTTCGAAAAATTTTTTTGCAAAATTTTTTCTAAATTTTTTTTGAAAATTTTTTTCGAAATTTTTTTCAAAATTTTTTTCAATAATTTTTTTTCCAAATTTTTTTCGAAAATTTTTTAAAAAATTTTTTTCGAAATTTTTTTCGAAATTTTTTTCGAAAATTTTTTTTCAAAATTTTTTTCGAAAATTTTTTAAAAAATTTTTTTCGAAATTTTTTTCGAAATTTTTCTTTCGAAATTTTTTTCAGAATTTTTTCCGAAAATTTTTTTGGAAATTCTTTTCCACAATTTTTCGAAAATTTTTTTCGAAAATTTTTTTTCCAAACTTTTTTGTAATTTTTTTCGAAAATTTTTTTTCGAAATTTTTCTCCAAAGGTTTTCGAAAACTTTTTGCAAAAAAATTTTTTCTAAATTTTTTTGAAAATTTTTTTCGAAATTTTTTTTGAAATTTTTTTTCCAAAATTTTTTAAAAAATTTTTTTGAAAATTATTTTTGAAATTTTTTTCCAAAATTTTTTTTGAAAATATTTTTTCAAAATTTTTTTCGAAATTTTTTTTCAAAATGTTTTTTCCAAAATTTTTTCAAAATTTTTTTTCGAAATTTTTTTTGAAAATTTTTTTAAAATTTTTTTTGAAAATATTTTTCGAAATTTTTTTTCAAAATTTTTTTCGAAAATTTTTTTCGTAATTTTTTTTCAAAATTATTTTGGAAATGTTTTTCGAAAATTTTTTTTGAAAAATTTTTTTCCAAAATTTTTTCGAAAATTTTTTTCGAAAATTTTTTTTTCGAAATTTTTTTCCAAAATTTTTTTCAAAGATTTCAAAAATTTTTTTCCAAAATTTTTTTCGAAAATTTTTTTTCGAAATTTTTCTCGAAAATTTTTTTCAAAATTTTTTTCGAAAATATTTTTACCAAATTTTTTTCGAAAATTTTTTCGAAATTTTTTTCGAAATTTTTTTTCAAAATTTTTTTCGAAAATTCTTTTTCGAAATTTTTTTCGAAAATTTTTTTCGAAACTTTTTTCTAAAATTTTTTTAAAAATTTTTTTCGAAATTTTTTTCGAAAGTTTTTTTCAAAATTTTTTTTCCAAAATTTTTTCAAAATTTTTTTTCCAAAATTTTTTCAAAATTTTTTTTCTAAATTTTTTTCGAAAATTTTTTTTCGAAATTTTCTTTTCAATTTTTTTTCGAAATTTTTTTCCAAAATTTTTCGAAAATTTTTTGAAAAAAATTTTTTTCCAAAATTTTTTTCGAAAATTTTTTTTCGAAATTTTTCTCGAAAATTTTTTTCAAAATTTTTTTCGAAAATATTTTTTCCAAAATTTTTTCGAAAATTTTTTCGAAATTCTTTTCGAAATTTTTTTCAAAATTTTTTTCGAAAATTTTTTTTCGAAATTTGTTCCGAAAATTTTTTTCGAAATATTTTTCTAAAATTTTTTTGAAAATTTTTTTCGAAATTTTTTTCGAGTTTTTTCAAAATTTTTTTCCAAATTTTTTTCAAAATTTTTTTTTCAAAATTTTTTTCGAAAATTTTTTTACGAAATTTTTTTTTAAATTTTTTTCCAAAATTTTTTTTCGAAATTTTTTTTCAAAATTTCTTTCGAAAATTTTTTTCAAAAATTTTTTTCAAAATGTTTTTAAAAAATTTTTTTCAAAATTTTTTTGGAAAATTTTTTTTCCAAAATTTTTTAAAAATGTTTTTGAAAATTATTTTTGAAATTTTTTTCGAAATTTTTTCTCGAAATTTTTTTTCCAAAATTTTTTCAAAATTTATTTCGAAAATTTTTTTTGGAAGTTTTTTTCGAAAATTTTCTCCAAATTTTTTTCAAAATATTTTTTCCCAAATTCTTTCGAGAATTTTTTTAAAATTTTTTTTCGAAATTTTTTTTCAAAATTTCTTTTGAAAATTTTTTTTCCAAAATTTTTTCGAAACTTTTTTTCAAAATTTTTTTCGAAATTTTTTTTCAAAATTTTTTTCGAAAATTTTTTCGAAAATTTTTTTTTAAATTTTTTTCGAAATTTTTTTCGAAAATTTTTTTCAAAATTTTTTTTGAAAAATTTTTTTCCAAAATTTTTTTCCAAAATTTTTTCGAAAATTTTTCTGAAAATTTTTTTCGAAAATTTTTTTTCGAAAATTTTTTTCAAAATTTTTTTCGAAAATTTTTTTTCGATATTTTTTTCGAAATTTTTTTTGAAAATTTTTTTCAAAAAATTTTTTTGAAAATTTTTTTCGAAAATTTTTTTGAAAATTTTTTTCGAAAATTTTTTTGAAAATTTTTTTCGAAATTTTTTTTCAAAATTTTTTTCGAAAATTTTTTTTTGGAAATTTTTCTCGAAAATTTTTTTTCGAAATTTTTTTCAAAAATTTTTTTTCCAAATTTTTTTTCAAAATTTTTTTCGAAAATTTTTTTCGAAATTTTTTTTCAAAATTTTTTTCAAAATTTTTTTTTCCAAATTTTTTTCGAAAATTTTTTTAAAAATTTTTTTCGAAATTTTTTTCGAAAATTTTTTTTCAAAATTTTTTTCTAAAATTTTTTTTCGAAATTTTTTTCGAAAATTTTTTTCAAAATTTTTTTCGAAATTTTTTTCGAAAATTTTTTTCGAAATTTTTTTTCCAAATTTTTTTTCAAAATTTTTTTCGAATATTTTTTTTCCAAAATTTTTTCAAAATTTTTTTTCGAAATTTTTTTCGAAAATTTTTTTCAATATTTTTTTCGAAAAATTTTTTTCCAAAATTTTCTCGAAAATTTTTTGAAAATTTTTTTTCGAAAATTTTTTTCAAAATTTTTTTCGAAAATTTTTTTTCGAAATTTTTTCCGAAATTTTTTTTGAAAATTTTTTTGAAAATTTTTTTCCAAAATTTTTTCAAATTTTTTTTTCGAAATTTTTTTCGAAAATTTTTTTCAATATTTTTTTCGAAAAATTTTTTTCCAAAATTTTTTCAAAATTTTTTTTCGAAATTTTTTTCGAAAATTTTTTTCAATATTTTTTTCGAAAAATTCTTTTCCAAAATTTTGTCGAAAATTTTTTTGAAAATTTTTTTCGAAATTTTTTTCGAAATTTTTTTTCGAAAATTTTTTTTCGAAAATTTTTTTCAAAATTATTTCTGAAAATTTTTTCGAAAATTTTTTTAAAATTTTTTTTCGAAATTTTTTTTCAAATTTTTTTTTGAAAATTTTTTTCCAAAATTTTTTCGAAACTTTTTTTCAAAATTTTTTTCGAAATTTATTTTCAAAATTTTTTTCGAAAATTTTTTCGAAAATTTTTTTTCGAAAATTTTTTTCAAAATTTCTTTCGAAAATTTTTTTTCGATATTTTTTTCGAAAATTTTTTTGAAAATTTTTTTCAAAAAATTTTTTTGAAAAATTTTTTTCGAAAAATTTTTTTGAAAATTTTTTTCGAAATTTTTTTTCAAAATTTTTTTCGAAAATTTTTTTTTGGAAATTTTTTTCGAAAATTTTTTTTCGAAATTTTTTTCAAAATTTTTTTTCAAAAATTTTTTTTCCATATATTTTTTCAAAATTTTTTTCGAAAATTTTTTTCGAAATTTTTTTCAAAATTTTTTTTTCCAAATTTTTTTCGAAAATTTTTTTAAAAATATTTTTCGAAAATTTTTTTTCAAAATTTTTTTCGAAAATTTTTTTCAAAATTTTTTTCGAAATTTTTTTTCAAAATTTTTTCGAAATTTTTTTTCAAAATTTTTTTCGAAAATTTTTTTACGAAATTTTTTTTTAAATTTTTTTCCAAAATTTTTTTTCGAATTTTTTTTTCAAAATTTCTTTCGAAAATTTTTTTCAAAAATTTTTTTCAAAATGTTTTTAAAAAATTTTTTTCAAAATTTTTTTGGAAAATTTTTTTTCCAAAATTTTTTAAAAATGTTTTTGAAAATTATTTTTGAAATTTTTTTCGAAATTTTTTCTCGAAATTTTTTTTCCAAAATTTTTTCAAAATTTATTTCGAAAATTTTTTTTGGAAGTTTTTTTCGAAAATTTTCTCCAAATTTTTTTCAAAATTTTTTTTCAAAATATTTTTTCCCAAATTCTTTCGAGAATTTTTTTAAAATTTTTTTTCGAAATTTTTTTTCAAAATTTCTTTTGAAAATTTTTTTTCCAAAATTTTTTCGAAACTTTTTTTCAAAATTTTTTTCGAAATTTTTTTTCAAAATTTTTTTCGAAAATTTTTTCGAAAATTTTTTTTTAAATTTTTTTCGAAATTTTTTTCGAAAATTTTTTTCAAAATTTTTTTTGAAAAATTTTTTTCCAAAATTTTTTTCCAAAATTTTTTCGAAAATTTTTCTGAAAATTTTTTTCGAAAATTTTTTTTCGAAAATTTTTTTCAAAATTTTTTTCGAAAATTTTTTTTCGATATTTTTTTCGAAATTTTTTTTGAAAATTTTTTTCAAAAAATTTTTTTGAAAATTTTTTTCGAAAATTTTTTTGAAAATTTTTTTCGAAAATTTTTTTGAAAATTTTTTTCGAAATTTTTTTTCAAAATTTTTTTCGAAAATCTTTTTTTGGAAATTTTTCTCGAAAATTTTTTTTCGAAATTTTTTTCAAAAATTTTTTTGAAAATTTTTTTTCCAAATTTTTTTTCAAAATTTTTTTCGAAAATTTTTTTCGAAATTTTTTTTCAAAATTTTTTTCAAAATTTTTTTTTCCAAATTTTTTTCGAAAATTTTTTTAAAAATTTTTTTCGAAATTTTTTTCGAAAATTTTTTTTCAAAATTTTTTTCGAAAATTTTTTTTCAAAATTTTTTTCGAAAATTTTTTTTCGAAATTTTTTTCGAAAATTTTTTTCAAAATTTTTTTCGAAATTTTTTTCGAAAATTTTTTTCGAAATTTTTTTTCCAAATTTTTTTTCAAAATTTTTTTCGAATATTTTTTTTCCAAAATTTTTTCAAAATTTTTTTTCGAAATTTTTTTCGAAAATTTTTTTCAATATTTTTTTCGAAAAATTTTTTTCCAAAATTTTCTCGAAAATTTTTTGAAAATTTTTTTTCGAAAATTTTTTTCAAAATTTTTTTCGAAAATTTTTTTTCGAAATTTTTTCCGAAAATTTTTTTGAAAATTTTTTTCGAATATTTTTTTGAAAATTTTTTTCCAAAATTTTTTCAAAATTTTTTTTCGAAATTTTTTTCGAAAATTTTTTTCAATATTTTTTTCGAAAAATTTTTTTCCAAAATTTTTTCAAAATTTTTTTTCGAAATTTTTTTCGAAAATTTTTTTCAATATTTTTTTCGAAAAATTTTTTTCCAAAATTTTGTCGAAAATTTTTTTGAAAATTTTTTTCGAAATTTTTTTCGAAATTTTTTTTTCGAAAATTTTTTTTCGAAAATTTTTTTCAAAATTATTTCTGAAAATTTTTTCGAAAATTTTTTTAAAATTTTTTTTCGAAATTTTTTTTCAAATTTTTTTTTGAAAATTTTTTTCCAAAATTTTTTCGAAACTTTTTTTCAAAATTTTTTTCGAAATTTATTTTCAAAATTTTTTTCGAAAATTTTTTCGAAAATTTTTTTTCGAAAATTTTTTTCAAAATTTCTTTCGAAAATTTTTTTTCGATATTTTTTTCGAAAATTTTTTTGAAAATTTTTTTCAAAAAATTTTTTTGAAAAATTTTTTTCGAAAAATTTTTTTGAAAATTTTTTTCGAAATTTTTTTTCAAAATTTTTTTCGAAAATTTTTTTTTGGAAATTTTTTTTCGAAAATTTTTTTTCGAAATTTTTTTCAAAAATTTTTTTCAAAAATTTTTTTCAAAATTTTTTTTCCAAATATTTTTTCAAAATTTTTTTCGAAAATTTTTTTCGAAATTTTTTTCAAAATTTTTTTTTCCAAATTTTTTTCGAAAATTTTTTTAAAAATATTTTTCGAAAATTTTTTTTCAAAATTTTTTTCGAAAATTTTTTTCAAAATTTTTTTCGAAATTTTTTTTCAAAATTTTTTCGAAATTTTTTTTCAAAATTTTTTTCGAAAATTTTTTTTCGAAATTTTTTTCGAAATTTTTTTTTCGTAATTTTTTTCGAAAATTTTTTTCAAAATTTTTTTTGGAAATTTTTTTCGAAAATTTTTTTCGAACTTTTTTTTCCAAATTTTTTTTCAAAATTTTTTTCGAAAATTTTTTTTTCCAAAATTTTTTCAAAATTTTTTTTCGAAATTTTTTTCGAAAATTTTTTTCAATATTTTTTTCGAAAAATTTTTTTCAAAAATTTTCTCGAAAATTTTTTTGAAAATTTTTTTCGAAATTTTTTTTTCAAAATTTTTTTCGAAAATTTTTTTTCGAATTTTTTTTGAAAATATTTTTTGAGAAATGTTTTTTTCAAATTTTTTCGAAAATTTTTTTTCGAAATTTTTTTCGAAAATTTTTTTCAATATTTTTTTCGAAAAATTTTTTTCCAAAATTTTTTCGAAAATTTTTTTGAAAATTTTTTTTGGAAATTTTTTTTCAAAATTTTTTTCGAAATTTTTTTTTCGAAATTTTTTTCGAAAATTTTTTTTCGAAATTTCTTTCGAAAATTTTTTTCACAATTTATTTCAAAAATTTTTTTTCGAAAATTTTTTTTGGAAATTTTTTTCGAAAATTTTTTTCAAAATTTTTTTTCCAAATTTTTTTTCAAAATTTTTTGCGAAAATGTTTTTCGAAAATTTTTTTCAAAATTTTTTTCGAAAATTTTTTTTCGAAATTTCTTTCGAAAATTTTTTTCGAAAATTTTTTTTCGAAAGTTTTTTCGAAAATTTTTTTGAAAATTTTTTTCGAAATTTTTTTTTCAAAATTTTTTTCAAAATTTTTTTTCAAAATTGTTTTCTGAATTTTTTTTCAAAATTTTTTTCGAAAATTTTTTTTCGAAAATTTTTTAAAAATTTTTTTCGAAAATTTTTTTTCGGAATTTCTTTCGAAAATTTTTTCGAAAATTTTTTTTCGAAAATTTTTTCGAAAATTTTTTTGAAATTTTTTTTCGAAAAATTTTTTTGCAAAATTTTTTCTAAGTTTTTTTTGAAAATTTTTTTCGAAATTTTTTTCAAAATTTTTTTCAATAATTTTTTTTTCAATTTTTTTTCGAAAATTTTTTAAAAAATTTTTTTCGAAATTTTTTTCGAAATTTTTTTTCAAAATTTTTTTCGAAAATTTTTTTCAAAATTTTTTTCGAAATTTTTTTTCAAAATTTTTTTCGAAAGTTTTTTTCAACATTTTTTTCGAAAATTTTTTTCGAAAATTTTTTTGAAATTTTTTTTCGAAATTCTTTTCGAAAATTTTTTTCGAAATTTTTTTCGAAAATTTTTTTTCGAAATTTTTTTCGAAAATTTTTTTCGAAATTTTTTTCGAAATTTTTTTCGAAAATTTTTTTCGAAATTTTTTTCCAAATTTTTTTTCAAAATTTTTTTCGAAATTTTTTTTTCCAAAATTTTTTCAAATTTTTTTTTCGAAATTTTTTTCGAAAATTTTTTTCAATATTTTTTTCGAAAATTTTTTTTCGAAATTTATTTCGAAATTTTTTTCGAAAATTTTTTTTCGAAATTTTTTTCGAAAATTTTTTTCAAAATTTTTTTCGAATTTTTTTTCGAAAATTTTTTTCGAAATTTTTTTTCGAAATTTTTTTTCCAAATTTTTTTTCAAAATTTTTTTCGAAAATTTTTTCTCGAATTTTTTTATCTATTTTCGAAAAAAATTTTTCGAAATTTTTTTTCGAAAATTTTTTTTCGAAAATTTTTTTCAAAATTTTTTCTGAAAATTTTTTCGAAAATTTTTTTAAAAATGTTTTTCGAAATTTTTTTTCAATTTTTTTTTTGAAAATTTTTTTCCAAAATTTTTTCGAAAATTTTTTTCAAAATTTTTTTCGAAATTTTTTTTCAAAATTTTTTCGAAAATTTTTTTTCAAAATTTTTTTAGAAAATTTTTTTTAAAATTTTTTTCGAAATTTTTTTCTAAAATTTTTTTCAAAATTTTTTTCGAAAAATTTTTTTCCAAAATTTTTTCGAAAATTTTTTTGAAAATTTTTTTCGAAAATTTTTTTTCGAAATTTTTTTCAAAAATTTTTTTGAAATATTTTTTTCGAAAAATTTTTTTGAAAATTTTTTTCGAAAATTTTTTTGAAAATTTTTTTCGAAATTTTTTTTCAAAATTTTTTCCGAAAATTTTTTTCGAAATTTTTTTCGAAAATTTTTTTCAATATTTTTTTCGAAAAATTTTTTTCCAAAATTTTGTCGAAAATTTTTTTGAAAATTTTTTTCGAAATTTTTTTCGAAATTTTTTTTCGAAAATTTTTTTTCGAAAATTTTTTTCAAAATTATTTCTGAAAATTTTTTCGAAAATTTTTTTAAAATTTTTTTTCGAAATTTTTTTTCAAATTTTTTTTTGAAAATTTTTTTCCAAAATTTTTTCGAAACTTTTTTTCAAAATTTTTTTCGAAATTTATTTTCAAAATTTTTTTCGAAACTTTTTTCGAAAATTTTTTTTCGAAAATTTTTTTCAAAATTTCTTTCGAAAATTTTTTTTCGATATTTTTTTCGAAAATTTTTTTGAAAATTTTTTTCAAAAAAGTTTTTTGAAAATTTTTTTTCGAAATTTTTTTTGAAAATTTTTTTCGAAAATTTTTTTACGAAATTTTTTTTTAAATTTTTTTCCAAAATTTTTTTTCGAAATTTTTTTTCAAAATTTCTTTCGAAAATTTTTTTCAAAAATTTTTTTCAAAATGTTTTTAAAAAATTTTTTTCAAAATTTTTTTGGAAAATTTTTTTTCCAAAATTTTTTAAAAATGTTTTTGAAAATTATTTTTGAAATTTTTTTCGAAATTTTTTCTCGAAATTTTTTTTCCAAAATTTTTTCAAAATTTATTTCGAAAATTTTTTTTGGAAGTTTTTTTCGAAAATTTTCTCCAAATTTTTTTCAAAATTTTTTTTCAAAATATTTTTTCCCAAATTCTTTCGAGAATTTTTTTAAAATTTTTTTTCGAAATTTTTTTTCAAAATTTCTTTTGAAAATTTTTTTTCCAAAATTTTTTCGAAACTTTTTTTCAAAATTTTTTTCGAAATTTTTTTTCAAAATTTTTTTCGAAAATTTTTTCGAAAATTTTTTTTTAAATTTTTTTCGAAATTTTTTTCGAAAATTTTTTTCAAAATTTTTTTTGAGAAATTTTTTTCCAAAATTTTTTTCCAAAATTTTTTCGAAAATTTTTTTGAAAATTTTTTTCGAAAATTTTTTTTCGAAAATTTTTTTCAAAATTTTTTTCGAAAATTTTTTTTCGATATTTTTTTCGAAATTTTTTTTGAAAATTTTTTTCAAAAAATTTTTTTGAAAATTTTTTTCGAAAATTTTTTTGAAAATTTTTTTCGAAAATTTTTTTGAAAATTTTTTTCGAAATTTTTTTTCAAAATTTTTTTCGAAAATTTTTTTTTGGAAATTTTTCTCGAAAATTTTTTTTCGAAATTTTTTTCAAAAATTTTTTTGAAAATTTTTTTTCCAAATTTTTTTTCAAAATTTTTTTCGAAAATTTTTTTCGAAATTTTTTTTCAAAATTTTTTTCAAAATTTTTTTTTCCAAATTTTTTTCGAAAATTTTTTTAAAAATTTTTTTCGAAATTTTTTTCGAAAATTTTTTTTCAAAATTTTTTTCGAAAATTTTTTTTCGAAATTTTTTTCGAAAATTTTTTTCAAAATTTTTTTCGAAATTTTTTTCGAAAATTTTTTTCGAAATTTTTTTTCCAAATTTTTTTTCAAAATTTTTTTCGAATATTTTTTTTCCAAAATTTTTTCAAAATTTTTTTTCGAAATTTTTTTCGAAAATTTTTTTCAATATTTTTTTCGAAAAATTTTTTTCCAAAATTTTCTCGAAAATTTTTTGAAAATTTTTTTTCGAAAATTTTTTTCAAAATTTTTTTCGAAAATTTTTTTTCGAAATTTTTTCCGAAAATTTTTTTGAAAATTTTTTTCGAATATTATTTTGAAAATTTTTTTCCAAAATTTTTTCAAAATTTTTTTTCGAAATTTTTTTCGAAAATTTTTTTCAATATTTTTTTCGAAAAATTTTTTTCCAAAATTTTTTCAAAATTTTTTTTCGAAATTTTTTTCGAAAATTTTTTTCAATATTTTTTTCGAAAAATTTTTTTCCAAAATTTTGTCGAAAATTTTTTTGAAAATTTTTTTCGAAATTTTTTTCGAAATTTTTTTTTCGAAAATTTTTTTTCGAAAATTTTTTTTCGAAAATTTTTTTCAAAATTATTTCTGAAAATTTTTTCGAAAATTTTTTTAAAATTTTTTTTCGAAATTTTTTTTCAAATTTTTTTTTGAAAATTTTTTTCCAAAATTTTTTCGAAACTTTTTTTCAAAATTTTTTTCGAAATTTATTTTCAAAATTTTTTTCGAAAATTTTTTCGAAAATTTTTTTTCGAAAATTTTTTTCAAAATTTCTTTCGAAAATTTTTTTTCGATATTTTTTTCGAAAATTTTTTTGAAAATTTTTTTCAAAAAATTTTTTTGAAAAATTTTTTTCGAAAAATTTTTTTGAAAATTTTTTTCGAAATTTTTTTTCAAAATTTTTTTCGAAAATTTTTTTTTGGAAATTTTTTTCGAAAATTTTTTTTCGAAATTTTTTTCAAAAATTTTTTTCAAAAATTTTTTTCAAAATTTTTTTTCCAAATATTTTTTCAAAATTTTTTTCGAAAATTTTTTTCGAAATTTTTTTCAAAATTTTTTTTTCCAAATTTTTTCGAAAATTTTTTTAAAAATATTTTTCGAAAATTTTTTTTCAAAATTTTTTTCGAAAATTTTTTTCAAAATTTTTTTCGAAATTTTTTTTCAAAATTTTTTCGAAATTTTTTTTCAAAATTTTTTTCGAAAATTTTTTTTCGAAAATTTTTTTCAAAATTTCTTTCGAAAATTTTTTTTCGATATTTTTTTCGAAAATTTTTTTGAAAATTTTTTTCAAAAAAGTTTTTTGAAAATTTTTTTTCGAAATTTTTTTTGAAAATTTTTTTCGAAAATTTTTTTACGAAATTTTTTTTTAAATTTTTTTCCAAAATTTTTTTTCGAAATTTTTTTTCAAAATTTCTTTCGAAAATTTTTTTCAAAAATTTTTTTCAAAATGTTTTTAAAAAATTTTTTTCAAAATTTTTTTGGAAAATTTTTTTTCCAAAATTTTTTAAAAATGTTTTTGAAAATTATTTTTGAAATTTTTTTCGAAATTTTTTCTCGAAATTTTTTTTCCAAAATTTTTTCAAAATTTATTTCGAAAATTTTTTTTGGAAGTTTTTTTCGAAAATTTTCTCCAAATTTTTTTCAAAATTTTTTTTCAAAATATTTTTTCCCAAATTCTTTCGAGAATTTTTTTAAAATTTTTTTTCGAAATTTTTTTTCAAAATTTCTTTTGAAAATTTTTTTTCCAAAATTTTTTCGAAACTTTTTTTCAAAATTTTTTTCGAAATTTTTTTTCAAAATTTTTTTCGAAAATTTTTTCGAAAATTTTTTTTTAAATTTTTTTCGAAATTTTTTTCGAAAATTTTTTTCAAAATTTTTTTTGAGAAATTTTTTTCCAAAATTTTTTTCCAAAATTTTTTCGAAAATTTTTTTGAAAATTTTTTTCGAAAATTTTTTTTCGAAAATTTTTTTCAAAATTTTTTTCGAAAATTTTTTTTCGATATTTTTTTCGAAATTTTTTTTGAAAATTTTTTTCAAAAAATTTTTTTGAAAATTTTTTTCGAAAATTTTTTTGAAAATTTTTTTCGAAAATTTTTTTGAAAATTTTTTTCGAAATTTTTTTTCAAAATTTTTTTCGAAAATTTTTTTTTGGAAATTTTTCTCGAAAATTTTTTTTCGAAATTTTTTTCAAAAATTTTTTTGAAAATTTTTTTTCCAAATTTTTTTTCAAAATTTTTTTCGAAAATTTTTTTCGAAATTTTTTTTCAAAATTTTTTTCAAAATTTTTTTTTCCAAATTTTTTTCGAAAATTTTTTTAAAAATTTTTTTCGAAATTTTTTTCGAAAATTTTTTTTCAAAATTTTTTTCGAAAATTTTTTTTCGAAATTTTTTTCGAAAATTTTTTTCAAAATTTTTTTCGAAATTTTTTTCGAAAATTTTTTTCGAAATTTTTTTTCCAAATTTTTTTTCAAAATTTTTTTCGAATATTTTTTTTCCAAAATTTTTTCAAAATTTTTTTTCGAAATTTTTTTCGAAAATTTTTTTCAATATTTTTTTCGAAAAATTTTTTTCCAAAATTTTCTCGAAAATTTTTTGAAAATTTTTTTTCGAAAATTTTTTTCAAAATTTTTTTCGAAAATTTTTTTTCGAAATTTTTTCCGAAAATTTTTTTGAAAATTTTTTTCGAATATTATTTTGAAAATTTTTTTCCAAAATTTTTTCAAAATTTTTTTTCGAAATTTTTTTCGAAAATTTTTTTCAATATTTTTTTCGAAAAATTTTTTTCCAAAATTTTTTCAAAATTTTTTTTCGAAATTTTTTTCGAAAATTTTTTTCAATATTTTTTTCGAAAAATTTTTTTCCAAAATTTTGTCGAAAATTTTTTTGAAAATTTTTTTCGAAATTTTTTTCGAAATTTTTTTTTCGAAAATTTTTTTTCGAAAATTTTTTTTCGAAAATTTTTTTCAAAATTATTTCTGAAAATTTTTTCGAAAATTTTTTTAAAATTTTTTTTCGAAATTTTTTTTCAAATTTTTTTTTGAAAATTTTTTTCCAAAATTTTTTCGAAACTTTTTTTCAAAATTTTTTTCGAAATTTATTTTCAAAATTTTTTTCGAAAATTTTTTCGAAAATTTTTTTTCGAAAATTTTTTTCAAAATTTCTTTCGAAAATTTTTTTTCGATATTTTTTTCGAAAATTTTTTTGAAAATTTTTTTCAAAAAATTTTTTTGAAAAATTTTTTTCGAAAAATTTTTTTGAAAATTTTTTTCGAAATTTTTTTTCAAAATTTTTTTCGAAAATTTTTTTTTGGAAATTTTTTTCGAAAATTTTTTTTCGAAATTTTTTTCAAAAATTTTTTTCAAAAATTTTTTTCAAAATTTTTTTTCCAAATATTTTTTCAAAATTTTTTTCGAAAATTTTTTTCGAAATTTTTTTCAAAATTTTTTTTTCCAAATTTTTTCGAAAATTTTTTTAAAAATATTTTTCGAAAATTTTTTTTCAAAATTTTTTTCGAAAATTTTTTTCAAAATTTTTTTCGAAATTTTTTTTCAAAATTTTTTCGAAATTTTTTTTCAAAATTTTTTTCGAAAATTTTTTTTCGAAATTTTTTTCGAAATTTTTTTTTCGTAATTTTTTTCGAAAATTTTTTTCAAAATTTTTTTTGGAAATTTTTTTCGAAAATTTTTTTCGAACTTTTTTTTCCAAATTTTTTTCGAAAATTTTTTTTTCCAAAATTTTTTCAAAATTTTTTTTCGAAATTTTTTTCGAAAATTTTTTTCAATATTTTTTTCGAAAAATTTTTTTCAAAAATTTTCTCGAAAATTTTTTTGAAAATTTTTTTCGAAATTTTTTTTTCAAAATTTTTTTCGAAAATTTTTTTTCGAATTTTTTTTGAAAATATTTTTTGAGAAATGTTTTTTTCAAATTTTTTCGAAAATTTTTTTTCGAAATTTTTTTCGAAAATTTTTTTCAATATTTTTTTCGAAAAATTTTTTTCCAAAATTTTTTCGAAAATTTTTTTGAAAATTTTTTTTGGAAATTTTTTTTAAAAATTTTTTTCGAAATTTTTTTTTCGAAATTTTTTTCGAAAATTTTTTTTCGAAATTTCTTTCGAAAATTTTTTTCACAATTTATTTCAAAAATTTTTTTTCGAAAATTTTTTTTGGAAATTTTTTTCGAAAATTTTTTTCAAAATTTTTTTTCCAAATTTTTTTTCAAAATTTTTTGCGAAAATGTTTTTCGAAAATTTTTTTCAAAATTTTTTTCGAAAATTTTTTTTCGAAATTTCTTTCGAAAATTTTTTTCGAAAATTTTTTTTCGAAAGTTTTTTCGAAAATTTTTTTGAAAATTTTTTTCGAAATTTTTTTTTCAAAATTTTTTTCAAAATTTTTTTTCAAAATTGTTTTCTGAATTTTTTTTCAAAATTTTTTTCGAAAATTTTTTTTCGAAAATTTTTTAAAAATTTTTTTCGAAAATTTTTTTTCGGAATTTCTTTCGAAAATTTTTTTCGAAAATTTTTTTTCGAAAATTTTTTCGAAAATTTTTTTGAAATTTTTTTTCGAAAAATTTTTTTGCAAAATTTTTTCTAAATTTTTTTTGAAAATTTTTTTCGAAATTTTTTTCAAAATTTTTTTCAATAATTTTTTTTTCAATTTTTTTTCGAAAATTTTTTAAAAAATTTTTTTCGAAATTTTTTTCGAAATTTTTTTTCAAAATTTTTTTCGATAATTTTTTTCAAAATTTTTTTCGAAATTTTTTTTCAAAATTTTTTTCGAAATTTTTTTTCAACATTTTTTTCGAAAATTTTTTTCGAAAATTTTTTTGAAATTTTTTTTCGAAATTCTTTTCGAAAATTTTTTTCGAAATTTTTTTCGAAAATTTTTTTTCGAAATTTTTTTCGAAAATTTTTTTCGAAATTTTTTTCGAAATTTTTTTCGAAAATTTTTTTCGAAATTTTTTTCCAAATTTTTTTTCAAAATTTTTTTCGAAATTTTTTTTTCCAAAATTTTTTCAAATTTTTTTTTCGAAATTTTTTTCGAAAATTTTTTTCAATATTTTTTTCGAAAATTTTTTTTCGAAATTTATTTCGAAATTTTTTTCGAAAATTTTTTTTCGAAATTTTTTTCGAAAATTTTTTTCAAAATTTTTTTCGAATTTTTTTTCGAAAATTTTTTTCGAAATTTTTTTTCGAAATTTTTTTTCCAAATTTTTTTTCAAAATTTTTTTCGAAAATTTTTTCTCGAATTTTTTTATCTATTTTCGAAAAAAAATTTTCGAAATTTTTTTTCGAAAATTTTTTTTCGAAAATTTTTTTCAAAATTTTTTCTGAAAATTTTTTCGAAAATTTTTTTAAAAATGTTTTTCGAAATTTTTTTTCAATTTTTTTTTTGAAAATTTTTTTCCAAAATTTTTTCGAAAATTTTTTTCAAAATTTTTTTCGAAATTTTTTTTCAAAATTTTTTCGAAAATTTTTTTTCAAAATTTTTTTAGAAATTTTTTTTTAAAATTTTTTTCGAAATTTTTTTCTAAAATTTTTTTCAAAATTTTTTTCGAAAAATTTTTTTCCAAAATTTTTTCGAAAATTTTTTTGAAAATTTTTTTCGAAAATTTTTTTTCGAAATTTTTTTCAAAAATTTTTTTGAAATATTTTTTTCGAAAAATTATTTTGAAAATTTTTTTCGAAAATTTTTTTGAAAATTTTTTTCGAAATTTTTTTTCAAAATTTTTTCCGAAAATTTTTTTCGAAATTTTTTTCGAAAATTTTTTTCAATATTTTTTTCGAAAAATTTTTTTCCAAAATTTTGTCGAAAATTTTTTTGAAAATTTTTTTCGAAATTTTTTTCGAAATTTTTTTTCGAAAATTTTTTTTCGAAAATTTTTTTCAAAATTATTTCTGAAAATTTTTTCGAAAATTTTTTTAAAATTTTTTTTCGAAATTTTTTTTCAAATTTTTTTTTGAAAATTTTTTTCCAAAATTTTTTCGAAACTTTTTTTCAAAATTTTTTTCGAAATTTATTTTCAAAATTTTTTTCGAAAATTTTTTCGAAAATTTTTTTTCGAAAATTTTTTTCAAAATTTCTTTCGAAATTTTTTTTCGATATTTTTTTCGAAAATTTTTTTGAAAATTTTTTTCAAAAAAGTTTTTTGAAAATTTTTTTTTGAAATTTTTTTTGAAAATTTTTTTCGAAATTTTTTTTCAAAATTTTTTTCGAAAATTTTTTTTTGGAAATTTTTTTCGAAAATTTTTTTTCGAAATTTTTTTCAAAAATTTTTTTTAAAAATTTTTTTCAAAATTTTTTTTCCAAATTTTTTTTCAAAATTTTTTTCGAAAATTTTTTTCGAAATTTTTTTCAAAATTTTTTTTTCCAAATTTTTTTCGAAAATTTTTTTAAAAATATTTTTCGGAAATTTTTTTTCAAAATTTTTTTTGAAAATTTTTTTCAAAATTTTTTTCGAAATTTTTTTTCAAAATTTTTTCGAAATTTTTTTTCAAAATTTTTTTCGAAAATTTTTTTTCGAAATTTTTTTCGAAATTTTTTTTTCGAAATTTTTTTTGAAAATTTTTTTCAAAATTTTTTTTGGAAATGTTTTACGAAAATTTTTTTCGAATTTTTTTTTCCAAATTTTTTTTCAAAATTTTTTTCGAAAATTTTTTTTTCCAAAATTTTTTCAAAATTTTTTTTCGAAATTTTTTTCGAAAATTTTTTTCAATATTTTTTTCGAAAAATTTTTTCCAAAATTTTCTCGAAAATTTTTTTGAAAATTTTTTTCGAAATTTTTTTATCAAAATTTTTTTCGAAAATTTTTTTTCGAATTTTTTTTTAAAATATTTTTTTGAGAAATTTTTTTTCAAATTTTTTCGAAAATTTTTTTTCGAAATTTTTTTCGAAAATTTTTTTCAATATTTTTTTCGAAAATTTTTTTGAAAATTTTTTTTGGAAATTTTTTTTGAAAATTTTTTTCGAAATTTTTTTTCAAAATTTTTTTCGAAAATTTTTTTTTGGAAATTTTTTTCGAAAATTTTTTTTCAAAATTTTTTTCGAAAATTTTTTTCGAAATTTTTTTCAAAATTTTTTTTTCCAAATTTTTTTCGAAAATTTTTTTAAAAATATTTTTCGAAAATTTTTTTTCAAAAATTTTTTCGAAAATTTTTTTCAAAATTTTTTTCGAAATTTTTTTTCAAAATTTTTTCGAAATTTATTTTCAAAATTTTTTTCGAAAATTTTTTTTCGAAATTTTTTTCGAAATTTTTTTTTCAAAATTTTTTTCGAAAATTTTTTTCAAAATTTTTTTTGGAAATTTTTTACGAAAATTTTTTTCGAATTTTTTTTTCCAAATTTTTTTTCAAAATTTTTTTCGAAAATTTTTTTTTCCAAAATTTTTTCAAAATTTTTTTTCGAAATTTTTTTCGAAAATTTTTTTCAATATTTTTTTCGAAAAATTTTTTCCAAAATTTTCTCGAAAATTTTTTTGAAAATTTTTTTCGAAATTTTTTTATCAAAATTTTTTTCGAAAATTTTTTTTCGAATTTTTTTTGAAAATATTTTTTGAGAAATTTTTTTTTCAAATTTTTTTTCGAAATTTTTTTCGAAAATTTTTTTCAATATTTTTTTCGAAAAATTTTTTTCCAAAATTTTTTCGAAAATTTTTTTGAAAATTTTTTTTGGAAATTTTTTTTCAAAATTTTTTTCGAAATTTTTTTTTCGAAATTTTTTTCGAAAATTTTTTTTCGAAATTTCTTTCGAAAATTTTTTTCACAATTTATTTCGAAAATTTTTTTTCGAAAATTTTTTTTGGAAATTTTTTTCGAAAATTTTTTTCAAAATTTTTTTTCCAAATTTTTTTTCAAAATTTTTTGCGAAAATGTTTTTCGAAAATTTTTTTCGAAAATTTTTTTTCGAAATTTCTTTCGAAAATTTTTTTCGAAAATTTTTTTTCGAAAGTTTTTTCGAAAATTTTTTTGAAAATTTTTTTCGAAATTTTTTTTTCAAAATTTTTTTCAAAATTTTTTTTCAAAATTGTTTTCTGAATTTTTTTTCAAAATTTTTTTCGAAAATTTTTTTTCGAAAATTTTTTAAAAATTTTTTTCGAAATTTTTTTTTCGGAATTTCTTTCGAAAATTTTTTTCGAAAATTTTTTTTCGAAAATTTTTTCGAAAATTTTTTTGAAATTTTTTTTCGAAAAATTTTTTTGCAAAATTTTTTCTAAATTTTTTTTGAAAATTTTTTTCGAAATTTTTTTCAAAATTTTTTTCAATAATTTTTTTTCCAAATTTTTTTCGAAAATTTTTTAAAAAATTTTTTTCGAAATTTTTTTCGAAAATTTTTTTTCAAAATTTTTTTCGAAAATTTTTTTCAAAATTTTTTTCGAAATTTTTTTTCAAAATTTTTTTCGAAATTTTTTTTCAAAATTTTTTTCGAAAATTTTTTTTCGAAATTTTTTTCGAAAATTTTTTTCAAAATTTTTTTTGAATTTTTTTTCGAAAATTTTTTTCGAAAATTTTTTTCGAAATTTTTTTTCCAAATTTTTTTTCAAAATTTTTTTCGAAAATTTTTTTTCGAATTTTTTTATCTATTTTAGAATAATTTTTTTCGAAATTTTTTTTCGAAAATTTTTTTTCGAAAATTTTTTTCAAAATTTTTTCTGAAAATTTTTTCGAAAATTTTTTTAAAAATTTTTTTCGAAATTTTTTTTCAATTTTTTTTTTGAAAATTTTTTTCCAAAATTTTTTCGAAAATTTTTTTCAAAATTTTTTTCTAAATTTTTTTTCAAAATTTTTTTTCAAAATTTTTTCGAAAATTTTTTTTCAAAATTTTTTTCGAAAATTTTTTTGAAAATTTCTTTTGGAAATTTTTTTTCAAAATTTTTTTCGAAATTTTTTTTTCGAAATTTTTTTCGAAAATTTTTTTCAAATTTTTTTTCAAAATTTTTTTCGAAAATATTTTTCAAAATTTACTTCTAAAATTTTTTCGATAATTTTTTTCACAATTTTTTTCACAATTTTTTTCGAAAATTTTTTTTCGAAATTTTTTTCGAAAATTTTTTTTCGAAATTTTTTTCGAAAATTTTTTTCAAAATTTTTTTTCCAAATTTTTTTTTAAAATTTTTTGCGAAAATTTTTTTCGAAAATTTTTTTCAAACTTTTTTTCGAAAATTTTTTTTCGAAATTTCTTTCGAAAATTTTTTTCGAAATTTTTTTTTCGAAAGTTTTTTCGAAAATTTTTTTGAAAATTTTTTTCGAAATTTTTTTTCAAAATTTTTTTCAAAAATTTTTTTCAAAATTTTTTTTCTGAATTTTTTTTCAAAAATTTTTTCGAAAATTTTTTTTCGAAAATTTTTTCGAAAATTTTTTTGAAATTTTTTTTCGAAAAATTTTTTTGCAAAATTTTTTCTAAATTTTTTTTGAAAATTTTTTTCGAAATTTTTTTCAAAATTTTTTTCAATATTTTTTTTTCCAAATTTTTTTCGAAAATTTTTTAAAAAATTTTTTTCGAAAATTTTTTAAAAAATTTTTTTCAAAATTTTTTTCGAAATTTTTTTCCAAAATTTTTTTCGAAATTTTTTTTCAAAATTTTTTTCGAAATTTTTTTTTCGAAATTTTTTTCGAAAATTTTTTTCAAATTTTTTTTCGAAATTTTTTTCGAAAATGTTTTTTCAAAATTTTTTTCGAAAATTTTTTTCAAAATTTTTTTCAAAATTTTTTTCCAAATTTATTTTCAAAATTTTTTTCGAAAATTTTTTTTCGAATTTTTTTATCTATTTTAGAATAATTTTTTTCGAATTTTTTTTTCGAAAATTTTTTTTCGAAAATTTTTTTAAAAATTTTTTTCGAAATTTTTTTTCAATTTTTTTTTTGAAAATTTTTTTCCAAAATTTTTTCGAAAATTTTTTTCAAAATTTTTTTCGAAAATTTTTTTTCAAAAATTTTATTTAAAATTTTTTTCGAAATTTTTTTCGAAATTTTTTTTGAAAATTTTTTTCAAAATTTTTTTCGAAAATTTTTTTTCCAAAATTTTTTCGAAATTTTTTTTCAAAATTTTTTTGAAAATTTTTTTTGATTTTTTTTTCGAAATTTTTTTTCAAATTTTTTTTCGAAAATTTTTTTTCGAAATTTTTTTCGAAATGTTTTTCGAAATTTTTTTGAAATTTTTTTTCAAAAGTTTTTCGAAATTTTTTTTGAAAATTTTTTTCGAAAGTTTTTTTCAAATTTTTTTTCGAAAATTTTTTTTCGAAATTTTTTTCGAAATGTTTTTCGAAATTTTTTTGAAATTTTTTTTCAAAAGTTTTTCGAAATTTTTTTTGAAAATTTTTTTCGAAAGTTTTTTTCATATTTTTTTTTCGAAAATTTTTTCAAAATTTTTTTTCAAAATTTTTTTCGAAATTTTTCCTTCGAAATTTTTTTCAGAATTTTTTCCGAAAATTTTTTTGGAAATTCTTTTCCACAATTTTTCGAAAATTTTTTTCAAAACATTTTTTTCCAAAATTTTTTCGAACTTTTTTTCGAAATTTTTTTTGAAAATTTTTTTCGAAATTTTTTTTCAAATTTTTTTTCGAAAATTTTTTTTCGAAATTTTTTTCGAAATTGTTTTCAAAATTTTTGTCGAAATATTTTTCGAAAATTTTTTTCGAAAAATATTTTTCCAAAATTTTTTCGAAAATTTTTTTCAAAATTTTTTTCGAAATTTTTTTCGAAAATTTTATTCAAAGATTTTTTCGAAAGTTTTTTTTCGAAATTTTTTTTTGTAATTTCTTTCGAAAATTTTTTTCAAAAATTTTTTTCAAAATTTTTTTGGAAAATTTTTTTTCGAAAATTTTTTTTAAATTTTTTTGAAAATTATTTTTGAAATTTTTTTCGAAATTTATTTTCCAAAATTTTTTCAAAATTTATTTCGAAAATTTTTTTGGAAAATTATTTTTTGGAATTTTTTTCGAAATTTTTTTCGAAATTTTTTTCAAAAATTTTAAAAAAATTTTAAAAAAATTTTCGAAAAAAAATTTCCAAAAAAATTTTGAAAAAAATTTTTGAAAAAAATTTTTAAAAGAAATTTTGAAAAAAAATTTCGAAAAAAATTTCGAAAAAAATTTTCAAAAGAATTTTGGAAAAAAATTTTTTGCAAGAAATTTTCGAAAAATTTTGGAAAAAAATTTTGGAAAAAATTTTTTAAAAAATTTCGAAAAAAAATTTTCGAAAAAAATTTTCGAAGAAATCTTTGAGAAAAATTTTGGGAAAAAATTTGGAAAAAAATTTTCGAAAAAAATTTTGAAAAAAATTTTCGAAAAAATTTTGGAAAAAAATTTTTCAAAAAAAATTTTCGAAAAAAATTTCCAAAAAAATTTTGAAAAAAAATTACGAAAAAAATTTTTAAAAAAAATTTTCAAAAAAAATTTTGAAAAAAAATTTCGCAAAAAATTTTCAAAAAAAATTTTGAAAAAAATTTTCAAAAAAAATTTCGAAAAAAAATTTTGAAAAAATTTTGAAAAAAAGTTTGGAAAAAAAATTTTGAAAAAAACTCGAAAAAAATTTCGAATAAAATTTTCAAAAAAATTTTAGAAAAAACTTTTCGAGAAAAATTTCGAAAAAAAATTTTCGAATTGTTTTCAAAATTTTTTTCAAACTTTTTTTCGAAAATTTTTTTTCATAATTTTTTTGGAAATTTTTTTCAAAAATTTTTTTTGAAAAATTTTTTTCCAAAATTTTTTCGAAAATTTTTTTCAAAATTTTTTTCGAAAATTTTTTTTCGAATTTTTTTTCCAAAATTTTTTTCAAAGATTTCGAAAATTTTTTTCCAAATTTTTTTCGAAATTTTTTTTCAAGATTTATTTTCCAAAATTTTTTTCGAAAATTGTTTTTCGAAATTTTTCTCGAAAATTTTTTTCAAAATTTTTTTCGAAAATATTTTTTCCCAAATTCTTTCGAAAATTTTTTCGAAATTTTTTTTCAAAATTTTTTTCGAAAATTTTTTTGAAAATTTTTTTCGAAATTTTTTTCGAGTTTTTTTGAAAATTTTTTTTCCAAAATTTTTTCAAAATTTTTTTTCAAAATTTTTTTTGGAAAATTTTTTTTCGAAATTTTCTTTTAAATTTTTTTCCAAAATTTTTCGAAAATTTTTTCCAAAAAATTTTTTTCCAAAATTTTTTTCGAAAATTTTTTTTCGAAATTTTTCTCGAAAATTTTTTTCAAAATTTTTTTCGAAAATGTTTTTTGCAAAATTTTTTCGAAATTTTTTTCGAAATTTTTTTTCAAAATTTTTTTTCAAAATTTTTTTTCCAAAATTTTTTCAAAATTTTTTTTCAAATTTTTTTTCGAAAATTTTTTTTCAATATTTTTTTCGAAAATTTTTTTTCGAAATTTTTTTTAAAATTTTTTTCCAAAATTTTTTTTCGAAATTTTTATTCAAAATTTCTTTCGAAATTTTTTTCAAAAATTATTTTCAAAATTTTTTTCAAAAATTTTTTTCAAAATTTTTTTGGAAAATTTTTTTTCCAAAATTTTTTTAAATTTTTTTTGAAAATTATTTTTGAAATTTTTTTCGAAATTTTTTCTCGAAATTTTTTTTCCAAAATTTTTTCAAAATTTATTTCGAAAATTTTTTTTGGAAATTTTTTTGGAAAATTTTCTCAAAATTTTTTTCAAAATTTTTTTTCAAAATTTTTTTCGAAAATTTTTCTCATAATTTTTTTCGAAATTTTTTTTCAAAATTTCTTTGGAAAATTTTTTTCAAATTTGTTTCGAAAATTTTTTTGAAATTTTTTCGAAATTTTTTCTCAAAATGTTTTTTCCAAAATTTTTTCAAAATTTTTTTTCGAAATTTTTTTTGAAAATTTTTTCAAAATTTTTTTTGAAAATATTTTTCGAAATTTTTTTTCAAAATTTTTTTCGAAATTATTTTCAATATTTTTTTCGAAAATTTTTTTTCGAAATTTATTTCGAAAATTTTTTTCGAAAATTTTTTTTCGAAAATTTTTTTCAAAATTTTTTTCGAAAATTTTTTTTTGAAATTATTTTCGAAATTTTTTTTCAAAATTTTTTTTGAAAATTTTTTTCAAAATTTTTTTCGAAATTTTTTTTCAAAATTTTTTCAAAATTTTTTTTCAAAATTTTTTTCAAAAATTTTTTTTCAAAAATTTTTTTTCAAAATTTTTTTCAAAAATTTTTTTTCAAAATTTTTTTCGAAAATTTTTTTTCCAAAATTTTTTCAAATTTTTTTTTCGAAATTTTTTTCGAAAATGTTTTTTAAAAATTTTTTTCGAAAAATTTTTTTCCAATATTTTTTCGAAACTTTTTTTGAAAATTTTTTTTGGAAATTTTTTTCGAATTTTTTTTTTCGAAATTTTTTTCGAAAATTTTTTTCAAATTTTTTTTCGAAATTTTTTTTTCTAAAATTTTTTTCAAAATTTTTTTCGAAAAGTTTTTTTTGAAATTTTTTTCGAAAATTTTTTTGAAAATTTTTTTTGAAAAATTTTTTTGAAAATTTTTTTCGAAAATTTTTTTGAAAATTTTTTTCGAAATTTTTTTTCAAAATTTTTTTCGAAAATTTTTTTTCGAAATTTTTTTCGAAAATTTTTTTTCGTAATTTCTTTCGAAAATTTTTTTCGAAAATGTTTTTTCGAAAATTTTTTCAAAATTTTTTTTTGAAATTTTTTTTCGAAAATTTTTTTTGCAAAATTTTTTCTAAATTTTTTTTGAAAATTTTTTTCGAAATTTTTTCAAAATTTTTTTCAATAATTTTTTTTCCAAATTTTTTTCGAAAATTTTTTTTCAAAATTTTTTTCGAAAATTTTTTTCAAAATTTTTTTCGAAATTTGTTTACAAAATTTTTTTTGAAATTTTTTTTTGAAATTTTTTTCGAAAATTTTTTTCGAAATTTTTTTCGAAAATTTTTTTTCGAAATTTTTTTCGAAAATTTTTTTCGAAATTTTTTTCGAAATTTTTTTCGAAAATTTTTTTCGAAATTTTTTTCCAAATTTTTTTTCAAAATTTTTTTCGAAATTTTTTTTTCCAAAATTTTTTCAAAATTTTTTTTCGAAATTTTTTTCGAAAATTTTTTTCAATATTTTTTTCGAAAATTTTTTTTCGAAATTTATTTCGAAATTTTTTTCGAAAATTTTTTTTTGAAATTTTTTTCGAAAATTTTTTTCAAAATTTTTTTCGAATTTTTTTTCGAAAATTTTTTTCGAAATTTTTTTTCGAAATTTTTTTTCCAAATTTTTTTTCAAAATTTTTTTCGAAAATTTTTTCTCGAATTTTTTTATCTATTTTCGAAAAAAATTTTTCGAAATTTTTTTTCGAAAATTTTTTTTCGAAAATTTTTTTCAAAATTTTTTCTGAAAATTTTTTCGAAAATTTTTTTAAAAATGTTTTTCGAAATTTTTTTTCAATTTTTTTTTTGAAAATTTTTTTCCAAAATTTTTTCGAAAATTTTTTTCAAAATTTTTTTCGAAATTTTTTTTCAAAATTTTTTCGAAAATTTTTTTTCAAAATTTTTTTAGAAAATTTTTTTTAAAATTTTTTTCGAAATTTTTTTCTAAAATTTTTTTCAAAATTTTTTTCGAAAAATTTTTTTCCAAAATTTTTTCGAAAATTTTTTTGAAAATTTTTTTCGAAAATTTTTTTTCGAAATTTTTTTCAAAAATTTTTTTGAAATATTTTTTTCGAAAAATTTTTTTGAAAATTTTTTTCGAAAATTTTTTTGAAAATTTTTTTCGAAATTTTTTTTCAAAATTTTTTTCGAAAATTTTTTTCGAAATTTTTTTCGAAAATTTTTTTCAATATTTTTTTCGAAAAATTTTTTTCCAAAATTTTGTCGAAAATTTTTTTGAAAATTTTTTTCAAAATTATTTCTGAAAATTTTTTCGAAAATTTTTTTAAAATTTTTTTTCGAAATTTTTTTTCAAATTTTTTTTTGAAAATTTTTTTCCAAAATTTTTTCGAAACTTTTTTTCAAAATTTTTTTCGAAATTTATTTTCAAAATTTTTTTCGAAAATTTTTTCGAAAATTTTTTTTCGAAAATTTTTTTCAAAATTTCTTTCGAAAATTTTTTTTCGATATTTTTTTCGAAAATTTTTTTGAAAATTTTTTTCAAAAAAGTTTTTTGAAAATTTTTTTTCGAAATTTTTTTTGAAAATTTTTTTCGAAATTTTTTTTCAAAATTTTTTTCGAAAATTTTTTTTTGGAAATTTTTTTCGAAAATTTTTTTTCGAAATTTTTTTCAAAAATTTTTTTTAAAAATTTTTTTCAAAATTTTTTTTCCAAATTTTTTTTCAAAATTTTTTTTTGAAATTTTTTTCGAAATTTTTTTCAAAATTTTTTTTTCCAAATTTTTTTCGAAAATTTTTTTAAAAATATTTTTCGAAAATTTTTTTTCAAAATTTTTTTCGAAAATTTTTTTCAAAATTTTTTTCGAAATTTTTTTTCAAAATTTTTTCGAAATTTTTTTTCAAAATTTTTTTCGAAAATTTTTTTTCGAAATTTTTTTCGAAATTTTTTTTTCGAAATTTTTTTCGAAAATTTTTTTCAAAATTTTTTTTGGAAATGTTTTACGAAAATTTTTTTCGAATTTTTTTTTCCAATTTTTTTTTCAAAATTTTTTTCGAAAATTTTTTTTTCCAAAATTTTTTCAAAATTTTTTTTCGAAATTTTTTTCGAAAATTTTTTCCAATATTTTTTTCGAAAAATTTTTTCCAAAATTTTCTCGAAAATTTTTTTGAAAATTTTTTTCGAAATTTTTTTATCAAAATGTTTTTCGAAAATTTTTTTTCGAATTTTTTTTGAAAATATTTTTTGAGAAATTTTTTTTTCAAATTTTTTCGAAAATTTTTTTTCGAAATTTTTTTCGAAAATTTTTTTCAATATTTTTTTCGAAAAATTTTTTTCCAAAATTTTTTCGAAAATTTTTTTGAAAATTTTTTTTGGAAATTTTTTTTGAAAATTTTTTTCGAAATTTTTTTTCAAAATTTTTTTCGAAAATTTTTTTTTGGAAATTTTTTTCGAAAATTTTTTTTCGAAATTTTTTTCAAAAATTTTTTTCAAAAATTTTTTTCAAAATTTTTTTTCCAAATATTTTTTCAAAATTTTTTTCGAAAATTTTTTTCGAAATTTTTTTTTCCAAATTTTTTTCGAAAATTTTTTTAAAAATATTTTTCGAAAATTTTTTTTCAAAATTTTTTTTGAAAATTTTTTTCAAAATTTTTTTCGAAATTTTTTTTCAAAATTTTTTCGAAATTTTTTTTCAAAATTTTTTTCGAAAATTTTTTTTCGAAATTTTTTTCGAAATTTTTTTTTCGTAATTTTTTTCGAAAATTTTTTTCAAAATTTTTTTTGGAAATTTTTTTCGAAAATTTTTTTCGAACTTTTTTTTCCAAATTTTTTTCGAAAATTTTTTTTTCCAAAATTTTTTCAAAATTTTTTTTCGAAATTTTTTTCGAAAATTTTTTTCAATATTTTTTTCGAAATATTTTTTTCAAAAATTTTCTCGAAAATTTTTTTGAAAATTTTTTTCGAAATTTTTTTTTCAAAATTTTTTTCGAAAATTTTTTTTCGAATTTTTTTTGAAAATATTTTTTGAGAAATGTTTTTTTCAAATTTTTTCGAAAATTTTTTTTCGAAATTTTTTTCGAAAATTTTTTTCAATATTTTTTTCGAAAAATTTTTTTCCAAAATTTTTTCGAAAATTTTTTTGAAAATTTTTTTTGGAAATTTTTTTTCAAAATTTTTTTCGAAATTTTTTTTTCGAAATTTTTTTCGAAAATTTTTTTTCGAAATTTCTTTCGAAAATTTTTTTCACAATTTATTTCAAAAATTTTTTTTCGAAAATTTTTTTTGGAAATTTTTTTCGAAAATTTTTTTCAAAATTTTTTTTCCAAATTTTTTTTCAAAATTTTTTGCGAAAATGTTTTTCGAAAATTTTTTTCAAAATTTTTTTCGAAAATTTTTTTTCGAAATTTCTTTCGAAAATTTTTTTCGAAAATTTTTTTTCGAAAGTTTTTTCGAAAATTTTTTTGAAAATTTTTTCGAAAATTTTTTTGAAAATTTTTTTCGAAATTTTTTTTTCAAAATTTTTTTCAAAATTTTTTTTCAAAATTGTTTTCTGAATTTTTTTTCAAAATTTTTTTCGAAAATTTTTTTTCGAAAATTTTTTAAAAATTTTTTTCGAAAATTTTTTTTCGGAATTTCTTTCGAAAATTTTTTTCGAAAATTTTTTTTCGAAAATTTTTTCGAAAATTTTTTTGAAATTTTTTTTCGAAAAATTTTTTTGCAAAATTTTTTCTAAATTTTTTTTGAAAATTTTTTTCGAAATTTTTTTCAAAATTTTTTTCAATAATTTTTTTTTCAATTTTTTTTCGAAAATTTTTTAAAAAATTTTTTTCGAAATTTTTTTCGAAATTTTTTTTCAAAATTTTTTTCGATAATTTTTTTCAAAATTTTTTTCGAAATTTTTTTTCAAAATTTTTTTCGAAATTTTTTTTCAACATTTTTTTCGAAAATTTTTTTCGAAAATTTTTTTGAAATTTTTTTTCGAAATTCTTTTCGAAAATTTTTTTCGAAATTTTTTTCGAAAATTTTTTTTCGAAAATTTTTCGAAAATTTTTTTCGAAATTTTTTTCGAAATTTTTTTCGAAAATTTTTTTCGAAATTTTTTTCCAAATTTTTTTTCAAAATTTTTTTCGAAATTTTTTTTTCCAAAATTTTTTCAAATTTTTTTTTCGAAATTTTTTTCGAAAATTTTTTTCAATATTTTTTTCGAAAATTTTTTTTCGAAATTTATTTCGAAATTTTTTTCGAAAATTTTTTTTCGAAATTTTTTTCGAAAATTTTTTTCAAAATTTTTTTCGAATTTTTTTTCGAAAATTTTTTTCGAAATTTTTTTTCGAAATTTTTTTTCCAAATTTTTTTTCAAAATTTTTTTCGAAAATTTTTTCTCGAATTTTTTTTATCTATTTTCGAAAAAAATTTTTCGAAATTTTTTTTCGAAAATTTTTTTTCGAAAATTTTTTTCAAAATTTTTTCTGAAAATTTTTTCGAAAATTTTTTTAAAAATGTTTTTCGAAATTTTTTTTCAATTTTTTTTTTGAAAATTTTTTTCCAAAATTTTTTCGAAAATTTTTTTCAAAATTTTTTTCGAAATTTTTTTTCAAAATTTTTTCGAAAATTTTTTTTCAAAATTTTTTTAGAAATTTTTTTTTAAAATTTTTTTCGAAATTTTTTTCTAAAATTTTTTTCAAAATTTTTTTCGAAAAATTTTTTTCCAAAATTTTTTCGAAAATTTTTTTGAAAATTTTTTTCGAAAATTTTTTTTCGAAATTTTTTTCAAAAATTTTTTTGAAATATTTTTTTCGAAAAATTTTTTTGAAAATTTTTTTCGAAAATTTTTTTGAAAATTTTTTTCGAAATTTTTTTTCAAAATTTTTTCCGAAAATTTTTTTCGAAATTTTTTTCGAAAATTTTTTTCAATATTTTTTTCGAAAAATTTTTTTCCAAAATTTTGTCGAAAATTTTTTTGAAAATTTTTTTCGAAATTTTTTTCGAAATTTTTTTTCGAAAATTTTTTTTCGAAAATTTTTTTCAAAATTATTTCTGAAAATTTTTTCGAAAATTTTTTTAAAATTTTTTTTCGAAATTTTTTTTCAAATTTTTTTTTGAAAATTTTTTTCCAAAATTTTTTCGAAACTTTTTTTCAAAATTTTTTTCGAAATTTATTTTCAAAATTTTTTTCGAAAATTTTTTCGAAAATTTTTTTTCGAAAATTTTTTTCAAAATTTCTTTCGAAAATTTTTTTTCGATATTTTTTTCGAAAATTTTTTTGAAAATTTTTTTCAAAAAAGTTTTTTGAAAATTTTTTTTCGAAATTTTTTTTGAAAATTTTTTTCGAAATTTTTTTTCAAAATTTTTTTCGAAAATTTTTTTTTGGAAATTTTTTTCGAAAATTTTTTTTCGAAATTTTTTTCAAAAATTTTTTTTAAAAATTTTTTTCAAAATTTTTTTTCCAAATTTTTTTTCAAAATTTTTTTCGAAAATTTTTTTCGAAATTTTTTTCAAAATTTTTTTTTCCAAATTTTTTTCGAAAATTTTTTTAAAAATATTTTTCGGAAATTTTTTTTCAAAATTTTTTTTGAAAATTTTTTTCAAAATTTTTTTCGAAATTTTTTTTCAAAATTTTTTCGAAATTTTTTTTCAAAATTTTTTTCGAAAATTTTTTTTCGAAATTTTTTTCGAAATTTTTTTTTCGAAATTTTTTTTGAAAATTTTTTTCAAAATTTTTTTTGGAAATGTTTTACGAAAATTTTTTTCGAATTTTTTTTTCCAAATTTTTTTTCAAAATTTTTTTCGAAAATTTTTTTTTCCAAAATTTTTTCAAAATTTTTTTTCGAAATTTTTTTCGAAAATTTTTTTCAATATTTTTTTCGAAAAATTTTTTCCAAAATTTTCTCGAAAATTTTTTTGAATATTTTTTTCGAAATTTTTTTATCAAAATTTTTTTCGAAAATTTTTTTTCGAATTTTTTTTTAAAATATTTTTTTGAGAAATTTTTTTTTCAAATTTTTTCGAAAATTTTTTTTCGAAATTTTTTTCGAAAATTTTTTTCAATATTTTTTTCGAAAAATTTTTTTCCAAAATTTTTTCGAAAATTTTTTTGAAAATTTTTTTTGGAAATTTTTTTTGAAAATTTTTTTCGAAATTTTTTTTCAAAATTTTTTTCGAAAATTTTTTTTTGGAAATTTTTTTCGAAAATTTTTTTTCGAAATTTTTTTCAAAAATTTTTTTTAAAAATTTTTTTCAAAATTTTTTTTCCAAATTTTTTTTCAAAATTTTTTTCGAAAATTTTTTTCGAAATTTTTTTCAAAATTTTTTTTTCCAAATTTTTTTCGAAAATTTTTTTAAAAATATTTTTCGAAAATTTTTTTTCAAAATTTTTTTCGAAAATTTTTTTCAAAATTTTTTTCGAAATTTTTTTTCAAAATTTTTTCGAAATTTATTTTCAAAATTTTTTTCGAAAATTTTTTTTCGAAATTTTTTTCGAAATTTTTTTTTCAAAATTTTTTTCGAAAATTTTTTTCAAAATTTTTTTTGGAAATTTTTTACGAAAATTTTTTTCGAATTTTTTTTTCCAAATTTTTTTTCAAAATTTTTTTCGAAAATTTTTTTTTCCAAAATTTTTTCAAAATTTTTTTTCGAAATTTTTTTCGAAAATTTTTTTCAATATTTTTTTCGAAAAATTTTTTCCAAAATTTTCTCGAAAATTTTTTTGAAAATTTTTTTCGAAATTTTTTTATCAAAATTTTTTTCGAAAATTTTTTTTCGAATTTTTTTTGAAAATATTTTTTGAGAAATTTTTTTTTCAAATTTTTTCGAAAATTTTTTTTCGAAATTTTTTTCGAAAATTTTTTTCAATATTTTTTTCGAAAAATTTTTTTCCAAAATTTTTTCGAAAATTTTTTTGAAAATTTTTTTTGGAAATTTTTTTTCAAAATTTTTTTCGAAATTTTTTTTTCGAAATTTTTTTCGAAAATTTTTTTTCGAAATTTCTTTCGAAAATTTTTTTCACAATTTATTTCGAAAATTTTTTTTCGAAAATTTTTTTTGGAAATTTTTTTCGAAAATTTTTTTCAAAATTTTTTTTCCAAATTTTTTTTCAAAATTTTTTGCGAAAATGTTTTTCGAAAATTTTTTTCGAAAATTTTTTTTCGAAATTTCTTTCGAAAATTTTTTTCGAAAATTTTTTTTCGAAAGTTTTTTCGAAAATTTTTTTGAAAATTTTTTTCGAAATTTTTTTTTCAAAATTTTTTTCAAAATTTTTTTTCAAAATTGTTTTCTGAATTTTTTTTCAAAATTTTTTTCGAAAATTTTTTTTCGAAAATTTTTTAAAAATTTTTTTCGAAATTTTTTTTTCGGAATTTCTTTCGAAAATTTTTTTCGAAAATTTTTTTTCGAAAATTTTTTCGAAAATTTTTTTGAAATTTTTTTTCGAAAAATTTTTTTGCAAAATTTTTTCTAAATTTTTTTTGAAAATTTTTTTCGAAATTTTTTTCAAAATTTTTTTCAATAATTTTTTTTCCAAATTTTTTTCGAAAATTTTTTAAAAAATTTTTTTCGAAATTTTTTTCGAAAATTTTTTTTCAAAATTTTTTTCGAAAATTTTTTTCAAAATTTTTTTCGAAATTTTTTTTCAAAATTTTTTTCGAAATTTTTTTTCAAAATTTTTTTCGAAAATTTTTTTTCGAAATTTTTTTCGAAAATTTTTTTCAAAATTTTTTTTGAATTTTTTTTCGAAAATTTTTTTCGAAATTTTTTTTCCAAATTTTTTTTCAAAATTTTTTTCGAAAATTTTTTTTCGAATTTTTTTATCTATTTTAGAATAATTTTTTTCGAAATTTTTTTTCGAAAATGTTTTTTCGAAAATTTTTTTCAAAATTTTTTCTGAAAATTTTTTCGAAAATTTTTTTAAAAATTTTTTTCGAAATTTTTTTTCAATTTTTTTTTTGAAAATTTTTTTCCAAAATTTTTTCGAAAATTTTTTTCAAAATTTTTTTCTAAATTTTTTTTCAAAATTTTTTTTCAAAATTTTTTCGAAAATTTTTTTTCAAAATTTTTTTCGAAAATTTTTTTGAAAATTTTTTTTCAAAATTTTTTTTCAAAATTTTTTTCGAAATTTTTTTTTCGAAATTTTTTTCGAAAATTTTTTTCAAATTTTTTTTCAAAATTTTTTTCGAAAATATTTTTCAAAATTTACTTCTAAAATTTTTTCGATAATTTTTTTCACAATTTTTTTCACAATTTTTTTCACAATTTTTTTCGAAAATTTTTTTTCGAAATTTTTTTCGAAAATTTTTTTTCGAAATTTTTTTCGAAAATTTTTTTCAAAATTTTTTTCCAAATTTTGTTTAAAAATTTTTTGCGAAAATTTTTTTCGAAAATTTTTTTCAAACTTTTTTTCGAAAATTTTTTTTCGAAATTTCTTTCGAAAATTTTTTTCGAAATTTTTTTTTCGAAAGTTTTTTCGAAAATTTTTTTCAAAATTTTTTTCAAAAATTTTTTTCAAAATTTTTTTTCTGAATTTTTTTTCAAAATTTTTTTCGAAAATTTTTTTTCGAAAATTTTTTCGAAAATTTTTTTGAAATTTTTTTTCGAAAAATTTTTTTGCAAAATTTTTTCTAAATTTTTTTTGAAAATTTTTTTCGAAATTTTTTTCAAAATTTTTTTCAATATTTTTTTTTCCAAATTTTTTTCGAAAATTTTTTAAAAAATTTTTTTCGAAAATTTTTTAAAAAATTTTTTTCGAAATTTTTTTCGAAAATTTTTTTCGAAAATTTTTTTCAAAATTTTTTTCGAAATTTTTTTCCAAAATTTTTTTCGAAATTTTTTTTCAAAATTTTTTTCGAAATTTTTTTTTCGAAATTTTTTTCGAAAATTTTTTTCAAATTTTTTTTCGAAATTTTTTTCGAAAATGTTTTTTCAAAATTTTTTTCGAAAATTTTTTTCAAAATTTTTTTCAAAATTTTTTTCCAAATTTATTTTCAAAATTTTTTTCGAAAATTTTTTTTCGAATTTTTTTATCTATTTTAGAATAATTTTTTTCGAATTTTTTTTTCGAAAATTTTTTTTCGAAAATTTTTTTAAAAATTTTTTTCGAAATTTTTTTTCAATTTTTTTTTTGAAAATTTTTTTCCAAAATTTTTTCGAAAATTTTTTTCAAAATTTTTTTCGAAAATTTTTTTTCAAAATTTTTTTCAAAAATTTTATTTAAAATTTTTTTCGAAATTTTTTTCGAAATTTTTTTCGAAATTTTTTTTGAAAATTTTTTTCAAAATTTTTTTCGAAAATTTTTTTTCCAAAATTTTTTCGAAATTTTTTTTCAAAATTTTTTTGAAAATTTTTTTTGATTTTTTTTTCGAAATTTTTTTTCAAATTTTTTTTCGAAAATTTTTTTTCGAAATTTTTTTCGAAATGTTTTTCGAAATTTTTTTGAAATTTTTTTTCAAAAGTTTTTCGAAATTTTTTTTGAAAATTTTTTTCGAAAGTTTTTTTCAAATTTTTTTTCGAAAATTTTTTTTCGAAATTTTTTTCGAAATGTTTTTCGAAATTTTTTTGAAATTTTTTTTCAAAAGTTTTTCGAAATTTTTTTTGAAAATTTTTTTCGAAAGTTTTTTTCATATTTTTTTTTCGAAAATTTTTTCAAAATTTTTTTTAAAAATTTTTTTCGAAATTTTTCCTTCGAAATTTTTTTCAGAATTTTTTCCGAAAATTTTTTTGGAAATTCTTTTCCACAATTTTTCGAAAATTTTTTTCAAAACATTTTTTTCCAAAATTTTTTCGAACTTTTTTTCGAAATTTTTTTTGAAAATTTTTTTCGAAATTTTTTTTCAAATTTTTTTTCGAAAATTTTTTTTCGAAATTTTTTTCGAAATTGTTTTCAAAATTTTTGTCGAAATATTTTTCGAAAATTTTTTTCGAAAAATATTTTTCCAAAATTTTTTCGAAAATTTTTTTCAAAATTTTTTTCGAAATTTTTTTCGAAAATTTTATTCAAAGATTTTTTCGAAAGTTTTTTTTCGAAATTTTTTTTTGTAATTTTTTTCGAAAATCTTTCGAAAATTTTTTGCAAAAAATTTTTTTCAAATTTTATCGAAAATTTTTTTCGAAATTTTTTTTCAAAATTTCTTTCGAAAATTTTTTTCAAAAATTTTTTTCAAAATTTTTTTGGAAAATTCTTTTTCGAAAATTTTTTTTAAATTTTTTTGAAAATTATTTTTGAAATTTTTTTCGAAATTTATTTTCCAAAATTTTTTCAAAATTTATTTCGAAAATTTTTTTGGAAAATTTTTTTTTGGAATTTTTTTCGAAATTTTTTTTCGAAATTTTTTTCAAAAATTTTAAAAAAATTTTAAAAAAATTTTCGAAAAAAAATTTCCAAAAAAATTTTGAAAAAAATTTTTGAAAAAAATTTTTAAAAGAAATTTTGAAAAAAAATTTCGAAAAAAATTTCGAAAAAAATTTTCAAAAGAATTTTGGAAAAAAATTTTTTGCAAGAAATTTTCGAAAAATTTTGGAAAAAAATTTTGGAAAAAATTTTTTAAAAAATTTCGAAAAAAAATTTTCGAAAAAAATTTTCGAAGAAATCTTTGAGAAAAATTTTGGGAAAAAATTTGGAAAAAAATTTTCGAAAAAAATTTTGAAAAAAATTTTCGAAAAAATTTTGAAAAAAAATTTTTCAAAAAAAATTTTCGAAAAAAATTTCCAAAAAAATTTTGAAAAAAAATTACGAAAAAAATTTTTAAAAAAAATTTTCAAAAAAAATTTTGAAAAAAAATTTCGCAAAAAATTTTCAAAAAAAATTTTGAAAAAAATTTTCAAAAAAAATTTCGAAAAAAAATTTTGAAAAAATTTTGAAAAAAAATTTTGAAAAAAAGTTTGGAAAAAAAATTTTGAAAAAAACTCGAAAAAAATTTCGAATAAAATTTTCAAAAAAATTTTAGAAAAAACTTTTCGAGAAAAATTTCGAAAAAAAATTTTCGAATTGTTTTCAAAATTTTTTTCAAACTTTTTTTCGAAAATTTTTTTTCATAATTTTTTTGGAAATTTTTTTCAAAAATTTTTTTTGAAAAATTTTTTTCCAAAATTTTTTCGAAAATTTTTTTCAAAATTTTTTTCGAAAATTTTTTTTCGAATTTTTTTTCCAAAATTTTTTTCAAAGATTTCGAAAATTTTTTTCCAAATTTTTTTCGAAATTTTTTTTCAAGATTTATTTTCCAAAATTTTTTTCGAAAATTGTTTTTCGAAATTTTTCTCGAAAATTTTTTTCAAAATTTTTTTCGAAAATATTTTTTCCCAAATTCTTTCGAAAATTTTTTCGAAATTTTTTTTCAAAATTTTTTTCGAAAATTTTTTTGAAAATTTTTTTCGAAATTTTTTTCGAGTTTTTTTGAAAATTTTTTTTCCAAAATTTTTTCAAAATTTTTTTTCAAAATTTTTTTTGGAAAATTTTTTTTCGAAATTTTCTTTTAAATTTTTTTCCAAAATTTTTCGAAAATTTTTTCCAAAAAATTTTTTTCCAAAATTTTTTTCGAACATTTTTTTTCGAAATTTTTCTCGAAAATTTTTTTCAAAATTTTTTTCGAAAATGTTTTTTGCAAAATTTTTTCGAAATTTTTTTCGAAATTTTTTTTCAAAATTTTTTTTCAAAATTTTTTTTCCAAAATTTTTTCAAAATTTTTTTTCAAATTTTTTTTCGAAAATTTTTTTTCAATATTTTTTTCGAAAATTTTTTTTCGAAATTTTTTTTTAAATTTTTTTCCAAAATTTTTTTTCGAAATTTTTATTCAAAATTTCTTTCGAAATTTTTTTCAAAAATTATTTTCAAAATTTTTTTCAAAAATTTTTTTCAAAATTTTTTTGGAAAATTTTTTTTCCAAAATTTTTTTAAATTTTTTTTGAAAATTATTTTTGAAATTTTTTTCAAAATTTTTTCTCGAAATTTTTTTTCCAAAATTTTTTCAAAATTTATTTCGAAAATTTTTTTTGGAAATTTTTTTGGAAAATTTTCTCAAAATTTTTTTCAAAATTTTTTTTCAAAATTTTTTTCGAAAATTTTTCTCATAATCTTTTTCGAAAATTTTTTTTCAAAAATTTTTTCGAAAATTTTTTTGAAAATTTTTTTCGAAATTTTTTTCGAAAATTTTTTTCAAAATTTTTTTCGAAATTTTTTTTCAAAATTTCTTTGGAAAATTTTTTTCAAAAATTTATTTCAAAATTTGTTTCGAAAATTTTTTTGAAATTTTTTCGAAATTTTTTCTCAAAATGTTTTTTCCAAAATTTTTTCAAAATTTTTTTTCGAAATTTTTTTTGAAAATTTTTTCAAAATTTTTTTTGAAAATACTTTTCGAAATTTTTTTTCAAAATTTTTTTCGAAATTTTTTTCAATATTTTTTTCGAAAATTTTTTTTCGAAATTTATTTCGAAAATTTTTTTCGAAAATTTTTTTTCGAAAATTTTTTTCAAAATTTTTTTCGAAAATTTTTTTTTGAAATTATTTTCGAAATTTTTTTTCAAAATTTTTTTTGAAAATTTTTTTCAAAATTTTTTTCGAAATTTTTTTTCAAAATTTTTTCGAAATTTTTTTTCAAAATTTTTTTCAAAAATTTTTTTTCAAAAATTTTTTTTCAAAATTTTTTTCAAAAATTTTTTTTCAAAATTTTTTTCGAAAATTTTTTTTCCAAAATTTTTTCAAATTTTTTTTTCGAAATTTTTTTCGAAAATGTTTTTCAACATTTTTTTCGAAAAATTTTTTTCCAATATTTTTTCGAAACTTTTTTTGAAAATTTTTTTTGGAAATTTTTTTCGAATTTTTTTTTTCGAAATTTTTTTCGAAAATTTTTTTCAAATTTTTTTTCGAAATTTTTTTTTCTAAAATTTTTTTCAAAATTTTTTTCGAAAAGTTTTTTTTGAAATTTTTTTCGAAAATTTTTTTGAAAATTTTTTTTGAAAAATTTTTTTGAAAATTTTTTTCGAAAATTTTTTTGAAAATTTTTTTCGAAATTTTTTTTCAAAATTTTTTTCGAAAATTTTTTTTCGAAATTTTTTTCGAAAATTTTTTTTCGTAATTTCTTTCGAAAATTTTTTTCGAAAATGTTTTTTCGAAAATTTTTTCAAAATTTTTTTTTGAAATTTTTTTTCGAAAATTTTTTTTGCAAAATTTTTTCTAAATTTTTTTTGAAAATTTTTTTCGAAATTTTTTCAAAATTTTTTTCAATAATTTTTTTTCCAAATTTTTTTCGAAAATTTTTTTTCAAAATTTTTTTCGAAAATTTTTTTCAAAATTTTTTTCGAAATTTGTTTTCAAAATTTTTTTTGAAATTTTTTTTCGAAATTTTTTTCGAAAATTTTTTTCGAAATTTTTTTCGAAAATTTTTTTTCGAAATTTTTTTCGAAAATTTTTTTCGAAATTTTTTTCGAAATTTTTTTCGAAAATTTTTTTCGAAATTTTTTTCCAAATTTTTTTTCAAAATTTTTTTCGAAATTTTTTTTTCCAAAATTTTTTCAAAATTTTTTTTCGAAATTTTTTTCGAAAATTTTTTTCAATATTTTTTTCGAAAATTTTTTTTCGAAATTTATTTCGAAATTTTTTTCGAAAATTTTTTTTCGAAATTTTTTTCGAAAATTTTTTTCAAAATTTTTTTCGAATTTTTTTTCGAAAATTTTTTTCGAAATTTTTTTTCGAAATTTTTTTTCCAAATTTTTTTTCAAAATTTTTTTCGAAAATTTTTTCTCGAATTTTTTTATCTATTTTCGAAAAAAAATTTTCGAAATTTTTTTTCGAAAATTTTTTTTCGAAAATTTTTTTCAAAATTTTTTCTGAAAATTTTTTCGAAAATTTTTTTAAAAATGTTTTTCGAAATTTTTTTTCAATTTTTTTTTTGAAAATTTTTTTCCAAAATTTTTTCGAAAATTTTTTTCAAAATTTTTTTCGAAATTTTTTTTCAAAATTTTTTCGAAAATTTTTTTTCAAAATTTTTTTAGAAAATTTTTTTTAAAATTTTTTTCGAAATTTTTTTCTAAAATTTTTTTCAAAATTTTTTTCGAAAAATTTTTTTCCAAAATTTTTTCGAAAATTTTTTTGAAAATTTTTTTCGAAAATTTTTTTTCGAAATTTTTTTCAAAAATTTTTTTGAAATATTTTTTTCGAAAAATTTTTTTGAAAATTTTTTTCGAAAATTTTTTTGAAAATTTTTTTCGAAATTTTTTTTCAAAATTTTTTTCGAAAATTTTTTTCGAAATTTTTTTCGAAAATTTTTTTCAATATTTTTTTCGAAAAATTTTTTTCCAAAATTTTGTCGAAACTTTTTTTGAAAATTTTTTTCAAAATTATTTCTGAAAATTTTTTCGAAAATTTTTTTAAAATTTTTTTTCGAAATTTTTTTTCAAATTTTTTTTTGAAAATTTTTTTCCAAAATTTTTTCGAAACTTTTTTTCAAAATTTTTTTCGAAATTTATTTTCAAAATTTTTTTCGAAAATTTTTTCGAAAATTTTTTTTCGAAAATTTTTTTCAAAATTTCTTTCGAAAATTTTTTTTCGATATTTTTTTCGAAAATTTTTTTGAAAATTTTTTTCAAAAAAGTTTTTTGAAAATTTTTTTTCGAAATTTTTTTTGAAAATTTTTTTCGAAATTTTTTTTCAAAATTTTTTTCGAAAATTTTTTTTTGGAAATTTTTTTCGAAAATTTTTTTTCGAAATTTTTTTCAAAAATTTTTTTTAAAAATTTTTTTCAAAATTTTTTTTCCAAATTTTTTTTCAAAATTTTTTTTTGAAATTTTTTTCGAAATTTTTTTCAAAATTTTTTTTTCCAAATTTTTTTCGAAAATTTTTTTAAAAATATTTTTCGAAAATTTTTTTTCAAAATTTTTTTCGAAAATTTTTTTCAAAATTTTTTTCGAAATTTTTTTTCAAAATTTTTTCGAAATTTTTTTTCAAAATTTTTTTCGAAAATTTTTTTTCGAAATTTTTTTCGAAATTTTTTTTTCGAAATTTTTTTCAAAATTTTTTTTGGAAATGTTTTACGAAAATTTTTTTCGAATTTTTTTTTCCAAATTTTTTTTCAAAATTTTTTTCGAAAATTTTTTTTTCCAAAATTTTTTCAAAATTTTTTTTCGAAATTTTTTCGAAAATTTTTTCCAATATTTTTTTCGAAAAATTTTTTCCAAAATTTTCTCGAAAATTTTTTTGAAAATTTTTTTCGAAATTTTTTTATCAAAATTTTTTTCGAAAATTTTTTTTCGAATTTTTTTTGAAAATATTTTTTGAGAAATTTTTTTTTCAAATTTTTTCGAAAATTTTTTTTCGAAATTTTTTTCGAAAATTTTTTTCAATATTTTTTTCGAAAAATTTTTTTCCAAAATTTTTTCGAAAATTTTTTTGAAAATTTTTTTCGAAATTTTTTTTCAAAATTTTTTTCGAAAATTTTTTTTTGGAAATTTTTTTCGAAAATTTTTTTTCGAAATTTTTTTCAAAAATTTTTTTTAAAAATTTTTTCAAAATTTTTTTTCCAAATTTTTTTTCAAAATTTTTTTCGAAAATTTTTTTCGAAATTTTTTACAAAATTTTTTTTTCCAAATTTTTTTCGAAAATTTTTTTAAAAATATTTTTCGAAATTTTTTTTTCAAAATTTTTTTCGAAAATTTTTTTCAAAATTTTTTTCGAAATTTTTTTTCAAAATTTTTTCGAAATTTTTTTTCAAAATTTTTTTCGAAAATTTTTTTTCGAAATTTTTTTCGAAATTTTTTTTTCAAAATTTTTTTCGAAAATTTTTTTCAAAATTTTTTTTGGAAATTTTTTACGAAAATTTTTTTCGAATTTTTTTTTCCAAATTTTTTTTCAAAATTTTTTTCGAAAATTTTTTTTTCCAAAATTTTTTCAAAATTTTTTTTCGAAATTTTTTTCGAAAATTTTTTTCAATATTTTTTTCGAAAAATTTTTTCCAAAATTTTCTCGAAAATTTTTTTGAAAATTTTTTTCGAAATTTTTTTATCAAAATTTTTTTCGAAAATTTTTTTTCGAATTTTTTTTGAAAATATTTTTTGAGAAATGTTTTTTTCAAATTTTTTCGAAAATTTTTTTTCGAAATTTTTTTCGAAAATTTTTTTCAATATTTTTTTCGAAAAATTTTTTTCCAAAATTTTTTAACGAAAATTTTTTTGAAAATTTTTTTTGGAAATTTTTTTTTAAAATTTTTTTCGAAATTTTTTTTTCGAAATTTTTTTCGAAAATTTTTTTTCGAAATTTCTTTCGAAAATTTTTTTCACAATTTATTTCGAAAATTTTTTTTCGAAAATTTTTTTTGGAAATTTTTTTCGAAAATTTTTTTCAAAATTTTTTTTCCAAATTTTTTTTCAAAATTTTTTTGCGAAAATGTTTTTCGAAAATTTTTTTCAAAATTTTTTTCGAAAATTTTTTTTCGAAATTTCTTTCGAAAATTTTTTTCGAAAATTTTTTTTCGAAAGTTTTTTCGAAAATTTTTTTGAAAATTTTTTTTCGAAATTTTTTTTTCAAAATTTTTTTCAAAATTTTTTTTCAAAATTGTTTTCTGAATTTTTTTTCAAAATTTTTTTCGAAAATTTTTTTTCGAAAATTTTTTAAAAATTTTTTTCGAAAATTTTTTTTCGGAATTTCTTTCGAAAATTTTTTTCGAAAATTTTTTTTCGAAAATTTTTTCGAAAATTTTTTTGAAATTTTTTTTCGAAAAATTTTTTTGCAAAATTTTTTCTAAATTTTTTTTGAAAATTTTTTTCGAAATTTTTTTCAAAATTTTTTTCAATAATTTTTTTTCCAAATTTTTTTCGAAAATTTTTTAAAAAATTTTTTTCGAAATTTTTTTCGAAAATTTTTTTTCAAAATTTTTTTCGAAAATTTTTTTCAAAATTTTTTTCGAAATTTTTTTTCAAAATTTTTTTCGAAATTTTTTTTCAAAATTTTTTTCGAAAATTTTTTTTACGAAATTTTTTTCGAAAATTTTTTTCAAAATTTTTTTTGAATTTTTTTTCGAAAATTTTTTTCGAAATTTTTTTTCCAAATTTTTTTTCGAAAATTTTTTTTCGAATTTTTTTATCTATTTTAGAATAATTTTTTTCGAAATTTTTTTTCGAAATTTTTTTTCGAAAATTTTTTTTCGAAAATTTTTTTCAAAATTTTTTCTGAAAATTTTTTCGAAAATTTTTTTAAAAATTTTTTTCGAAATTTTTTTTCAATTTTTTTTTTGAAATTTTTTTTCCAAAATTTTTTCGAAAATTTTTTTCAAAATTTTTTTCTAAATTTTTTTTCTAAATTTTTTTTCAAAATTTTTTCGAAAATTTTTTTTCAAAATTTTTTTGAAAATTTTTTTGAAAATTTCTTTTGGAAATTTTTTTTCAAAATTTTTTTCGAAATTTTTTTTTCGAAATTTTTTTCGAAAATTTTTTTCAAATTTTTTTTCAAAATTTTTTTCGAAAATATTTTTCAAAATTTACTTCCAAAATTTTTTCGATAATTTTTTTCACAATTTTTTTCACAATTTTTTTCGAAAATTTTTTTTCGAAATTTTCTCGAAAATTTTTTTTCGAAATTTTTTTCGAAAATTTTTTTCAAAATTTTTTTTCCAAATTTTTTTTTAAAATTTTTTGCGAAAATTTTTTTCGAAAATTTTTTTCAAACTTTTTTTCGAAAATTTTTTTTCGAAATTTCTTTCGAAAATTTTTTTCGAAATTTTTTTTTCGAAAGTTTTTTCGAAAATTTTTTTGAAAATTTTTTTCGAAATTTTTTTTCAAAATTTTTTTCAAAAATTTTTTTCAAAATTTTTTTTCTGAATTTTTTTTCAAAATTTTTTTCGAAAATTTTTTTTCGAAAATTTTTTCGAAAATTTTTTTGAAATTTTTTTTCGAAAAATTTTTTTGCAAAATTTTTTCTAAATTTTTTTTGAAAATTTTTTTCGAAATTTTTTTCAAAATTTTTTTCAATATTTTTTTTTCCAAATTTTTTTCGAAAATTTTTTTAAAAATTTTTTTCGAAAATTTTTTAAAAAATTTTTTTCGAAATTTTTTTCGAAAATTTTTTTCGAAAATTTTTTTCAAAATTTTTTTCGAAATTTTTTTCCAAAATTTTTTTCGAAATTTTTTTTCAAAATTTTTTTCGAAAATTTTTTTTCGAAATTTTTTTCGAAAATTTTTTTCAAATTTTTTTTCGAAATTTTTTTCGAAAATTTTTTTTCAAAATTTTTTTCGAAAATTTTTTTCAAAATTTTTTTCAAAATTTTTTTCCAAATTTATTTTCAAAATTTTTTTCGAAAATTTTTTTTCGAATTTTTTTATCTATTTTAGAATAATTTTTTTCGAATTTTTTTTTCGAAAATTTTTTTTCGAAAATTTTTTTAAAAATTTTTTTCGAAATTTTTTTTCAATTTTTTTTTTGAAAATTTTTTTCCAAAATTTTTTCGAAAATTTTTTTCAAAATTTTTTTCGAAAATTTTTTTTCAAAATTTTTTTCGAAAATTTTTTTTCAAAATTTTTTTCAAAAATTTTATTTAAAATTTTTTTCGAAATTTTTTTTGAAATTTTTTTCGAAATTTTTTTCGAAAATTTTTTTCAAAATTTTTTTCGAAAATTTTTTTTCCAAAATTTTTTCGAAATTTTTTTTCAAAATTTTTTTGAAAATTTTTTTTGATTTTTTTTTCGAAATTTTTTTTCAAATTTTTTTTCGAAAATTTTTTTTCGAAATTCTTTTCGAAATGTTTTTCGAAATTTTTTTGAAATTTTTTTTCAAAAGTTTTTCGAAATTTTTTTTGAAAATTTTTTTCGAAAGTTTTTTTCAAATTTTTTTTTCGAAAATTTTTTCAAAATTTTTTTCCAAAATTTTTTTCGAAATTTTTTTTGATTTTTTTTTCGAAATTTTTTTTCAAATTTTTTTTCGAAAATTTTTTTTCGAAATTTTTTTCAAAATTTTTTTTCAAAATTTTTTTGAAATTTTTTTTCAAAAGTTTTTCGAAATTTTTTTTGAAAATTTTTTTCGAAAGTTTTTTTCAAATTTTTTTTTTGGAAAATTTTTTCAAAATTTTTTTTCAAAATTTTTTTCGAAATTTTTCCTTCGAAATTTTTTTCAGAATTTTTTCCGAAAATTTTTTTGGAAATTCTTTTCCACAATTTTTCGAAAATTTTTTTCAAAACATTTTTTTCCAAAATTTTTTCGAACTTTTTTTCGAAATTTTTTTTGAAAATTTTTTTCGAAATTTTTTTTCAAATTTTTTTTCGAAAATTTTTTTTCGAAATTTTTTTCGAAATTGTTTTCAAAATTTTTGTCGAAATATTTTTCGAAAATTTTTTTCGAAAAATATTTTTCCAAAATTTTTTCGAAAATTTTTTTCAAAATTTTTTTTGAAATTTTTTTCGAAAATTTTATTCAAAGATTTTTTCGAAAGTTTTTTTTCGAAATTTTTTTTTGTAATTTTTTTCGAAAATCTTTCGAAAATTTTTTGCAAAAAATTTTTTTCAAATTTTATTGAAAATTTTTTTCGAAATTTTTTTTCAAAATTTTTTTCGAAAATTTTTTTCGAAATTTTTTTCGAAAATTTTTTTCAATATTTTTTTCGAAAAATTTTTTTCCAAAATTTTGTCGAAAATTTTTTTGAAAATTTTTTTCAAAATTATTTCTGAAAATTTTTTCGAAAATTTTTTTAAAATTTTTTTTCGAAATTTTTTTTCAAATTTTTTTTTGAAAATTTTTTTCCAAAATTTTTTCGAAACTTTTTTTCAAAATTTTTTTCGAAATTTATTTTCAAAATTTTTTTCGAAAATTTTTTTTCGAAAATTTTTTTCAAAATTTCTTTCGAAAATTTTTTTTCGATATTTTTTTCGAAAATTTTTTTGAAAATTTTTTTCAAAAAAGTTTTTTGAAAATTTTTTTTCGAAATTTTTTTTGAAAATTTTTTTCGAAATTTTTTTTCAAAATTTTTTTCGAAAATTTTTTTTTGGAAATTTTTTTCGAAAATTTTTTTTCGAAATTTTTTTCAAAAATTTTTTTTAAAAATTTTTTTCAAAATTTTTTTTCCAAATTTTTTTTCAAAATTTTTTTTCGAAATTTTTTTCGAAATTTTTTTCAAAATTTTTTTTTCCAAATTTTTTTCGAAAATTTTTTTAAAAATATTTTTCGAAAATTTTTTTTCAAAATTTTTTTCGAAAATTTTTTTCAAAATTTTTTTCGAAATTTTTTTTCAAAATTTTTTCGAAATTTTTTTTCAAAATTTTTTTCGAAAATTTTTTTTCGAAATTTTTTTCGAAATTTTTTTTTCGAAATTTTTTTCGAAAATTTTTTTCAAAATTTTTTTTGGAAATGTTTTACGAAAATTTTTTTCGAATTTTTTTTTCCAAATTTTTTTTCAAAATTTTTTTCGAAAATTTTTTTTTCCAAAATTTTTTCAAAATTTTTTTTCGAAATTTTTTTCGAAAATTTTTTCCAATATTTTTTTCGAAAAATTTTTTCCAAAATTTTCTCGAAAATTTTTTTGAAAATTTTTTTCGAAATTTTTTTATCAAAATTTTTTTCGAAAATTTTTTTTCGAATTTTTTTTGAAAATATTTTTTGAGAAATTTTTTTTTCAAATTTTTTCGAAAATTTTTTTTCGAAATTTTTTTCGAAAATTTTTTTCAATATTTTTTTCGAAAAATTTTTTTCCAAAATTTTTTCGAAAATTTTTTTGAAAATTTTTTTTGGAAATTTTTTTTGAAAATTTTTTTCGAAATTTTTTTTGAAAATTTTTTTCGAAATTTTTTTTCAAAATTTTTTTCGAAAATTTTTTTTTGGAAATTTTTTTCGAAAATTTTTTTTCGAAATTTTTTTCAAAAATTTTTTTTAAAAATTTTTTTCAAAATTTTTTTTCCAAATTTTTTTTCAAAATTTTTTTCGAAAATTTTTTTCGAAATTTTTTTCAAAATTTTTTTTTCCAAATTTTTTTCGAAAATTTTTTTAAAAATATTTTTCGAAAATTTTTTTTCAAAATTTTTTTCGAAAATTTTTTTCAAAATTTTTTTCGAAATTTTTTTTCAAAATTTTTTCGAAATTTTTTTTCAAAATTTTTTTCGAAAATTTTTTTTCGAAATTTTTTTCGAAATTTTTTTTTCAAAATTTTTTTCGAAAATTTTTTTCAAAATTTTTTTTGGAAATTTTTTACGAAAATTTTTTTCGAATTTTTTTTTCCAAATTTTTTTTCAAAATTTTTTTCGAAAATTTTTTTTTCCAAAATTTTTTCAAAATTTTCTTTCGAAATTTTTTTCGAAAATTTTTTTCAATATTTTTTTCGAAAAATTTTTTCCAAAATTTTCTCGAAAATTTTTTTGAAAATTTTTTTCGAAATTTTTTTATCAAAATTTTTTTCGAAAATTTTTTTTCGAATTTTTTTTGAAAATATTTTTTGAGAAATTTTTTTTTCAAATTTTTTCGAAAATTTTTTTTCGAAATTTTTTTCGAAAATTTTTTTCAATATTTTTTTCGAAAAATTTTTTTCCAAAATTTTTTCGAAAATTTTTTTGAAAATTTTTTTTGGAAATTTTTTTTCAAAATTTTTCGAAATTTTTTTTTCGAAATTATTTTCGAAAATTTTTTTTCGAAATTTCTTTCGAAAATTTTTTTCACAATTTATTTCGAAAATTTTTTTTCGAAAATTTTTTTTGGAAATTTTTTTCGAAAATTTTTTTCAAAATTTTTTTTCCAAATTTTTTTTCAAAATTTTTTTGCGAAAATGTTTTTCGAAAATTTTTTTCAAAATTTTTTTCGAAAATTTTTTTTCGAAATTTCTTTCGAAAATTTTTTTTCGAAAGTTTTTTCGAAAATTTTTTTGAAAATTTTTTTCGAAATTTTTTTTTCAAAATTTTTTTCAAAATTTTTTTTCAAATTTGTTTTCTGAATTTTTTTTCAAAATTTTTTTCGAAAATTTTTTTTCGAAAATTTTTTAAAAATTTTTTTCGAAAATTTTTTTTCGGAATTTCTTTCGAAAATTTTTTTCGAAAATTTTTTTTCGAAAATTTTTTCGAAAATTTTTTTGAAATTTTTTTTCGAAAAATTTTTTTGCAAAATTTTTTCTAAATTTTTTTTGAAAATTTTTTTCGAAATTTTTTTCAAAATTTTTTTCAATAATTTTTTTTCCAAATTTTTTTCGAAAATTTTTTAAAAAATTTTTTTCGAAATTTTTTTCGAAAATTTTTTTTCAAAATTTTTTTCGAAAATTTTTTTCAAAATTTTTTTCGAAATTTTTTTTCAAAATTTTTTTCGAAATTTTTTTTCAAAATTTTTTTCGAAAATTTTTTTTTCGAAATTTTTTTCGAAAATTTTTTTCAAAATTTTTTTTGAATTTTTTTTCGAAAATTTTTTTCGAAATTTTTTTTCCAAATTTTTTTTCAAAATTTTTTTCGAAAATTTTTTTTCGAATTTTTTTATCTATTTTAGAATAATTTTTTTCGAAATTTTTTTTCGAAAATTTTTTTTCGAAAATTTTTTTCAAAATTTTTTCTGAAAATTTTTTCGAAAATTTTTTTAAAAATTTTTTTCGAATTTTTTTTTCAATTTTTTTTTTGAAATTTTTTTTCCAAAATTTTTTCGAAAATTTTTTTCAAAATTTTTTTCTAAATTTTTTTTCAAAATTTTTTTTCAAAATTTTTTCGAAAATTTTTTTTCAAAATTTTTTTCGAAAATTTTTTTGAAAATTTCTTTTGGAAATTTTTTTTCAAAATTTTTTTCGAAATTTTTTTTTCGAAATTTTTTTCGAAAATTTTTTTCAAATTTTTTTTCAAAATTTTTTTCGAAAATATTTTTCAAAATTTACTTCCAAAATTTTTTCGATAATTTTTTTCACAATTTTTTTCACAATTTTTTTCGAAAATTTTTTTTCGAAATTTTTTTCGAAAATTTTTTTTCGAAATTTTTTTCGAAAATTTTTTTCAAAATTTTTTTTCCAAATTTTTTTTTAAAATTTTTTGCGAAAATTTTTTTCGAAAATTTTTTTCAAACTTTTTTTCGAAAATTTTTTTTCGAAATTTCTTTCGAAAATTTTTTTCGAAATTTTTTTTTCGAAAGTTTTTTCGAAAATTTTTTTGAAAATTTTTTTCGAAATTTTTTTTCAAAATTTTTTTCAAAAATTTTTTTCAAAATTTTTTTTCTGAATTTTTTTTCAAAATTTTTTTCGAAAATTTTTTTTCGAAAATTTTTTCGAAAATTTTTTTGAAATTTTTTTTCGAAAAATTTTTTTGCAAAATTTTTTCTAAATTTTTTTTGAAAATTTTTTTCGAAATTTTTTTCAAAATTTTTTTCAATATTTTTTTTTCCAAATTTTTTTCGAAAATTTTTTTAAAAATTTTTTTCGAAAATTTTTTAAAAAATTTTTTTCGAAATTTTTTTCGAAAATTTTTTTCGAAAATTTTTTTCAAAATTTTTTTCGAAATTTTTTTCCAAAATTTTTTTCGAAATTTTTTTTCAAAATTTTTTTCGAAAATTTTTTTTCGAAATTTTTTTCGAAAATTTTTTTCAAATTTTTTTTCGAAATTTTTTTCGAAAATTTTTTTTCAAAATTTTTTTCGAAAATTTTTTTCAAAATTTTTTTCAAAATTTTTTTCCAAATTTATTTTCTAAATTTTTTTCGAAAATTTTTTTTCGAATTTTTTTATCTATTTTAGAATAATTTTTTTCGAATTTTTTTTTCGAAAATTTTTTTTCGAAAATTTTTTTAAAAATTTTTTTCGAAATTTTTTTTCAATTTTTTTTTTGAAAATTTTTTTCCAAAATTTTTTCGAAAATTTTTTTCAAAATTTTTTTCGAAAATTTTTTTTCAAAATTTTTTTCAAAAATTTTATTTAAAATTTTTTTCGAAATTTTTTTTGAAATTTTTTTCGAAATTTTTTTCGAAAATTTTTTTCAAAATTTTTTTCGAAAATTTTTTTTCCAAAATTTTTTCGAAATTTTTTTGAAAATTTTTTTTGATTTTTTTTTCGAAATTTTTTTTCAAATTTTTTTTCGAAAATTTTTTTTCGAAATTCTTTTCGAAATGTTTTTCGAAATTTTTTTGAAATTTTTTTTCAAAAGTTTTTCGAAATTTTATTTGAAAATTTTTTTCGAAAGTTTTTTTCAAATTTTTTTTTCGAAAATTTTTTCAAAATTTTTTTCCAAAATTTTTTTCGAAATTTTTTTTGATTTTTTTTTCGAAATTTTTTTTCAAATTTTTTTTCGAAAATTTTTTTTCGAAATTTTTTTCAAAATTTTTTTTCAAAATTTTTTTGAAATTTTTTTTCAAAAGTTTTTCGAAATTTTTTTTGAAAATTTTTTTCGAAAGTTTTTTTCAAATTTTTTTTTCGAAAATTTTTTCAAAATTTTTTTTCAAAATTTTTTTCGAAATTTTTCCTTCGAATTTTTTTTCAGAATTTTTTCCGAAAATTTTTTTGGAAATTCTTTTCCACAATTTTTCGAAAATTTTTTTCAAAACATTTTTTTCCAAAATTTTTTCGAACTTTTTTTCGAAATTTTTTTTGAAAATTTTTTTCGAAATTTTTTTTCAAATTTTTTTTCGAAAATTTTTTTTCGAAATTTTTTTCGAAATTGTTTTCAAAATTTTTGTCGAAATATTTTTCGAAAATTTTTTTCGAAAAATATTTTTCCAAAATTTTTTCGAAAATTTTTTTCAAAATTTTTTTTGAAATTTTTTTCGAAAATTTTATTCAAAGATTTTTTCGAAAGTTTTTTTTCGAAATTTTTTTTTGTAATTTTTTTCGAAAATCTTTCGAAAATTTTTTGCAAAAAATTTTTTTCAAATTTTATTGAAAATTTTTTTCGAAATTTTTTTTCAAAATTTCTTTCGAAAATTTTTTTCAAAAATTTTTTTCAAAATTTTTTTGGAAAATTTTTTTTCGAAAATTTTTTTAAAATTTTTTTGAAAATTATTTTTGAAATTTTTTTCGAAATTTATTTTCCAAAATTTTTTCAAAATTTATTTCGAAAATTTTTTTGGAAAATTTTTTTTTGGAATTTCTTTTGGAATTTTTTTTCGAAATTTCTTTCAAAAATTTTAAAAAAATTTTAAAAAAATTTTCGAAAAAAAATTTCCAAAAAAATTTTGAAAAACATTTTTGAAAAAAATTTTCAAAAGAAATTTCGAAAAAAATTTTCAAAAGAATTTTGGAAAAAAATTTTTTGCAAGAAATTTTCGAAAAATTTTGGAAAAAAATTTCGAAAAAAAATTTTGGAAAAAATTTTTTAAAAAATTTCGAAAAAAAATTTTCGAAAAAAATTTTCGAAGAAATCTTTGAGAAAAATTTTGGGAAAAAATTTGGAAAAAAATTTCGAAAAAAATTTTGAAAAAAATTTTGAAAAAAATTTTCGAAAAAATTTTGGAAAAAAATTTTTCAAAAAAAATTTTCGAAAAAAATTTCCAAAAAAATTTTGAAAAAAAATTACGAAAAAAATTTTTAAAAAAAATTTTCAAAATAAATTTTGAAAAAAAATTTCGCAAAAAATTTTCAAAAAAAATTTTGAAAAAAATTTTCAAAAAAAATTTCGAAAAAAAATTTGAAAAAATTTTGAAAAAAAATTTTGAAAAAAGTTTGGAAAAAAAATTTTGAAAAAAACTCGAAAAAAATTTCGAATAAAATTTTCAAAAAAATTTTAGAAAAAACTTTTCGAGAAAAATTTCGAAAAAAAATTTTCGAATTGTTTTCAAAATTTTTTTCAAACTTTTTTTCGAAAATTTTTTTTCATAATTTTTTTGGAAATTTTTTTCGAAAATTTTTTTTGAAAAATTTTTTTCCAAAATTTTTTCGAAAATTTTTTTCAAAATTTTTTTCGAAAATTTTTTTCAAAATTTTTTTCGAAAATTTTTTTTCGAATTTTTTTTCCAAAATTTTTTTCAAAGATTTCGAAAATTTTTTTCCAAATTTTTTTCGAAATTTTTTTTCAAGATTATTTTTCCAAAATTTTTTTCGAAAATTGTTTTTCGAAATTTTTCTCGAAAATTTTTTTCAAAATTTTTTTCGAAAATATTTTTTCCCAAATTCTTTCGAAAATTTTTTCGAAATTTTTTTTCAAAATTTTTTTCGAAAATTTTTTTGAAAATTTTTTTCGAGTTTTTTTCAAAATTTTTTTTCCAAAATTTTTTCAAAATTTTTTTTCAAAATTTTTTTTGGAAAATTTTTTTTCGAAATTTTCTTTTAAATTTTTTTCCAAAATTTTTTTCGAAAATTTTTTTTCGAAATTTTTCTCGAAAATTTTTTTCAAAATTTTTTTCGAAAATGTTTTTTGCAAAATTTTTTCGAAATTTTTTTCGACATTTTTTTTCAAAATTTTTTTTCAAAATTTTTTTTCCAAAATTTTTTCAAAATTTTTTTTCAAATTTTTTTTCGAAAATTTTTTTTCAATATTTTTTTCGAAATTTTTTTTCGAAATTTTTTCTCGAAATTTTTTTTCCAAAATTTTTTCAAAATTTATTTCGAAAATTTTTTTTGGAAATTTTTTTGGAAAATTTTCTCAAAATTTTTTTCAAAATTTTTTTTCAAAATTTTTTTCGAAAATTTTTCTCATAATCTTTTTCGAAAATTTTTTTTCCAAAATTTTTTCGAAAATTTTTTTGAAAATTTTTTTCGAAATTTTTTTCGAAAATTTTTTTCAAAATTTTTTTCGAAATTTTTTTTCAAAATTTCTTTGGAAAATTTTTTTCAAAAATTTATTTCAAAATTTGTTTCGAAATTTTTTTTGAAATTTTTTCGAAATTTTTTCTCAAAATGTTTTTTCCAAAATTTTTTCAAAATTTTTTTTCGAAATTTTTTTTGAAAATTTTTTCAAAATTTTTTTTGAAAATATTTTTCGAAATTTTTTTTCAAAATTTTTTTCGAAATTTTTTTCAATATTTTTTTCGAAAATTTTTTTTCGAAATTTATTTCGAAAATTTTTTTCGAAAATTTTTTTTCGAAAATTTTTTTCAAAATTTTTTTCGAAAATTTTTTTTTGAAATTATTTTCGAAATTTTTTTTCAAAATTTTTTTTGAAAATTTTTTTCAAAATTTTTTTCGAAATGTTTTTTCAAAATTTTTTCGAAATTTTTTTTCAAAATTTTTTTCAAAAATTTTTTTTCAAAATTTTTTTCAAAAATTTTTTTTCTAAATTTTTTTCGAAAATTTTTTTTCCAAAATTTTTTCAAATTTTTTTTTCGAAATTTTTTTCGAAAATGTTTTTCAATATTTTTTTCGAAAAATTTTTTTCCAATATTTTTTCGAAACTTTTTTTGAAAATTTTTTTTGGAAATTTTTTTTCAAAATTTTTTTCGAATTTTTTTTTTCGAAATTTTTTTCGAAAATTTTTTTCAAATTTTTTTTCGAAAATTTTTTTTCTAAAATTTTTTTCAAAATTTTTTTCGAAAATTTTTTTTTGAAATTTTTTTCGAAAATTTTTTTGAAATTTTTTTTCAAAATTTTTTCGAAATTTTTTTTCAAAATTTTTTTCGAAAATTTTTTTTCGAAATTTTTTTCGAAAATTTTTTTTCGAAATTTTTTTCGAAATTTTTTTCGAAAATTTTTTTTCGAAATTTTTTTCGAAAATTTTTTTCAAAATTTTTTTAGAAATTTTTTTCGAAAATTTTTTTCGAAATTTTTTTTACAAATTTTTTTTCAAAATTTTTTTCGAAAATTTTTTTTCCAAAATTTTTTCAAAATTTTTTTCAAAATATTTTTCGAAAACTTTTTTTCCAAAATTTTTTCAAAATTTTCTTTCAAAATTTTTTTCGAAAATTTTTTTTCGAAATTTTTTTCGAAAATTTGTTTCAATATTTTTTTCGAAAAATTTTTTTCCAAAATTTTTTCGAAAATTTTTTTGAAAATTTTTTTTGGGAAATTTTTTTTCAAAATTTTTTTCAAAATTTTTTTTCCAAATTTTTTTTCAAAATTTTTTGCGAAAATTTTTTTCGAAAATTTTTTTCGAAATTTTTTTTTCGAAAATTTTTTCGAAAATTTTTTTGAAATTTTTTTTCGAAAAATTTTTTTGCAAAATTTTTTCTAAATTTTTTTTGAAAATTTTTTTCAAAATTTTTTTCGAAATTTTTTTTCAAAATTTTTTCGAAATTTTTTTTCAAAATTTTTTTCGAAAATTTTTTTTTGAAATTTTTTTCGAAAATTTTTTTCAAAATTGTTTTCGAAATTTTTTTCGAAAATTTTTTTCAAAATTTTTTTCGAAAATATTTTTTCCCAAATTCTTTCGAAAATTTTTTCGAAATTTTTTTTCAAAATTTTTTTCGAAAATTTTTTTGAAAATTTTTTTCGAGTTTTTTTCAAAATTTTTTTTCCAAAATTTTTTCAAAATTTTTTTTCAAAATTTTTTTTGGAAAATTTTTTTTCGAAATTTTCTTTTAAATTTTTTTCCAAAATTTTTTTCGAAAATTTTTTTTCGAAATTTTTCTCGAAAATTTTTTTCAAAATTTTTTTCGAAAATGTTTTTTGCAAAATTTTTTCGAAATTTTTTTCGACATTTTTTTTCAAAATTTTTTTTCAAAATTTTTTTTCCAAAATTTTTTCAAAATTTTTTTTCAAATTTTTTTTCGAAAATTTTTTTTCAATATTTTTTTCGAAATTTTTTTTCGAAATTTTTTCTCGAAATTTTTTTTCCAAAATTTTTTCAAAATTTATTTCGAAAATTTTTTTTGGAAATTTTTTTGGAAAATTTTCTCAAAATTTTTTTCAAAATTTTTTTTCAAAATTTTTTTCGAAAATTTTTCTCATAATCTTTTTCGAAAATTTTTTTTCCAAAATTTTTTCGAAAATTTTTTTGAAAATTTTTTTCGAAATTTTTTTCGAAAATTTTTTTCAAAATTTTTTTCGAAATTTTTTTTCAAAATTTCTTTGGAAAATTTTTTTCAAAAATTTATTTCAAAATTTGTTTCGAAATTTTTTTTGAAATTTTTTCGAAATTTTTTCTCAAAATGTTTTTTCCAAAATTTTTTCAAAATTTTTTTTCGAAATTTTTTTTGAAAATTTTTTCAAAATTTTTTTTGAAAATATTTTTCGAAATTTTTTTTCAAAATTTTTTTCGAAATTTTTTTCAATATTTTTTTCGAAAATTTTTTTTCGAAATTTATTTCGAAAATTTTTTTCGAAAATTTTTTTTCGAAAATTTTTTTCAAAATTTTTTTCGAAAATTTTTTTTTGAAATTATTTTCGAAATTTTTTTTCAAAATTTTTTTTGAAAATTTTTTTCAAAATTTTTTTCGAAATGTTTTTTCAAAATTTTTTCGAAATTTTTTTTCAAAATTTTTTTCAAAAATTTTTTTTCAAAATTTTTTTCAAAAATTTTTTTTCTAAATGTTTTTCGAAAATTTTTTTTCCAAAATTTTTTCAAATTTTTTTTTCGAAATTTTTTTCGAAAATGTTTTTCAATATTTTTTTCGAAAAATTTTTTTCCAATATTTTTTCGAAACTTTTTTTGAAAATTTTTTTTGGAAATTTTTTTTCAAAATTTTTTTCGAATTTTTTTTTTCGAAATTTTTTTCGAAAATTTTTTTCAAATTTTTTTTCGAAAATTTTTTTTCTAAAATTTTTTTCAAAATTTTTTTCGAAAATTTTTTTTTGAAATTTTTTTCGAAAATTTTTTTGAAATTTTTTTTCAAAATTTTTTCGAAATTTTTTTTCAAAATTTTTTTCGAAAATTTTTTTTCGAAATTTTTTTCGAAAATTTTTTTTCGAAATTTTTTTCGAAATTTTTTTCGAAAATTTTTTTTCGAAATTTTTTTCGAAAATTTTTTTCAAAATTTTTTTAGAAATTTTTTTCGAAAATTTTTTTCGAAATTTTTTTTACAAATTTTTTTTCAAAATTTTTTTCGAAAATTTTTTTTCCAAAATTTTTTCAAAATTTTTTTCAAAATATTTTTCGAAAACTTTTTTTCCAAAATTTTTTCAAAATTTTCTTTCAAAATTTTTTTCGAAAATTTTTTTTCGAAATTTTTTTCGAAAATTTGTTTCAATATTTTTTTCGAAAAATTTTTTTCCAAAATTTTTTCGAAAATTTTTTTGAAAATTTTTTTTGGGAAGTTTTTTTTCAAAATTTTTTTCAAAATTTTTTTTCCAAATTTTTTTTCAAAATTTTTTGCGAAAATTTTTTTCGAAAATTTTTTTCGAAATTTTTTTTTCGAAAATTTTTTCGAAAATTTTTTTGAAATTTTTTTTCGAAAAATTTTTTTGCAAAATTTTTTCTAAATTTTTTTTGAAAATTTTTTTCAAAATTTTTTTCGAAATTTTTTTTCAAAATTTTTTCGAAATTTTTTTTCAAAATTTTTTTCGAAAATTTTTTTTCGAAATTTTTTTCGAAAATTTTTTTCAAAATTGTTTTCGAAATTTTTTTCGAAAATTTTTTTCAAAATTTTTTTCGAAAAATTTTTTTCCAAAATTTTTTCGAAAAATTTTCTGAAAATTTTTTTAGAAAATTTTTTTTCGAAAATTTTTTTCAAAATTTTTTTTCGATATTTTTTTCGAAAATTGTTCTGAAAATTTTTTTCGAAAAATTTTTTTGAAAATTTTTTTGGAAATTTTTTTCAAAATTTTTTTCGAAATTTTTTTTCAAAATTTTTTTCGAAAATTTTTTTTTGGAAATTTTTTCCATAAATTTTATTTCGAAATTTTTTTCAAAAATTTTTTTCAAAATTTTTTTTCCAAATTTTTTTAAAAAATTTTTTTCGAAATTTTTTTTCGAAATTTTTTTTCAAAATTTTTTTCGAAAATTTTTTTTCGAAATTTTTTTCGAAAATTTTTTTTCGAAATTTTTTTCGAAAATTTTTTTTCGAAATTTTTTTCGAAAATTTTTTAAAAATTTTTTTGAGAAATTTTTTTCGAAAATTTTTTTCGAAATTTTTTTTACAAATTTTTTTTCAAAATTTTTTTCGAAAATTTTTTTTACAAAATTTTTTCAAAATTTTTTTTCAAATTTTTTTCGAAAATTTTTTTTCCAAAATTTTTTCAAAATTTTCTTTTAAAATTTTTTTCGAAAATTTTTTTTCGAAATTTTTTTCGAAAATTTGTGTCAATATTTTTTCGAAAAATTTTTTTCCAAAATTTTTTCGAAAATTTTTTTGAAAATTTTTTTTGGGAAATTTTTTTTCAAAATTTTTTTCGAAATTTTTTTTTCGAAATTTTTTTCGAAATTTGTTTTCAAATTTTTTTTCGAAATTTTTTTCGAAAATTTTTTTCAAAATTTTTTCGAAAATGTTTTTCAAAATTTTTTTCGAAAATTTTTTTTCGAAATTTTTTTCGAAATTTTTTTCGATTTTTTTTTTCCAAATTTTTTTCGAAATTTTTTTTTCCAAAATTTTTTCAAAATTTTTTTTCGAAATTTTTTTCGAAAATTTTTTTCCAAATTTTTTTTCCAAATTTTTTTTCAAAATTTTTTTCGAAAATTTTTTTTGAAATTTTTTTTCAAAATCTTTTTCAAAAATTTTTTTTCCAAATTTTTTTCGAAAATTTTTTTAAAAATTTTTTTCGAAATTTTTTTCAAAAATTTTTTTTCAAAATTTTTTTCGAAAATTTTTTTCAAAATTTTTTTCGAATTTTTTTTCCAAATTTTTTCGAAATTTTTTTCGAAAATTTTTTTTCGAAATTTTTTTCGAAAATTTTTTTTCGAAATTTTTTTCGAAAATTTTTTTTCGAAATTTTTTTCGAAAATTTTTTCAAAATTTTTTTAGAAATTTTTTTCGAAAATTTTTTTCGAAATTTTTTTTACAAATTTTTTTTCAAAATTTTTTTCGAATATTTTTTTTCCAAAATTTTTTCAAAATTTTTTTTCAAATTTTTTTCGAAAATTTTTTTTCCAAAATTTTTTCAAAATTTTCTTTTAAAATTTTTTTCGAAAATTTTTTTTCGAAATTTTTTTCGAAAATTTGTTTCAATATTTTTTTCGAAAAATTTTTTTCCAAAATTTTTTCGAAAATTCTTTTGAAAATCTTTTTCGGGAAATTTTTTTTGGAAATTTTTTTTTCGAAATTTTTTTCGAAATTTTTTTTCAAATTTTTTTTCGAAATTTTTTTCGAAAATTTTTTCCAAAATTTTTTCGAAAATTTTTTTCAAAATTTTTTTCGAAAATTTTTTTTCGAAATTTTTTTCGAAATTTTTTTCGAAAATTTTTTTCAAAATTTTTTTTCCAAATTTTTTTTCAAAATTTTTTGCGAAAATTTTTTTCGAAAATTTTTTTCGAAAATTTTTTTTCGAAAATTTTTTCGAAAATTTTTTTTCGAAAAATTTTTTTGCAAAATTTTTTCTAAATTTTTTTTGAAAATTTTTTTCAAAATTTTTTTCGAAATTTTTTTTCAAAATTTTTTCGAAATTTTTTTTCAAAATTTTTTTCGAAAATTTTTTTTCGAAATTTTTTTCGAAAATTTTTTTCAAAATTGTTTTCGAAATTTTTTTCGAAAATTTTTTTCTAAATTTTTTTCGAAAAATTTTTTTCCAAAATTTTTTCGAAAATTTTTCTGAAAATTTTTTTAGAAAATTTTTTTTCGAAAATTTTTTTTCGATATTTTTTTCGAAAATTTTTTTAAAAATTTTTTTCGAAAAATTTTTTTGAAAATTTTTTTCGAAATTTTTTTTCAAAATTTTTTCGAAATTTTTTTTCCAAATTTTTTTCGAAAAATTTTTTCGAAATTTTTTTCGAAAATTTTTTTTCGAAATTTTTTTCGAAAATTTTTTTTAAAATTTTTTTCGAAATTTTTTTCGAAAATTTTTTTCGAAATTTTTTTTCCAAATTTTTTTTCCAAATTTTTTTCGAAAATTTTTTAAAAAATTTTTTTCGAAATTTTTTTCGAAAATTTTTTTTCAAAATTTTTTTCGAAAATTTTTTTCAAAATTTTTTTCGAAATTTTTTTTCAAAATTTTTTTCGAAATTTTTTTTCAAAATTTTTTTCGAAAATTTTTTTCGAAATTTTTTTCGAAAATTTTTTTTCGAAATTTTTTTCGAAAATTTTTTTCAAAATTTTTTTCGAAATTTTTTTCGAAATTTTTTTTCGAAATTTTTTTCCAAATTTTTTTCAAAATTTTTTTCGAAATTTTTTTTTCCAAAATTTTTTCAAAATTTATTTTCGAAATTTTTTTCAATATTTTTTTCGAAAATTTTTTTTCGAAATTTTTTTCGAAATTTTTTTTCGAAAATTTTTTTTCGAAAATTTTTTTCAAAATTTTTTTCGAAAATTTTTTTTTGAAATTTATTTTCTAAATTTATTTCGAAAATTTTTTTTGGAAATTTTTTTCAAAATTTTTTTCGAAATTTTTTTCGAAAATTTTTTTCAAAATTTTTTTCGAAAAATTTTTTCGAAAATTTTTTTCAAAATTTTTTTTCCAAATTTTTTATCAAAATTTATTTCGAAAATTTTTTTTCGAAAATTTTTTTTTAAATTTTTTTCGAAATTTTTTTTCGAAATTTCTTTCAAAAAGTTTTTTCGAAATTTTTTTCAAAATTTTTTACGAAAAATTTTTTTCCAAAATTTTTTCGAAAATTTTTTTGAAAATTTTTTTTCGAAAATTTTTTTCAAAATTTTTTTCGAAAATTTTTTTTCGAAAATTTTTTCGAAAATTTTTTTACGAAAATTTTTTCGAGAATTTTTTTGAAAATTTTTTTGGAAATTTTTTTTAAAAATTTTTTTCGAAAATTTTTTTTCGAAATTTTTTTCGAAAATTTTTTTCTAATTTTTTTCCAAAATTTTTTCGAAAATTTTTTTCAAAATTTTTTTCGAAAATGTTTTTTCGAAATTTTTTTTCGAAAATTTTTTTTCGACATTTTTTTCGAAAATTTTTTTCAAAATTTTTTTTCCAAATGTTTTTCAAAATTTTTTTCGAAAATTTTTTTTCGAAATTTTTTTCAAAATTTTTTTCGAAAATTTTTTTTCGAAAATTTTTTTTCGAAATTTTTTTTCAAATTTTTTTCGATATTTTTTTTTTGAAATTTTTTTCGAAAATTTTTTTGAAAATTTTTTTTGAAAAATTGTTTTGAAAATTTTTTTAGAAAATTTTTTTTCGAAAATTTTTTTCAAAATTTTTTTTCGATATTTTTTTCGAAAATTTTTTTGAAAATTTTTTTCGAAAAATTTTTTTGAAAATTTTTTTGGAAATTTTTTTCAAAATTTTTTTCAAAATTTTTTTCGAAATTTTTTTCGAAAATTTTTTTCGAATTTTTTTTTCCAAATTTTTTTCAATAATTTTTTTTCCAAATTTTTTTCGAAAATTTTTTAAAAAATTTTTTTCGAAATTCTTTTCGAAAATATTTTTTCACAATTTTTTTCGAAAATTTTTTTCAAAATTTTTTTCGAAAATTTTTTTCAAAATTTTTTTCGAAATTTTTTTTTTTTTTTCGAAAATTTTTTTTCGAAATTTTTTTCGAAAATTTTTTTCAAAATTTTTTTCGAAATTTTTTTCGAAAATTTTTTTCCAAATTTTTTTTCCAAATTTTTTTTCAAAATTTTTTTCGAAAATTTTTTTTGAAATTTTTTTTCAAAATTTTTTTCAAAAATTTTTTTTTCCAAATTTTTTTCGAAAATTTTTTTAAAAATTTTTTTCGAAATTTTTTTCAAAATTTTTTTTTCAAAATTTTTTTCGAAAATTTTTTTCAAAATTTTTTTCGAATTTTTTTTTCAAAATTTTTTCGAAATTTTTTTTCAAATTTTTTTTCGAAAATTTTTTTTCGAAATTTTTTTCGAAAATTTTTTTTCGAAATTTTTTTCGAAAATTTTTTTTCGAAATTTTTTTCGAAAATTTTTTTCAAAATTTTTTTAGAAATTTTTTTCGAAAATTTTTTTCGAAATTTTTTTTACAAATTTTTTTTCAAAATTTTTTTCGAAAATTTTTTTTCCAAAATTTTTTCAAAATTTTTTTTCAAATTTTTTTCGAAAATTTTTTTTCCAAAATTTTTTCAAAATTTTTTATCAAAATTTTTTTGAAAATTTTTTTTCGAAAATTTTTTTCAAAATTTTTTTCGAAAATTTTTTTTCGAAAATTTTTTCGAAAATTTTTTTACGAAATTTTTTCGAGAATTTTTTTGAAAATTTTTTTGGAAATTTTTTTTAAAAATTTTTTTCGAAAATTTTTTTCAAAATTTTTTCGAATTTTTTTTTCCAAATTTTTTTCGAAAATTTTTTTTCGAAATTTTTTTCGAAAATTTTTTTTCGAAATTTTTTTCGAAAATTTTTTTCAAAATTTTTTTCGAAATTTTTTTCGAAATTTTTTTCGAATTTTTTTTTCCAAATTTTTTTTCAAAATTTTTTTCAATAATTTTTTTTCCAAATTTTTTTCGAAAATTTTTTAAAAAATTTTTTTCGAAATTTTTTTCGAAATTTTTTTTTCACAATTTTTTTCGAAAATTTTTTTCAAAATTTTTTTCGAAATTTTTTTTTAAAAATTTTTTTCGAAATTTTTTTTCGAAATTTTTTTCGAAAATTTTTTTTCGAAATTTTTTTCGAAAATTTTTTTCAAAATTTTTTTCGAAATTTTTTTCGAAAATTTTTTTTGAAATTTTTTTTCAAATTTTTTTTTAAAATTTTTTTCGAAATTTTTTTTTCCAAAATTTTTTCAAAATTTTTTTTCGAAATTTTTTTCGAAAATTTTTTTCCAAATTTTTTTTCCAAATTTTTTTTCAAAATTTTTTTCGAAAATTTTTTTTGAAATTTTTTTTCAAAATTTTTTTCAAAAATTTTTTTTCCAAATTTTTTTCGAAAATTTTTTTAAAAATTTTATTCGAAATTTTTTTCAAAAATTTTTTTTCAAAATTTTTTTCGAAAATTTTTTTCAAAATTTTTTTCGAAATTTTTTTTCAAAATTTTTTCGAAATTTTTTTTCGAAATTTTTTTCGAAAATTTTTTTTCGAAATTTTTTTAAAAATTTTTTTCGAAATTTTTTTCGAAATTTTTTTTTCAAAATTTTTTTCGAAAATTTTTTTCAAAATTTTTTTCGAAATTTTTTTTAAAAATTTTTTCGAAATTTTTTTTCAAAATTTTTTTCGAAAAATTTTTTTCGAAATTTTTTTCGAAAATTTTTTTTCGAAATTTTTTTCGAAAATTTTTTTCAAAATTTTTTTAGAAATTTTTTTCGAAAATTTTCTTCGAAATTTTTTTTACAAATTTTTTTTCAAAATTTTTTTCGAAAATTTTTTTTCCAAAATTTTTTCAAAATTTTTTTTCAAATTTTTTTCGAAAATTTTTTTTCCAAAATTTTTTCAAAATTTTCTTTTAAAATTTTTTTCGAAATTTTTCTTCGAAATTTCTTTCAAAAAGTTTTTTCGAAATTTTTTTCAAAATATTTTTCGAAAAATTTTTTTCCAAAATTTTTTCGAAAATTTTTTTGAAAATTTTTTTTCGAAAATTTTTTTCAAAATTTTTTTCGAAAATTTTTTTTCGAAAATTTTTTCGAAAATTTTTTTACGAAAATTTTTTCGAGAATTTTTTTGAAAATTTTTTTGGAAATTTTTTTTAAAAATTTTTTTCGAAAATTTTTTTTCGAAATTTTTTTCGAAAATTTTTTTCTAATTTTTTTCCAAAATTTTTTCGAAAATTTTTTTCAAAATTTTTTTCGAAAATGTTTTTTCGAAATTTTTTTTCGAAAATTTTTTTTCGACATTTTTTTCGAAAATTTTTTTCAAAATTTTTTTTCCAAATGTTTTTCAAAATTTTTTTCGAAAATTTTTTTTCGAAATTTTTTTCAAAATTTTTTTCGAAAATTTTTTTTCGAAAATTTTTTTTCGAAAATTTTTTTCAAAATTTTTTTCGATATTTTTTTTTTGAAATTTTTTTCGAATTTTTTAATCTATTTTCGAATAATTTTTTTCGAAATTTTTTTTTGAAATTTTTTTTCAAAATTTTTTTCGAAAATTTTTTTCTAAATTTTTTTCGAAAATTTTTTTTCAAAATTTTTTTGGAAAATTTTTTTTTCAAAATTTTTATCGAAAATTTTTTTCAAAATTTTTTTCTAAATTTTTTTCGAAAATTTTTTTCAAAATTTTTTTCGAAAAATTTTTTTCCAAAATTTTTTCGAAAATTTTTTTGAAAATTTTTTTCGAAAATTTTTTTTCGAAATTTTTTTCAAGAATTTTTTTGAAATATTTTTTTCGAAAAATTTTTTTGAAAATTTTTTTCGAAAATTTTTTTGAAAATTTTTTTCGAAATTTTTTTTCAAAATTTTTTTCGAAATTTTTTTTCGAAATTTCTTTCGAAAATTTTTTTCGAAAAATTTTTTTCCAAAATTTTTTTCGAAAAATTTTTTTCCAAAATTTTTTCGAAATTTTTTTCGAAAATTTTTTTGAAATTTTTTTTCGAAAAATTTTTTTCGAAAATTTTTTTAGAAAATTGTTTTCGAAATTTTTTTTCAAAATTTTTTTCGAAAATTTTTTTTCGAAATTTATTTCGAAAATTTTTTTCGAAAATTTTTTTTCGAAAATTTTTTTCAAAATTTTTTTCGAAAATTTTTTTTTGAAATTATTTTCGAAATTTTTTTTCAAAATTTTTTTTGAAAATTTTTTTCAAAATTTTTTTCGAAATGTTTTTTCAAAATTTTTTCGAAATTTTTTTTCAAAATTTTTTTCAAAAATTTTTTTTCAAAATTTTTTTCAAAAATTTTTTTTCTAAATTTTTTTCGAAAATTTTTTTTCCAAAATTTTTTCAAATTTTTTTTTCGAAATTTTTTTCGAAAATGTTTTTCAATATTTTTTTCGAAAAATTTTTTTCCAATATTTTTTCGAAACTTTTTTTGAAAATTTTTTTTGGAAATTTTTTTTCAAAATTTTTTTCGAATTTTTTTTTTCGAAATTTTTTTCGAAAATTTTTTTCAAATTTTTTTTCGAAAATTTTTTTTCTAAAATTTTTTTCAAAATTTTTTTCGAAAATTTTTTTTTGAAATTTTTTTCGAAAATTTTTTTGAAATTTTTTTTCAAAATTTTTTCGAAATTTTTTTTCAAAATTTTTTTCGAAAATTTTTTTTCGAAATTTTTTTCGAAAATTTTTTTTCGAAATTTTTTTCGAAATTTTTTTCGAAAATTTTTTTTCGAAATTTTTTTCGAAAATTTTTTTCAAAATTTTTTTAGAAATTTTTTTCGAAAATTTTTTTCGAAATTTTTTTTACAAATTTTTTTTCAAAATTTTTTTCGAAAATTTTTTTTCCAAAATTTTTTCAAAATTTTTTTCAAAATATTTTTCGAAAACTTTTTTTCCAAAATTTTTTCAAAATTTTCTTTCAAAATTTTTTTCGAAAATTTTTTTTCGAAATTTTTTTCGAAAATTTGTTTCAATATTTTTTTCGAAAAATTTTTTTCCAAAATTTTTTCGAAAATTTTTTTGAAAATTTTTTTTGGGAAATTTTTTTTCAAAATTTTTTTCAAAATTTTTTTTCCAAATTTTTTTTCAAAATTTTTTGCGAAAATTTTTTTCGAAAATTTTTTTCGAAATTTTTTTTTCGAAAATTTTTTCGAAAATTTTTTTGAAATTTTTTTTCGAAAAATTTTTTTGCAAAATTTTTTCTAAATTTTTTTTGAAAATTTTTTTCAAAATTTTTTTCGAAATTTTTTTTCAAAATTTTTTCGAAATTTTTTTTCAAAATTTTTTTCGAAAATTTTTTTTCGAAATTTTTTTCGAAAATTTTTTTCAAAATTGTTTTCGAAATTTTTTTCGAAAATTTTTTTCAAAATTTTTTTCGAAAAATTTTTTTCCAAAATTTTTTCGAAAAATTTTCTGAAAATTTTTTTAGAAAATTTTTTTTCGAAAATTTTTTTCAAAATTTTTTTTCGATATTTTTTTCGAAAATTGTTTTGAAAATTTTTTTCGAAAAATTTTTTTGAAAATTTTTTTGGAAATTTTTTTCAAAATTTTTTTCGAAATTTTTTTTCAAAATTTTTTTCGAAAATTTTTTTTTGGAAATTTTTTCCAAAAATTTTATTTCGAAATTTTTTTCAAAAATTTTTTTCAAAATTTTTTTTCCAAATTTTTTTAAAAAATTTTTTTCGAAATTTTTTTTCGAAATTTTTTTTCAAAATTTTTTTCGAAAATTTTTTTTCGAAATTTTTTTCGAAAATTTTTTTTCGAAATTTTTTTCGAAAATTTTTTTTCGAAATTTTTTTCGAAAATTTTTTAAAAATTTTTTTGAGAAATTTTTTTCGAAAATTTTTTTCGAAATTTTTTTTACAAATTTTTTTTCAAAATTTTTTTCGAAAATTTTTTTTCCAAAATTTTTTCAAAATTTTTTTTCAAATTTTTTTCGAAAATTTTTTTTCCAAAATTTTTTCAAAATTTTCTTTTAAAATTTTTTTCGAAAATTTTTTTTCGAAATTTTTTTCGAAAATTTGTGTCAATATTTTTTCGAAAAATTTTTTTCCAAAATTTTTTCGAAAATTTTTTTGAAAATTTTTTTTGGGAAATTTTTTTTCAAAATTTTTTTCGAAATTTTTTTTTCGAAATTTTTTTCGAAATTTGTTTTCAAATTTTTTTTCGAAATTTTTTTCGAAAATTTTTTTCAAAATTTTTTCGAAAATTTTTTTCAAAATTTTTTTCGAAAATTTTTTTTCGAAATTTTTTTCGAAATTTTTTTCGATTTTTTTTTTCCAAATTTTTTTTCAAAATTTTTTTCGAAAATTTTTTTCAAAATTTTTTTCGAAATTTTTTTCGAAAATTTTTTCGAAATTTTTTTCCAAATTTTTTTTCAAAATTTTTTTCGAAATTTTTTTTTCCAAAATTTTTTCAAAATTTTTTTTCGAAATTTTTTTCGAAAATTTTTTTCCAAATTTTTTTTCCAAATTTTTTTTCAAAATTTTTTTCGAAAATTTTTTTTGAAATTTTTTTTCAAAATCTTTTTCAAAAATTTTTTTTCCAAATTTTTTTCGAAAATTTTTTTAAAAATTTTTTTCGAAATTTTTTTCAAAAATTTTTTTTCAAAATTTTTTTCGAAAATTTTTTTCAAAATTTTTTTCGAATTTTTTTTCCAAATTTTTTCGAAATTTTTTTTCAAAATTTTTTTCGAAAATTTTTTTTCGAAATTTTTTTCGAAAATTTTTTTTCGAAATTTTTTTCGAAAATTTTTTTTCGAAATTTTTTTCGAAAATTTTTTCAAAATTTTTTTAGAAATTTTTTTCGAAAATTTTTTTCGAAATTTTTTTTACAAATTTTTTTTCAAAATTTTTTTCGAAAATTTTTTTTCCAAAATTTTTTCAAAATTTTTTTTCAAATTTTTTTCGAAAATTTTTTTTCCAAAATTTTTTCAAAATTTTCTTTTAAAATTTTTTTCGAAAATTTTTTTTCGAAATTTTTTTCGAAAATTTGTTTCAATATTTTTTTCGAAAAATTTTTTTCCAAAATTTTTTCGAAAATTCTTTTGAAAATCTTTTTCGGGAAATTTTTTTTCAAAATTTTTTTCGAAATTTTTTTTTCGAAATTTTTTTCGAAATTTTTTTTCAAATTTTTTTTCGAAATTTTTTTCGAAAATTTTTTCCAAAATTTTTTCGAAAATTTTTTTCAAAATTTTTTTCGAAAATTTTTTTTCGAAATTTTTTTCGAAATTTTTTTCGAAAATTTTTTTCAAAATTTTTTTTCCAAATTTTTTTTCAAAATTTTTTGCGAAAATTTTTTTCGACAATTTTTTTCGAAAATTTTTTTTCGAAAATTTTTTCGAAAATTTTTTTTCGAAAAATTTTTTTGCAAAATTTTTTCTAAATTTTTTTTGAAAATTTTTTTTAAAATTTTTTTCGAAATTTTTTTTCAAAATTTTTTCGAAATTTTTTTTCAAAATTTTTTTCGAAAATTTTTTTTCGAAATTTTTTTCGAAAATTTTTTTCAAAATTGTTTTCGAAATTTTTTTCGAAAATTTTTTTCTAAATTTTTTTCGAAAAATTTTTTTCCAAAATTTTTTCGAAAATTTTTCTGAAAATTTTTTTAGAAAATTTTTTTTCGAAAATTTTTTTTCGATATTTTTTTCGAAAATTTTTTTAAAAATTTTTTTCGAAAAATTTTTTTGAAAATTTTTTTCGAAAATTTTTTTCAAAATTTTTTTCGAAATTTTTTTTCAAAATTTTTTTCGAAAATTTTTTTTTGGAAATTTTTTTCGAAAATTTTTTTTCGAAATTTTTTTCAAAAATTTTTTTCAAAATTTTTTTTCCAAATTTTTTTTCAAAATTTTTTTCGAAAATTTTTTTCGAAATTTTTTTTCAAAATTTTTTCGAAATTTTTTTTCCAAATTTTTTTCGAAAAATTTTTTCGAAATTTTTTTCGAAAATGTTTTTTCGAAATTTTTTTCGAAAATTTTTTTTAAAATTTTTTTCGAAATTTTTTTCGAAAATTTTTTTCGAAATTTTTTTTCCAAATTTTTTTTCCAAATTTTTTTCAAAAATTTTTTAAAAAATTTTTTTCGAAATTTTTTTCGAAAATTTTTTTTCAAAATTTTTTTCGAAAATTTTTTTCAAAATTTTTTTCGAAATTTTTTTTCAAAATTTTTTTCGAAATTTTTTTTCAAAATTTTTTTCGAAAATTTTTTTCGAAATTTTTTTCGAAAATTTTTTTTCGAAATTTTTTTCGAAAATTTTTTTCAAAATTTTTTTCGAAATTTTTTTCGAAATTTTTTTTCGAAATTTTTTTCCAAATTTTTTTCAAAATTTTTTTCGAAATTTTTTTTTCCAAAATTTTTTCAAAATTTATTTTCGAAATTTTTTTCAATATTTTTTTCGAAAATTTTTTTTCGAAATTTTTTTCGAAATTTTTTTTCGAAAATTTTTTTTCGAAAATTTTTTTCAAAATTTTTTTCGAAAATTTTTTTTTGAAATTTTTTTTCTAAATTTATTTCGAAAATTTTTTTTGGAAATTTTTTTCAAAATTTTTTTCGAATTTTTTTTCGAAAATTTTTTTCAAAATTTTTTTCGAAAAATTTTTTCGAAAATTTTTTTCAAAATTTTTTTTCCAAATTTTTTATCAAAATTTATTTCGAAAATTTTTTTTCGAAAATTTTTTTTTAAATTTTTTTCGAAATTTTTTTTCGAAATTTCTTTCAAAAAGTTTTTTCGAAATTTTTTTCAAAATTTTTTACGAAAAATGTTTTTCCAAAATTTTTTCGAAAATTTTTTTGAAAATTTTTTTTCGAAAATTTTTTTCAAAATTTTTTTCGAAAATTTTTTTTCGAAAATTTTTTCGAAAATTTTTTTACGAAAATTTTTTCGAGAATTTTTTTGAAAATTTTTTTGGAAATTTTTTTTAAAAATTTTTTTCGAAAATTTTTTTTCGAAATTTTTTTCGAAAATTTTTTTCTAATTTTTTTCCAAAATTTTTTCGAAAATTTTTTTCAAAATTTTTTTCGAAAATGTTTTTTCGAAATTTTTTTTCGAAAATTTTTTTTCGACATTTTTTTCGAAAATTTTTTTCAAAATTTTTTTTCCAAATGTTTTTCAAAATTTTTTTCGAAAATTTTTTTTCGAAATTTTTTTCAAAATTTTTTTCGAAAATTTTTTTTCGAAAATTTTTTTTCGAAATTTTTTTTCAAATTTTTTTCGATATTTTTTTTTTGAAATTTTTTTCGAAAATTTTTTTGAAAATTTTTTTTGAAAAATTGTTTTGAAAATTTTTTTAGAAAATTTTTTTTCGAAAATTTTTTTCAAAATTTTTTTTCGATATTTTTTTCGAAAATTTTTTTGAAAATTTTTTTTGGAAAAATTTTTTTGAAAATTTTTTTGGAAATTTTTTTCAAAATTTTTTTCAAAATTTTTTTCGAAATTTTTTTCGAAAATTTTTTTCGAATTTTTTTTTCCAAATTTTTTTCAATAATTTTTTTTCCAAATTTTTTTCGAAAATTTTTTAAAAAATTTTTTTCGAAATTCTTTTCGAAAATATTTTTTCACAATTTTTTTCGAAAATTTTTTTCAAAATTTTTTTCGAAAATTTTTTTCAAAATTTTTTTCGAAATTTTTTTTCGAAATTTTTTTCGAAAATTTTTTTTCGAAATTTTTTTCGAAAATTTTTTTCAAAATTTTTTTCGAAATTTTTTTCGAAAATTTTTTTCGAAATTTTTTTCCAATTTTTTTTTCAAAATTTTTTTCGAAATTTTTTTTTTCCAAAATTTTTTCAAAATTTTTTTTCGAAATTTTTTTCGAAAATTTTTTTCCAAATTTTTTTTCCAAATTTTTTTTCAAAATTTTTTTCGAAAATTTTTTTTGAAATTTTTTTTCAAAATTTTTTTCAAAAATTTTTTTTTCCAAATTTTTTTCGAAAATTTTTTTAAAAATTTTTTTCGAAATTTTTTTCAAAATTTTTTTTTCAAAATTTTTTTCGAAAATTTTTTTCAAAATTTTTTTCGAATTTTTTTTTCAAAATTTTTTCGAAATTTTTTTTCAAATTTTTTTTCGAAAATTTTTTTTCGAAATTTTTTTCGAAAATTTTTTTTCGAAATTTTTTTCGAAAATTTTTTTTCGAAATTTTTTTCGAAAATTTTTTTCAAAATTTTTTTAGAAATTTTTTTCGAAAATTTTTTTCGAAATTTTTTTTACAAATTTTTTTTCAAAATTTTTTTCGAAAATTTTTTTTCCAAAATTTTTTCAAAATTTTTTTTCAAATTTTTTTCGAAAATTTTTTTTCCAAAATTTTTTCAAAATTTTTTATCAAAATTTTTTTGAAAATTTTTTTTCGAAAATTTTTTTCAAAATTTTTTTCGAAAATTTTTTTTCGAAAATTTTTTCGAAAATTTTTTTACGAAATTTTTTCGAGAATTTTTTTGAAAATTTTTTTGGAAATTTTTTTTAAAAATTTTTTTCGAAAATTTTTTTCAAAATTTTTTCGAATTTTTTTTTCCAAATTTTTTTCGAAAATTTTTTTTCGAAATTTTTTTCGAAAATTTTTTTTCGAAATTTTTTTCGAAAATTTTTTTCAAAATTTTTTTCGAAATTTTTTTCGAAAATTTTTTTCGAATTTTTTTTTCCAAATTTTTTTTCAAAATTTTTTTCAATAATTTTTTTTCCAAATTTTTTTCGAAAATTTTTTAAAAAATTTTTTTCGAAATTTTTTTCGAAAATTTTTTTTCACAATTTTTTTCGAAAATTTTTTTCAAAATTTTTTTCGAAATTTTTTTTCAAAATTTTTTTCGAAATTTTTTTTCGAAATTTTTTTCGAAAATTTTTTTTCGAAATTTTTTTCGAAAATTTTTTTCAAAATTTTTTTCGAAATTTTTTTCGAAAATTTTTTTTGAAATTTTTTTTCAAATTTTTTTTTAAAATTTTTTTCGAAATTTTTTTTTCCAAAATTTTTTCAAAATTTTTTTTCGAAATTTTTTTCGAAAATTTTTTTCCAAATTTTTTTTCCAAATTTTTTTTCAAAATTTTTTTCGAAAATTTTTTTTGAAATTTTTTTTCAAAATTTTTTTCAAAAATTTTTTTTCCAAATTTTTTTCGAAAATTTTTTTAAAAATTTTATTCGAAATTTTTTTCAAAAATTTTTTTTCAAAATTTTTTTCGAAAATTTTTTTCAAAATTTTTTTCGAAATTTTTTTTCAAAATTTTTTCGAAATTTTTTTTCGAAATTTTTTTCGAAAATTTTTTTTCGAAATTTTTTTAAAAATTTTTTTCGAAATTTTTTTCGAAATTTTTTTTTCAAAATTTTTTTCGAAAATTTTTTTCAAAATTTTTTTCGAAATTTTTTTTAAAAATTTTTTCGAAATTTTTTTTCAAAATTTTTTTCGAAAAATTTTTTTCGAAATTTTTTTCGAAAATTTTTTTTCGAAATTTTTTTCGAAAATTTTTTTCAAAATTTTTTTAGAAATTTTTTTCGAAAATTTTCTTCGAAATTTTTTTTACAAATTTTTTTTCAAAATTTTTTTCGAAAATTTTTTTTCCAAAATTTTTTCAAAATTTTTTTTCAAATTTTTTTCGAAAATTTTTTTTCCAAAATTTTTTCAAAATTTTCTTTTAAAATTTTTTTCGAAATTTTTCTTCGAAATTTCTTTCAAAAAGTTTTTTCGAAATTTTTTTCAAAATTTTTTTCGAAAAATTTTTTTCCAAAATTTTTTCGAAAATTTTTTTGAAAATTTTTTTTCGAAAATTTTTTTCAAAATTTTTTTCGAAAATTTTTTTTCGAAAATTTTTTCGAAAATTTTTTTACGAAAATTTTTTCGAGAATTTTTTTGAAAATTTTTTTGGAAATTTTTTTTAAAAATTTTTTTCGAAAATTTTTTTTCGAAATTTTTTTCGAAAATTTTTTTCTAATTTTTTTCCAAAATTTTTTCGAAAATTTTTTTCAAAATTTTTTTCGAAAATGTTTTTTCGAAATTTTTTTTCGAAAATTTTTTTTCGACATTTTTTTCGAAAATTTTTTTCAAAATTTTTTTTCCAAATGTTTTTCAAAATTTTTTTCGAAAATTTTTTTTCGAAATTTTTTTCAAAATTTTTTTCGAAAATTTTTTTTCGAAAATTTTTTTTCGAAAATTTTTTTCAAAATTTTTTTCGATATTTTTTTTTTGAAATTTTTTTCGAATTTTTTAATCTATTTTCGAATAATTTTTTTCGAAATTTTTTTTTATAATTTTTTTTCAAAATTTTTTTCGAAAATTTTTTTCTAAATTTTTTTCGAAAATTTTTTTTCAAAATTTTTTTGGAAAATTTTTTTTTCAAAATTTTTATCGAAAATTTTTTTCAAAATTTTTTTCTAAATTTTTTTCGAAAATTTTTTTCAAAATTTTTTTCGAAAAATTTTTTTCCAAAATTTTTTCGAAAATTTTTTTGAAAATTTTTTTCGAAAATTTTTTTTCGAAATTTTTTTCAAGAATTTTTTTGAAATATTTTTTTCGAAAAATTTTTTTGAAAATTTTTTTCGAAAATTTTTTTGAAAATTTTTTTCGAAATTTTTTTTCAAAATTTTTTTCGAAATTTTTTTTCGAAATTTCTTTCGAAAATTTTTTTCGAAAAATTTTTTTCCAAAATTTTTTTCGAAAAATTTTTTTCCAAAATTTTTTCGAAATTTTTTTCGAAAATTTTTTTGAAATTTTTTTTCGAAAAATTTTTTTCGAAAATTTTTTTAGAAAATTGTTTTCGAAATTTTTTTTCAAAATTTTTTTCGAAAATTTTTTTTCGAAATTTATTTCGAAAATTTTTTTCGAAAATTTTTTTTCGAAAATTTTTTTCAAAATTTTTTTCGAAAATTTTTTTTTGAAATTATTTTCGAAATTTTTTTTCAAAATTTTTTTTGAAAATTTTTTTCAAAATTTTTTTCGAAATGTTTTTTCAAAATTTTTTCGAAATTTTTTTTCAAAATTTTTTTCAAAAATTTTTTTTCAAAATTTTTTTCAAAATTTTTTTTTCTAAATTTTTTTCGAAAATTTTTTTTCCAAAATTTTTTCAAATTTTTTTTTCGAAATTTTTTTCGAAAATGTTTTTCAATATTTTTTTCGAAAAATTTTTTTCCAATATTTTTTCGAAACTTTTTTTGAAAATTTTTTTTGGAAATTTTTTTTCAAAATTTTTTTCGAATTTTTTTTTTCGAAATTTTTTTCGAAAATTTTTTTCAAATTTTTTTTCGAAAATTTTTTTTCTAAAATTTTTTTCAAAATTTTTTTCGAAAATTTTTTTTTGAAATTTTTTTCGAAAATTTTTTTGAAATTTTTTTTCAAAATTTTTTCGAAATTTTTTTTCAAAATTTTTTTCGAAAATTTTTTTTCGAAATTTTTTTCGAAAATTTTTTTTCGAAATTTTTTTCGAAATTTTTTTCGAAAATTTTTTTTCGAAATTTTTTTCGAAAATTTTTTTCAAAATTTTTTTAGAAATTTTTTTCGAAAATTTTTTTCGAAATTTTTTTTACAAATTTTTTTTCAAAATTTTTTTCGAAAATTTTTTTTCCAAAATTTTTTCAAAATTTTTTTCAAAATATTTTTCGAAAACTTTTTTTCCAAAATTTTTTCAAAATTTTCTTTCAAAATTTTTTTCGAAAATTTTTTTTCGAAATTTTTTTCGAAAATTTGTTTCAATATTTTTTTCGAAAAATTTTTTTCCAAAATTTTTTCGAAAATTTTTTTGAAAATTTTTTTTGGGAAATTTTTTTTCAAAATTTTTTTCAAAATTTTTTTTCCAAATTTTTTTTCAAAATTTTTTGCGAAAATTTTTTTCGAAAATTTTTTTCGAAATTTTTTTTTCGAAAATTTTTTCGAAAATTTTTTTGAAATTTTTTTTCGAAAAATTTTTTTGCAAAATTTTTTCTAAATTTTTTTTGAAAATTTTTTTCAAAATTTTTTTCGAAATTTTTTTTCAAAATTTTTTCGAAATTTTTTTTCAAAATTTTTTTCGAAAATTTTTTTTCGAAATTTTTTTCGAAAATTTTTTTCAAAATTGTTTTCGAAATTTTTTTCGAAAATTTTTTTCAAAATTTTTTTCGAAAAATTTTTTTCCAAAATTTTTTCGAAAAATTTTCTGAAAATTTTTTTAGAAAATTTTTTTTCGAAAATTTTTTTCAAAATTTTTTTTCGATATTTTTTTCGAAAATTGTTTTGAAAATTTTTTTCGAAAAATTTTTTTGAAAATTTTTTTGGAAATTTTTTTCAAAATTTTTTTCGAAATTTTTTTTCAAAATTTTTTTCGAAAATTTTTTTTTGGAAATTTTTTCCAAAAATTTTATTTCGAAATTTTTTTCAAAAATTTTTTTCAAAATTTTTTTTCCAAATTTTTTTAAAAAATTTTTTTCGAAATTTTTTTTCGAAATTTTTTTTCAAAATTTTTTTCGAAAATTTTTTTTCGAAATTTTTTTCGAAAATTTTTTTTCGAAATTTTTTTCGAAAATTTTTTTTCGAAATTTTTTTCGAAAATTTTTTAAAAATTTTTTTGAGAAATTTTTTTCGAAAATTTTTTTCGAAATTTTTTTTACAAATTTTTTTTCAAAATTTTTTTCGAAAATTTTTTCAAAATTTTTTTTCAAATTTTTTTCGAAAATTTTTTTTCCAAAATTTTTTCAAAATTTTCTTTTAAAATTTTTTTCGAAAATTTTTTTTCGAAATTTTTTTCGAAAATTTGTGTCAATATTTTTTCGAAAAATTTTTTTCCAAAATTTTTTCGAAAATTTTTTTGAAAATTTTTTTTGGGAAATTTTTTTTCAAAATTTTTTTCGAAATTTTTTTTTCGAAATTTTTTTCGAAATTTGTTTTCAAATTTTTTTTCGAAATTTTTTTCGAAAATTTTTTTCAAAATTTTTTCGAAAATTTTTTTCAAAATTTTTTTCGAAAATTTTTTTTCGAAATTTTTTTCGAAATTTTTTTCGATTTTTTTTTTCCAAATTTTTTTTCAAAATTTTTTTCGAAAATTTTTTTCAAAATTTTTTTCGAAATTTTTTTCGAAAATTTTTTCGAAATTTTTTTCCAAATTTTTTTTCAAAATTTTTTTCGAAATTTTTTTTTCCAAAATTTTTTCAAAATTTTTTTTCGAAATTTTTTTCGAAAATTTTTTTCCAAATTTTTTTTCCAAATTTTTTTTCAAAATTTTTTTCGAAAATTTTTTTTGAAATTTTTTTTCAAAATCTTTTTCAAAAATTTTTTTTCCAAATTTTTTTCGAAAATTTTTTTAAAAATTTTTTTCGAAATTTTTTTCAAAAATTTTTTTTCAAAATTTTTTTCGAAAATTTTTTTCAAAATTTTTTTCGAATTTTTTTTCCAAATTTTTTCGAAATTTTTTTTCAAAATTTTTTTCGAAAATTTTTTTTCGAAATTTTTTTCGAAAATTTTTTTTCGAAATTTTTTTCGAAAATTTTTTTTCGAAATTTTTTTCGAAAATTTTTTCAAAATTTTTTTAGAAATTTTTTTCGAAAATTTTTTTCGAAATTTTTTTTACAAATTTTTTTTCAAAATTTTTTTCGAAAATTTTTTTTCCAAAATTTTTTCAAAATTTTTTTTCAAATTTTTTTCGAAAATTTTTTTTCCAAAATTTTTTCAAAATTTTCTTTTAAAATTTTTTTCGAAAATTTTTTTTCGAAATTTTTTTCGAAAATTTGTTTCAATATTTTTTTCGAAAAATTTTTTTCCAAAATTTTTTCGAAAATTCTTTTGAAAATCTTTTTCGGGAAATTTTTTTTCAAAATTTTTTTCGAAATTTTTTTTTCGAAATTTTTTTCGAAATTTTTTTTCAAATTTTTTTTCGAAATTTTTTTCGAAAATTTTTTCCAAAATTTTTTCGAAAATTTTTTTCAAAATTTTTTTCGAAAATTTTTTTTCGAAATTTTTTTCGAAATTTTTTTCGAAAATTTTTTTCAAAATTTTTTTTCCAAATTTTTTTTCAAAATTTTTTGCGAAAATTTTTTTCGACAATTTTTTTCGAAAATTTTTTTTCGAAAATTTTTTCGAAAATTTTTTTTCGAAAAATTTTTTTGCAAAATTTTTTCTAAATTTTTTTTGAAAATTTTTTTTAAAATTTTTTTCGAAATTTTTTTTCAAAATTTTTTCGAAATTTTTTTTCAAAATTTTTTTCGAAAATTTTTTTTCGAAATTTTTTTCGAAAATTTTTTTCAAAATTGTTTTCGAAATTTTTTTCGAAAATTTTTTTCTAAATTTTTTTCGAAAAATTTTTTTCCAAAATTTTTTCGAAAATTTTTCTGAAAATTTTTTTAGAAAATTTTTTTTCGAAAATTTTTTTTCGATATTTTTTTCGAAAATTTTTTTAAAAATTTTTTTCGAAAAATTTTTTTGAAAATTTTTTTCGAAAATTTTTTTCAAAATTTTTTTCGAAATTTTTTTTCAAAATTTTTTTCGAAAATTTTTTTTTGGAAATTTTTTTCGAAAATTTTTTTTCGAAATTTTTTTCAAAATTTTTTTTCCAAATTTTTTTTCAAAATTTTTTTCGAAAATTTTTTTCGAAATTTTTTTTCAAAATTTTTTCGAAATTTTTTTTCCAAATTTTTTTCGAAAAATTTTTTCGAAATTTTTTTCGAAAATTTTTTTTCGAAATTTTTTTCGAAAATTTTTTTTAAAATTTTTTTCGAAATTTTTTTCGAAAATTTTTTTCGAAATTTTTTTTCCAAATTTTTTTTCCAAATTTTTTTCAAAAATTTTTTAAAAAATTTTTTTCGAAATTTTTTTCGAAAATTTTTTTTCAAAATTTTTTTCGAAAATTTTTTTCAAAATTTTTTTCGAAATTTTTTTTCAAAATTTTTTTCGAAATTTTTTTTCAAAATTTTTTTCGAAAATTTTTTTCGAAATTTTTTTCGAAAATTTTTTTTCGAAATTTTTTTCGAAAATTTTTTTCAAAATTTTTTTCGAAATTTTTTTCGAAATTTTTTTTCGAAATTTTTTTCCAAATTTTTTTCAAAATTTTTTTCGAAATTTTTTTTTCCAAAATTTTTTCAAAATTTATTTTCGAAATTTTTTTCAATATTTTTTTCGAAAATTTTTTTTCGAAATTTTTTTCGAAATTTTTTTTCGAAAATTTTTTTTCGAAAATTTTTTTCAAAATTTTTTTCGAAAATTTTTTTTTGAAATTTTTTTTCTAAATTTATTTCGAAAATTTTTTTTGGAAATTTTTTTCAAAATTTTTTTCGAATTTTTTTTCGAAAATTTTTTTCAAAATTTTTTTCGAAAAATTTTTTCGAAAATTTTTTTCAAAATTTTTTTTCCAAATTTTTTATCAAAATTTATTTCGAAAATTTTTTTTCGAAAATTTTTTTTTAAATTTTTTTCGAAATTTTTTTTCGAAATTTCTTTCAAAAAGTTTTTTCGAAATTTTTTTCAAAATTTTTTACGAAAAATGTTTTTCCAAAATTTTTTCGAAAATTTTTTTGAAAATTTTTTTTCGAAAATTTTTTTCAAAATTTTTTTCGAAAATTTTTTTTCGAAAATTTTTTCGAAAATTTTTTTACGAAAATTTTTTCGAGAATTTTTTTGAAAATTTTTTTGGAAATTTTTTTTAAAAATTTTTTTCGAAAATTTTTTTTCGAAATTTTTTTCGAAAATGTTTTTCTAATTTTTTTCCAAAATTTTTTCGAAAATTTTTTTCAAAATTTTTTTCGAAAATGTTTTTTCGAAATTTTTTTTCGAAAATTTTTTTTCGACATTTTTTTCGAAAATTTTTTTCAAAATTTTTTTTCCAAATGTTTTTCAAAATTTTTTTCGAAAATTTTTTTTCGAAATTTTTTTCAAAATTTTTTTCGAAAATTTTTTTTCGAAAATTTTTTTTCGAAATTTTTTTTCAAATTTTTTTCGATATTTTTTTTTTGAAATTTTTTTCGAAAATTTTTTTGAAAATTTTTTTTGAAAAATTGTTTTGAAAATTTTTTTAGAAAATTTTTTTTCGAAAATTTTTTTCAAAATTTTTTTTCGATATTTTTTTCGAAAATTTTTTTGAAAATTTTTTTTGGAAAAATTTTTTTGAAAATTTTTTTGGAAATTTTTTTCAAAATTTTTTTCAAAATTTTTTTCGAAATTTTTTTCGAAAATTTTTTTCGAATTTTTTTTTCCAAATTTTTTTCAATAATTTTTTTTCCAAATTTTTTTCGAAAATTTTTTAAAAAATTTTTTTCGAAATTCTTTTCGAAAATATTTTTTCACAATTTTTTTCGAAAATTTTTTTCAAAATTTTTTTCGAAAATTTTTTTCAAAATTTTTTTCGAAATTTTTTTTCGAAATTTTTTTCGAAAATTTTTTTTCGAAATTTTTTTCGAAAATTTTTTTCAAAATTTTTTTCGAAATTTTTTTCGAAAATTTTTTTCGAAATTTTTTTCCAATTTTTTTTTCAAAATTTTTTTCGAAATTTTTTTTTTCCAAAATTTTTTCAAAATTTTTTTTCGAAATTTTTTTCGAAAATTTTTTTCCAAATTTTTTTTCCAAATTTTTTTTCAAAATTTTTTTCGAAAATTTTTTTTGAAATTTTTTTTCAAAATTTTTTTCAAAAATTTTTTTTTCCAAATTTTTTTCGAAAATTTTTTTAAAAATTTTTTTCGAAATTTTTTTCAAAATTTTTTTTTCAAAATTTTTTTCGAAAATTTTTTTCAAAATTTTTTTCGAATTTTTTTTTCAAAATTTTTTCGAAATTTTTTTTCAAATTTTTTTTCGAAAATTTTTTTTCGAAATTTTTTTCGAAAATTTTTTTTCGAAATTTTTTTCGAAAATTTTTTTTCGAAATTTTTTTCGAAAATTTTTTTCAAAATTTTTTTAGAAATTTTTTTCGAAAATTTTTTTCGAAATTTTTTTTACAAATTTTTTTTCAAAATTTTTTTCGAAAATTTTTTTTCCAAAATTTTTTCAAAATTTTTTTTCAAATTTTTTTCGAAAATTTTTTTTCCAAAATTTTTTCAAAATTTTTTATCAAAATTTTTTTGAAAATTTTTTTTCGAAAATTTTTTTCAAAATTTTTTTCGAAAATTTTTTTTCGAAAATTTTTTCGAAAATTTTTTTACGAAATTTTTTCGAGAATTTTTTTGAAAATTTTTTTGGAAATTTTTTTTAAAAATTTTTTTCGAAAATTTTTTTCAAAATTTTTTCGAATTTTTTTTTCCAAATTTTTTTCGAAAATTTTTTTTCGAAATTTTTTTCGAAAATTTTTTTTCGAAATTTTTTTCGAAAATTTTTTTCAAAATTTTTTTCGAAATTTTTTTCGAAAATTTTTTTCGAATTTTTTTTTCCAAATTTTTTTTCAAAATTTTTTTCAATAATTTTTTTTCCAAATTTTTTTCGAAAATTTTTTAAAAAATTTTTTTCGAAATTTTTTTCGAAAATTTTTTTTCACAATTTTTTTCGAAAATTTTTTTCAAAATTTTTTTCGAAATTTTTTTTCAAAATTTTTTTCGAAATTTTTTTTCGAAATTTTTTTCGAAAATTTTTTTTCGAAATTTTTTTCGAAAATTTTTTTCAAAATTTTTTTCGAAATTTTTTTCGAAAATTTTTTTTGAAATTTTTTTCCAAATTTTTTTTTAAAATTTTTTTCGAAATTTTTTTTTCCAAAATTTTTTCAAAATTTTTTTTCGAAATTTTTTTCGAAAATTTTTTTCCAAATTTTTTTTCCAAATTTTTTTTCAAAATTTTTTTCGAAAATTTTTTTTGAAATTTTTTTTCAAAATTTTTTTCAAAAATTTTTTTTCCAAATTTTTTTCGAAAATTTTTTTAAAAATTTTTTTCGAAATTTTTTTCAAAAATTTTTTTTCAAAATTTTTTTCGAAAATTTTTTTCAAAATTTTTTTCGAAATTTTTTTTCAAAATTTTTTCGAAATTTTTTTTCGAAATTTTTTTCGAAAATTTTTTTTCGAAATTTTTTAAAAAATTTTTTTCGAAATTTTTTTCGAAATTTTTTTTTCAAAATTTTTTTCGAAAATTTTTTTCAAAATTTTTTTCGAAATTTTTTTAAAAAATTTTTTCGAAATTTTTTTTCAAAATTTTTTTCGAAAAATTTTTTTCGAAATTTTTTTCGAAAATTTTTTTTCGAAATTTTTTTCGAAAATTTTTTTCAAAATTTTTTTAGAAATTTTTTTCGAAAATTTTCTTCGAAATTTTTTTTACAAATTTTTTTTCAAAATTTTTTTCGAAAATTTTTTTTCCAAAATTTTTTCAAAATTTTTTTTCAAATTTTTTTCGAAAATTTTTTTTCCAAAATTTTTTCAAAATTTTCTTTTAAAATTTTTTTCGAAAATTTTTTTTCGAAATTTTTTTCGAAAATTTGTTTCAATATTTTTTCGAAAAATTTTTTTCCAAAATTTTTTCGAAAATTTTTTTGAAAATTTTTTTAGGGAAATTTTTTTTCAAAATTTTTTATCAAAATTTTTTTCGAAAATTTTTTTTCGAAAATTTTTTTTTAAATTTTTTTCGAAATTTTTCTTCGAAATTTCTTTCAAAAAGTTTTTTCGAAATTTTTTTCAAAATTTTTTTCGAAAAATTTTTTTCCAAAATTTTTTCGAAAATTTTTTTGAAAATTTTTTTTCGAAAATTTTTTTCAAAATTTTTTTCGAAAATTTTTTTTCGAAAATTTTTTCGAAAATTTTTTTACGAAAATTTTTTCGAGAATTTTTTTGAAAATTTTTTTGGAAATTTTTTTTAAAAATTTTTTTCGAAAATTTTTTTTCGAAATTTTTTTCGAAAATTTTTTTCTAATTTTTTTCCAAAATTTTTTCGAAAATTTTTTTCAAAATTTTTTTCGAAAATGTTTTTTCGAAATTTTTTTTCGAAAATTTTTTTTCGACATTTTTTTCGAAAATTTTTTTCAAAATTTTTTTTCCAAATGTTTTTCAAAATTTTTTTCGAAAATTTTTTTTCGAAATTTTTTTCAAAATTTTTTTCGAAAATTTTTTTTCGAAAATTTTTTTCAAAATTTTTTTCGATATTTTTTTTTTGAAATTTTTTTCGAATTTTTTAATCTATTTTCGAATAATTTTTTTCGAAATTTTTTTTTGAAATTTTTTTTCAAAATTTTTTTCGAAAATTTTTTTCTAAATTTTTTTCGAAAATTTTTTTTCAAAATTTTTTTGGAAAATTTTTTTTTCAAAATTTTTATCGAAAATTTTTTTCAAAATTTTTTTCTAAATTTTTTTCGAAAATTTTTTTCAAAATTTTTTTCGAAAAATTTTTTTCCAAAATTTTTTCGAAAATTTTTTTGAAAATTTTTTTCGAAAATTTTTTTTCGAAATTTTTTTCAAGAATTTTTTTGAAATATTTTTTTCGAAAAATTTTTTTGAAAATTTTTTTCGAAAATTTTTTTGAAAATTTTTTTCGAAATTTTTTTTCAAAATTTTTTTCGAAATTTTTTTTCGAAATTTCTTTCGAAAATTTTTTTCGAAAAATTTTTTTCCAAAATTTTTTTCGAAAAATTTTTTTCCAAAATTTTTTCGAAATTTTTTTCGAAAATTTTTTTGAAATTTTTTTTCGAAAAATTTTTTTCGAAAATTTTTTTGAAAATTGTTTTCGAAATTTTTTTTCAAAATTTTTTTCGAAAATTTTTTTTCGAAATTTTTTTCGAAAATTTTTTTTCGAAATTTTTTTCGAAAAGTTTTTTCAAAATTTTTTTTCCAAATTTTTTATCAAAATTTATTTCGAAAATTTTTTTTCAAAAATTTTTTTAAAAATTTTTTTCGAAATTTTTTTTCGAAATTTCTTTCAAAAATGTTTTTCGAAATTTTTTTCAAAATTTTTTTCGAAAAATTTTTTTCCAAAATTTTTTCGAAAATTTTTTTGAAAATTTGTTTTCGAAAATTTTTTTCAAAATTTTTTTCGAAATTTTTTTTTCGAAAATTTTTTAGAAAATTTTTTTACGAAAATTTTTTCGAGAATTTTTTTGAAAATTCTTTTGGAAATTTTTTTTCAAAATTTTTTTCGAAAATTTTTTTTCCAAATTTTTTTCGAAAATTTTTTTCAAATTTTTTTCCAAAATTTTTTCAAAAATTTTTTTCAAAATTTTTTTCGAAAATTTTTTTTCGAAATTTTTTTTCGAAAATTTTTTTTCCAAATTCTTTTTCAAAATTTTTTTCAATAATTTTTTTTCCAAATTTTTTTCGAAAATTTTTTAAAAAATTTTTTTCGAAAATTTTTTTTCAAAATTTTTTTCGAAAATTTTTTTCAAAATTTTTTTCGAAATTTTTTTTCAAAATTTTTTTCGAAATTTTTTTTCAAAATTTTTTCGAAAATTTTTTTCGAAATTTTTTTCGAAAATTTTTTTTCGTAATTTTTTTCGAAAATTTTTTTCAAAATTTTTTTCGAAATTTTTTTCGAAAATTTTTTTCGAAATTTTTTTCCAAATTTTTTTTCAAAATTTTTTTCGAAATTTTTTTTTCCAAAATTTTTTCAAAATTTTTTTTCGAAATTTTTTTCGAAAATTTTTTTCCAAATTTTTTTTCCAAATTTTTTTTCAAAATTTTTTTCGAAAATTTTTTTTGAAATTTTTTTTCAAAATTTTTTTCAAAAATTTTTTTTCCAAATTTTTTTCGAAAATTTTTTTAAAAATTTTTTTCGAAATTTTTTTCAAAAATTTTTTTTCAAAATTTTTTTCGAAAATTTTTTTCAAAATTTTTTTCGAAATTTTTTTTCAAAATTTTTTCGAAATTTTTTTTCAAAATTTTTTTCGAAAATTTTTTTTCGAAATTTTTTTCGAAATTTTTTTTTCGAAATTTTTTTCGAAAATTTTTTTTCGAAATTTTTTTCGAAAATTTTTTTCGAAAATTTTTTTCAAAATTTTTTTATAAATTTTTTTCGAAAATTTTTTTATAAATTTTTTTCGAAAATTTTTTTCGAAATTTTTTTTACAAATTTTTTTTCAAAATTTTTTTCGAAAATTTTTTTTCCAAAATTTTTTCAAAATTTTTTTTCAAGTTTTTTTCGAAAATTTTTTTTCCAAAATTTTTTCAAAATTTTCTTTTAAAATTTTTTTCGAAAAATTTTTTTCGAAATTTTTTTCGAAAATTTGTTTCAATATTTTTTTCGAAAAATTTTTTCGAAAATTTTTTTTGGGAAATTTTTTTTCAAAATTTTTTATCAAAATTTTTTTCGAAAATTTTTTTTCGAAAATTTTTTTTTAAATTTTTTTCGAAATTTTTTTTCGAAATTTCTTTCAAAAAGTTTTTTCGAAATTTTTTTCAAAATTTTTTTCGAAAAATTTTTTTCCAAAATTTTTTCGAAAATTTTTTTGAAAATTTTTTTTCGAAAATTTTTTTCAAAATTTTTTTCGAAAATTTTTTTTCGAAAATTTTTTCGAAAATTTTTTTACGAAAATTTTTTCGAGAATTTTTTTGAAAATTTTTTTGGAAATTTTTTTTAAAAATTTTTTTCGAAAATTTTTTTTCGAAATTTTTTTCGAAAATTTTTTTCTAATTTTTTTCCAAAATTTTTTCGAAAATTTTTTTCAAAATTTTTTTCGAAAATGTTTTTTCGAAATTTTTTTTCGAAAATTTTTTTTCGACATTTTTTTCGAAAATTTTTTTCAAAATTTTTTTTCCAAATGTTTTTCAAAATTTTTTTCGAAAATTTTTTTTCGAAATTTTCTTCAAAATTTTTTTCGAAAATTTTTTTTCGAAATTTTTTTTTCGAAAATTTTTTTCAAAATTTTTTTTCGAAAATTTTTTTCAAAATTTTTTTCGATATTTTTTTTTTGAAATTTTTTTCGAAAATTTTTTTGAAAATTTTTTTTGAAAAATTGTTTTGAAAATTTTTTTAGAAAATTTTATTTCGAAAATTTTTTTCAAAATTTTTTTTCGATATTTTTTTCGAAAATTTTTTTGAAAATTTTTTTGAAAATTTTTTCCGAAAAATTTTTTTGAAAATTTTTTTGGAAATTTTTTTCAAAATTTTTTTCGAAATTTTTTTTCAAAATTTTTTTCGAAAATTTTTTTTTGGAAATTTTTTTCGAAAATTTTTTTTCGAAATTTTTTTCAAAAATTTTTTTTAAAATTTTTTTTCCAAATTTTTTTTCAAAATTTTTTTTCACAATTTTTTTCGAAAATTTTTTTCAAAATTTTTTTCGAAAATTTTTTTTCGAAATTTTTTTCGAAAATTTTTTTTCGAAATTTTTTTCGAAAATTTTTTTTCGAAATTTTTTTCGAAAATTTTTTCAAAATTTTTTTAGAAATTTTTTTCGAAAATTTTTTTCGAAATTTTTTTTACAAATTTTTTTTCAAAATTTTTTCGAAAATTTTTTTTCCAAAATTTTTTCAAAATTTTCTTTTAAAATTTTTTTCGAAAATTTTTTTTCGAATTTTTTTTCGAAAATTTGTTTCAATATTTTTTTCGAAAAATTTTTTTCCAAAATTTTTTCGAAAATTCTTTTGAAAATCTTTTTCGGGAAATTTTTTTTCAAAATTTTTTTCGAAATTTTTTTTTCGAAATTTTTTTCGAAATTTTTTTTCAAATTTTTTTTCGAAATTTTTTTCGAAAATTTTTTCCAAAATTTTTTCGAAAATTTTTTTCAAAATTTTTTTCGAAAATTTTTTTTCGAAATTTTTTTCGAAATTTTTTTCGAAAATTTTTTTCAAAATTTTTTTTCCAAATTTTTTTTCAAAATTTTTTGCGAAAATTTTTTTCGAAAATTTTTTTCGAAAATTTTTTTTCGAAAATTTTTTCGAAAATTTTTTTTCGAAAAATTTTTTTGCAAAATTTTTTCTAAATTTTTTTTGAAAATTTTTTTCAAAAATTTTTTCGAAATTTTTTTTCAAAATTTTTTCGAAATTTTTTTTCAAAATTTTTTTCGAAAATTTTTTTTCGAAATTTTTTTCGAAAATTTTTTTCAAAATTGTTTTCGAAATTTTTTTCGAAAATTTTTTTCTAAATTTTTTTCGAAAAATTTTTTTCCAAAATTTTTTCGAAAATTTTTCTGAAAATTTTTTTAGAAAATTTTTTTTCGAAAATTTTTTTTCGATATTTTTTTCGAAAATTTTTTTAAAAATTTTTTTCGAAAAATTTTTTTGAAAATTTTTTTCGAAATTTTTTTTCAAATTTTTTTCGAAATTTTTTTTCCAAATTTTTTTCGAAAAATTTTTTCGAAATTTTTTTCGAAAATTTTTTTTCGAAATTTTTTTCGAAAATTTTTTTTAAAATTTTTTTCGAAATTTTTTTCGAAAATTTTTTTCGAAATTTTTTTTCCAAATTTTTTTTCCAAATTTTTTTCGAAAATTTTTTAAAAAATTTTTTTCGAAATTTTTTTCGAAAATTTTTTTTCAAAATTTTTTTCGAAAATTTTTTTCAAAATTTTTTTCGAAATTTTTTTTCAAAATTTTTTTCGAAATTTTTTTTCAAAATTTTTTTCGAAAATTTTTTTCGAAATTTTTTTCGAAAATTTTTTTTCGAAATTTTTTTCGAAAATTTTTTTCAAAATTTTTTTCGAAATTTTTTTCGAAATTTTTTTTCGAAATTTTTTTCCAAATTTTTTTCAAAATTTTTTTCGAAATTTTTTTTTCCAAAATTTTTTCAAAATTTATTTTCGAAATTTTTTTCAATATTTTTTTCGAAAATTTTTTTTCGAAATTTTTTTCGAAATTTTTTTTCGAAAATTTTTTTTCGAAAATTTTTTTCAAAATTTTTTTCGAAAATTTTTTTTTGAAATTTTTTTTCTAAATTTATTTCGAAAATTTTTTTTGGAAATTTTTTTCAAAATTTTTTTCGAAATTTTTTTCGAAAATTTTTTTCAAAATTTTTTTCGAAAAATTTTTTCGAAAATTTTTTTCAAAATTTTTTTTCCAAATTTTTTATCAAAATTTATTTCGAAAATTTTTTTTCGAAAATTTTTTTTTAAATTTTTTTCGAAATTTTTTTTCGAAATTTCTTTCAAAAAGTTTTTTCGAAATTTTTTTCAAAATTTTTTACGAAAAATTTTTTTCCAAAATTTTTTCGAAAATTTTTTTGAAAATTTTTTTTCGAAAATTTTTTTCAAAATTTTTTTCGAAAATTTTTTTTCGAAAATTTTTTCGAAAATTTTTTTACGAAAATTTTTTCGAGAATTTTTTTGAAAATTTTTTTGGAAATTTTTTTTAAAAATTTTTTTCGAAAATTTTTTTTCGAAATTTTTTTCGAAAATTTTTTTCTAATTTTTTTCCAAAATTTTTTCGAAAATTTTTTTCAAAATTTTTTTCGAAAATGTTTTTTCGAAATTTTTTTTCGAAAATTTTTTTTCGACATTTTTTTCGAAAATTTTTTTCAAAATTTTTTTTCCAAATGTTTTTCAAAATTTTTTTCGAAAATTTTTTTTCGAAATTTTTTTCAAAATTTTTTTCGAAAATTTTTTTTCGAAAATTTTTTTTCGAAATTTTTTTTCAAATTTTTTTCGATATTTTTTTTTTGAAATTTTTTTCGAAAATTTTTTTGAAAATTTTTTTTGAAAAATTGTTTTGAAAATTTTTTTAGAAAATTTTTTTTCGAAAATTTTTTTCAAAATTTTTTTTCGATATTTTTTTCGAAAATTTTTTTGAAAATTTTTTTCGAAAAATTTTTTTGAAAATTTTTTTGGAAATTTTTTTCAAAATTTTTTTCAAAATTTTTTTCGAAATTTTTTTCGAAAATTTTTTTCGAATTTTTTTTTCCAAATTTTTTTCAATAATTTTTTTTCCAAATTTTTTTCGAAAATTTTTTAAAAAATTTTTTTCGAAATTCTTTTCGAAAATATTTTTTCACAATTTTTTTCGAAAATTTTTTTCAAAATTTTTTTCGAAAATTTTTTTCAAAATTTTTTTCGAAATTTTTTTTCGAAATTTTTTTCGAAAATTTTTTTTCGAAATTTTTTTCGAAAATTTTTTTCAAAATTTTTTTCGAAATTTTTTTCGAAAATTTTTTTCGAAATTTTTTTCCAATTTTTTTTTCAAAATTTTTTTCGAAATTTTTTTTTTCCAAAATTTTTTCAAAATTTTTTTTCGAAATTTTTTTCGAAAATTTTTTTCCAAATTTTTTTTCCAAATTTTTTTTCAAAATTTTTTTCGAAAATTTTTTTTGAAATTTTTTTTCAAAATTTTTTTCAAAAATTTTTTTTTCCAAATTTTTTTCGAAAATTTTTTTAAAAATTTTTTTCGAAATTTTTTTCAAAATTTTTTTTTCAAAATTTTTTTCGAAAATTTTTTTCAAAATTTTTTTCGAATTTTTTTTTCAAAATTTTTTCGAAATTTTTTTTCAAATTTTTTTTCGAAAATTTTTTTTCGAAATTTTTTTCGAAAATTTTTTTTCGAAATTTTTTTCGAAAATTTTTTTTCGAAATTTTTTTCGAAAATTTTTTTCAAAATTTTTTTAGAAATTTTTTTCGAAAATTTTTTTCGAAATTTTTTTTACAAATTTTTTTTCAAAATTTTTTTCGAAAATTTTTTTTCCAAAATTTTTTCAAAATTTTTTTTCAAATTTTTTTCGAAAATTTTTTTTCCAAAATTTTTTCAAAATTTTTTATCAAAATTTTTTTGAAAATTTTTTTTCGAAAATTTTTTTCAAAATTTTTTTCGAAAATTTTTTTTCGAAAATTTTTTCGAAAATTTTTTTACGAAATTTTTTCGAGAATTTTTTTGAAAATTTTTTTGGAAATTTTTTTTAAAAATTTTTTTCGAAAATTTTTTTCAAAATTTTTTCGAATTTTTTTTTCCAAATTTTTTTCGAAAATTTTTTTTCGAAATTTTTTTCGAAAATTTTTTTTCGAAATTTTTTTCGAAAATTTTTTTCAAAATTTTTTTCGAAATTTTTTTCGAAAATTTTTTTCGAATTTTTTTTTCCAAATTTTTTTTCAAAATTTTTTTCAATAATTTTTTTTCCAAATTTTTTTCGAAAATTTTTTAAAAAATTTTTTTCGAAATTTTTTTCGAAAATTTTTTTTCACAATTTTTTTCGAAAATTTTTTTCAAAATTTTTTTCGAAATTTTTTTTCAAAATTTTTTTCGAAATTTTTTTCAAAATTTTTTTCGAAAATTTTTTTTCGAAATTTTTTTCGAAATTTTTTTCGAAAATTTTTTCGAAATTTTTTTCGAAAATTTTTTTTGAAATTTTTTTCCAAATTTTTTTTAAAAATTTTTTTCGAAATTTTTTTTTCCAAAATTTTTTCAGTTTTTTTTCGAAATTTTTTTCGAAAATTTTTTTCCAAATTTTTTTTCCAAATTTTTTTTCAAAATTTTTTTCGAAAATTTTTTTTGAAATTTTTTTTCAAAATTTTTTTCAAAAATTTTTTTTCCAAATTTTTTTCGAAAATTTTTTTAAAAATTTTTTTCGAAATTTTTTTCAAAAATTTTTTTTCAAAATTTTTTTCGAAAATTTTTTTCAAAATTTTTTTCGAAATTTTTTTTCAAAATTTTTTCGAAATTTTTTTTCGAAATTTTTTTCGAAAATTTTTTTTCGAAATTTTTTTAAAAATTTTTTTCGAAATTTTTTTCGAAATTTTTTTTTCAAAATTTTTTTCGAAAATTTTTTTCAAAATTTTTTTCGAAATTTTTTTTAAAAATTTTTTCGAAATTTTTTTTCAAAATTTTTTTCGAAAAATTTTTTTCGAAATTTTTTTCGAAAATTTTTTTTCGAAATTTTTTTCGAAAATTTTTTTCAAAATTTTTTTAGAAATTTTTTTCGAAAATTTTCTTCGAAATTTTTTTTACAAATTTTTTTCAAAATTTTTTTCGAAAATTTTTTTTCCAAAATTTTTTCAAAATTTTTTTTCAAATTTTTTTCGAAAATTTTTTTTTCCAAAATTTTTTCAAAATTTTCTTTTAAAATTTTTTTCGAAAATTTTTTTTCGAAATTTTTTTCGAAAATTTGTTTCAATATTTTTTCGAAAAATTTTTTTCCAAAATTTTTTCGAAAATTTTTTTGAAAATTTTTTTAGGGAAATTTTTTTTCAAAATTTTTTATCAAAATTTTTTTCGAAAATTTTTTTTCGAAAATTTTTTTTTAAATTTTTTTCGAAATTTTTCTTCGAAATTTCTTTCAAAAAGTTTTTTCGAAATTTTTTTCAAAATTTTTTTCGAAAAATTTTTTTCCAAAATTTTTTCGAAAATTTTTTTGAAAATTTTTTTTCGAAAATTTTTTTCAAAATTTTTTTCGAAAATTTTTTTTCGAAAATTTTTTCGAAAATTTTTTTACGAAAATTTTTTCGAGAATTTTTTTGAAAATTTTTTTGGAAATTTTTTTTAAAAATTTTTTTCGAAAATTTTTTTTCGAAATTTTTTTCGAAAATTTTTTTCTAATTTTTTTCCAAAATTTTTTCGAAAATTTTTTTCAAAATTTTTTTCGAAAATGTTTTTTCGAAATTTTTTTTCGAAAATTTTTTTTCGACATTTTTTTCGAAAATTTTTTTCAAAATTTTTTTTCCAAATGTTTTTCAAAATTTTTTTCGAAAATTTTTTTTCGAAATTTTTTTCAAAATTTTTTTCGAAAATTTTTTTTCGAAAATTTTTTTTCGAAAATTTTTTTCAAAATTTTTTTCGATATTTTTTTTTGAAATTTTTTTCGAATTTTTTAATCTATTTTCGAATAATTTTTTTCGAAATTTTTTTTTGAAATTTTTTTTCAAAATTTTTTTCGAAAATTTTTTTCTAAATTTTTTTCGAAAATTTTTTTTCAAAATTTTTTTGGAAAATTTTTTTTTCAAAATTTTTATCGAAAATTTTTTTCAAAATTTTTTTCTAAATTTTTTTCGAAAATTTTTTTCAAAATTTTTTTCGAAAAATTTTTTTCCAAAATTTTTTCGAAAATTTTTTTGAAAATTTTTTTCGAAAATTTTTTTTCGAAATTTTTTTCAAGAATTTTTTTGAAATATTTTTTTCGAAAAATTTTTTTGAAAATTTTTTTCGAAAATTTTTTTGAAAATTTTTTTCGAAATTTTTTTTCAAAATTTTTTTCGAAATTTTTTTTCGAAATTTCTTTCGAAAATTTTTTTCGAAAAATTTTTTTCCAAAATTTTTTTCGAAAAATTTTTTTCCAAAATATTTTCGAAATTTTTTTCGAAAATTTTTTTGAAATTTTTTTTCGAAAAATTTTTTTCGAAAATTTTTTTGAAAATTGTTTTCGAAATTTTTTTTCAAAATTTTTTTCGAAAATTTTTTTTCGAAATTTATTTCGAAAATTTTTTTCAAAATTTTTTTTGAAAATTTTTTTCAAAATTTTTTTCGAAATGTTTTTTCAAAATTTTTTCGAAATTTTTTTTCAAAATTTTTTTCAAAAATTTTTTTTCAAAATTTTTTTCAAAAATTTTTTTTCTAAATTTTTTTCGAAAATTTTTTTTCCAAAATTTTTTCAAATTTTTTTTTCGAAATTTTTTTCGAAAATGTTTTTCAATATTTTTTTCGAAAAATTTTTTTCCAATATTTTTTCGAAACTTTTTTTGAAAATTTTTTTTGGAAATTTTTTTTCAAAATTTTTTTCGAATTTTTTTTTTCGAAATTTTTTTCGAAAATTTTTTTCAAATTTTTTTTCGAAAATTTTTTTTTTAAAATTTTTTTCAAAATTTTTTTCGAAAATTTTTTTTTGAAATTTTTTTCGAAAATTTTTTTGAAATTTTTTTTCAAAATTTTTTCGAAATTTTTTTTCAAAATTTTTTTCGAAAATTTTTTTTCGAAATTTTTTTCGAAAATTTTTTTTCGAAATTTTTTTCGAAATTTTTTTCGAAAATTTTTTTTCGAAATTTTTTTCGAAAATTTTTTTCAAAATTTTTTTAGAAATTTTTTTCGAAAATTTTTTTCGAAATTTTTTTTACAAATTTTTTTTCAAAATTTTTTTCGAAAATTTTTTTTCCAAAATTTTTTCAAAATTTTTTTCAAAATATTTTTCGAAAACTTTTTTTCCAAAATTTTTTCAAAATTTTCTTTCAAAATTTTTTTCGAAAATTTTTTTTCGAAATTTTTTTCGAAAATTTGTTTCAATATTTTTTTCGAAAAATTTTTTTCCAAAATTTTTTCGAAAATTTTTTTGAAAATTTTTTTTGGGAAATTTTTTTTCAAAATTTTTTTCAAAATTTTTTTTCCAAATTTTTTTTCAAAATTTTTTGCGAAAATTTTTTTCGAAAATTTTTTTCGAAATTTTTTTTTCGAAAATTTTTTCGAAAATTTTTTTGAAATTTTTTTTCGAAAAATTTTTTTGCAAAATTTTTTCTAAATTTTTTTTGAAAATTTTTTTCAAAATTTTTTTCGAAATTTTTTTTCAAAATTTTTTCGAAATTTTTTTTCAAAATTTTTTTCGAAAATTTTTTTTCGAAATTTTTTTCGAAAATTTTTTTCAAAATTGTTTTCGAAATTTTTTTCGAAAATTTTTTTCAAAATTTTTTTCGAAAAATTTTTTTCCAAAATTTTTTCGAAAAATTTTCTGAAAATTTTTTTAGAAAATTTTTTTTCGAAAATTTTTTTCAAAATTTTTTTTCGATATTTTTTTCGAAAATTGTTTTGAAAATTTTTTTCGAAAAATTTTTTTGAAAATTTTTTTGGAAATTTTTTTCAAAATTTTTTTCGAAATTTTTTTTCAAAATTTTTTTCGAAAATTTTTTTTTGGAAATTTTTTCCAAAAATTTTATTTCGAAATTTTTTTCAAAAATTTTTTTCAAAATTTTTTTTCCAAATTTTTTTAAAAAATTTTTTTCGAAATTTTTTTTCGAAATTTTTTTTCAAAATTTTTTTCGAAAATTTTTTTTCGAAATTTTTTTCGAAAATTTTTTTTCGAAATTTTTTTCGAAAATTTTTTTTCGAAATTTTTTTCGAAAATTTTTTAAAAATTTTTTTGAGAAATTTTTTTCGAAAATTTTTTTCGAAATTTTTTTTACAAATTTTTTTTCAAAATTTTTTTCGAAAATTTTTTTTCCAAAATTTTTTCAAAATTTTTTTTCAAATTTTTTTCGAAAATTTTTTTTCCAAAATTTTTTCAAAATTTTCTTTTAAAATTTTTTTCGAAAATTTTTTTTCGAAATTTTTTTCGAAAATTTGTGTCAATATTTTTTCGAAAAATTTTTTTCCAAAATTTTTTCGAAAATTTTTTTGAAAATTTTTTTTGGGAAATTTTTTTTCAAAATTTTTTTCGAAATTTTTTTTTCGAAATTTTTTTCGAAATTTGTTTTCAAATTTTTTTTCGAAATTTTTTTCGAAAATTTTTTTCAAAATTTTTTCGAAAATTTTTTTCAAAATTTTTTTCGAAAATTTTTTTTCGAAATTTTTTTCGAAATTTTTTTCGATTTTTTTTTTCCAAATTTTTTTTCAAAATTTTTTTCGAAAATTTTTTTCAAAATTTTTTTCGAAATTTTTTTCGAAAATTTTTTCGAAATTTTTTTCCAAATTTTTTTTCAAAATTTTTTTCGAAATTTTTTTTTCCAAAATTTTTTCAAAATTTTTTTTCGAAATTTTTTTCGAAAATTTTTTTCCAAATTTTTTTTCGAAATTTTTTTTCAAAATTTTTTTCGAAAATTTTTTTTGAAATTTTTTTTCAAAATCTTTTTCAAAAATTTTTTTTCCAAATTTTTTTCGAAAATTTTTTTAAAAATTTTTTTCGAAATTTTTTTCAAAAATTTTTTTTCAAAATTTTTTTCGAAAATTTTTTTCAAAATTTTTTTCGAATTTTTTTTCCAAATTTTTTCGAAATTTTTTTTCAAAATTTTTTTCGAAAATTTTTTTTAGAAATTTTTTTCGAAAATTTTTTTTCGAAATTTTTTTCGAAAATTTTTTTTCGAAATTTTTTTCGAAAATTTTTTCAAAATTTTTTTAGAAATTTTTTTCGAAAATTTTTTTCGAAATTTTTTTTACAAATTTTTTTTCAAAATTTTTTTCGAAAATTTTTTTTCCAAAATTTTTTCAAAATTTTTTTTCAAATTTTTTTCGAAAATTTTTTTTCTAAAATTTTTTCAAAATTTTCTTTTAAAATTTTTTTCGAAAATTTTTTTTCGAAATTTTTTTCGAAAATTTGTTTCAATATTTTTTTCGAAAAATTTTTTTCCAAAATTTTTTCGAAAATTCTTTTGAAAATCTTTTTCGGGAAATTTTTTTTCAAAATTTTTTTCGAAATTTTTTTTTCGAAATTTTTTTCGAAATTTTTTTTCAAATTTTTTTTCGAAATTTTTTTCGAAAATTTTTTCCAAAATTTTTTCGAAAATTTTTTTCAAAATTTTTTTCGAAAATTTTTTTTCGAAATTTTTTTCGAAATTTTTTTCGAAAATTTTTTTCAAAATTTTTTTTCCAAATTTTTTTTCAAAATTTTTTGCGAAAATTTTTTTCGACAATTTTTTTCGAAAATTTTTTTTCGAAAATTTTTTCGAAAATTTTTTTTCGAAAAATTTTTTTGCAAAATTTTTTCTAAATTTTTTTTGAAAATTTTTTTCAAAATTTTTTTCGAAATTTTTTTTCAAAATTTTTTCGAAATTTTTTTTCAAAATTTTTTTCGAAAATTTTTTTTCGAAATTTTTTTCGAAAATTTTTTTCAAAATTGTTTTCGAAATTTTTTTCGAAAATTTTTTTCTAAATTTTTTTCGAAAAATTTTTTTCCAAAATTTTTTCGAAAATTTTTCTGAAAATTTTTTTAGAAAATTTTTTTTCGAAAAATTTTTCGATATTTTTTTCGAAAATTTTTTTAAAAATTTTTTTCGAAAAATTTTTTTGAAAATTTTTTTCGAAAATTTTTTTCAAAATTTTTTTCGAAATTTTTTTTCAAAATTTTTTTCGAAAATTTTTTTTTGGAAATTTTTTTCGAAAATTTTTTTTCGAAATTTTTTTCAAAAATTTTTTTCAAAATTTTTTTTCCAAATTTTTTTTCAAAATTTTTTTCGAAAATTTTTTTCGAAATTTTTTTCGAAAATTTTTTTTAAAATTTTTTTCGAAATTTTTTTCGAAAATTTTTTTCGAAATTTTTTTTCCAAATTTTTTTTCCAAATTTTTTTCGAAAATTTTTTAAAAAATTTTTTTCGAAATTTTTTTCGAAAATTTTTTTTCAAAATTTTTTTCGAAAATTTTTTTCAAAATTTTTTTCGAAATTTTTTTTCAAAATTTTTTTCGAAATTTTTTTTCAAAATTTTTTTCGAAAATTTTTTTCGAAATTTTTTTCGAAAATTTTTTTTCGAAATTTTTTTCGAAAATTTTTTTCAAAATTTTTTTCGAAATTTTTTTCGAAATTTTTTTTCGAAATTTTTTTCCAAATTTTTTTCAAAATTTTTTTCGAAATTTTTTTTTCCAAAATTTTTTCAAAATTTATTTTCGAAATTTTTTTCAATATTTTTTTCGAAAATTTTTTTTCGAAATTTTTTTCGAAATTTTTTTTCGAAAATTTTTTTTCGAAAATTTTTTTCAAAATTTTTTTCGAAAATTTTTTTTTGAAATTTTTTTTCTAAATTTATTTCGAAAATTTTTTTTGGAAATTTTTTTCAAAATTTTTTTCGAAATTTTTTTCGAAAATTTTTTTCAAAATTTTTTTCGAAAAATTTTTTCGAAAATTTTTTTCAAAATTTTTTTTCCAAATTTTTTATCAAAATTTATTTCGAAAATTTTTTTTCGAAAATTTTTTTTTAAATTTTTTTCGAAATTTTTTTTCGAAATTTCTTTCAAAAAGTTTTTTCGAAATTTTTTTCAAAATTTTTTACGAAAAATTTTTTTCCAAAATTTTTTCGAAAATTTTTTTGAAAATTTTTTTTCGAAAATTTTTTTCAAAATTTTTTTCGAAAATTTTTTTTCGAAAATTTTTTCGAAAATTTTTTTACGAAAATTTTTTCGAGAATTTTTTTGAAAATTTTTTTGGAAATTTTTTTTAAAAATTTTTTTCGAAAATTTTTTTTCGAAATTTTTTTCGAAAATTTTTTTCTAATTTTTTTCCAAAATTTTTTCGAAAATTTTTTTCAAAATTTTTTTCGAAAATGTTTTTTCGAAATTTTTTTTCGAAAATTTTTTTTCGACATTTTTTTCGAAAATTTTTTTCAAAATTTTTTTTCCAAATGTTTTTCAAAATTTTTTTCGAAAATTTTTTTTCGAAATTTTTTTCAAAATTTTTTTCGAAAATTTTTTTTCGAAAATTTTTTTTCGAAATTTTTTTTCAAATTTTTTTCGATATTTTTTTTTTGAAATTTTTTTCGAAAATTTTTTTGAAAATTTTTTTTGAAAAATTGTTTTGAAAATTTTTTTAGAAAATTTTTTTTCGAAAATTTTTTTCAAAATTTTTTTTCGATATTTTTTTCGAAAATTTTTTTGAAAATTTTTTTCGAAAAATTTTTTTGAAAATTTTTTTGGAAATTTTTTTCAAAATTTTTTTCAAAATTTTTTTCGAAATTTTTTTCGAAAATTTTTTTCGAATTTTTTTTTCCAAATTTTTTTCAATAATTTTTTTTCCAAATTTTTTTCGAAAATTTTTTAAAAAATTTTTTTCGAAATTCTTTTCGAAAATATTTTTTCACAATTTTTTTCGAAAATTTTTTTCAAAATTTTTTTCGAAAATTTTTTTCAAAATTTTTTTCGAAATTTTTTTTCGAAATTTTTTTCGAAAATTTTTTTTCGAAATTTTTTTCGAAAATTTTTTTCAAAATTTTTTTCGAAATTTTTTTCGAAAATTTTTTTCGAAATTTTTTTCCAATTTTTTTTTCAAAATTTTTTTCGAAATTTTTTTTTTCCAAAATTTTTTCAAAATTTTTTTTCGAAATTTTTTTCGAAAATTTTTTTCCAAATTTTTTTTCCAAATTTTTTTTCAAAATTTTTTTCGAAAATTTTTTTTGAAATTTTTTTTCAAAATTTTTTTCAAAAATTTTTTTTTCCAAATTTTTTTCGAAAATTTTTTTAAAAATTTTTTTCGAAATTTTTTTCAAAATTTTTTTTTCAAAATTTTTTTCGAAAATTTTTTTCAAAATTTTTTTCGAATTTTTTTTTCAAAATTTTTTCGAAATTTTTTTTCAAATTTTTTTTCGAAAATTTTTTTTCGAAATTTTTTTCGAAAATTTTTTTTCGAAATTTTTTTCGAAAATTTTTTTTCGAAATTTTTTTCGAAAATTTTTTTCAAAATTTTTTTAGAAATTTTTTTCGAAAATTTTTTTCGAAATTTTTTTTACAAATTTTTTTTCAAAATTTTTTTCGAAAATTTTTTTTCCAAAATTTTTTCAAAATTTTTTTTCAAATTTTTTTCGAAAATTTTTTTTCCAAAATTTTTTCAAAATTTTTTATCAAAATTTTTTTGAAAATTTTTTTTCGAAAATTTTTTTCAAAATTTTTTTCGAAAATTTTTTTTCGAAAATTTTTTCGAAAATTTTTTTACGAAATTTTTTCGAGAATTTTTTTGAAAATTTTTTCGAGAATTTTTTTGAAAATTTTTTTGGAAATTTTTTTTAAAAATTTTTTTCGAAAATTTTTTTCAAAATTTTTTCGAATTTTTTTTTCCAAATTTTTTTCGAAAATTTTTTTTCGAAATTTTTTTCGAAATTTTTTTTTCGAAATTTTTTTCGAAAATTTTTTTCAAAATTTTTTTCGAAATTTTTTTCGAAAATTTTTTTCGAATTTTTTTTTCCAAATTTTTTTTCAAAATTTTTTTCAATAATTTTTTTTCCAAATTTTTTTCGAAAATTTTTTAAAAAATTTTTTTCGAAATTTTTTTCGAAAATTTTTTTTCACAATTTTTTTCGAAAATTTTTTTCAAAATTTTTTTCGAAATTTTTTTTCAAAATTTTTTTCGAAATTTTTTTTCGAAATTTTTTTCGAAAATTTTTTTTCGAAATTTTTTTCGAAAATTTTTTTCAAAATTTTTTTCGAAATTTTTTTCGAAAATTTTTTTTGAAATTTTTTTTTAAATTTTTTTTTAAAATTTTTTTCGAAATTTTTTTTTCCAAAATTTTTTCAAAATTTTTTTTCGAAATTTTTTTCGAAAATTTTTTTCCAAATTTTTTTTCCAAATTTTTTTTCAAAATTTTTTTCGAAAATTTTTTTTGAAATTTTTTTTCAAAATTTTTTTCAAAAATTTTTTTTCCAAATTTTTTTCGAAAATTTTTTTAAAAATTTCTTTCGAAATTTTTTTCAAAAATTTTTTTTCAAAATTTTTTTCGAAAATTTTTTTCAAAATTTTTTTCGAAATTTTTTTTCAAAATTTTTTCGAAATTTTTTTTCGAAATTTTTTTCGAAAATTTTTTTTCGAAATTTTTTAAAAAATTTTTTTCGAAATTTTTTTCGAAAATTTTTTTTCGAAATTTTTTTCGAAAATTTTTTTCAAAATTTTTTTCGAAATTTTTTTCGAAAATTTTTTTTGAAATTTTTTTCCAAATTTTTTTTTAAAATTTTTTTCGAAATTTTTTTTTCCAAAATTTTTTCAAAATTTTTTTTCGAAATTTTTTTCGAAAATTTTTTTCCAAATTTTTTTTCCAAATTTTTTTTCAAAATTTTTTTCGAAAATTTTTTTTGAAATTTTTTTTCAAAATTTTTTTCAAAAATTTTTTTTCCAAATTTTTTTCGAAAATTTTTTTAAAAATTTTTTTCGAAATTTTTTTCAAAAATTTTTTTTCAAAATTTTTTTCGAAAATTTTTTTCAAAATTTTTTTCGAAATTTTTTTTCAAAATTTTTTCGAAATTTTTTTTCGAAATTTTTTTCGAAAATTTTTTTTCGAAATTTTTTAAAAAATTTTTTTCGAAATTTTTTTCGAAATTTTTTTTTCAAAATTTTTTTCGAAAATTTTTTTCAAAATTTTTTTCGAAATTTTTTTTAAAAATTTTTTCGAAATTTTTTTTCAAAATTTTTTTCGAAAAATTTTTTTCGAAATTTTTTTCGAAAATTTTTTTTCGAAATTTTTTTCGAAAATTTTTTTCAAAATTTTTTTAGAAATTTTTTTCGAAAATTTTCTTCGAAATTTTTTTTACAAATTTTTTTTCAAAATTTTTTTCGAAAATTTTTTTTCCAAAATTTTTTCAAAATTTCTTTTCAAATTTTTTTCGAAAATTTTTTTTCCAAAATTTTTTCAAAATTTTCTTTTAAAATTTTTTTCGAAAATTTTTTTTCGAAATTTTTTTCGAAAATTTGTTTCAATATTTTTTCGAAAAATTTTTTTCCAAAATTTTTTCGAAAATTTTTTTGAAAATTTTTTTAGGGAAATTTTTTTTCAAAATTTTTTATCAAAATTTTTTTCGAAAATTTTTTTTCGAAAATTTTTTTTTAAATTTTTTTCGAAATTTTTCTTCGAAATTTCTTTCAAAAAGTTTTTTCGAAATTTTTTTCAAAATTTTTTTCGAAAAATTTTTTTCCAAAATTTTTTCGAAAATTTTTTTGAAAATTTTTTTTCGAAAATTTTTTTCAAAATTTTTTTCGAAAATTTTTTTTCGAAAATTTTTTCGAAAATTTTTTTACGAAAATTTTTTCGAGAATTTTTTTGAAAATTTTTTTGGAAATTTTTTTTAAAAATTTTTTTCGAAAATTTTTTTTCGAAATTTTTTTCGAAAATTTTTTTCTAATTTTTTTCCAAAATTTTTTCGAAAATTTTTTTCAAAATTTTTTTCGAAAATGTTTTTTCGAAATTTTTTTTCGAAAATTTTTTTTCGACATTTTTTTCGAAAATTTTTTTCAAAATTTTTTTTCCAAATGTTTTTCAAAATTTTTTTCGAAAATTTTTTTTCGAAATTTTTTTCAAAATTTTTTTCGAAAATTTTTTTTCGAAAATTTTTTTCAAAATTTTTTTCGATATTTTTTTTTTGAAATTTTTTTCGAATTTTTTAATCTATTTTCGAATAATTTTTTTCGAAATTTTTTTTTGAAATTTTTTTTCAAAATTTTTTTCGAAAATTTTTTTCTAAATTTTTTTCGAAAATTTTTTTTCAAAATTTTTTTGGAAAATTTTTTTTTCAAAATTTTTATCGAAAATTTTTTTCAAAATTTTTTTCTAAATTTTTTTCGAAAATTTTTTTCAAAATTTTTTTCGAAAAATTTTTTTCCAAAATTTTTTCGAAAATTTTTTTGAAAATTTTTTTCGAAAATTTTTTTTCGAAATTTTTTTCAAGAATTTTTTTGAAATATTTTTTTCGAAAAATTTTTTTGAAAATTTTTTTCGAAAATTTTTTTGAAAATTTTTTTCGAAATTTTTTTTCAAAATTTTTTTCGAAATTTTTTTTCGAAATTTCTTTCGAAAATTTTTTTCGAAAAATTTTTTTCCAAAATTTTTTTCGAAAAATTTTTTTCCAAAATTTTTTCGAAATTTTTTTCGAAAATTTTTTTGAAATTTTTTTTCGAAAAATTTTTTTCGAAAATTTTTTTGAAAATTGTTTTCGAAATTTTTTTTCAAAATTTTTTTCGAAAATTTTTTTTCGAAATTTTTTTCGAAAATTTTTTTTCGAAATTTTTTTTGGAAAGTTTTTTCAAATTTTTTTTTCCAAATTTTTTATCAAAATTTATTTCGAAAATTTTTTTTCAAAAATTTTTTTAAAAATTTTTTTCGAAATTTTTTTTCGAAATTTCTTTCAAAAATGTTTTTCGAAATTTTTTTCAAAATTTTTTTCGAAAAATTTTTTTCCAAAATTTTTTCGAAAATTTTTTTGAAAATTTGTTTTCGAAAATTTTTTTCAAAATTTTTTTCGAAATTTTTTTTTCGAAAATTTTTTAGAAAATTTTTTTACGAAAATTTTTTCGAGAATTTTTTTGAAAATTCTTTTGGAAATTTTTTTTCAAAATTTTTTTCGAAAATTTTTTTTCCAAATTTTTTTCGAAAATTTTTTTCAAATTTTTTTCCAAAATTTTTTCAAAAATTTTTTTCAAAATTTTTTTCGAAAATTTTTTTTCGAAATTTTTTTTCGAAAATTTTTTTTCCAAATTTTTTTTCAAAATTTTTTTCAATAATTTTTTTTCCAAATTTTTTTCGAAAATTTTTTAAAAAATTTTTTTCGAAAATTTTTTTTCAAAATTTTTTTCGAAAATTTTTTTCGAAAATTTTTTTCAAAATTTTTTTCGAAATTTTTTTTCAAAATTTTTTTCGAAATTTTTTTTCAAAATTTTTTCGAAAATTTTTTTCGAAATTTTTTTCGAAAATTTTTTTTCGTAATTTTTTTCGAAAATTTTTTTCAAAATTTTTTTCGAAATTTTTTTCGAAAATTTTTTTCGAAATTTTTTTCCAAATTTTTTTTCAAAATTTTTTTCGAAATTTTTTTTTCCAAAATTTTTTCAAAATTTTTTTTCGAAATTTTTTTCGAAAATTTTTTTCCAAATTTTTTTTCCAAATTTTTTTTCAAAATTTTTTTCGAAAATTTTTTTTGAAATTTTTTTTCAAAATTTTTTTCAAAAATTTTTTTTCCAAATTTTTTTCGAAAATTTTTTTAAAAATTTTTTTCGAAATTTTTTTCAAAAATTTTTTTTCAAAATTTTTTTCGAAAATTTTTTTCAAAATTTTTTTCGAAATTTTTTTTCAAAATTTTTTCGAAATTTTTTTTCAAAATTTTTTTCGAAAATTTTTTTTCGAAATTTTTTTCGAAATTTTTTTTTCGAAATTTTTTTCGAAAATTTTTTTTCGAAATTTTTTTCGAAAATTTTTTTCGAAAATTTTTTTCAAAATTTTTTTATAAATTTTTTTCGAAAATTTTTTTCGAAATTTTTTTTACAAATTTTTTTTCAAAATTTTTTTCGAAAATTTTTTTTCCAAAATTTTTTCAAAATTTTTTTTCAAGTTTTTTTCGAAATTTTTTTTCCAAAATTTTTTCAAAATTTTCTTTTAAAATTTTTTTCGAAAAATTTTTTTCGAAATTTTTTTCGAAAATTTGTTTCAATATTTTTTTCGAAAAATTTTTTCGAAAATTTTTTTTGGGAAATTTTTTTTCAAAATTTTTTATCAAAATTTTTTTCGAAAATTTTTTTTTAAATTTTTTTCGAAATTTTTTTTCGAAATTTCTTTCAAAAAGTTTTTTCGAAATTTTTTTCAAAATTTTTTTCGAAAAATTTTTTTCCAAAATTTTTTCGAAAATTTTTTTGAAAATTTTTTTTCGAAAATTTTTTTCAAAATTTTTTTCGAAAATTTTTTTTCGAAAATTTTTTCGAAAATTTTTTTACGAAAATTTTTTCGAGAATTTTTTTGAAAATTTTTTTGGAAATTTTTTTTAAAAATTTTTTTCGAAAATTTTTTTTCGAAATTTTTTTCGAAAATTTTTTTCTAATTTTTTTCCAAAATTTTTTCGAAAATTTTTTTCAAAATTTTTTTCGAAAATGTTTTTTCGAAATTTTTTTTCGAAAATTTTTTTTCGACATTTTTTTCGAAAATTTTTTTCAAAATTTTTTTTCCAAATGTTTTTCAAAATTTTTTTCGAAAATTTTTTTTCGAAATTTTCTTCAAAATTTTTTTCGAAAATTTTTTTTCGAAATTTTTTTTTCGAAAATTTTTTTCAAAATTTTTTTTCGAAAATTTTTTTTAAAATTTTTTTCGATATTTTTTTTTTGAAATTTTTTTCGAAAATTTTTTTGAAAATTTTTTTTGAAAAATTGTTTTGAAAATTTTTTTAGAAAATTTTATTTCGAAAATTTTTTTCAAAATTTTTTTTCGATATTTTTTTCGAAAATTTTTTTGAAAATTTTTTTGAAAATTTTTTCCGAAAAATTTTTTTGAAAATTTTTTTGGAAATTTTTTTCAAAATTTTTTTCGAAATTTTTTTTCAAAATTTTTTTCGAAAATTTTTTTTTGGAAATTTTTTTCGAAAATTTTTTTTCGAAATTTTTTTCAAAAATTTTTTTTAAAATTTTTTTTCCAAATTTTTTTTCAAAATTTTTTTTCACAATTTTTTTCGAAAATTTTTTTCAAAATTTTTTTCGAAATTTTTTTTCAAAATTTTTTTCGAAATTTTTTTTCGAAATTTTTTTCGAAAATTTTTTTTCGAAATTTTTTTCGAAAATTTTTTTCAAAATTTTTTTCGAAATTTTTTTCGAAAATTTTTTTCGAAATTTTTTTCCAAATTTTTTTTCAAAATTTTTTTCGAAATTTTTTTTTCCAAAATTTTTTCAAAATTTTTTTTCGAAATTTTTTTCGAAAATTTTTTTCCAAATTTTTTTTCCAAATTTTTTTTTCAAAATTTTTTTCGAAAATTTTTTTTGAAATTTTTTTTCAAAATTTTTTTCAAAAATTTTTTTTCCAAATTTTTTTCGAAAATTTTTTTAAAAATTTTTTTCGAAATTTTTTTCAAAAATTTTTTTTTCAAAATTTTTTTCGAAAATTTTTTTCAAAATTTTTTTCGAAATTTTTTTTTCAAAATTTTTTCGAAATTTTTTTTCAAAATTTTTTTCGAAAATTTTTTTTCGAAATTTTTTTCGAAAATTTTTTTTCGAAATTTTTTTCGAAAATTTTTTTTCGAAATTTTTTTCGAAAATTTTTTTCAAAATTTTTTTAGAAATTTTTTTCGAAAATTTTTTTCGAAATTTTTTTTACAAATTTTTTTTCAAAATTTTTTTCGAAAATTTTTTTTCCAAAATTTTTTCAAAATTTTTTTTCAAATTTTTTTCGAAAATTTTTTTTCCAAAATTTTTTCAAAAGTTTCTTTTTAAATTTTTTTCGAAATTTTTTTCGAAAATTTGTTTCAATATTTTTTTCGAAAAATTTTTTTCCAAAATTTTTTCGAAAATTTTTTTGAAAATTTTTTTTGGGAAATTTTTTTTCAAAATTTTTTTCGAAATTTTTTTTTCGAAATTTTTTTCGAAATTTTTTTTCAAATTTTTTTTCGAAATTTTTTTCGAAAATTTTTTCCAAAATTTTTTCGAAAATTTTTTTCAAAATTTTTTTCGAAAATTTTTTTTCGAAATTTTTTTCGAAATTTTTTCCGAAAATTTTTTTCAAAATTTTTTTTCCAAATTTTTTTTCAAAATTTATTGCGAAAATTTTTTTCGAAAATTTTTTTTCGAAAATTTTTTCGAAAATTTTTTTGAAAATTTTTTTCGAAAAATTTTTTTGCAAAATTTTTTCTAAATTTTTTTTGAAAATTTTTTTCAAAATTTTTTTCAAAATTTTTTTCGAAACTTTTTTTCAAAATTTTTTCGAAATTTTTTTTCAAAATTTTTTTCGAAAATTTTTTTTCGAAATTTTTTTCGAAAATTTTTTTCAAAATTGTTTTCGAAATTTTTTTCGAAAATTTTTTTCAAAATTTTTTTCGAAAAATTTTTTTCCAAAATTGTTTCGAAAATTTTTCTGAAAATTTTTTTAGAAAATTTTTTTTCGAAAATTTTTTTCAAAATTTTTTTTCGATATTTTTTTCGAAAATTTTTTTGAAAATTTTTTTCGAAAAATTTTTTTGAAAATTTTTTTCGAAAATTTTTTTCAAAATTTTTTTCGAAATTTTTTTTCAAAAGTTTTTTCGAAAATTTTTTTTTGGAAATTTTTTTCGAAAATTTTTTTTCGAAATTTTTTTCAAAAATTTTTTTCAAAATTTTTTTTCCAAATTTTTTTTCAAAATTTTTTTCGAAAATTTTTTTAGAAATTTTTTTTCAAAATTTTTTCGAAATTTTTTTTCCAAATTTTTTTCAATAATTTTTTTTTCCAAATTTTTTTCGAAAATTTTTTTCGAAATTTTTTTCGAAAAATTTTTTTCAAAATTTTTTTCGAAAATTTTTTTCAAAATTTTTTTCGAAATTTTTTTTCAAAATTTTTTTCGAAATTTTTTTTCAAAATTTTTTTCGAAATTTTTTTCGAAAATTTTTTTTCGAATTTTTTTTCGAAAATTTTTTTCAAAATTTTTTTCGAAATTTTTTTCGAAAATTTTTTTCGAAATTTTTTTCCAAATTTTTTTTCAAAATTTTTTTCGAAATTTTTTTTTCCAAAATTTTTTCAAAATTTTTTTCGAAAATTTTTTTCAATATTTTTTTCGAAAATTTTTTTTCGAAATTTTTTTCGAAATTTTTTTTCGAAAATTTTTTTTCGAAAATTTTTTTCAAAATTTTTTTCGAAAATTTTTTTTTGAAATTTTTTTTCTAAATTTATTTCGAAAATTTTTTTTCGAAATTTTTTTCGAAAATTTTTTTCATAATTTTTTTCGAATTTTTTTTCGATAATTTTTTTCGAAATTTTTTTTCGAAATTTTTTTTCGAAATTTTTTTTCCAAATTTTTTTCAAAATTTTTTTCGAAAATTTTCTTTCGAATTTTTTTATCTATTTTCGAATAATTTTTTTCGAAATTTTTTTTCGAAAATTTTTTTCGAAATTTTTTTTCAAAATTTTTTCGAAAATCTTTTTTCAAAATTTTTTTTGGAAATTTTTTTCAAAATTTTTTTCGAAATTTTTTTCGAAAATTTTTTTCAAAATTTTTTTCGAAAAATTTTTTCGAAAATTTTATTCAAAATTTTTTTTCCAAATTTTTTATCAAAATTTTTTTCGAAAATTTTTTTTAAAATTTTTTTCGAAATTTTTTTTCGAAATTTCTTTCAAAAAGTTTTTTCGAAATTTTTTTCAAAATTTTTTTCGAAAAATTTTTTTCCAAAATTTTTTCGAAAATTTTTTTGAAAATTTTTTTTCGAAAATTTTTTTCAAAATTTTTTTCGAAAATTTTTTTTCGAAAATTTTTTCGAAAATTTTTTTACGAAAATTTTTTCGAGAATTTTTTTGAAAATTTTTTTGGAAATTTTTTTTTTAAATTTTTTTCGAAAATTTTTTTTCGAAATTTTTTTCGAAAATTTTTTTCTAATTTTTTTCCAAAATTTTTTCGAAAATTTTTTTCAAAATTTTTTTCGAAAATGTTTTTTCGAAATTTTTTTTCGAAAATTTTTTTTCGACATTTTTTTCGAAAATTTTTTTCAAAATTTTTTTTCCAAATGTTTTTCAAAATTTTTTTCGAAAATTTTTTTTCGAAATTTTTTTCAAAATTTTTTTCGAAAGTTTTTTTTCGAAAATTTTTTTTCGAAAATTTTTTTCAAAATTTTTTTCGATATTTTTTTTTTGAAATTTTTTTCGAAAATTTTTTTGAAAATTTTTTTTTTAAAAATTTTTTTGAAAATTTTTTTCGAAAATTGTTTCGAAAATTTTTTTCGAAATTTTTTTTCAAAATTTTTATTCGAAAATTTTTTTTCGAAATTTTTTTCGAAAATTTTTTTTCGAAATTTTTTTCGAAAATTTTTTTCAAAATTTTTTTTCCAAATTTTTTTTTCAAAATTTTTTTTCCAAATTTTTTTTTCAAAATTTTTTCGAAAATTTTTTTTCGTAATTTCTTTCGAAAATTTTTTTCGAAAATTTTTTTTCGAAAATTTTTTCGAAAATTTTTTTGAAATTTTTTTTCGAAAAATTTTTTTGCAAAATTTTTTCTAAATTTTTTTTGAAAATTTTTTTCGAAATTTTTTTCAAAATTTTTTTCAATAATTTTTTTTCCAAATTTTTTTCGAAAATTTTTTTTCCAAATTTTTTTCGAAAATTTTTTTCAAAATTTTTTTCGAAAATTTTTTTCGAAAATTTTTTTTCGAAAATTATTTTCAAAATTTTTTTCGAAAATTTTTTTTTGAAATTTTTTTCGAAATTTTTTTTCAAAATTTTTTTCGAAAATTTTTTTTCCTAATTTTTTTCGAAAATTTTTTTTCGAAATTTTTTTCGAAAATTTTTTTCAAAATTTTTTTCGAATTTTTTTTCGAAAATTTTTTTCGAAATTTTTTTTCGAAATTTTTTTTCCAAATTTTTTTTCAAAATTTTTTTCGATAATTTTTTTTCGAATTTTTTTATCTATTTTCGAAAAATTTTTTTCGAAATTTTTTTTCGAAAATTTTTTTTCGAAAATTTTTTTCAAAATTTTTTCTGAAAATTTTTTCGAAAATTTTTTAAAAAATTTTTTTCGAAATTTTTTTTCAATTTTTTTTTGAAATTTTTTTCCAAATTTTTTTCGAAAATTTTTTTCAAAATTTTTTTCGAAATTTTTTTCGAAAATTTTTTCCAAAATTTTTTTCGAAAAATTTTTTTCCAAAATTTTTTCGAAAATTTTTTTGAAAATTTTTTTCGAAAATTTTTTTTCGAAATTTTTTTCGAAAATTTTTTTTCGATATTTTTTTCGAAAATTTTTTTGAAAATTTTTTTGAAAATTTTTTTCGAAAATTTTTTTGAAAATTTTTTTCGAAATTTTTTTGCAAAATTTTTTTCGAAAATTTTTTTTTGGAAATTTTTATCGAAAATTTTTTTTCGAAATTTTTTTTAAAAATTTTTTTCAAAATTTTTTTTCCAAATTTTTTTTCAAAATTTTTTTCGAAAATTTTTTTCGAAATTTTTTTCGAAAATTTTTTTTCGAAATTTTTTTCGAAAATTTTTTTCAAAATTTTTTTCGAAATTTTTTTCGAAATTTTTTTTCGAAATTTTTTTCCAAATTTTTTTCAAAATTTTTTTCGAAATTTTTTTTTCCAAAATTTTTTCAAAATTTATTTTCGAAATTTTTTTCAATATTTTTTTCGAAAATTTTTTTTCGAAATTTCTTTCGAAATTTTTTTTCGAAAATTTTTTTTCGAAAATTTTTTTCAAAATTTTTTTCGAAAATTTTTTTTTGAAATTTTTTTTCTAAATTTATTTCGAAAATTTTTTTTGGAAATTTTTTTCAAAATTTTTTTCGAAATTTTTTTCGAAAATTTTTTTCAAAATTTTTTTCGAAAAATTTTTTCGAAAATTTTTTTCAAAATTTTTTTTCCAAATTTTTTATCAAAATTTATTTCGAAAATTTTTTTTCGAAAATTTTTTTTTAAATTTTTTTCGAAACTTTTTTTCGAAATTTCTTTCAAAAAGTTTTTTCGAAATTTTTTTCAAAATTTTTTACGAAAAATTTTTTTCCAAAATTTTTTCGAAAATTTTTTTGAAAATTTTTTTTCGAAAATTTTTTTCAAAATTTTTTTCGAAAATTTTTTTTCGAAAATTTTTTCGAAAATTTTTTTACGAAACTTTTTTCGAGAATTTTTTTGAAAATTTTTTTGGAAATTTTTTTTAAAAATTTTTTTCGAAAATTTTTTTTCGAAATTTTTTTCGAAAATTTTTTTCTAATTTTTTTCCAAAATTTTTTCGAAAATTTTTTTCAAAATTTTTTTCGAAAATGTTTTTTCGAAATTTTTTTTCGAAAATTTTTTTTCGACATTTTTTTCGAAAATTTTTTTCAAAATTTTTTTTCCAAATGTTTTTCAAAATTTTTTTCGAAAATTTTTTTTCGAAATTTTTTTCAAAATTTTTTTCGAAAATTTTTTTTCGAAAATTTTTTTTCGAAATTTTTTTTCAAATTTTTTTCGATATTTTTTTTTTGAAATTTTTTTCGAAAATTTTTTTGAAAATTTTTTTTGAAAAATTGTTTTAAAAATTTTTTTAGAAAATTTTTTTTCGAAAATTTTTTTCAAAATTTTTTTTCGATATTTTTTTCGAAAATTTTTTTGAAAATTTTTTTCGAAAAATTTTTTTGAAAATTTTTTTGGAAATTTTTTTCAAAATTTTTTTCAAAATTTTTTTCGAAATTTTTTTCGAAAATTTTTTTCGAATTTTTTTTCCAAATTTTTTTCAATAATTTTTTTTCCAAATTTTTTTCGAAAATTTTTTAAAAAATTTTTTTCGAAATTCTTTTCGAAAATATTTTTTCACAATTTTTTTCGAAAATTTTTTTCAAAATTTTTTTCGAAAATTTTTTTCAAAATTTTTTTCGAAATTTTTTTTCGAAATTTTTTTCGAAAATTTTTTTTCGAAATTTTTTTCGAAAATTTTTTTCAAAATTTTTTTCGAAATATTTTTCCAAAATTTTTTTCGAAATTTTTTTCCAATTTTTTTTTCAAAATTTTTTTCGAAATTTTTTTTTTCCAAAATTTTTTCAAAATTTTTTTTCGAAATTTTTTTTCCAAATTTTTTTTCAAAATTTATTGCGAAAATTTTTTTCGAAAATTTTTTTTCGAAAATTTTTTCGAAAATTTTTTTGAAAATTTTTTTCGAAAAATTTTTTTGCAAAATTTTTTCTAAATTTTTTTTGAAAATTTTTTTCAAAATTTTTTTCAAAATTTTTTTCGAAACTTTTTTTCAAAATTTTTTCGAAATTTTTTTTCAAAATTTTTTTCGAAAATTTTTTTTCGAAATTTTTTTCGAAAATTTTTTTCAAAATTGTTTTCGAAATTTTTTTCGAAAATTTTTTTCAAAATTTTTTTCGAAAAATTTTTTTCCAAAATTGTTTCGAAAATTTTTCTGAAAATTTTTTTAGAAAATTTTTTTTCGAAAATTTTTTTCAAAATTTTTTTTCGATATTTTTTTCGAAAATTTTTTTGAAAATTTTTTTCGAAAAATTTTTTTGAAAATTTTTTTCGAAAATTTTTTTCAAAATTTTTTTCGAAATTTTTTTTCAAAAGTTTTTTCGAAAATTTTTTTTTGGAAATTTTTTTCGAAAATTTTTTTTCGAAATTTTTTTCAAAAATTTTTTTCAAAATTTTTTTTCCAAATTTTTTTTCAAAATTTTTTTCGAAAATTTTTTTAGAAATTTTTTTTCAAAATTTTTTCGAAATTTTTTTTCCAAATTTTTTTCAATAATTTTTTTTTCCAAATTTTTTTCGAAAATTTTTTTCGAAATTTTTTTCGAAAAATTTTTTTCAAAATTTTTTTCGAAAATTTTTTTCAAAATTTTTTTCGAAATTTTTTTTCAAAATTTTTTTCGAAATTTTTTTTCAAAATTTTTTTCGAAATTTTTTTCGAAAATTTTTTTTCGAATTTTTTTTCGAAAATTTTTTTCAAAATTTTTTTCGAAATTTTTTTCGAAAATTTTTTTCGAAATTTTTTTCCAAATTTTTTTTCAAAATTTTTTTCGAAATTTTTTTTTCCAAAATTTTTTCAAAATTTTTTCTCGAAATTTTTTTCGAAAATTTTTTTCAATATTTTTTTCGAAAATTTTTTTTCGAAATTTTTTTCGAAATTTTTTTTCGAAAATTTTTTTTCGAAAATTTTTTTCAAAATTTTTTTCGAAAATTTTTTTTTGAAATTTTTTTTCTAAATTTATTTCGAAAATTTTTTTTCGAAATTTTTTTCGAAAATTTTTTTCATAATTTTTTTCGAATTTTTTTTCGATAATTTTTTTCGAAATTTTTTTTCGAAATTTTTTTTCGAAATTTTTTTTCCAAATTTTTTTCAAAATTTTTTTCGAAAATTTTCTTTCGAATTTTTTTATCTATTTTCGAATAATTTTTTTCGAAATTTTTTTTCGAAAATTTTTTTCGAAATTTTTTTTCAAAATTTTTTCGAAAATCTTTTTTCAAAATTTTTTTTGGAAATTTTTTTCAAAATTTTTTTCGAAATTTTTTTCGAAAATTTTTTTCAAAATTTTTTTCGAAAAATTTTTTCGAAAATTTTATTCAAAATTTTTTTTCCAAATTTTTTATCAAAATTTTTTTCGAAAATTTTTTTTAAAATTTTTTTCGAAATTTTTTTTCGAAATTTCTTTCAAAAAGTTTTTTCGAAATTTTTTTCAAAATTTTTTTCGAAAAATTTTTTTCCAAAATTTTTTCGAAAATTTTTTTGAAAATTTTTTTTCGAAAATTTTTTTCAAAATTTTTTTCGAAAATTTTTTTTCGAAAATTTTTTCGAAAATTTTTTTACGAAAATTTTTTCGAGAATTTTTTTGAAAATTTTTTTGGAAATTTTTTTTTTAAATTTTTTTCGAAAATTTTTTTTCGAAATTTTTTTCGAAAATTTTTTTCTAATTTTTTTCCAAAATTTTTTCGAAAATTTTTTTCAAAATTTTTTTCGAAAATGTTTTTTCGAAATTTTTTTTCGAAAATTTTTTTTCGACATTTTTTTCGAAAATTTTTTTCAAAATTTTTTTTCCAAATGTTTTTCAAAATTTTTTTCGAAAATTTTTTTTCGAAATTTTTTTCAAAATTTTTTTCGAAAGTTTTTTTTCGAAAATTTTTTTTCGAAAATTTTTTTCAAAATTTTTTTCGATATTTTTTTTTTGAAATTTTTTTCGAAAATTTTTTTGAAAATTTTTTTTTTAAAAATTTTTTTGAAAATTTTTTTCGAAAATTGTTTCGAAAATTTTTTTCGAAATTTTTTTTCAAAATTTTTATTCGAAAATTTTTTTTCGAAATTTTTTTCGAAAATTTTTTTTCGAAATTTTTTTCGAAAATTTTTTTCAAAATTTTTTTTCCAAATTTTTTTTTCAAAATTTTTTTTCCAAATTTTTTTTTCAAAATTTTTTCGAAAATTTTTTTTCGTAATTTCTTTCGAAAATTTTTTTCGAAAATTTTTTTTCGAAAATTTTTTCGAAAATTTTTTTGAAATTTTTTTTCGAAAAATTTTTTTGCAAAATTTTTTCTAAATTTTTTTTGAAAATTTTTTTCGAAATTTTTTTCAAAATTTTTTTCAATAATTTTTTTTCCAAATTTTTTTCGAAAATTTTTTTTCCAAATTTTTTTCGAAAATTTTTTTCAAAATTTTTTTCGAAAATTTTTTTCGAAAATTTTTTTTCGAAAATTATTTTCAAAATTTTTTTCGAAAATTTTTTTTTGAAATTTTTTTCGAAATTTTTTTTCAAAATTTTTTTCGAAAATTTTTTTTCCTAATTTTTTTCGAAAATTTTTTTTCGAAATTTTTTTCGAAAATTTTTTTCAAAATTTTTTTCGAATTTTTTTTCGAAAATTTTTTTCGAAATTTTTTTTCGAAATTTTTTTTCCAAATTTTTTTTCAAAATTTTTTTCGATAATTTTTTTTCGAATTTTTTTATCTATTTTCGAAAAATTTTTTTCGAAATTTTTTTTCGAAAATTTTTTTTCGAAAATTTTTTTCAAAATTTTTTCTGAAAATTTTTTCGAAAATTTTTTAAAAAATTTTTTTCGAAATTTTTTTTCAATTTTTTTTTGAAATTTTTTTCCAAATTTTTTTCGAAAATTTTTTTCAAAATTTTTTTCGAAATTTTTTTCGAAAATTTTTTCCAAAATTTTTTTCGAAAAATTTTTTTCCAAAATTTTTTCGAAAATTTTTTTGAAAATTTTTTTCGAAAATTTTTTTTCGAAATTTTTTTCGAAAATTTTTTTTCGATATTTTTTTCGAAAATTTTTTTGAAAATTTTTTTGAAAATTTTTTTCGAAAATTTTTTTGAAAATTTTTTTCGAAATTTTTTTGCAAAATTTTTTTCGAAAATTTTTTTTTGGAAATTTTTATCGAAAATTTTTTTTCGAAATTTTTTTTAAAAATTTTTTTCAAAATTTTTTTTCCAAATTTTTTTTCAAAATTTTTTTCGAAAATTTTTTTCGAAATTTTTTTCGAAAATTTTTTTTCGAAATTTTTTTCGAAAATTTTTTTCAAAATTTTTTTCGAAATTTTTTTCGAAATTTTTTTTCGAAATTTTTTTCCAAATTTTTTTCAAAATTTTTTTCGAAATTTTTTTTTCCAAAATTTTTTCAAAATTTATTTTCGAAATTTTTTTCAATATTTTTTTCGAAAATTTTTTTTCGAAATTTTTTTCGAAATTTTTTTTCGAAAATTTTTTTTCGAAAATTTTTTTCAAAATTTTTTTCGAAAATTTTTTTTTGAAATTTTTTTTCTAAATTTATTTCGAAAATTTTTTTTGGAAATTTTTTTCAAAATTTTTTTCGAAATTTTTTTCGAAAATTTTTTTCAAAATTTTTTTCGAAAAATTTTTTCGAAAATTTTTTTCAAAATTTTTTTTCCAAATTTTTTATCAAAATTTATTTCGAAAATTTTTTTTCGAAAATTTTTTTTTAAATTTTTTTCGAAACTTTTTTTCGAAATTTCTTTCAAAAAGTTTTTTCGAAATTTTTTTCAAAATTTTTTACGAAAAATTTTTTTCCAAAATTTTTTCGAAAATTTTTTTGAAAATTTTTTTTCGAAAATTTTTTTCAAAATTTTTTTCGAAAATTTTTTTTCGAAAATTTTTTCGAAAATTTTTTTACGAAAATTTTTTCGAGAATTTTTTTGAAAATTTTTTTGGAAATTTTTTTTAAAAATTTTTTTCGAAAATTTTTTTTCGAAATTTTTTTCGAAAATTTTTTTCTAATTTTTTTCCAAAATTTTTTCGAAAATTTTTTTCAAAATTTTTTTCGAAAATGTTTTTTCGAAATTTTTTTTCGAAAATTTTTTTTCGACATTTTTTTCGAAAATTTTTTTCAAAATTTTTTTTCCAAATGTTTTTCAAAATTTTTTTCGAAAATTTTTTTTCGAAATTTTTTTCAAAATTTTTTTCGAAAATTTTTTTTCGAAAATTTTTTTTCGAAATTTTTTTTCAAATTTTTTTCGATATTTTTTTTTTGAAATTTTTTTCGAAAATTTTTTTGAAAATTTTTTTTGAAAAATTGTTTTAAAAATTTTTTTAGAAAATTTTTTTTCGAAAATTTTTTTCAAAATTTTTTTTCGATATTTTTTTCGAAAATTTTTTTGAAAATTTTTTTCGAAAAATTTTTTTGAAAATTTTTTTGGAAATTTTTTTCAAAATTTTTTTCAAAATTTTTTTCGAAATTTTTTTCGAAAATTTTTTTCGAATTTTTTTTCCAAATTTTTTTCAATAATTTTTTTTCCAAATTTTTTTCGAAAATTTTTTAAAAAATTTTTTTCGAAATTCTTTTCGAAAATATTTTTTCACAATTTTTTTCGAAAATTTTTTTCAAAATTTTTTTCGAAAATTTTTTTCAAAATTTTTTTCGAAATTTTTTTTCGAAATTTTTTTCGAAAATTTTTTTTCGAAATTTTTTTCGAAAATTTTTTTCAAAATTTTTTTCGAAATATTTTTCCAAAATTTTTTTCGAAATTTTTTTCCAATTTTTTTTTCAAAATTTTTTTCGAAATTTTTTTTTTCCAAAATTTTTTCAAAATTTTTTTTCGAAATTTTTTTCGAAAATTTTTTTCCAAATTTTTTTTCCAAATTTTTTTTCAAAATTTTTTTCGAAAATTTTTTTTGAAATTTTTTTTCAAAATTTTTTTCAAAAATTTTTTTTTCCAAATTTTTTTCGAAAATTTTTTTAAAAATTTTTTTCGAAATTTTTTTCAAAATTTTTTTTTCAAAATTTTTTTCGAAAATTTTTTTCAAAATTTTTTTCGAATTTTTTTTTCAAAATTTTTTCGAAATTTTTTTTCAAAATTTTTTTCGAAAATTTTTTTTCGAAATTTTTTTCGAAAATTTTTTTTCGAAATTTTTTTCGAAAATTTTTTTTCGAAATTTTTTTCGAAAATTTTTTTCAAAATTTTTTTAGAAATTTTTTTCGAAAATTTTTTTCGAAATTTTTTTTACAAATTTTTTTTCAAAATTTTTTTCGAAAATTTTTTTTCCAAAATTTTTTCAAAATTTTTTATCAAAATTTTTTTGAAAATTTTTTTTAAAAATTTTTTTCGAAAATTTTTTTCAAAATTTTTTCGAATTTTTTTTTCCAAATTTTTTTCGAAAATTTTTTTTCGAAATTTTTTTCGAAAATTTTTTTTCGAAATTTTTTTCGAAAATTTTTTTCAAAATTTTTTTCGAAATTTTTTTCGAAAATTTTTTTCGAATTTTTTTTTCCAAATTTTTTTTCAAAATTTTTTTCAATAATTTTTTTTCCAAATTTTTTTCGAAAATTTTTTTCAAAATTTTTTTCGAAATTTTTTTCGAAAATTTTTTTTGAAATTTTTTTCCAAATTTTTTTTCAAAATTTTTTTCGAAATTTTTTTTTCCAAAATTTTTTCAAAATTTTTTTTCGAAATTTTTTTCGAAAATTTTTTTCCAAATTTTTTTTCCAAATTTTTTTTCAAAATTTTTTTCGAAAATTTTTTTTGAAATTTTTTTTCAAAATTTTTTTCAAAAATTTTTTTTCCAAATTTTTTTCGAAAATTTTTTTAAAAATTTTTTTCGAAATTTTTTTCAAAAATTTTTTTTCAAAATTTTTTTCGAAAATTTTTTTCAAAATTTTTTTCGAAATTTTTTTTCAAAATTTTTTCGAAATTTTTTTTCGAAATTTTTTTCGAAAATTTTTTTTCGAAATTTTTTTAAAAATTTTTTTCGAAATTTTTTTCGAAATTTTTTTTTCAAAATTTTTTTCGAAAATTTTTTTCAAAATTTTTTTCGAAATTTTTTTTAAAAATTTTTTCGAAATTTTTTTTCAAAATTTTTTTCGAAAATTTTTTTCAAAATTTTTTTCGAAATTTTTTTTAAAAATTTTTTCGAAATTTTTTTTCAAAATTTTTTTCGAAAAATTTTTTTCGAAATTTTTTTCGAAAATTTTTTTTCGAAATTTTTTTCGAAAATTTTTTTCAAAATTTTTTTAGAAATTTTTTTCGAAAATTTTCTTCGAAATTTTTTTTACAAATTTTTTTTCAAAATTTTTTTCGAAAATTTTTTTTCCAAAATTTTTTCAAAATTTTTTTTCAAATTTTTTTCGAAAATTTTTTTTCCAAAATTTTTTCAAAATTTTCTTTTAAAATTTTTTTCGAAAATTTTTTTTCGAAATTTTTTTCGAAAATTTGTTTCAATATTTTTTCGAAAAATTTTTTTCCAAAATTTTTTCGAAAATTTTTTTGAAAATTTTTTTAGGGAAATTTTTTTTCAAAATTTTTTATCAAAATTTTTTTCGAAAATTTTTTTTCGAAAATTTTTTTTTAAATTTTTTTCGAAATTTTTCTTCGAAATTTCTTTCAAAAAGTTTTTTCGAAATTTTTTTCAAAATTTTTTTCGAAAAATTTTTTTCCAAAATTTTTTCGAAAATTTTTTTGAAAATTTTTTTTCGAAAATTTTTTTCAAAATTTTTTTTGAAAATTTTTTTTCGAAAATTTTTTCGAAAATTTTTTTACGAAAATTTTTTCGAGAATTTTTTTGAAAATTTTTTTGGAAATTTTTTTTAAAAATTTTTTTCGAAAATTTTTTTTCGAAATTTTTTTCGAAAATTTTTTTCTAATTTTTTTCCAAAATTTTTTTCTAATTTTTTTCCAAAATTTTTTCGAAAATTTTTTTCAAAATTTTTTTCGAAAATGTTTTTTCGAAATTTTTTTTCGAAAATTTTTTTTCGACATTTTTTTCGAAAATTTTTTTCAAAATTTTTTTTCGAAAATTTTTTTCAAAATTTTTTTCGATATTTTTTTTTTGAAATTTTTTTCGAATTTTTTAATCTATTTTCGAATAATTTTTTTCGAAATTTTTTTTCGAAATTTTTTTTCAAAATTTTTTTCGAAAATTTTTTTCTAAATTTTTTTTGAAAATTTTTTTTCAAAATTTTTTTGGAAAATTTTTTTTTCAAAATTTTTATCGAAAATTTTTTTCAAAATTTTTTTCTAAATTTTTTTCGAAAATTTTTTTCAAAATTTTTTTCGAAAAATTTTTTTCCAAAATTTTTTCGAAAATTTTTTTGAAAATTTTTTTCGAAAATTTTTTTTCGAAATTTTTTTCAAGAATTTTTTTGAAATATTTTTTTCGAAAAATTTTTTTGAAAATTTTTTTCGAAAATTTTTTTGAAAATTTTTTTCGAAATTTTTTTTCAAAATTTTTTTCGAAATTTTTTTTCGAAATTTCTTTCGAAAATTTTTTTCGAAAAATTTTTTTCCAAAATTTTTTTCGAAAAATTTTTTTCCAAAATTTTTTCGAAATTTTTTTCGAAAATTTTTTTGAAATTTTTTTTCGAAAAATTTTTTTCGAAAATTTTTTTGAAAATTGTTTTCGAAATTTTTTTTCAAAATTTTTTTCGAAAATTTTTTTTCGAAATTTTTTTCGAAAATTTTTTTTCGAAATTTTTTTCGAAAAGTTTTTTCAAAATTTTTTTTCCAAATTTTTTATCAAAATTTTTTTCGAAAATTTTTTTTCAAAAATTTTTTTAAAAATTTTTTTCGAAATTTTTTTTCGAAATTTCTTTCAAAAATGTTTTTCGAAATTTTTTTCAAAATTTTTTTCGAAAAATTTTTTTCCAAAATTTTTTCGAAAATTTTTTTGAAAATTTGTTTTCGAAAATTTTTTTCAAAATTTTTTTTTCGAAAATTTTTTAGAAAATTTTTTTACGAAATTTTTTTCGAGAATTTTTTTGAAAATTTTTTTGGAAATTTTTTTTCAAAATTTTTTTCGAAAATTTTTTTTCCAAATTTTTTTCGAAAATTTTTTTCAAATTTTTTTCCAAAATTTTTTCGAAAATTTTTTTCAAAATTTTTTTCGAAATTTTTTTTTCGAAATTTTTTTTCGAAAATTTTTTTTCCAAATTTTTTTTCAAAATTTTTTTCAATAATTTTTTTTCCAAATTTTTTTCGAAAATTTTTTAAAAAATTTTTTTCGAAAATTTTTTTTCAAAATTTTTTTCGAAAATTTTTTTCAAAATTTTTTTCGAAATTTTTTTTCAAAATTTTTTTCGAAATTTTTTTTCAAAATTTTTTTCGAAAATTTTTTTCGAAATTTTTTTCGAAAATTTTTTTTCGTAATTTTTTTCGAAAATTTTTTTCAAAATTTTTTTCGAAATTTTTTTCGAAAATTTTTTTCGAAATTTTTTTCCAAATTTTTTTTCAAAATTTTTTTCGAAATTTTTTTTTCCAAAACTTTTTCAAAATTTTTTTTCGAAATTTTTTTCGAAAATTTTTTTCCAAATTTTTTTTCCAAATTTTTTTTCAAAATTTTTTTCGAAAATTTTTTTTGAAATTTTTTTTCAAAATTTTTTTCAAAAATTTTTTTTCCAAATTTTTTTCGAAAATTTTTTTAAAAATTTTTTTCGAAATTTTTTTCAAAAATTTTTTTTCAAAATTTTTTTCGAAAATTTTTTTCAAAATTTTTTTCGAAATTTTTTTTCAAAATTTTTTCGAAATTTTTTTTCAAAATTTTTTTCGAAAATTTTTTTTCGAAATTTTTTTCGAAATTTTTTTTTCGAAATTTTTTTCGAAAATTTTTTTTCGAAATTTTTTTCGAAAATTTTTTTCGAAAATTTTTTTCAAAATTTTTTTATAAATTTTTTTCGAAAATTTTTTTCGAAATTTTTTTTACAAATTTTTTTTCAAAATTTTTTTCGAAAATTTTTTTTCCAAAATTTTTTCAAAATTTTTTTTCAAGTTTTTTTCGAAAATTTTTTTTCCAAAATTTTTTCAAAATTTTCTTTTAAAATTTTTTTCGAAAATTTTTTTTCGAAATTTTTTTCGAAAATTTGTTTCAATATTTTTTTCGAAAAATTTTTTTCCAAAATTTTTTCGAAAATTTTTTTTGGGAAATTTTTTTTCAAAATTTTTTATCAAAATTTTTTTCGAAAATTTTTTTTCGAAAATTTTTTTTTAAATTTTTTTCGAAATTTTTTTTCGAAATTTCTTTCAAAAAGTTTTTTCGAAATTTTTTTCAAAATTTTTTTCGAAAAATTTTTTTCCAAAATTTTTTCGAAAATTTTTTTGAAAATTTTTTTTCGAAAATTTTTTTCAAAATTTTTTTCGAAAATTTTTTTTCGAAAATTTTTTCGAAAATTTTTTTACGAAAATTTTTTCGAGAATTTTTTTGAAAATTTTTTTGGAAATTTTTTTTAAAAATTTTTTTCGAAAATTTTTTTTCGAAATTTTTTTCGAAAATTTTTTTCTAATTTTTTTCCAAAATTTTTTCGAAAATTTTTTTCAAAATTTTTTTCGAAAATGTTTTTTCGAAATTTTTTTTCGAAAATTTTTTTTCGACATTTTTTTCGAAAATTTTTTTCAAAATTTTTTTTCCAAATGTTTTTCAAAATTTTTTTCGAAAATTTTTTTTCGAATTTTCTTCAAAATTTTTTTCGAAAATTTTTTTTCGAAATTTTTTTTTCGAAAATTTTTTTCAAAATTTTTTTTCGAAAATTTTTTTCAAAATTTTTTTCGATATTTTTTTTTTGAAATTTTTTTCGAAAATTTTTTTGAAAATTTTTTTTGAAAAATTGTTTTGAAAATTTTTTTAGAAAATTTTATTTCGAAAATTTTTTTCAAAATTTTTTTTCGATATTTTTTTCGAAAATTTTTTTGAAAATTTTTTTGAAAATTTTTTCCGAAAAATTTTTTTGAAAATTTTTTTGGAAATTTTTTTCAAAATTTTTTTCGAAATTTTTTTTCAAAATTTTTTTCGAAAATTTTTTTTTGGAAATTTTTTTCGAAAATTTTTTTTCGAAATTTTTTTCAAAAATTTTTTTTAAAATTTTTTTTCCAAATTTTTTTTCCAAATTTTTTTTCACAATTTTTTTCGAAAATTTTTTTCAAAATTTTTTTCGAAATTTTTTTTCAAAATTTTTTTCGAAATTTTTTTTCGAAATTTTTTTCGAAAATTTTTTTTCGAAATTTTTTTCGAAAATTTTTTTCAAAATTTTTTTAGAAATTTTTTTCGAAAATTTTTTTCGAAATTTTTTTTACAAATTTTTTTTCAAAATTTTTTTCGAAAATTTTTTTTCCAAAATTTTTTCAAAATTTTTTTTCAAATTTTTTTCGAAAATTTTTTTTCCAAAATTTTTTCAAAATTTTTTATCAAAATTTTTTTGAAAATTTTTTTTCGAAAATTTTTTTCAAAAGTTTTTTCGAAAATTTTTTCAAAATTTTTTTCGAAAATTTTTTTTCAAAATTTTTTTCGAAAATTTTTTTTCGAAATTTTCTTCGAAAATTTTTTTCAAAATTTTTTTCGAAATTTTGTTCGAAAATTTTTTTAAAATTTTTTTTCGAAAAATTTTTTTCCAAAATTTTTTCGAAAATTTTTTTGAAAATTTTTTTCGAAAATTTTTTTTCGAAAATTTTTTTCAAAATTTTTTTCGAAAATTTTTTTTCGAAATTTTTTTCGAAAATTTTTTTGAAAATTTTTTTCAAAAAATTTTTTTCGAAAATTTTTTTGAAAATTTTTTTCGAAATTTTTTTTCAAAATTTTTTTCAAAATTTTTTTTCAAAATTTTTTTCAAATTTTTTTTCGAAAATTTTTTTTCGAAATTTTTTTCGAAAATTTTTTTTCGAAATTTTTTTCGAAAATTTTTTTTCGAAATTTTTTTCGAAAATTTTTTTAAAAATTTTTTTTCCAAATTTTTTTTCAAAATTTTTTTCGAAAATTTTTTTTCAAAAATTTTTTTCAAAAATTTTTTTCGAATTTTTTTTCGAAATTTCTTTCGAAAATTTTTTTCGAAAATTTTTTTCGAAATTTTTTTTCAAAATTTTTTTCGAAAATTTTTTTTCGAAATTTTTTTCGAAAATTTTTTCAAAATTTTTTACGAAATTTTTTTCGAAAATTTTTTTCAAAATTTTTTTCGAGAAATTTTTTTCCAAAATTTTTTCGAAAATTTTTTTGAAAATTTTTTTTCGAAAATTTTTTTCAAAATTTTTTTCGAAAATTTTTTTTCGAAATTTTTTTTCGAAATTTTTTTCGAAAATTTTTTTCCAAAATTTTGTCGAAAATATTTTTGAAAATTTTTTTCGAAATTTTTTTCCAAAATTTTTTTTCGAAAATTTTTTTTCGAAAATTTTTTTCAAAATTATTTCTGAAAATTTTTTCGTAAATTTTTTTAAAATTTTTTTTCGAAATTTTTTTTCAAAATTTTTTTTGAAAATTTTTTTCCAAAATTTTTTCGAAACTTTTTTTCAAAATTTTTTTTTAAATTTTTTTTCAAAATTTTTTTCGAAAATTTTTTTTCGAAATTTTTTTCGAAAATTTTTTTTAAAATTTTTTTCGAAATTTTTTTTAAAATTTTTTTCGAAATTTTTTTTAAAATTTTTTTCGAAATTTTTTTCGAAAATTTTTTTCAAAATTTTTTTCGAAAAATTTTTTTCCAAAATTTTTTCGAAAATTTTTCTGAAAATTTTTTTCGAAAATTTTTTTTCGAAAATTTTTTTTCGATATTTTTTTCGAAAATTTTTTTGAAAATTTTTTTCGAAAAATTTTTTGTAAATTTTTTTCGAAATTTTTTTTCAAAATTTTTTTTCAAAATATTTTTTCGAAAATTTTTTTCCAAATTTTTTTTGAAAATTTTTTTGAAAATTTTTTTCGAAAAATTTTTTTCCAAAATTTTTTCGAAAATTTTTTTGAAAATTTTTTTCGAAACTTTTTTTCAAAATTTTTTTCGAAAATTTTTTTTCGAAATTTTTTTCGAAAATTTTTCGAAATTTTTTCCAAAAATTTTTTTCAAAATTTTTTTTCCAAATTTCTTTTCAAACTTTTTATCGAAAATTTTTTTTCGAAAATTTTTTTCAAAATTTTTTTCGAAAATTTTTTTTCAAAATTTTTTTCGAAAATTTTTTTTCGAAATTTTTTTTCGAAATTTTTTTTCAAAATTTTTTTCGATATTTTTTTCGAAAATATTTTTCAAAATTTTTTTCGAAAATTTTTTTTTGAAATTTTTTTCGAAAATTTTTTTAAAAATTTTTTTTCGAAATTTTTTTTTCGAAATTTTTTTTCGAAATTTTTTTTTCGAAATTTTTTTTCATAATTTTTTTCGAAATGTTTTTTTCGAAATTTTATTCGAAAATTTTTTTCGAAATTTTTTTTTCCAAATTTTTTTCGAAAATTTTTTTCGAAAATTTTTTCGAAAATTTTTTTGAAAATTTTTTTTTGAAATTTTTTTTCGAAATTTTTTTCGAAAATTTTTTCAAAATTTTTTATGAAATTTTTTTCGAAAATTTTTTTCAAAATTTTTTTCGAGAAATTTTTTTCCAAAATTTTTTCGAAAATTTTTTTGAAAATTTTTTTTCGAAAATTTTTTTCAAAATTTTTTTCGAAAATTTTTTTTCGAAATTTTTTTTCGAAATTTTTTTCGAAAATTTTTTTCCAAAATTTTGTCGAAAATATTTTTGAAAATTTTTTTCGAAATTTTTTTCCAAAATTTTTTTTCGAAAATTTTTTTTCGAAAATTTTTTTCAAAATTATTTCTGAAAATTTTTTCGTAAATTTTTTTAAAATTTTTTTTCGAAATTTTTTTTCAAAATTTTTTTGAAAATTTTTTTCCAAAATTTTTTCGAAACTTTTTTTCAAAATTTTTTTTTAAATTTTTTTTCAAAATTTTTTTCGAAAATTTTTTTTCGAAATTTTTTTCGAAAATTTTTTTTAAAATTTTTTTCGAAATTTTTTTTAAAATTTTTTTCGAAATTTTTTTTAAAATTTTTTTCGAAATTTTTTTCGAAAATTTTTTTCAAAATTTTTTTCGAAAAATTTTTTTCCAAAATTTTTTCGAAAATTTTTCTGAAAATTTTTTTCGAAAATTTTTTTTCGAAAATTTTTTTTCGATATTTTTTTCGAAAATTTTTTTGAAAATTTTTTTCGAAAAATTTTTTGTAAATTTTTTTCGAAATTTTTTTTCAAAATTTTTTTTCAAAATATTTTTTCGAAAATTTTTTTCCAAATTTTTTTTGAAAATTTTTTTGAAAATTTTTTTCGAAAAATTTTTTTCCAAAATTTTTTCGAAAATTTTTTTGAAAATTTTTTTCGAAACTTTTTTTCAAAATTTTTTTCGAAAATTTTTTTTCGAAATTTTTTTCGAAAATTTTTCGAAATTTTTTCCAAAAATTTTTTTCAAAATTTTTTTTCCAAATTTCTTTTCAAACTTTTTATCGAAAATTTTTTTTCGAAAATTTTTTTCAAAATTTTTTTCGAAAATTTTTTTTCAAAATTTTTTTCGAAAATTTTTTTTCGAAATTTTTTTTCGAAATTTTTTTTCAAAATTTTTTTCGATATTTTTTTCGAAAATATTTTTCAAAATTTTTTTCGAAAATTTTTTTTTGAAATTTTTTTCGAAAATTTTTTTAAAAATTTTTTTTCGAAATTTTTTTTTCGAAATTTTTTTTCGAAATTTTTTTTTCGAAATTTTTTTTCATAATTTTTTTCGAAATGTTTTTTTCGAAATTTTATTCGAAAATTTTTTTCGAAATTTTTTTTTCCAAATTTTTTTCGAAAATTTTTTTCGAAAATTTTTTCGAAAATTTTTTTGAAAATTTTTTTTTGAAATTTTTTTTCAAAATTTTTTTCGAAAATTTTTTTTTCGAAATTTTTTTAGAAAATATTTTTCAAAATTTTTTTCGAAATTTTTTACCCAAATTTTTTCTGAAAATTTTTTTCGAAATTTTTTTTCAAAATTTTTTTTGAAATTTTTTTCGAAAATTTTTTTCAAAATTTTTTTCGAAATTTTTTTCAAAATTTTTTTTCAAAATTTTTTTTCAAATTTTTTTTCGAAAATGTTTTTCAAAATTTTTTTCGAAAATCTTTTTCGAAATTTTTTTCGAAAATTTTTTTCGAAAATTTTTTTTCCAAAATGTTTTCGAAATTTTTTTTCAAAATTTTTTTTGAAATTTTTTTTTCGAAATTTTTTTCGAAAAATTTTTTTCCGAAATTTTTTCGAAAATTTTTTTGAAAATTTTTTTCAAAATTTTTTTTCAAAATTTTTTTCGAAAATTCTTTTCGAATCTTTTTTTTCAAAATTTTTTCGAAAAATTTTTTGTAAATTTTTTTCGAAATTTTTTTTCAAAATTTTTTTTCAAAATATTTTTTCGAAAATTTTTTTCCAAATTTTTTTCGAAAATTTTTTTGAAAATTTTTTTCGAAAAATTTTTTTCCAAAATTTTTTCGAAAATTTTTTTGAAAATTTTTTGCGAAACTTTTTTTCAAAATTTTTTTCGGAAAATTTTTTTCGAAATTTTTTCCAAATTTTTTTTCAAAATTTTTTTCGAAATTTTTTTTCCAAATTTTTTTCAAAATTTTTTTTCGAAATTTTTTTCGAAAATTTTTTTCAATATTTTTTTCGAAAATTTTTTTTCGAAATTTTTTTCAAAAATTTTTTTCGAAAATTTTTTTTCGAAAATTTTTTTCAAAATTTTTTTCGAAAATTTTTTTTTGAAATTTTTTTCGAAATTTTTTTTCAAAATTTATTTCGAAAATTTTTTTTCTAAATTTTTTTCGAAAATTTTTTTTCGAAATTTTTTTCAAAATTTTTTTCGAATTTTTTTTCGAAAATTTTTTTCGTAATTTTTTTTCAAAATTTTTTTTCCAAATTTTTTTTCAAAATTTTTTTCAAAAATTTTGTTTCGAATTTTTTTATCCATTTTCGAAAAATTTTTTTCGAAATTTTTTTTCGAAATTTTTTTTTCGAAAATTTTTTTCAAAATTTTTTCTGAAAATTTTTTCGAAAATTTTTTTAAAAATTTTTTTCGAATTTTTTTTTCAATTTTTTTTTTGAAAATTTTTTTCCAAAATTTTTTCGAAAATTTTTTTCAAAATTTTTTTCGAAATTTTTTTTCAAAATTTTTTCGAAATTTTTTTTTCAAAATTTTTTTCGAAATTTTTTTCGAAAATTTTTTTCAAAATTTTTTTCGAAAAATGTTTTTCCAAAATTTTTTCGAAAATTTTTTTGAAAATTTTTTTCGAAAATTTTTTTTCGAAATTTTTTTGAAATATTTTTTTCGAAAAATTTTTTTGAAAATTTTTTTCGAAAATTTTTTTGAAAATTTTTTTCGAAATTTTTTTTCAAAATTTTTTTCGAAAATTTTTTTTCGAAATTTTTTTCTAAAATTTTTTTTCGAAATTGTTTTCGAAAATTTTTTTCAAAATTTTTTTTCCAAATTTTTTTTCAAAATTTTTTTCGAAAATTTTTTTTCAAAATTTTTTTCGAAAATTTTTTTTCGAAATTTTCTTCGAAAATTTTTTTCAAAATTTTTTTCGAAATTTTGTTCGAAAATTTTTTTAAAAATTTTTTTCGAAAAATTTTTTTCCAAAATTTTTTCGAAAATTTTTTTGAAAATTTTTTTCGAAAATTTTTTTTCGAAAATTTTTTTCAAAATTTTTTTCGAAAATTTTTTTTCGAAATTTTTTTCGAAAATTTTTTTAAAAATTTTTTTTCCAAATTTTTTTTCAAAATTTTTTTCGAAAATTTTTTTTCAAAAATTTTTTTCAAAATTTTTTTTCGAATTTTTTTTCGAAATTTCTTTCGAAAATTTTTTTCGAAATTTTTTTTCAAAATTTTTTTCGAAAATTTTTTTTCGAAATTTTTTTCGAAAATTTTTTCAAAATTTTTTACGAAATTTTTTTCGAAAATTTTTTTCAAAATTTTTTTCGAGAAATTTTTTTCCAAAATTTTTTCGAAAATTTTTTTGAAAATTTTTTTTCGAAAATTTTTTTCAAAATTTTTTTCGAAAATTTTTTTTCGAAATTTTTTTTCGAAATTTTTTTCGAAAATTTTTTTCCAAAATTTTGTCGAAAATATTTTTGAAAATTTTTTTCGAAATTTTTTTCCAAAATTTTTTTTCGAAAATTTTTTTTCGAAAATTTTTTTCAAAATTATTTCTGAAAATTTTTTCGTAAATTTTTTTAAAATTTTTTTTCGAAAATTTTTTTCAAAATTTTTTTCGAAAAATTTTTTTCCAAAATTTTTTCGAAAATTTTTCTGAAAATTTTTTTCGAAAATTTTTTTTCGAAAATTTTTTTTCGATATTTTTTTCGAAAATTTTTTTGAAAATTTTTTTCGAAAAATTTTTTGTAAATTTTTTTCGAAATTTTTTTTCAAAATTTTTTTTCAAAATATTTTTTCGAAAATTTTTTTCCAAATTTTTTTTGAAAATTTTTTTGAAAATTTTTTTCGAAAAATTTTTTTCCAAAATTTTTTCGAAAATTTTTTTGAAAATTTTTTTCGAAACTTTTTTTCAAAATTTTTTTCGAAAATTTTTTTTCGAAATTTTTTTCGAAAATTTTTCGAAATTTTTTCCAAAAATTTTTTTCAAAATTTTTTTTCCAAATTTCTTTTCAAACTTTTTATCGAAAATTTTTTTTCGAAAATTTTTTTCAAAATTTTTTTCGAAATTTTTTTTTCAAAATTTTTTTCGAAAATTTTTTTTCGAAATTTTTTTTCGAAATTTTTTTTCAAAATTTTTTTCGATATTTTTTTCGAAAATATTTTTCAAAATTTTTTTCGAAAATTTTTTTTTGAAATTTTTTTCGAAAATTTTTTTAAAAATTTTTTTTCGAAATTTTTTTTTCGAAATTTTTTTTCATAATTTTTTTCGAAATGTTTTTTTCGAAATTTTATTCGAAAATTTTTTTCGAAATTTTTTTTTCCAAATTTTTTTCGAAAATTTTTTTCGAAAATTTTTTCGAAAATTTTTTTGAAAATTTTTTTTTGAAATTTTTTTTCAAAATTTTTTTCGAAAATTTTTTTTTCGAAATTTTTTTAGAAAATATTTTTCAAAATTTTTTTCGAAATTTTTTACCCAAATTTTTTCTGAAAATTTTTTTCGAAATTTTTTTTCAAAATTTTTTTTGAAATTTTTTTCGAAAATTTTTTTCAAAATTTTTTTCGAAATTTTTTTCAAAATTTTTTTTCAAAATTTTTTTTCAAATTTTTTTTCGAAAATGTTTTTCTAAATTTTTTTCGAAAATCTTTTTCGAAATTTTTTTCGAAAATTTTTTTCGAAAATTTTTTTTCCAAAATGTTTTCGAAATTTTTTTTCAAAATTTTTTTTGAAATTTTTTTTTCGAAATTTTTTTCGAAAAATTTTTTTCCGAAATTTTTTCGAAAATTTTTTTGAAAATTTTTTTCAAAATTTTTTTTCAAAATTTTTTTCGAAAATTCTTTTCGAATCTTTTTTTTCAAAATTTTTTCGAAAAATTTTTTGTAAATTTTTTTCGAAATTTTTTTTCAAAATTTTTTTTCAAAATATTTTTTCGAAAATTTTTTTCCAAATTTTTTTCGAAAATTTTTTTGAAAATTTTTTTCGAAAAATTTTTTTCCAAAATTTTTTCGAAAATTTTTTTGAAAATTTTTTGCGAAACTTTTTTTCAAAATTTTTTTCGAAAATTTTTTTTCGAAATTTTTTTCGAAAATTTTTTTTCGAAATTTTTTCCAAAAATTTTTTTCAAAATTTTTTTTCCAAATTTCTTTTCAAAATTTTTATCGAAAAGTTTTTTTTCGAAAATTTTTTTCAAAATTTTTTTCGAAAATTTTTTTTCAAAATTTTTTTCGAAAATATTTTTCAAAATTTTTTTCGAAATTTTTTTTCAAAATTTTTTTTCCAAATTTTTTTTCGAAAATTTTTTTGAAAATTTTTTTCGAAATTTTTTTAAAATTTTTTTTCGAAAATTTTTTTTTGAAATTTTTTTCGAAAATTTTTTTAAAAATTTTTTTTCGAAATTTTTTTTCAAAATTTTTTCCAAAAAATTTTTTTCCAAAATTTTTTCGAAAATTTTTTTGAAAATTTTTTTCGAAATTTTTTTTCAATTTTTTTTTCGAAATTTTTTTTCATAATTTTTTTCAAAATTTTTTTTCAAAATTTTTTTCAAAAATGTTTTTCAAAATTTTTTTCGAAAATGTTTTTCGAAATTTTTTTTTCGAAATTTTTTTCGAAAATTTTTTTCGAAAATTTTTTTTCCAAAATGTTTTCGAAATTTTTTTTGAAAATTTATTTCAAAATTTTTTTCGAAAATTTTTTTGAAATTTTTTTTCGAAATTTTTTTCCAAATTTTTTTCGAAAATTTTTTTTCGAAAATTTTTTTCAAAATTTTTTTCGAAAATTTTTTTTCGAAATTTCTTTCGAAAATTTTTTTCAAAATTTTTTTTGAAAATTTTTTTTCGAAATTTTTTTCGAAATTTTTTTTCGAAAAATTATTTTCCAAAATTTTTTCGAAAATTTTTTTGAAAATTTTTTTCGAAATTTTTTTTCGAAATTTTTTTTCAAAATATTTTTCCAAAATTTTTTTCCAAAATTTTTTTTCGAGATTTTTTTCGAAAATTTTTTTTCGAAATTTTTTTTTCAAAATTTTTTTTCAAAATTTTTTTTTCAAAATTTTTTTTGAAAATTTTTTTTCGAATTTTTTTTCGAAAAATTTTTTTTCAAAATTTTTTCGAAAATTTTTTTGAAAATGTTTTTGAAAATTTTTTTTGAAAATTTTTTTTGAAAATTTTTTTCCAAACTTTTTTAGAAAATTTTTTTGAAAATGTTTTCGAAATGTTTTTTCAAAATTTTTTTCCAAAATTTTTTCAAAAATTTTTTTGAAAATTTTTTTCGAAATTTTTTTTCAAATTTTTTTTCAAATTTTTTTTTCCAAATTTTTTTTCAAAATTTTTTTCGAAAATTTTTTTTCGAAAATTTTTTTGAAAATTTTTTTTCAAAATTTTTTTCGAAAATTTTTTTTCGAAATTTTTTTTCAAAATTTTTTTTCGAAAATTTTTTTCAAAATTTTTTTCGAAAATTTTTTTTCGAAATTTCTTTAGAAAATTTTTTTCAATTTTTTTTTTTGAAAATTTTTTTTCGAAATTTTTTTCGAAAATTTTTTCGAAAATTTTTTTGAAAATTTTTTTTCAAAATTTTTTTCCAAAATTTTTTTCCAAAAATTTTTTCCAAAAATTTTTTTTGAGATTTTTTTCGAAAATTTTTTTGAAAATTTTTTTCGAAATTTTTTTCGAAATTTTTTTTCCAAATTTTTTTCCAAAATTTTTTTGAAAATTTTTTTGAAAATTTTTTTGAAAATTTTTTTGAAAATTTTTTTCGAAATTTTTTTTCAAATTTTTTTTTCAAATTTTTTTTTCCAAATTTTTTTTCAAAATTTTTTTCGAAAATTTTTCTTCAAATTTTTTTTCGAAAAGTTGTTTTTGAAATTTTTTTCAAAAATTTTTTTTCAAAATTTTTTTTCAAAATTTTTTTCGAAAGTTTTTTTCGAAAATTTTTTTCGAAAATTTTTTTTCGAAATTTTTTTCGAAAATTTTTCGAAATTTTTTCCAAAAATTTTTTTCAAAATTTTTTTTCCAAATTTCTTTTCAAACTTTTTATCGAAAATTTTTTTTCGAAAATTTTTTTCAAAATTTTTTTCGAAAATTTTTTTTCAAAATTTTTTTTGAAAATTTTTTTCCAAAATTTTTTCGAAACTTTTTTTCAAAATTTTTTTCGAAATTTTTTTTCAAAATTGTTTTCGAAAATTTTTTTTCAAAATTTTTTTCGAAAATTTTTTTTAAAATTTTTTTCGAAATTTTTTTCGAAAATTTTTTTCAAAATTTTTTTCGAAAAATTTTTTTCCAAAATTTTTTCGAAAATTTTTCTGAAAATTTTTTTCGAAAATTTTTTTTCGAAAATTTTTTTTCGATATTTTTTTCGAAAATTTTTTTGAAAATTTTTTTCGAAAAATTTTTTGTAAATTTTTTTCGAAATTTTTTTTCAAAATTTTTTTTCAAAATATTTTTTCGAAAATTTTTTTCCAAATTTTTTTTGAAAATTTTTTTGAAAATTTTTTTTCGAAAAATTTTTTTCCAAAATTTTTTCGAAAATTTTTTTGAAAATTTTTTTCGAAACTTTTTTTCAAAATTTTTTTCGAAAATTTTTTTTCGAAATTTTTTTCGAACATTTTTCGAAATTTTTTCCAAAAATTTTTTTCAAAATTTTTTTTCCAAATTTCTTTTCAAACTTTTTATCGAAAATTTTTTTTCGAAAATTTTTTTCAAAATTTTTTTCGAAAATTTTTTTTCAAAATTTTTTTCGAAAATTTTTTTTCGAAATTTTTTTTCGAAATTTTTTTTCAAAATTTTTTTCGATATTTTTTTCGAAAATATTTTTCAAAATTTTTTTCGAAAATTTTTTTTTGAAATTTTTTTCGAAAGTTTTTTTAAAAATTTTTTTTCGAAATTTTTTTTTCGAAATTTTTTTTCATAATTTTTTTCGAAATGTTTTTTTCGAAATTTCAATCGAAAATTTTTTTCGAAATTTTTTTTTCCAAATTTTTTTCGAAAATTTTTTTCGAAAATTTTTTCGAAAATTTTTTTGAAAATTTTTTTTTGAAATTTTTTTTCAAAATTTTTTTCGAAAATTTTTTTTTCGAAATTTTTTTAGAAAATATTTTTCAAAATTTTTTTCGAAATTTTTTACCCAAATTTTTTCTGAAAATTTTTTTCGAAATTTTTTTTCAAAATTTTTTTTGAAATTTTTTTCGAAAATTTTTTTCAAAATTTTTTTCGAAATTTTTTTCAAAATTTTTTTTCAAAATTTTTTTTCAAATTTTTTTTCGAAAATGTTTTTCAAAATTTTTTTCGAAAATCTTTTTCGAAATTTTTTTCGAAAATTTTTTTTCCAAAATGTTTTCAAAATTTTTTTTCAAAATTTTTTTTGAAATTTTTTTTTCGAAATTTTTTTCGAAAAATTTTTTTCCGAAATTTTTTCGAAAATTTTTTTGAAAATTTTTTTCAAAATTTTTTTTCAAAATTTTTTTCGAAAATTCTTTTCGAATCTTTTTTTTCAAAATTTTTTCGAAAAATTTTTTGTAAATTTTTTTCGAAATTTTTTTTCAAAATTTTTTTTCAAAATATTTTTTCGAAAATTTTTTTCCAAATTTTTTTCGAAAATTTTTTTGAAAATTTTTTTCGAAAAATTTTTTTCCAAAATTTTTTCGAAAATTTTTTTGAAAATTTTTTGCGAAACTTTTTTTCAAAATTTTTTTCGAAAATTTTTTTTCGAAATTTTTTTCGAAAATTTTTTTTCGAAATTTTTTCCAAAAATTTTTTTCAAAATTTTTTTTCCAAATTTCTTTTCAAAATTTTTATCGAAAAGTTTTTTTTCGAAAATTTTTTTCAAAATTTTTTTCGAAAATTTTTTTTCAAAATTTTTTTCGAAAATATTTTTCAAAATTTTTTTCGAAATTTTTTTTCAAAATTTTTTTTTTAAATTTTTTTTCGAAAATTTTTTTGAAAATTTTTTTCGAAATTTTTTTAAAATTTTTTTTCGAAAATTTTTTTTTGAAATTTTTTTCGAAAATTTTTTTAAAAATTTTTTTTCGAAATTTTTTTTCAAAATTTTTTCCAAAAAATTTTTTTCCAAAATTTTTTCGAAAATTTTTTTGAAAATTTTTTTCGAAATTTTTTTTCAATTTTTTTTTCGAAATTTTTTTTCATAATTTTTTTCAAAATTTTTTTTCAAAATTTTTTTCGAAAATGTTTTTCAAAATTTTTTTCGAAAATGTTTTTCGAAATTTTTTTTTCGAAATTTTTTTCGAAAATTTTTTTCGAAAATTTTTTTTCCAAAATGTTTTCGAAATTTTTTTTGAAAATTTATTTCAAAATTTTTTTCGAAAATTTTTTTGAAATTTTTTTTCGAAATTTTTTTCCAAATTTTTTTCGAAAATTTTTTTTCGAAAATTTTTTTCAAAATTTTTTTCGAAAATTTTTTTTCGAAATTTCTTTCGAAAATTTTTTTCAAAATTTTTTTTGAAAATTTTTTTTCGAAATTTTTTTCGAAATTTTTTTTCGAAAAATTATTTTCCAAAATTTTTTCGAAAATTTTTTTGAAAATTTTTTTCGAAATTTTTTTTCGAAATTTTTTTTCAAAATATTTTTCCAAAATTTTTTTCCAAAATTTTTTTTCGAGATTTTTTTCGAAAATTTTTTTTCGAATTTTTTTTTTCAAAATTTTTTTTCAAAATTTTTTTTTCAAAATTTTTTTTGAAAATTTTTTTTCGAATTTTTTTTCGAAAATTTTTTTTTCAAAATTTTTTCGAAAATTTTTTTGAAAATGTTTTTGAAAATTTTTTTTGAAAATTTTTTTTGAAAATTTTTTTCCAAACTTTTTTAGAAAATTTTTTTGAAAATGTTTTCGAAATGTTTTTTCAAAATTTTTTTCCAAAATTTTTTTGAAAATTTTTTTCGAAATTTTTTTTCAAATTTTTTTTCAAATTTTTTTTTCCAAATTTTTTTTAAAAATTTTTTTCGAAAATTTTTTTTCGAAAATTTTTTTGAAAATTTTTTTTCAAAATTTTTTTCGAAAATTTTTTTTCGAAATTTTTTTTCAAAATTTTTTTTCGAAAATTTTTTTCAAAATTTTTTTCGAAAATTTTTTTTCGAAATTTCTTTAGAAAATTTTTTTCAATTTTTTTTTTTGAAAATTTTTTTTCGAAATTTTTTTCGAAAATTTTTTCGAAAATTTTTTGAAAATTTTTTTTCAAAATTTTTTTCCAAAATTTTTTTCCAAAAATTTTTTCCAAAAATTTTTTTTGAGATTTTTTTCGAAAATTTTTTTGAAAATTTTTTTCGAAATTTTTTTCGAAATTTTTTTTCCAAATTTTTTTTCCCAAAATTTTTTTGAAAATTTTTTTGAAAATGTTTTTGAAAATTTTTTTGAAAATTTTTTTCGAAATTTTTTTTCAAATTTTTTTTTCAAATTTTTTTTTCCAAATTTTTTTTCAAAATTTTTTTCGAAAATTTTTCTTCAAATTTTTTTTCGAAAATTTGTTTTTGAAATTTTTTTCAAAAATTTTTTTTCAAAATTTTTTTTCAAAATTTTTTTTGAAAGTTTTTTTCGAAAATTTTTTTCAAAATTTTTTTCGAAAATTTTTCTTCGAAAATTTTTTTCAAAATATTTTCGAAAATTTTTTTTCGAAATTTTTTTCGAAAAATTTTTTTCCAAAATTTTTTCGAAAATTTTTTTTCAAATTGTTTTCGAAATTTTTTTTCAAATTTTTTTTCGAATTTTTTTTTCATAATTTTTTTCGAAATTTTTTTTTCGAAATTTTTTTCGAAAATTTTTTTCGAAAATTATTTTCGAAATTTTTTTTTTAAATTTTTTTCCAAAATTTTTTTCGAAAATTTTTTTTCCAAAATTTTTTCGAAAATTTTTTTAAAAATTTATTTCAGTTTTTTTTCAAAATTTTTTTCGAAAATTTTTTTCGAAAAATTTTTTTCCAAAATTTTTTCGAAAATATTTTTGAAATTTTTTTTCGAAATTTTTTTTCAAAATTTTTTTCGAAAATATTTTTCAAAATTTTTTTTGGAAATTTTTTTTCAAATTTTTTTTGAAAATTTTTTTCAAAATTTTTTTTCAAAATTTTTTTCGAAAATTTTTTTTCGAAAACTCTTTTCAAAATTTTTTTCGAAAATTTTTTTTCGAAATTTCTTTCGATTATTTGTTTCCAAATTATTTTCGAAAATTTTTTTTCGAAATTTTTTTGAAAATTTTTTTCGAAATTTTTCTTCAAAATTTTATTCCAAAATTTTTTTTCGAGATTTTTTTCGAAAATTTTTTTAAAAATTTTTTTCGAAATTTTTTTTAAAAATTTTTTTGAAAATTTTTTTCGAAAATTTTTTTTGGAATTTCTTTCGAAAATTTTTTTCGAAAAATTTTTTTCCAAAATTTTTTCGAAATTTTTTTCGAAAATTTTTTTGAAAATTTTTTCCGAAAATTTTTTTTAAATTTTTTTTCGAAATTTTTTTTCGAAATTTTTTTCGAATTTCTTTTTCGAAATTTCTTTCGAAAATTTTTTTAGAAATTTTTTTCAAAATTTTTTTCGAAAAATTTTTTTCCAAAATTTTTTCGAAAATTTTTTTGAAAATTTTTTTTCGAAAATTTTTTTTAAAATTTTTTTCGAAAATTTTTTTTCGAGAATTTTTTTGGAAATTTTTTTTCAAAATTTTTTTCGAAAATTTTTTTCAAATTTTTTTCCAAAATTTTTTCGAAAATTTTTTTCAAAATTTTTTTCGAAAATTTTTTTTCGAAATTTTTTTTCGAAAATTTTTTTTCGACATTTTTTTCGAAAATTTTTTTCAAATTTTTTTTTGCAAATTATTTTCAAAATTTTTTTCGAAAATTTTTTTCTAAATTTTTTTCAAAAATTTTTTTTCGAAAATTTTTTTTCGAAAATTTTTTTTCGAAAATTTTTTTCAAAATTTTTTTCGATATTTTTTTCGAAAATTTTTTTGAAAATTTTTTTCGAAAAATTTTTTTGAAAATTTTTTCGAAAATTTTTTCGAAAATTTTTTTCGAAATTTTTTTTTCAAAATTTTTTTCGAAAATTTTTTTTCGAAATTTTTTTCGAAAATTTTTTTTCGAAATTTTTTTCGAAAATTTTTTTCAAAATTTTTTTTCCAAATTTTTTTTTCAAAATTTTTTCGAAAAGTTTTTTCGAAATTTTTTTCAAAATTTTTTTCAATAATTTTTTTTCCAAATTTTTTTCGAAAATTTTTTTTCAAAATTTTTTTCGAAAATTTTTTTCAAAATTTTTTTCGAAATTTTTTTTCAAAATTTTTTTCGAAATTTTTTTTCAAAATTTTTTTCGAAAATTTTTTTCGAAATTTTTTTCGAAAATTTTTTTTCGAAATTTTTTTCGAAAATTTTATTCGAAATTTTTTTCGAAGTTTTTTTCGGAAAATTTTTTTCGAAATTTTTTTCCAAATTTTTTTTCAAAATTTTTTTCGAAATTTTTTTTTCCAAATTTTTTTCAAAATTTTTTTTCGAAATTTTTTTCGAAAATTTTTTTCAATATTTTTTTCGAAAATTTTTTTTCGAAATTTTTTTCGAAAATTTTTTTCGAAAATTTTTTTTCGGAAATTTTTTTCAAAATTTTTTTCGAAATTTTTTTTTTGAAATTTTTTTCGAAATTTTTTTTCAAAATTTATTTCGAAAATTTTTTTTCGAAATTTTTTTCGAAAATTTTTTTTCGAAATTTTTTTCGAAAATTTTTTTCAAAATTTTTTTCGAATTTTTTTTCGAAAATGTTTTTCGAAATTTTTTTTCAAAATTTTTTTTCCAAATTTATTTTCAAAATTTTTTTCGAAAATTTTTTTTCGAATTTTTTTATCTATTTTCGGAAAATTTTTTTCAAAATTTTATTCGAAATTTTTTTCGAAAATTTTTTTCAAAATTTTTTTCGAAAAATTTTTTTCCAAAATTTTTTCGAAAATTTTTCTGAAAATTTTTTTCGAAATTTTTTTTTCGAAAATTTTTTTTCGATATTTTTTTCCAAAATTTTTTTGAAAATTTTTTTCGAAAAATTTTTTGTAAATTTTTTTCGAAATTTTTTTTCAAAATTTTTTTTCAAAATATTTTTTCGAAAATTTTTTTCCAAATTTTTTTTGAAAATTTTTTTGAAAATTTTTTTCGAAAAATTTTTTTCCAAAATTTTTTCGAAAATTTTTTTGAAAATTTTTTTCGAAACTTTTTTTCAAAATTTTTTTCGAAAATTTTTTTTCGTAATTTTTTTCGAAAATTTTTCGAAATTTTTTCGAAATTTTTTCCAAAAATTTTTTTCAAAATTTTTTTTCCAAATTTCTTTTCAAAATTTTTATCGAAAATTTTTTTTCGAAAATTTTTTTCAAAAGTTTTTTCGAAAATATTTTTTCGAAATTTTTTTTCGAAATTTTTTTTCAAAATTTTTTTCGATATTTTTTCCGAAAATATTTTTCAAAATTTTTTTCGAAATTTTTTACCCAAATTTTTTTCTGAAAATTTTTTTCGAAATATTTTTTCAAAATTTTTTTTGTAATTTTTTTCGAAAATTTTTTTCAAAATTTTTTTCGAAATTTTTTTCAAAATTTTTTTTCAAAATTTTTTTTCAAATTTTTTTTCGAAAATGTTTTTCAAAATTTTTTTCGAAAATCTTTTTCGAAATTTTTTTTTCGAAATTTTTTTCGAAAATCTTTTTCGAAAATTTTTTTTCCAAAATGTTTTCGAAATTGTTTTTGAACATTTATTTCAAAATTTTTTTTCAAAATTTTTTTGGAAAATTTTTTTCGAAAAATTTTTTTCCAAAATTTTTTCGAAAATTTTTTTGAAATTTTTTTTCAAAATTTTCTTCGAAAATTTTTTTTCGAAATTTCTTTCGAAAATTTTTTTCAAAATTTTTTTTGAAAATTTTTTTTCGAAATTTTTTTCGAAAATTTTTTTCGAAAAATTATTTTCCAAAATTTTTTCGAAAATTTTTTTGAAAATTTTTTTAAATTTTTTTTCGAAATTTTTTTTTCAAAATTTTTTTTCAAAATTTTTATTGAAAATTTTTTTTCGAATTTTTTTTCGAAAAATTTCTTTTCGAAATTTTTTTCGAAAATTTTTTTCGAAATTTTTTTCGAAATTTTTTTTGGAAAATTTTTTTCGAAATTTTTTTCCAAATTTTTTTTCAAAATTTTTTTCGAAATTTTTTTTTCCAAATTTTTTCAAAATTTTTTTTCGAAATTTTTTTCGAAAATTTTTTTCAATATTTTTTTCGAAAATTTTTTTTCGAAATTTTTTTCGAAAACTTTTTTCGAAAATTTTTTGTCAAAATTTTTTTCGAAAATTTTTTTTTGGAATTTTTTTCGAAATTTTTTTTCAAAATTTATTTCGAAAATTTTTTTTCTAAATTTTTTTCGAAAATTTTTTTTCGAAATTTTTTTCGAAAATTTTTTTCAAAATTTTTTTCGAATTTTTTTTCGAAAATTTTTTTCGAAATTTTTTTTCGAAATTTTTTTTCCAAATTTTTTTTTCAAAATTTTTTTCGAAAATTTTTTTTCGAATTTTTTTATCTATTTTCGAAAATTTTTTTTCGAAATTTTTTTTCGAAAATTTTTTTTCGAAAATTTTTTTCAAAATTTTTTCTGAAAATTTTTTCGAAAATTTTTTTAAAAATTTTTTTCGAATTTTTTTTTCAATTTTTTTTTTGAAAATTTTTTTCAAAATTTTTTCGAAAATTTTTTTGAAAATTTTTTTTTGAAATTTTTTTTCAAAATTTTTTTCGAAAATTTTTTTTTCGAAATTTTTTTAGAAAATATTTTTCAAAATTTTTTTCGAAATTTTTTACCCAAATTTTTTCTGAAAATTTTTTTCGAAATTTTTTTTCAAAATTTTTTTTGAAATTTTTTTCGAAAATTTTTTTCAAAATTTTTTTCGAAATTTTTTTCAAAATTTTTTTTCAAAATTTTTTTTGAAAATTTTTTTCCAAAATTTTTTCGAAAATTTTTTTCAAAATTTTTTTCGAAATTTTTTTTCAAAATTTTTTCGAAATTTTTTTTTCAAAATTTTTTCGAAATTTTTTTTGAAAATTTTTTTCAAAATTTTTTTCGAAAAATTTTTTTCGAAAATTTTTTCGAAAATTTTTTTGAAAATTCTTTTCGAAAATTTTTTTTCGAAATTTTTTTCAAAAATTTTTTTGAAATATTTTTTTCGAAAAATTTTTTTGAAAATTTTTTTCGAAAATTTTTTTGAAAATTTTTTTTGAAAATTTTTTTGAAAATTTTTTCGAAATTTTTTTTCAAAATTTTTTTCGAAAATTTTTTTTCGAAATTTTTTTCGAAAATTTTTTTTCGAAATTTTTTTCGAAAATTTTTTTCAAAATTTTTTTTCCAAATTTTTTTTCAAAATTTTTTTCGAAAATTTTTTTTCAAAATTTTTTTCCGAAATTTTTTTCAAAAATTTTTTTCGAAAATTTTTTTTCGAAAATTTTTTTCAAAATTTTTTTCGAAAATTTTTTTTTGAAATTTTTTTCGAAATTTTTTTTCAAAATTTATTTCAAAAATTTTTTTTCTAAATTTTTTTCGAAAATTTTTTTTCGAAATTTTTTTCGAAAATTTTTTTCAAAATTTTTTTCGAATTTTTTTTCGAAAATTTTTTTCGAAATTTTTTTTCCAAATTTTTTTTCCAAATTTTTTTTCAAAATTTTTTTCGAAAATTTTTTTTCGAATTTTTTTATCTATTTTCGAAAAATTTTTTTCGAAATTTTTTTTCGAAAATTTTTTTTCGAGAATTTTTTTCAAAATTTTTTCTGAAAATTTTTTCGAAAATTTTTTTAAAAATTTTTTTCGAATTTTTTTTTCAATTTTTTTTTTGAAAATTTTTTTCCAAAATTTTTTCGAAAATTTTTTTCAAATTTTTTTTCGAAATTTTTTTTCAAAATTTTTTCGAAATTTTTTTTTCAAAATTTTTTTCGAAATTTTTTTCGAAAAGTTTTTTCAAAATTTTTTTCGAAAAATTTTTTTCCAAAATTTTTTCGAAAAATTTTTTGAAAATTTTTTTCGAAAATTTTTTTTCGAAATTTTTTTCAAAAATTTTTTTGAAATATTTTTTTCGAAAAATTTTTTTGAAAATTTTTTTCGAAAATTTTTTTGAAAATTTTTTTCGAAATTTTTTTTCAAAATTTTTTTCGAAAATTTTTTTTCGAAATTTTTTTCGAAAATTTTTTTTCGAAATTTTTTTCGAAAATTTTTTTTCGAAATTGTTTTCGAAAATTTTTTTCAAAATTTTTTTTCCAAATTTTTTTTCAAAATTTTTTTCGAAAATTTTTTTTCAAAATTTTTTTGGAAAATTTTTTTTCGAAATTTTTTTCGAAAATTTTTTTCAAAATTTTTTTCGAAATTTTGTTCGAAAATTTTTTTAAAAATTTTTTTCGAAAAATTTTTTTCCAAAAGTTTTTCGAAAATTTTTTTGAAAATTTTTTTCGAAAATTTTTTTTCGAAAATTTTTTTCAAAATTTTTTTCGAAAATTTTTTTTCGAAATTTTTTTCGAAAATTTTTTTGAAAATTTTTTTCAAAAAATTTTTTTCGAAAATTTTTTTGAAAATTTTTTTCGATATTTTTTTTCAAAATTTTTTTCAAAATTTTTTTTCAAAATTTTTTTCAAATTTTTTTTCGAAAATTTTTTTTCGAAATTTTTTTCGAAAATTTTTTTTCGAAATTTTTTTCGAAAATATTTTTTCGAAATTTTTTTCGAAAATTTTTTTCAAAATTTTTTTTCCAAATTTTTTTTCAAAATTTTTTTCGAAAATTTTTTTTCAAAAATTTTTTTCAAAAATTTTTTTCGAATTTTTTTTTCGAAATTTCTTTCGAAAATTTTTTTCGAAATTTTTTTTCGAAATTTTTTTCGAAAATTTTTTCAAAATTTTTTACGAAATTTTTTTCGAAAATTTTTTTCAAAATTTTTTTCGAAAAATTTTTTTGAAAATTTTATTCGAAAATTTTTTTGAAAATTGTTTTCGAATTTTTTTTTCAAAATTTCTTTCGAAAAATTTTTTTCGAAATTTTTTTCGAAAATTTTTTTTCGAAATTTCTTTCGAAAATTTTTTTCAAAATTTTTTTTCCAAATTTTTTATCAAAATTTTTTTCGAAAATTTTTTTTCGAAAATTTTTTTCGAAATTTTTTTTCGAAATTTCTTTCAAAATTTTTTTTCGAAATTTTTTTCAAAATTTTTTTCGAAAAATTTTTTTCCAAAATTTTTTCAAAAATTTTTTTGAAAATTTGTTTTCGAAAATTTTTTTAAAAATTTTTTTCGAAAATTTTTTTGAAAATTTTTTTCGAAATTTTTTTTCAAAACTTTTTTCAAAATTTTTTTCCAAATTTTTTTCAAAATTTTTTTCGAAAATTTTTTTTCAAAAATTTTTTTCAAAAATTTTTTTCGAATTTTTTTTCGAAATTTCTTTCGAAAATTTTTTTCGAAATTTTTTTTCAAAATTTTTTTCGAAAATTTTTTTTCCAATTTTTTTTCGAAAATTTTTTTAAAAATTTTTTTCGAAATTTTTTTCAAAAATTTTTTTCGAATTTTTTTTCGAAAATTTTTTTTCGAAATTTTTTTCGAAAATTTTTTTTGAAAATTTTTTTCAAAATTTTTTTCGAAATTTTTTTTCGAAATTTTTTTCGAAAATTTTTTTTCGAAATTTTTTTCGAAAATTTTTTTCAAAATTTTTTTCGAAATTTTTTTCGAAAATTTTTTTCGAAATTTTTTTCCAAATTTTTTTTCAAAATTTTTTTCCAAATTTTTTTTCAAAATTTTTTTCGAAATTTTTTTTCCAAAATTTTTTCAAAATTTTTTTTCGAAATTTTTTTCAAAAATTTTTTTCCAAATTTTTTTTCCAAATTTTTTTTCAAAATTTTTTCGAAAATTTTTTTCAAAATTTTTTTCGAAATTTTTTTTCAAAATTTTTTCGAAATTTTTTTTTCAAAATTTTTTTCGAAATTTTTTTCGAAAATTTTTTTCAAAATTTTTTTCGAAAAATTTTTTTCCAAAATTTTTTCGAAAATTTTTTTGAAAATTTTTTTCGAAAATTTTTTTTCGAAATTTTTTTCAAAAATTTTTTTGAAATATTTTTTTCGAAAAATTTTTTTGAAAATTTTTTTCGAAAATTTTTTTGAAAATTTTTTTCGAAATTTTTTTTCAAAATTTTTTTCGAAAATTTTTTTTCGAAATTTTTTTCTAAAATTTTTTTTCGAAATTGTTTTCGAAAATTTTTTTCAAAATTTTTTTTCCAAATTTTTTTTCAAAATTTTTTTCGAAAATTTTTTTTCAAAATTTTTTTCGAAAATTTTTTTTCGAAATTTTCTTCGAAAATTTTTTTCAAAATTTTTTTCGAAATTTTGTTCGAAAATTTTTTTAAAAATTTTTTTCGAAAAATTTTTTTCCAAAATTTTTTCGAAAATTTTTTTGAAAATTTTTTTCGAAAATTTTTTTTCGAAAATTTTTTTCAAAATTTTTTTCGAAAATTTTTTTTCGAAATTTTTTTCGAAAATTTTTTTGAAAATTTTTTTCAAAAAATTTTTTTCGAAATTGTTTTCGAAAATTTTTTTCAAAATTTTTTTTCCAAATTTTTTTTCAAAATTTTTTTCGAAAATTTTTTTTCAAAATTTTTTTCGAAAATTTTTTTTCGAAATTTTCTTCGAAAATTTTTTTCAAAATTTTTTTCGAAATTTTGTTCGAAAATTTTTTTAAAAATTTTTTTCGAAAAATTTTTTTCCAAAATTTTTTCGAAAATTTTTTTGAAAATTTTTTTCGAAAATTTTTTTTCGAAAATTTTTTTCAAAATTTTTTTCGAAAATTTTTTTTCGAAATTTTTTTCGAAAATTTTTTTGAAAATTTTTTTCAAAAAATTTTTTTCGAAAATTTTTTTGAAAATTTTTTTCGAAATTTTTTTTCAAAATTTTTTTCAAAATTTTTTTTCAAAATTTTTTTCAAATTTTTTTTCGAAAATTTTTTTTCGAAATTTTTTTCGAAAATTTTTTTTCGAAATTTTTTTCGAAAATTTTTTTTCGAAATTTTTTTCGAAAATTTTTTTAAAAATTTTTTTTCCAAATTTTTTTTCAAAATTTTTTTCGAAAATTTTTTTTCAAAAATTTTTTTCAAAAATTTTTTTCGAATTTTTTTTCGAAATTTCTTTCGAAAATTTTTTTCGAAAATTTTTTTCGAAATTTTTTTTCAAAATTTTTTTCGAAAATTTTTTTTCGAAATTTTTTTCGAAAATTTTTTCAAAATTTTTTACGAAATTTTTTTCGAAAATTTTTTTCAAAATTTTTTTCGAGAAATTTTTTTCCAAAATTTTTTCGAAAATTTTTTTGAAAATTTTTTTTCGAAAATTTTTTTCAAAATTTTTTTCGAAAATTTTTTTTCGAAATTTTTTTTCGAAATTTTTTTCGAAAATTTTTTTCCAAAATTTTGTCGAAAATATTTTTGAAAATTTTTTTCGAAATTTTTTTCCAAAATTTTTTTTCGAAAATTTTTTTTCGAAAATTTTTTTCAAAATTATTTCTGAAAATTTTTTCGTAAATTTTTTTAAAATTTTTTTTCGAAATTTTTTTTCAAAATTTTTTTTGAAAATTTTTTTCCAAAATTTTTTCGAAACTTTTTTTCAAAATTTTTTTTTAAATTTTTTTTCAAAATTTTTTTCGAAAATTTTTTTTCGAAATTTTTTTCGAAAATTTTTTTTAAAATTTTTTTCGAAATTTTTTTCGAAAATTTTTTTCAAAATTTTTTTCGAAAAATTTTTTTCCAAAATTTTTTCGAAAATTTTTCTGAAAATTTTTTTCGAAAATTTTTTTTCGAAAATTTTTTTTCGATATTTTTTTCGAAAATTTTTTTGAAAATTTTTTTCGAAAAATTTTTTGTAAATTTTTTTCGAAATTTTTTTTCAAAATTTTTTTTCAAAATATTTTTTCGTAAATTTTTTTCCAAATTTTTTTTGAAAATTTTTTTGAAAATTTTTTTCGAAAAATTTTTTTCCAAAATTTTTTCGAAAATTTTTTTGAAAATTTTTTTCGAAACTTTTTTTCAAAATTTTTTTCGAAAATTTTTTTTCGAAATTTTTTTCGAAAATTTTTCGAAATTTTTTCCAAAAATTTTTTTCAAAATTTTTTTTCCAAATTTCTTTTCAAACTTTTTATCGAAAATTTTTCTTCGAAAATTTTTTTCAAAATTTTTTTCGAAAATTTTTTTTCAAAATTTTTTTCGAAAATTTTTTTTCGAAATTTTTTTTCGAAATTTTTTTTCAAAATTTTTTTCGATATTTTTTTCGAAAATATTTTTCAAAATTTTTTTCGAAAATTTTTTTTTGAAATTTTTTTCGAAAATTTTTTTAAAAAGTTTTTTTCGAAATTTTTTTTTCGAAATTTTTTTTCGAAATTTTTTTTTCGAAATTTTTTTTCATAATTTTTTTCGAAATGTTTTTTTCGAAATTTTATTCGAAAATTTTTTTCGAAATTTTTTTTTCCAAATTTTTTTCGAAAATTTTTTTCGAAAATTTTTTCGAAAATTTTTTTGAAAATTTTTTTTTGAAATTTTTTTTCAAAATTTTTTTCGAAAATTTTTTTTTCGAAATTTTTTTAGAAAATATTTTTCAAAATTTTTTTCGAAATTTTTTACCCAAATTTTTTCTGAAAATTTTTTTCGAAATTTTTTTTCAAAATTTTTTTTGAAATTTTTTTCGAAAATTTTTTTCAAAATTTTTTTCGAAATTTTTTTCAAAATTTTTTTTCAAAATTTTTTTTCAAATTTTTTTTTCGAAATTTTTTTCGAAAAATTTTTTTCCGAAATTTTTTCGAAAATTTTTTTGAAAATTTTTTTCAAAATTTTTTTTCAAAATTTTTTTCGAAAATTCTTTTCGAATCTTTTTTTTCAAAATTTTTTCGAAAAATTTTTTGTAAATTTTTTTCGAAATTTTTTTTCAAAATTTTTTTTCAAAATATTTTTTCGAAAATTTTTTTCCAAATTTTTTTCGAAAATTTTTTTGAAAATTTTTTTCGAAAAATTTTTTTCCAAAATTTTTTCGAAAATTTTTTTGAAAATTTTTTGCGAAACTTTTTTTCAAAATTTTTTTCGGAAAATTTTTTTCGAAATTTTTTCCAAATTTTTTTTCAAAATTTTTTTCGGAATTTTTTTTCCAAATTTTTTTCAAAATTTTTTTTCGAAATTTTTTTCGAAAATTTTTTTCAATATTTTTTTCGAAAATTTTTTTTCGAAATTTTTTTCAAAAATTTTTTTCGAAAATTTTTTTTCGAAAATTTTTTTCAAAATTTTTTTCGAAAATTTTTTTTTGAAATTTTTTTCGAAATTTTTTTTCAAAATTTATTTCGAAAATTTTTTTTCTAAATTTTTTTCGAAAATTTTTTTTCGAAATTTTTTTCAAAATTTTTTTCGAATTTTTTTTCGAAAATTTTTTTCGTAATTTTTTTTCAAAATTTTTTTTCCAAATCTTTTTTCAAAATTTTTTTCAAAAATTTTGTTTCGAATTTTTTTATCCATTTTCGAAAAATTTTTTTCGAAATTTTTTTTCGAAATTTTTTTTTTGGAAAATTTTTTTCAAAATTTTTTCTGAAAATTTTTTCGAAAATTTTTTTAAAAATTTTTTTCGAATTTTTTTTTCAATTTTATTTTTGAAAATTTTTTTCCAAAATTTTTTCGAAAATTTTTTTCAAAATTTTTTTCGAAATTTTTTTTCAAAATTTTTTCGAAATTTTTTTTTCAAAATTTTTTTCGAAATTTTTTTCGAAAATTTTTTTCAAAATTTTTTTCGAAAAATTTTTTTCCAAAATTTTTTCGAAAATTTTTTTGAAAATTTTTTTCGAAAATTTTTTTTCGAAATTTTTTTGAAATATTTTTTTCGAAAAATTTTTTTGAAAATTTTTTTCGAAAATTTTTTTGAAAATTTTTTTCGAAATTTTTTTTCAAAATTTTTTTCGAAAATTTTTTTTCGAAATTTTTTTCTAAAATTTTTTTTCGAAATTGTTTTCGAAAATTTTTTTCAAAATTTTTTTTCCAAATTTTTTTTCAAAATTTTTTTCGAAAATTTTTTTTCAAAATTTTTTTCGAAAATTTTTTTTCGAAATTTTCTTCGAAAATTTTTTTCAAAATTTTTTTCGAAATTTTGTTCGAAAATTTTTTTAAAAATTTTTTTCGAAAAATTTTTTTCCAAAATTTTTTCGAAAATTTTTTTGAAAATTTTTTTCGAAAATTTTTTTTCGAAAATTTTTTTCAAAATTTTTTTCGAAAATTTTTTTTCGAAATTTTTTTCGAAAATTTTTTTAAAAATTTTTTTTCCAAATTTTTTTTCAAAATTTTTTTCGAAAATTTTTTTTCAAAAATTTTTTTCAAAAATTTTTTTCGAATTTTTTTTCGAAATTTCTTTCGAAAATTTTTTTCGAAATTTTTTTTCAAAATTTTTTTCGAAAATTTTTTTTCGAAATTTTTTTCGAAAATTTTTTCAAAATTTTTTACGAAATTTTTTTCGAAAATTTTTTTCAAAATATTTTTCGAGAAATTTTTTTCCAAAATTTTTTCGAAAATTTTTTTGAAAATTTTTTTTCGAAAATTTTTTTTAAAATTTTTTTCGAAAATTTTTTTTCGAAATTTTTTTTCGAAATTTTTTTCGAAAATTTTTTTCCAAAATTTTGTCGAAAATATTTTTGAAAATTTTTTTCGAAATTTTTTTCCAAAATTTTTTTTCGAAAATTTTTTTTCGAAAATTTTTTTCAAAATTATTTCTGAAAATTTTTTCGTAAATTTTTTTAAAATTTTTTTTCGAAATTTTTTTTCAAAATTTTTTTTGAAAATTTTTTTCCAAAATTTTTTCGAAACTTTTTTTCAAAATTTTTTTCGAAATTTTTTTTCAAAATTGTTTTCGAAAATTTTTTTTCAAAATTTTTTTCGAAAATTTTTTTTAAAATTTTTTTCGAAATTTTTTTCGAAAATTTTTTTCAAAATTTTTTTCGAAAAATTTTTTTCCAAAATTTTTTCGAAAATTTTTCTGAAAATTTTTTTCGAAAATTTTTTTTCGAAAATTTTTTTTCGATATTTTTTTCGAAAATTTTTTTGAAAATTTTTTTCGAAAAATTTTTTGTAAATTTTTTTCGAAATTTTTTTTCAAAATTTTTTTTCAAAATATTTTTTCGAAAATTTTTTTCCAAATTTTTTTTGAAAATTTTTTTGAAAATTTTTTTCGAAAAATTTTTTTCCAAAATTTTTTCGAAAATTTTTTTGAAAATTTTTTTCGAAACTTTTTTTCAAAATTTTTTTCGAAAATTTTTTTTCGAAATTTTTTTCGAAAATTTTTCGAAATTTTTTCCAAAACTTTTTTTCAAAATTTTTTTTCCAAATTTCTTTTCAAACTTTTTATCGAAAATTTTTTTTCGAAAATTTTTTTCAAAATTTTTTTCGAAATTTTTTTTTCAAAATTTTTTTCGAAAATTTTTTTTCGAAATTTTTTTTCGAATTTTTTTTTCAAAATTTTTTTCGATATTTTTTTCGAAAATATTTTTCAAAATTTTTTTCGAAAATTTTTTTTTGAAATTTTTTTCGAAAATTTTTTTAAAAATTTTTTTTCGAAATTTTTTTTTCGAAATTTTTTTTCATAATTTTTTTCGAAATGTTTTTTTCGAAATTTTATTCGAAAATTTTTTTCGAAATTTTTTTTTCCAAATTTTTTTCGAAAATTTTTTTCGAAAATTTTTTCGAAAATTTTTTTGAAAATTTTTTTTTGAAATTTTTTTTCAAAATTTTTTTCGAAAATTTTTTTTTCGAAAGTTTTTTAAAAAATATTTTTCAAAATTTTTTTCGAAATTTTTTACCCAAATTTTTTCTGAAAATTTTTTTCGAAATTTTTTTTCAAAATTTTTTTTGAAATTTTTTTCGAAAATTTTTTTCAAAATTTTTTTCGAAATTTTTTTCAAAATTTTTTTTCAAAATTTTTTTTCAAATTTTTTTTCGAAAATGTTTTTCTAAATTTTTTTCGAAAATCTTTTTCGAAATTTTTTTCGAAAATTTTTTTCGAAAATTTTTTTTCCAAAATGTTTTCGAAATTTTTTTTCAAAATTTTTTTTGAAATTTTTTTTTCGAAATTTTTTTCGAAAAATTTTTTTCCGAAATTTTTTCGAAAATTTTTTTGAAAATTTTTTTCAAAATTTTTTTTCAAAATTTTTTTCGAAAATTCTTTTCGAATCTTTTTTTTCAAAATTTTTTCGAAAAATTTTTTGTAAATTTTTTTCGAAATTTTTTTTCAAAATTTTTTTTCAAAATATTTTTTCGAAAATTTTTTTCCAAATTTTTTTCGAAAATTTTTTTGAAAATTTTTTTCGAAAAATTTTTTTCCAAAATTTTTTCGAAAATTTTTTTGAAAATTTTTTGCGAAACTTTTTTTCAAAATTTTTTTCGAAAATTTTTTTTCGAAATTTTTTTCGAAAATTTTTTTTCGAAATTTTTTCCAAAAATTTTTTTCAAAATTTTTTTTCCAAATTTCTTTTCAAAATTTTTATCGAAAAGTTTTTTTTCGAAAATTTTTTTCAAAATTTTTTTCGAAAATTTTTTTTCAAAATTTTTTTCGAAAATATTTTTCAAAATTTTTTTCGAAATTTTTTTTCAAAATTTTTTTTCCAAATTTTTTTTCGAAAATTTTTTTGAAAATTTTTTTCGAAATTTTTTTAAAATTTTTTTTCGAAAATTTTTTTTTGAAATTTTTTTCGAAAATTTTTTTAAAAATTTTTTTTCGAAATTTTTTTTCAAAATTTTTTCCAAAAAATTTTTTTCCAAAATTTTTTCGAAAATTTTTTTGAAAATTTTTTTCGAAATTTTTTTTCAATTTTTTTTTCGAAATTTTTTTTCATAATTTTTTTCAAAATTTTTTTTCAAAATTTTTTTCGAAAATGTTTTTCAAAATTTTTTTCGAAAATGTTTTTCGAAATTTTTTTTTCGAAATTTTTTTCGAAAATTTTTTTCGAAAATTTTTTTTCCAAAATGTTTTCGAAATTTTTTTTGAAAATTTATTTCAAAATTTTTTTCGAAAATTTTTTTGAAATTTTTTTTCGAAATTTTTTTCCAAATTTTTTTCGAAAATTTTTTTTCGAAAATTTTTTTCAAAATTTTTTTCGAAAATTTTTTTTCGAAATTTCTTTCGAAAATTTTTTTCAAAATTTTTTTTGAAAATTTTTTTTCGAAATTTTTTTCGAAATTTTTTTTCGAAAAATTATTTTCCAAAATTTTTTCGAAAATTTTTTTGAAAATTTTTTTCGAAATTTTTTTTCGAAATTTTTTTTCAAAATATTTTTCCAAAATTTTTTTCCAAAATTTTTTTTCGAGATTTTTTTCGAAAATTTTTTTTCGAAATTTTTTTTTCAAAATTTTTTTTCAAAATTTTTTTTTCAAAATTTTTTTTGAAAATTTTTTTTCGAATTTTTTTTCGAAAAATTTTTTTTCAAAATTTTTTCGAAAATTTTTTTGAAAATGTTTTTGAAAATTTTTTTTGAAAATTTTTTTTGAAAATTTTTTTCCAAACTTTTTTAGAAAATTTTTTTGAAAATGTTTTCGAAATGTTTTTTCAAAATTTTTTTCCAAAATTTTTTCAAAAATTTTTTTGAAAATTTTTTTCAAAATTTTTTTTCGAAAATTTTTTTGAAAATTTTTTTTCAAAATTTTTTTCGAAAATTTTTTTTCGAAATTTTTTTTCAAAATTTTTTTTCGAAAATTTTTTTCAAAATTTTTTTCGAAAATTTTTTTTCGAAATTTCTTTAGAAATTTTTTTTCAATTTTTTTTTTTGAAAATTTTTTTTCGAAATTTTTTTCGAAAATTTTTTCGAAAATTTTTTTGAAAATTTTTTTTCAAAATTTTTTTCCAAAATTTTTTTCCAAAAATTTTTTCCAAAAATTTTTTTTGAGATTTTTTTCGAAAATTTTTTTGAAAATTTTTTTCGAAATTTTTTTCGAAATTTTTTTTCCAAATTTTTTTCCAAAATTTTTTTTGAAATTTTTTTTGAAAATTTTTTTGAAAATTTTTTTGAAAATTTTTTTCGAAATTTTTTTTCAAATTTTTTTTTCAAATTTTTTTTTCCAAATTTTTTTTCAAAATTTTTTTCGAAAATTTTTCTACAAATTTTTTTTCGAAAATTTGTTTTTGAAATTTTTTTCAAAAATTTTTTTTCAAAATTTTTTTTCAAAATTTTTTTCGAAAGTTTTTTTCGAAAATTTTTTTCGAAAATTTTTTTTCGAAAATTTTTTTTCGAAATTTTTTTCGAAAATTTTTCGAAATTTTTTCCAAAAATTTTTTTCAAAATTTTTTTTCCAAATTTCTTTTCAAACTTTTTATCGAAAATTTTTTTTCGAAAATTTTTTTCAAAATTTTTTTCGAAAATTTTTTTTCAAAATTTTTTTTGAAAATTTTTTTCCAAAATTTTTTCGAAACTTTTTTTCAAAATTTTTTTCGAAATTTTTTTTCAAAATTGTTTTCGAAAATTTTTTTTCAAAATTTTTTTCGAAATTTTTTTTAAAAATTTTTTTCGAAATTTTTTTCGAAAATTTTTTTCAAAATTTTTTTCGAAAAATTTTTTTCCAAAATTTTTTCGAAAATTTTTCTGAAAATTTTTTTCGAAAATTTTTTTTCGAAAATTTTTTTTCGATATTTTTTTCGAAAATTTTTTTGAAAATTTTTTTCGAAAAATTTTTTGTAAATTTTTTTCGAAATTTTTTTTCAAAATTTTTTTTCAAAATATTTTTTCGAAAATTTTTTTCCAAATTTTTTTTGAAAATTTTTTTGAAAATTTTTTTCGAAAAATTTTTTTCCAAAATTTTTTCGAAAATTTTTTTGAAAATTTTTTTCGAAACTTTTTTTCAAAATTTTTTTCGAAAATTTTTTTTCGAAATTTTTTTCGAAAATTTTTCGAAATTTTTTCCAAAAATTTTTTTCAAAATTTTTTTTCCAAATTTCTTTTCAAACTTTTTATCGAAAATTTTTTTTCGAAAATTTTTTTCAAAATTTTTTTCGAAATTTTTTTTTCAAAATTTTTTTCGAAAATTTTTTTTCGAAATTTTTTTTCGAAATTTTTTTTCAAAATTTTTTTCGATATTTTTTTCGAAAATATTTTTCAAAATTTTTTTCGAAAATTTTTTTTTGAAATTTTTTTCGAAAATTTTTTTCAAAATTTTTTTTCGAAATTTTTTTTTCGAAATTTTTTTTCATAATTTTTTTCGAAATGTTTTTTTCGAAATTTTATTCGAAAATTTTTTTCGAAATTTTTTTTTCCAAATTTTTTTCGAAAATTTTTTTCGAAAATTTTTTCGAAAATTTTTTTGAAAATTTTTTTTTGAAATTTTTTTTCAAAATTTTTTTCGAAAATTTTTTTTTCGAAATTTTTTTCGAAATTTTTTACCCAAATTTTTTCTGAAAATTTTTTTCGAAATTTTTTTTCAAAATTTTTTTTGAAATTTTTTTCGAAAATTTTTTTCAAAATTTTTTTCGAAATTTTTTTCAAAATTTTTTTTCAAAATTTTTTTTCAAATTTTTTTTCGAAAATGTTTTTCTAAATTTTTTTCGAAAATCTTTTTCGAAATTTTTTTCGAAAATTTTTTTCGAAAATTTTTTTTCCAAAATGTTTTCGAAATTTTTTTTCAAAATTTTTTTTGAAATTTTTTTTTCGAAATTTTTTTCGAAAAATTTTTTTCCGAAATTTTTTCGAAAATTTTTTTGAAAATTTTTTTCAAAATTTTTTTTCAAAATTTTTTTCGAAAATTCTTTTCGAATCTTTTTTTTCAAAATTTTTTCGAAAAATTTTTTGTAAATTTTTTTCGAAATTTTTTTTCAAAATTTTTTTTCAAAATATTTTTTCGAAAATTTTTTTCCAAATTTTTTTCGAAAATTTTTTTGAAAATTTTTTTCGAAAAATTTTTTTCCAAAATTTTTTCGAAAATTTTTTTGAAAATTTTTTGCGAAACTTTTTTTCAAAATTTTTTTCGAAAATTTTTTTTCGAAATTTTTTTCGAAAATTTTTTTTCGAAATTTTTTCCAAAAATTTTTTTCAAAATTTTTTTTCCAAATTTCTTTTCAAAATTTTTATCGAAAAGTTTCTTTTCGAAAATTTTTTTCAAAATTTTTTTCGAAAATTTTTTTTCAAAATTTTTTTCGAAAATATTTTTCAAAATTTTTTTCGAAATTTTTTTTCAAAATTTTTTTTCAAAATTTTTTTTCCAAATTTTTTTTCGAAAATTTTTTTGAAAATTTTTTTCGAAATTTTTTTAAAATTTTTTTTCGAAAATTTTTTTTTGAAATTTTTTTCGAAAATTTTTTTAAAAATTTTTTTTCGAAATTTTTTTTCAAAATTTTTTCCAAAAAATTTTTTTCCAAAATTTTTTCGAAAATTTTTTTGAAAATTTTTTTCGAAATTTTTTTTCAATTTTTTTTTCGAAATTTTTTTTCATAATTTTTTTCAAAATTTTTTTTCAAAATTTTTTTCGAAAATGTTTTTCAAAATTTTTTTCGAAAATGTTTTTCGAAATTTTTTTTTCGAAATTTTTTTCGAAAATTTTTTTCGAAAATTTTTTTTCCAAAATGTTTTCGAAATTTTTTTTGAAAATTTATTTCAAAATTTTTTTCGAAAATTTTTTTGAAATTTTTTTTCGAAATTTTTTGCCAAATTTTTTTCGAAAATTTTTTTTCGAAAATTTTTTTCAAAATTTTTTTCGAAAATTTTTTTTCGAAATTTCTTTCGAAAATTTTTTTCAAAATTTTTTTTGAAAATTTTTTTTCGAAATTTTTTTCGAAATTTTTTTTCGAAAAATTATTTTCCAAAATTTTTTCGAAAATTTTTTTGAAAATTTTTTTCGAAATTTTTTTTCGAAATTTTTTTTCAAAATATTTTTCCAAAATTTTTTTCCAAAATTTTTTTTCGAGATTTTTTTCGAAAATTTTTTTTCGAAATTTTTTTTTCAAAATTTTTTTTCAAAATTTTTTTTTCAAAATTTTTTTTGAAAATTTTTTTTCGAATTTTTTTTCGAAAAATTTTTTTTCAAAATTTTTTCGAAAATTTTTTTGAAAATGTTTTTGAAAATTTTTTTTGAAAATTTTTTTTGAAAATTTTTTTTGAAAATTTTTTTCCAAACTTTTTAGAAAATTTTTTTGAAAATGTTTTCGAAATGTTTTTTCAAAATTTTTTTCCAAAATTTTTTCAAAAATTTTTTTGAAAATTTTTTTCGAAATTTTTTTTCAAATTTTTTTTCAAATTTTTTTTTCCAAATTTTTTTTCAAAATTTTTTTTGAAAATTTTTTTTCGAAAATTTTTTTGAAAATTTTTTTTCAAAATTTTTTTCGAAAATTTTTTTTCGAAATTTTTTTTCAAAATTTTTTTTCGGAAATTTTTTTCAAAATTTTTTTCGAAAATTTTTTTTCGAAATTTCTTTAGAAAATTTTTTTCAATTTTTTTTTTTGAAAATTTTTTTTCGAAATTTTTTTCGAAAATTTTTTCGAAAATTTTTTTGAAAATTTTTTTTCAAAATTTTTTTCCAAAATTTTTTTCCAAAAATTTTTTCCAAAAATTTTTTTTGAGATTTTTTTCGAAAATTTTTTTGAAAATTTTTTTCGAAATTTTTTTCGAAATTTTTTTTCCAAATTTTTTTCCAAAATTTTTTTGAAAATTTTTTTGAAAATTTTTTTGAAAATTTTTTTGAAAATTTTTTTCGAAATTTTTTTTCAAATTTTTTTTTCAAATTTTTTTTTCCAAATTTTTTTTCAAAATTTTTTTCGAAAATTTTTCTTCAAATTTTTTTTCGAAAAGTTGTTTTTGAAATTTTTTTCAAAAATTTTTTTTCAAAATTTTTTTTCAAAATTTTTTTCGAAAGTTTTTTTCGAAAATTTTTTTCGAAAATTTTTTTTCGAAATTTTTTTCGAAAATTTTTCGAAATTTTTTCCAAAAATTTTTTTCAAAATTTTTTTTCCAAATTTCTTTTCAAACTTTTTATCGAAAATTTTTTTTCGAAAATTTTTTTCAAAATTTTTTTCGAAAATTTTTTTTCAAAATTTTTTTTGAAAATTTTTTTCCAAAATTTTTTCGAAACTTTTTTTCAAAATTTTTTTCGAAATTTTTTTTCAAAATTGTTTTCGAAAATTTTTTTTCGAAATTTCTTTCGAAAATTTTTTTCAAAATTTTTTTTGAAAATTTTTTTTCGAAATTTTTTTCGAAATTTTTTTTCGAAAAATTATTTTCCAAAATTTTTTCGAAAATTTTTTTGAAAATTTTTTTCGAAATTTTTTTTCGAAATTTTTTTTCAAAATATTTTTCCAAAATTTTTTTCCAAAATTTTTTTTCGAGATTTTTTTCGAAAATTTTTTTTCGAAATTTTTTTTTCAAAATTTTTTTTCAAAATTTTTTTTTCAAAATTTTTTTTGAAAATTTTTTTTCGAATTTTTTTTCGAAAAATTTTTTTTCAAAATTTTTTCGAAAATTTTTTTGAAAATGTTTTTGAAAATTTTTTTTGAAAATTTTTTTTGAAAATTTTTTTCCAAACTTTTTTAGAAAATTTTTTTGAAAATGTTTTCGAAATGTTTTTTCAAAATTTTTTTCCAAAATTTTTTCAAAAATTTTTTTGAAAATTTTTTTCAAAATTTTTTTTCGAAAATTTTTTTGAAAATTTTTTTTCAAAATTTTTTTCGAAAATTTTTTTTCGAAATTTTTTTTCAAAATTTTTTTTCGAAAATTTTTTTCAAAATTTTTTTCGAAAATTTTTTTTCGAAATTTCTTTAGAAATTTTTTTTCAATTTTTTTTTTTGAAAATTTTTTTTCGAAATTTTTTTCGAAAATTTTTTCGAAAATTTTTTTGAAAATTTTTTTTCAAAATTTTTTTCCAAAATTTTTTTCCAAAAATTTTTTCCAAAAATTTTTTTTGAGATTTTTTTCGAAAATTTTTTTGAAAATTTTTTTCGAAATTTTTTTCGAAATTTTTTTTCCAAATTTTTTTCCAAAATTTTTTTTGAAATTTTTTTTGAAAATTTTTTTGAAAATTTTTTTGAAAATTTTTTTCGAAATTTTTTTTCAAATTTTTTTTTCAAATTTTTTTTTCCAAATTTTTTTTCAAAATTTTTTTCGAAAATTTTTCTACAAATTTTTTTTCGAAAATTTGTTTTTGAAATTTTTTTCAAAAATTTTTTTTCAAAATTTTTTTTCAAAATTTTTTTCGAAAGTTTTTTTCGAAAATTTTTTTCGAAAATTTTTTTTCGAAAATTTTTTTTCGAAATTTTTTTCGAAAATTTTTCGAAATTTTTTCCAAAAATTTTTTTCAAAATTTTTTTTCCAAATTTCTTTTCAAACTTTTTATCGAAAATTTTTTTTCGAAAATTTTTTTCAAAATTTTTTTCGAAAATTTTTTTTCAAAATTTTTTTTGAAAATTTTTTTCCAAAATTTTTTCGAAACTTTTTTTCAAAATTTTTTTCGAAATTTTTTTTCAAAATTGTTTTCGAAAATTTTTTTTCAAAATTTTTTTCGAAATTTTTTTTAAAAATTTTTTTCGAAATTTTTTTCGAAAATTTTTTTCAAAATTTTTTTCGAAAAATTTTTTTCCAAAATTTTTTCGAAAATTTTTCTGAAAATTTTTTTCGAAAATTTTTTTTCGAAAATTTTTTTTCGATATTTTTTTCGAAAATTTTTTTGAAAATTTTTTTCGAAAAATTTTTTGTAAATTTTTTTCGAAATTTTTTTTCAAAATTTTTTTTCAAAATATTTTTTCGAAAATTTTTTTCCAAATTTTTTTTGAAAATTTTTTTGAAAATTTTTTTCGAAAAATTTTTTTCCAAAATTTTTTCGAAAATTTTTTTGAAAATTTTTTTCGAAACTTTTTTTCAAAATTTTTTTCGAAAATTTTTTTTCGAAATTTTTTTCGAAAATTTTTCGAAATTTTTTCCAAAAATTTTTTTCAAAATTTTTTTTCCAAATTTCTTTTCAAACTTTTTATCGAAAATTTTTTTTCGAAAATTTTTTTCAAAATTTTTTTCGAAATTTTTTTTTCAAAATTTTTTTCGAAAATTTTTTTTCGAAATTTTTTTTCGAAATTTTTTTTCAAAATTTTTTTCGATATTTTTTTCGAAAATATTTTTCAAAATTTTTTTCGAAAATTTTTTTTTGAAATTTTTTTCGAAAATTTTTTTCAAAATTTTTTTTCGAAATTTTTTTTTCGAAATTTTTTTTCATAATTTTTTTCGAAATGTTTTTTTCGAAATTTTATTCGAAAATTTTTTTCGAAATTTTTTTTTCCAAATTTTTTTCGAAAATTTTTTTCGAAAATTTTTTCGAAAATTTTTTTGAAAATTTTTTTTTGAAATTTTTTTTCAAAATTTTTTTCGAAAATTTTTTTTTCGAAATTTTTTTCGAAATTTTTTACCCAAATTTTTTCTGAAAATTTTTTTCGAAATTTTTTTTCAAAATTTTTTTTGAAATTTTTTTCGAAAATTTTTTTCAAAATTTTTTTCGAAATTTTTTTCAAAATTTTTTTTCAAAATTTTTTTTCAAATTTTTTTTCGAAAATGTTTTTCTAAATTTTTTTCGAAAATCTTTTTCGAAATTTTTTTCGAAAATTTTTTTCGAAAATTTTTTTTCCAAAATGTTTTCGAAATTTTTTTTCAAAATTTTTTTTGAAATTTTTTTTTCGAAATTTTTTTCGAAAAATTTTTTTCCGAAATTTTTTCGAAAATTTTTTTGAAAATTTTTTTCAAAATTTTTTTTCAAAATTTTTTTCGAAAATTCTTTTCGAATCTTTTTTTTCAAAATTTTTTCGAAAAATTTTTTGTAAATTTTTTTCGAAATTTTTTTTCAAAATTTTTTTTCAAAATATTTTTTCGAAAATTTTTTTCCAAATTTTTTTCGAAAATTTTTTTGAAAATTTTTTACGAAAAATTTTTTTCCAAAATTTTTTCGAAAATTTTTTTGAAAATTTTTTGCGAAACTTTTTTTCAAAATTTTTTTCGAAAATTTTTTTTCGAAATTTTTTTCGAAAATTTTTTTTCGAAATTTTTTCCAAAAATTTTTTTCAAAATTTTTTTTCCAAATTTCTTTTCAAAATTTTTATCGAAAAGTTTCTTTTCGAAAATTTTTTTCAAAATTTTTTTCGAAAATTTTTTTTCAAAATTTTTTTCGAAAATATTTTTCAAAATTTTTTTCGAAATTTTTTTTCAAAATTTTTTTTCAAAATTTTTTTTCCAAATTTTTTTTCGAAAATTTTTTTGAAAATTTTTTTCGAAATTTTTTTAAAATTTTTTTTCGAAAATTTTTTTTTGAAATTTTTTTCGAAAATTTTTTTAAAAATTTTTTTTCGAAATTTTTTTTCAAAATTTTTTCCAAAAAATTTTTTTCCAAAATTTTTTCGAAAATTTTTTTGAAAATTTTTTTCGAAATTTTTTTTCAATTTTTTTTTCGAAATTTTTTTTCATAATTTTTTTCAAAATTTTTTTTCAAAATTTTTTTCGAAAATGTTTTTCAAAATTTTTTTCGAAAATGTTTTTCGAAATTTTTTTTTCGAAATTTTTTTCGAAAATTTTTTTCGAAAATTTTTTTTCCAAAATGTTTTCGAAATTTTTTTTGAAAATTTATTTCAAAATTTTTTTCGAAAATTTTTTTGAAATTTTTTTTCGAAATTTTTTGCCAAATTTTTTTCGAAAATTTTTTTTCGAAAATTTTTTTCAAAATTTTTTTCGAAAATTTTTTTTCGAAATTTCTTTCGAAAATTTTTTTCAAAATTTTTTTTGAAAATTTTTTTTCGAAATTTTTTTCGAAATTTTTTTTCGAAAAATTATTTTCCAAAATTTTTTCGAAAATTTTTTTGAAAATTTTTTTCGAAATTTTTTTTCGAAATTTTTTTTCAAAATATTTTTCCAAAATTTTTTTCCAAAATTTTTTTTCGAGATTTTTTTCGAAAATTTTTTTTCGAAATTTTTTTTTCAAAATTTTTTTTCAAAATTTTTTTTTCAAAATTTTTTTTGAAAATTTTTTTTCGAATTTTTTTTCGAAAAATTTTTTTTCAAAATTTTTTCGAAAATTTTTTTGAAAATGTTTTTGAAAATTTTTTTTGAAAATTTTTTTTGAAAATTTTTTTTGAAAATTTTTTTCCAAACTTTTTAGAAAATTTTTTTGAAAATGTTTTCGAAATGTTTTTTCAAAATTTTTTTCCAAAATTTTTTCAAAAATTTTTTTGAAAATTTTTTTCGAAATTTTTTTTCAAATTTTTTTTCAAATTTTTTTTTCCAAATTTTTTTTCAAAATTTTTTTTGAAAATTTTTTTTCGAAAATTTTTTTGAAAATTTTTTTTCAAAATTTTTTTCGAAAATTTTTTTTCGAAATTTTTTTTCAAAATTTTTTTTCGGAAATTTTTTTCAAAATTTTTTTCGAAAATTTTTTTTCGAAATTTCTTTAGAAAATTTTTTTCAATTTTTTTTTTTGAAAATTTTTTTTCGAAATTTTTTTCGAAAATTTTTTCGAAAATTTTTTTGAAAATTTTTTTTCAAAATTTTTTTCCAAAATTTTTTTCCAAAAATTTTTTCCAAAAATTTTTTTTGAGATTTTTTTCGAAAATTTTTTTGAAAATTTTTTTCGAAATTTTTTTCGAAATTTTTTTTCCAAATTTTTTTCCAAAATTTTTTTGAAAATTTTTTTGAAAATTTTTTTGAAAATTTTTTTGAAAATTTTTTTCGAAATTTTTTTTCAAATTTTTTTTTCAAATTTTTTTTTCCAAATTTTTTTTCAAAATTTTTTTCGAAAATTTTTCTTCAAATTTTTTTTCGAAAAGTTGTTTTTGAAATTTTTTTCAAAAATTTTTTTTCAAAATTTTTTTTCAAAATTTTTTTCGAAAGTTTTTTTCGAAAATTTTTTTCGAAAATTTTTTTTCGAAATTTTTTTCGAAAATTTTTCGAAATTTTTTCCAAAAATTTTTTTCAAAATTTTTTTTCCAAATTTCTTTTCAAACTTTTTATCGAAAATTTTTTTTCGAAAATTTTTTTCAAAATTTTTTTCGAAAATTTTTTTTCAAAATTTTTTTTGAAAATTTTTTTCCAAAATTTTTTCGAAACTTTTTTTCAAAATTTTTTTCGAAATTTTTTTTCAAAATTGTTTTCGAAAATTTTTTTTCAAAATTTTTTTCGAAAATTTTTTTTTAAATTTTTTTCGAAATTTTTTTCGAAAATTTTTTTCAAAATTTTTTTCGAAAAATTTTTTTCCAAAATTTTTTCGAAAATTTTTCTGAAAATTTTTTTCGAAAATTTTTTTTCGAAAATTTTTTTTCGATATTTTTTTCGAAAATTTTTTTGAAAATTTTTTTCGAAAAATTTTTTGTAAATTTTTTTCGAAATTTTTTTTCAAAATTTTTTTTCAAAATATTTTTTCGAAAATTTTTTTCCAAATTTTTTTTGAAAATTTTTTTGAAAATTTTTTTTCGAAAAATTTTTTTCCAAAATTTTTTCGAAAATTTTTTTGAAAATTTTTTTCGAAACTTTTTTTCAAAATTTTTTTCGAAAATTTTTTTTCGAAATTTTTTTCGAAAATTTTTCGAAATTTTTTCCAAAAATTTTTTTCAAAATTTTTTTTCCAAATTTCTTTTCAAACTTTTTATCGAAAATTTTTTTTCGAAAATTTTTTTCAAAATTTTTTTCGAAAATTTTTTTTCAAAATTTTTTTCGAAAATTTTTTTTCGAAATTTTTTTTCGAAATTTTTTTTCAAAATTTTTTTCGATATTTTTTTCGAAAATATTTTTCAAAATTTTTTTCGAAAATTTTTTTTTGACATTTTTTTCGAAAATTTTTTTAAAAATTTTTTTTCGAAATTTTTTTTTCGAAATTTTTTTTCATAATTTTTTTCGAAATGTTTTTTTCGAAATTTTATTCGAAAATTTTTTTCGAAATTTTTTTTTCCAAATTTTTTTCGAAAATTTTTTTCGAAAATTTTTTCGAAAATTTTTTTGAAAATTTTTTTTTGAAATTTTTTTTCAAAATTTTTTTCGAAAATTTTTTTTTCGAAATTTTTTTAGAAAATATTTTTCAAAATTTTTTTCGAAATTTTTTACCCAAATTTTTTCTGAAAATTTTTTTCGAAATTTTTTTTCAAAATTTTTTTTTGAAATTTTTTTCGAAAATTTTTTTCAAAATTTTTTTCGAAATTTTTTTCAAAATTTTTTTTCAAAATTTTTTTTCAAATTTTTTTTCGAAAATGTTTTTCTAAATTTTTTTCGAAAATCTTTTTCGAAATTTTTTTCGAAAATTTTTTTCGAAAATTTTTTTTCCAAAATGTTTTCGAAATTTTTTTTCAAAATTTTTTTTGAAATTTTTTTTTCGAAATTTTTTTCGAAAAATTTTTTTCCGAAATTTTTTCGAAAATTTTTTTGAAAATTTTTTTCAAAATTTTTTTTCAAAATTTTTTTCGAAAATTCTTTTCGAATCTTTTTTTTCAAAATTTTTTCGAAAAATTTTTTGTAAATTTTTTTCGAAATTTTTTTTCAAAATTTTTTTTCAAAATATTTTTTCGAAAATTTTTTTCCAAATTTTTTTCGAAAATTTTTTTGAAAATTTTTTTCGAAAAATTTTTTTCCAAAATTTTTTCGAAAATTTTTTTGAAAATTTTTTGCGAAACTTTTTTTCAAAATTTTTTTCGAAAATTTTTTTTCGAAATTTTTTTCGAAAATTTTTTTTCGAAATTTTTTCCAAAAATTTTTTTCAAAATTTTTTTTCCAAATTTCTTTTCAAAATTTTTATCGAAAAGTTTTTTTTCGAAAATTTTTTTCAAAATTTTTTTCGAAAATTTTTTTTCAAAATTTTTTTCGAAAATATTTTTCAAAATTTTTTTCGAAATTTTTTTTCAAAATTTTTTTTCCAAATTTTTTTTCGAAAATTTTTTTGAAAATTTTTTTCGAAATTTTTTTAAAATTTTTTTTCGAAAATTTTTTTTTGAAATTTTTCTCGAAAATTTTTTTAAAAATTTTTTTTCGAAATTTTTTTTCAAAATTTTTTCCAAAAAATTTTTTTCCAAAATTTTTTCGAAAATTTTTTTGAAAATTTTTTTCGAAATTTTTTTTCAATTTTTTTTTCGAAATTTTTTTTCATAATTTTTTTCAAAATTTTTTTTCAAAATTTTTTTCGAAAATGTTTTTCAAAATTTTTTTCGAAAATGTTTTTCGAAATTTTTTTTTCGAAATTTTTTTCGAAAATTTTTTTCGAAAATTTTTTTTCCAAAATGTTTTCGAAATTTTTTTTCGAAAATTTTTTTCAAAATTTTTTTCGAAAATTGTTTTTCGAAATTTCTTTCGAAAATTTTTTTCAAAATTTTTTTTGAAAATTTTTTTTCGAAATTTTTTTCGAAATTTTTTTTCGAAAAATTATTTTCCAAAATTTTTTCGAAAATTTTTTTGAAAATTTTTTTCGAAATTTTTTTTCGAAATTTTTTTTCAAAATATTTTTTCAAAATTTTTTTCCAAAATTTTTTTTCGAGATTTTTTTCGAAAATTTTTTTTCGAAATTTTTTTTTCAAAATTTTTTTTCAAAATTTTTTTTTCAAAATTTTTTTTGAAAATTTTTTTTCGAATTTTTTTTCGAAAAATTTTTTTTCAAAATTTTTTCGAAAATTTTTTTGAAAATGTTTTTGAAAATTTTTTTTGAAAATTTTTTTTGAAAATTTTTTTCCAAACTTTTTTAGAAAATGTTTTTGAAAATGTTTTCGAAATGTTTTTTCAAAATTTTTTTCCAAAATTTTTTCAAAAATTTTTTTGAAAATTTTTTTCGAAATTTTTTTTCAAATTTTTTTTCAAATTTTTTTTTCCAAATTTTTTTTCAAAATTTTTTTCGAAAATTTTTTTTCGAAAATTTTTTTGAAAATTTTTTTTCAAAATTTTTTTCGAAAATTTTTTTTCGAAATTTTTTTTCAAAATTTTTTTTCGAAAATTTTTTTCAAAATTTTTTTCGAAAATTTTTTTTCGAAATTTCTTTAGAAAATTTTTTTCAATTTTTTTTTTGAAAATTTTTTTTCGAAATTTTTTTCGAAAATTTTTTCGAAAATTTTTTTGAAAATTTTTTTTCAAAATTTTTTTCCAAAATTTTTTTCCAAAAATTTTTTCCAAAAATTTTTTTTGAGATTTTTTTCGAAAATTTTTTTGAAAATTTTTTTCGAAATTTTTTTCGAAATTTTTTTTCCAAATTTTTTTCCAAAATTTTTTTGAAAATTTTTTTGAAAATTTTTTTGAAAATTTTTTTGAAAATTTTTTTGAAAATTTTTTTGAAAATTTTTTTGAAAATTTTTTTGAAAATTTTTTTCGAAATTTTTTTGAAAATTTTTTTTCAAATTTTTTTTTCCAAATTTTTTTTCAAAATTTTTTTCGAAAATTTTTCTTCAAATTTTTTTTCGAAAATTTGTTTTTGAAATTTTTTTCAAAAATTTTTTTTCAAAATTTTTTTTCAAAATTTTTTTCGAAAGTTTTTTTCGAAAATTGTTTTCGAAAATTTTTTTTCGAAATTTTTTTCGAAAATTTTTCGAAATTTTTTCCAAAAATTTTTTTCAAAATTTTTTTTCCAAATTTCTTTTCAAACTTTTTATCGAAAATTTTTTTTCGAAAATTTTTTTCAAAATTTTTTTCGAAAATTTTTTTTCAAAATTTTTTTCGAAAATTTTTTTTCGAAATTTTTTTTCGAAATTTTTTTTCAAAATTTTTTTCGATATTTTTTTCGAAAATATTTTTCAAAATTTTTTTCGAAAATTTTTTTTTGAAATTTTTTTCGAAAATTTTTTTAAAAATTTTTTTTCGAAATTTTTTTTTCGAAATTTTTTTTCATAATTTTTTTCGAAATGTTTTTTTCGAAATTTTATTCGAAAATTTTTTTCGAAATTTTTTTTTCCAAATTTTTTTCGAAAATTTTTTTCGAAAATTTTTTCGAAAATTTTTTTGAAAATTTTTTTTTGAAATTTTTTTTCAAAATTTTTTTCGAAAATTTTTTTTTCGAAATTTTTTTAGAAAATATTTTTCAAAATTTTTTTCGAAATTTTTTACCCAAATTTTTTCTGAAAATTTTTTTCGAAATTTTTTTTCAAAATTTTTTTTGAAATTTTTTTCGAAAATTTTTTTCAAAATTTTTTTCGAAATTTTTTTCAAAATTTTTTTTCAAAATTTTTTTTCAAATTTTTTTTCGAAAATGTTTTTCAAAATTTTTTTCGAAAATCTTTTTCGAAATTTTTTTCGAAAATTTTTTTCGAAAATTTTTTTTCCAAAATGTTTTCGAAATTTTTTTTCAAAATTTTTTTTGAAATTTTTTTTTCGAAATTTTTTTCGAAAAATTTTTTTCCGAAATTTTTTCGAAAATTTTTTTGAAAATTTTTTTCAAAATTTTTTTTCAAAATTTTTTTCGAAAATTCTTTTCGAATCTTTTTTTTCAAAATTTTTTCGAAAAATTTTTTTGTAAATTTTTTTCGAAATTTTTTTTCAAAATTTTTTTTCAAAATATTTTTTCGAAAATTTTTTTCCAAATTTTTTTCGAAAATTTTTTTGAAAATTTTTTTCGAAAAATTTTTTTCCAAAATTTTTTCGAAAATTTTTTTGAAAATTTTTTGCGAAACTTTTTTTCAAAATTTTTTTCGAAAATTTTTTTTCGAAATTTTTTTCGAAAATTTTTTTTCGAAATTTTTTCCAAAAATTTTTTTCAAAATTTTTTTTCCAAATTTCTTTTCAAAATTTTTATCGAAAAGTTTTTTTTCGAAAATTTTTTTCAAAATTTTTTTCGAAAATTTTTTTTCAAAATTTTTTTCGAAAATATTTTTCAAAATTTTTTTCGAAATTTTTTTTCAAAATTTTTTTTCCAAATTTTTTTTCGAAAATTTTTTTGAAAATTTTTTTCGAAATTTTTTTAAAATTCTTTTTCGAAAATTTTTTTTTGAAATTTTTTTCGAAAATTTTTTTAAAAATTTTTTTTCGAAATTTTTTTTCAAAATTTTTTCCAAAAAATTTTTTTCCAAAATTTTTTCGAAAATTTTTTTGAAAATTTTTTTCGAAATTTTTTTTCAATTTTTTTTTCGAAATTTTTTTTCATAATTTTTTTCAAAATTTTTTTTCAAAATTTTTTTCGAAAATGTTTTTCAAATTTTTTTTCGAAAATGTTTTTCGAAATTTTTTTTTCGAAATTTTTTTCGAAAATTTTTTTCGAAAATTTTTTTTCCAAAATGTTTTCGAAATTTTTTTTGAAAATTTATTTCAAAATTTTTTTCGAAAATTTTTTTGAAATTTTTTTTCGAAATTTTTTTCCAAATTTTTTTCGAAAATTTTTTTTCGAAAATTTTTTTCAAAATTTTTTTCGAAAATTTTTTTTCGAAATTTCTTTCGAAAATTTTTTTCAAAATTTTTTTTGAAAATTTTTTTTCGAAATTTTTTTCGAAATTTTTTTTCGAAAAATTATTTTCCAAAATTTTTTCGAAAATTTTTTTGAAAATTTTTTTCGAAATTTTTTTTCGAAATTTTTTTTCAAAATATTTTTCCAAAATTTTTTTCCAAAATTTTTTTTCGAGATTTTTTTCGAAAATTTTTTTTCGAATTTTTTTTTCAAAATTTTTTTTCAAAATTTTTTTTTCAAAATTTTTTTTGAAAATTTTTTTTCGAATTTTTTTTCGAAAATTTTTTTTTCAAAATTTTTTCGAAAATTTTTTTGAAAATGTTTTTGAAAATTTTTTTTGAAAATTTTTTTTGAAAATTTTTTTCCAAACTTTTTTAGAAAATTTTTTTGAAAATGTTTTCGAAATGTTTTTTCAAAATTTTTTTCCAAAATTTTTTTGAAAATTTTTTTCGAAATTTTTTTTCAAATTTTTTTTCAAATTTTTTTTTCCAAATTTTTTTTTAAAATTTTTTTCGAAAATTTTTTTTCGAAAATTTTTTTGAAAATTTTTTTTCAAAATTTTTTTCGAAAATTTTTTTTCGAAATTTTTTTTCAAAATTTTTTTTCGAAAATTTTTTTCAAAATTTTTTTCGAAAATTTTTTTTCGAAATTTCTTTAGAAAATTTTTTTCAATTTTTTTTTTTGAAAATTTTTTTTCGAAATTTTTTTCGAAAATTTTTTCGAAAATTTTTTTGAAAATTTTTTTTCAAAATTTTTTTCCAAAATTTTTTTCCAAAAATTTTTTCCAAAAATTTTTTTTGAGATTTTTTTCGAAAATTTTTTTGAAAATTTTTTTCGAAATTTTTTTCGAAATTTTTTTTCCAAATTTTTTTCCAAAATTTTTTTGAAAATTTTTTTGAAAATTTTTTTGAAAATTTTTTTGAAAATTTTTTTCGAAATTTTTTTTCAAATTTTTTTTTCAAATTTTTTTTTCCAAATTTTTTTTCAAAATTTTTTTCGAAAATTTTTCTTCAAATTTTTTTTCGAAAATTTGTTTTTGAAATTTTTTTCAAAAATTTTTTTTCAAAATTTTTTTTCAAAATTTTTTTCGAAAGTTTTTTTCGAAAATTTTTTTCAAAATTTTTTTCGAAAATTTTTCTTCGAAAATTTTTTTCAAAATATTTTCGAAAATTTTTTTTCGAAATTTTTTTCGAAAAATTTTTTTCCAAAATTTTTTCGAAAATTTTTTTTCAAATTGTTTTCGAAATTTTTTTTCAAATTTTTTTTCGAATTTTTTTTTCATAATTTTTTTCGAAATTTTTTTTTCGAAATTTTTTTCGAAAATTTTTTTCGAAAATTATTTTCGAAATTTTTTTTTTTAATTTTTTTCCAAAATTTTTTTCGAAAATTTTTTTTCCAAAATTTTTTCGAAAATTTTTTTAAAAATTTATTTCAGTTTTTTTTCAAAATTTTTTTCGAAAATTTTTTTCGAAAAATTTTTTTCCAAAATTTTTTCGAAAATATTTTTGAAATTTTTTTTCGAAATTTTTTTTCAAAATTTTTTTCGAAAATATTTTTCAAAATTTTTTTTGGAAATTTTTTTTCAAATTTTTTTTGAAAATTTTTTTCAAATTTTTTTTTCAAAATTTTTTTCGAAAATTTTTTTTCGAAAACTCTTCAAAATTTTTTTCGAAAATTTTTTTTCGAAATTTCTTTCGAATATTTTTTTCAAAATTATTTTCGAAAATTTTTTTTCGAAATTTTTTTGAAAATTTTTTTCGAAATTTTTCTTCAAAATTTTATTCCAAAATTTTTTTTCGAGATTTTTTTCGAAAATTTTTTTAAAAATTTTTTTCGAAATTTTTTTTAAAAATTTTTTTGAAAATTTTTTTCGAAAATTTTTTTTGGAATTTCTTTCGAAAATTTTTTTCGAAAAATTTTTTTCCAAAATTTTTTCGAAATTTTTTTCGAAAATTTTTTTGAAAATTTTTTCCGAAAATTTTTTTTAAATTTTTTTTCGAAATTTTTTTTCGAAATTTTTTTCGAATTTCTTTTTCGAAATTTCTTTCGAAAATTTTTTTAGAATTTTTTTTCAAAATTTTTTTCGAAAAATTTTTTTCCAAAATTTTTTCGAAAATTTTTTTGAAAATTTTTTTTCGAAAATTTTTTTTAAAATTTTTTTCGAAAATTTTTTTTCGAGAATTTTTTTGGAAATTTTTTTTCAAAATTTTTTTCGAAAATTTTTTTCAAATTTTTTTCCAAAATTTTTTCGAAAATTTTTTTCAAAATTTTTTTCGAAAATTTTTTTTCGAAATTTTTTTTCGAAAATTTTTTTTCGACATTTTTTTCGAAAATTTTTTTCAAATTTTTTTTTGCAAATTATTTTCAAAATTTTTTTCGAAAATTTTTTTCTAAATTTTTTTCAAAATTTTTTTTTCGAAAATTTTTTTTCGAAAATTTTTTTTCGAAAATTTTTTTCAAAATTTTTTTCGATATTTTTTTCGAAAATTTTTTTGAAAATTTTTATCGAAAAATTTTTTTGAAAATTTTTTCGAAAATTTTTTCGAAAATTTTTTTCGAAATTTTTTTTTCAAAATTTTTTTCGAAAATTTTTTTTCGAAATTTTTTTCGAAAATTTTTTTTTCAAAATTTTTTCGAAAAGTTTTTTCGAAATTTTTTTCAAAATTTTTTTCAATAATTTTTTTTCCAAATTTTTTTCGAAAATTTTTTTTCAAAATTTTTTTCAAAATTTTTTTCGAAAATTTTTTTCCGAAATTTTTTCGAAAATTTTTTTGAAAATTTTTTTCAAAATTTTTTTTCAAAATTTTTTTCGAAAATTCTTTTCGAATCTTTTTTTTCAAAATTTTTTCGAAAAATTTTTTTGTAAATTTTTTTCGAAATTTTTTTTCAAAATTTTTTTTCAAAATATTTTTTCGAAAATTTTTTTCCAAATTTTTTTCGAAAATTTTTTTGAAAATTTTTTTCGAAAAATTTTTTTCCAAAATTTTTTCGAAAATTTTTTTGAAAATTTTTTGCGAAACTTTTTTTCAAAATTTTTTTCGAAAATTTTTTTTCGAAATTTTTTTCGAAAATTTTTTTTCGAAATTTTTTCCAAAAATTTTTTTCAAAATTTTTTTTCCAAATTTCTTTTCAAAATTTTTATCGAAAAGTTTTTTTTCGAAAATTTTTTTCAAAATTTTTTTCGAAAATTTTTTTTCAAAATTTTTTTCGAAAATATTTTTCAAAATTTTTTTCGAAATTTTTTTTCAAAATTTTTTTTCCAAATTTTTTTTCGAAAATTTTTTTGAAAATTTTTTTCGAAATTTTTTTAAAATTCTTTTTCGAAAATTTTTTTTTGAAATTTTTTTCGAAAATTTTTTTAAAAATTTTTTTTCGAAATTTTTTTTCAAAATTTTTTCCAAAAAATTTTTTTCCAAAATTTTTTCGAAAATTTTTTTGAAAATTTTTTTCGAAATTTTTTTTCAATTTTTTTTTCGAAATTTTTTTTCATAATTTTTTTCAAAATTTTTTTTCAAAATTTTTTTCGAAAATGTTTTTCAAAATTTTTTTCGAAAATGTTTTTCGAAATTTTTTTTTCGAAATTTTTTTCGAAAATTTTTTTCGAAAATTTTTTTTCCAAAATGTTTTCGAAATTTTTTTTGAAAATTTATTTCAAAATTTTTTTCGAAAATTTTTTTGAAATTTTTTTTCGAAATTTTTTTCCAAATTTTTTTCGAAAATTTTTTTTCGAAAATTTTTTTCAAAATTTTTTTCGAAAATTTTTTTTCGAAATTTCTTTCGAAAATTTTTTTCAAAATTTTTTTTGAAAATTTTTTTTCGAAATTTTTTTCGAAATTTTTTTTCGAAAAATTATTTTCCAAAATTTTTTCGAAAATTTTTTTGAAAATTTTTTTCGAAATTTTTTTTCGAAATTTTTTTTCAAAATATTTTTCCAAAATTTTTTTCCAAAATTTTTTTTCGAGATTTTTTTCGAAAATTTTTTTTCGAATTTTTTTTTCAAAATTTTTTTTCAAAATTTTTTTTTCAAAATTTTTTTTGAAAATTTTTTTTCGAATTTTTTTTCGAAAATTTTTTTTTCAAAATTTTTTCGAAAATTTTTTTGAAAATGTTTTTGAAAATTTTTTTTGAAAATTTTTTTTGAAAATTTTTTTCCAAACTTTTTTAGAAAATTTTTTTGAAAATGTTTTCGAAATGTTTTTTCAAAATTTTTTTCCAAAATTTTTTTGAAAATTTTTTTCGAAATTTTTTTTCAAATTTTTTTTCAAATTTTTTTTTCCAAATTTTTTTTTAAAATTTTTTTCGAAAATTTTTTTTCGAAAATTTTTTTGAAAATTTTTTTTCAAAATTTTTTTCGAAAATTTTTTTTCGAAATTTTTTTTCAAAATTTTTTTTCGAAAATTTTTTTCAAAATTTTTTTCGAAAATTTTTTTTCGAAATTTCTTTAGAAAATTTTTTTCAATTTTTTTTTTTGAAAATTTTTTTTCGAAATTTTTTTCGAAAATTTTTTCGAAAATTTTTTTGAAAATTTTTTTTCAAAATTTTTTTCCAAAATTTTTTTCCAAAAATTTTTTCCAAAAATTTTTTTTGAGATTTTTTTCGAAAATTTTTTTGAAAATTTTTTTCGAAATTTTTTTCGAAATTTTTTTTCCAAATTTTTTTCCAAAATTTTTTTGAAAATTTTTTTGAAAATTTTTTTGAAAATTTTTTTGAAAATTTTTTTCGAAATTTTTTTTCAAATTTTTTTTTCAAATTTTTTTTTCCAAATTTTTTTTCAAAATTTTTTTCGAAAATTTTTCTTCAAATTTTTTTTCGAAAATTTGTTTTTGAAATTTTTTTCAAAAATTTTTTTTCAAAATTTTTTTTCAAAATTTTTTTCGAAAGTTTTTTTCGAAAATTTTTTTCAAAATTTTTTTCGAAAATTTTTCTTCGAAAATTTTTTTCAAAATATTTTCGAAAATTTTTTTTCGAAATTTTTTTCGAAAAATTTTTTTCCAAAATTTTTTCGAAAATTTTTTTTCAAATTGTTTTCGAAATTTTTTTTCAAATTTTTTTTCGAATTTTTTTTTCATAATTTTTTTCGAAATTTTTTTTTCGAAATTTTTTTCGAAAATTTTTTTCGAAAATTATTTTCGAAATTTTTTTTTTTAATTTTTTTCCAAAATTTTTTTCGAAAATTTTTTTTCCAAAATTTTTTCGAAAATTTTTTTAAAAATTTATTTCAGTTTTTTTTCAAAATTTTTTTCGAAAATTTTTTTCGAAAAATTTTTTTCCAAAATTTTTTCGAAAATATTTTTGAAATTTTTTTTCGAAATTTTTTTTCAAAATTTTTTTCGAAAATATTTTTCAAAATTTTTTTTGGAAATTTTTTTTCAAATTTTTTTTGAAAATTTTTTTCAAATTTTTTTTTCAAAATTTTTTTCGAAAATTTTTTTTCGAAAACTCTTCAAAATTTTTTTCGAAAATTTTTTTTCGAAATTTCTTTCGAATATTTTTTTCAAAATTATTTTCGAAAATTTTTTTTCGAAATTTTTTTGAAAATTTTTTTCGAAATTTTTCTTCAAAATTTTATTCCAAAATTTTTTTTCGAGATTTTTTTCGAAAATTTTTTTAAAAATTTTTTTCGAAATTTTTTTAAAAAATTTTTTTGAAAATTTTTTTCGAAAATTTTTTTTGGAATTTCTTTCGAAAATTTTTTTCGAAAAATTTTTTTCCAAAATTTTTTCGAAATTTTTTTCGAAAATTTTTTTGAAAATTTTTTCCGAAAATTTTTTTTAAATTTTTTTTCGAAATTTTTTTTCGAAATTTTTTTCGAATTTCTTTTTCGAAATTTCTTTCGAAAATTTTTTTAGAATTTTTTTTCAAAATTTTTTTCGAAAAATTTTTTTCCAAAATTTTTTCGAAAATTTTTTTGAAAATTTTTTTTCGAAAATTTTTTTTAAAATTTTTTTCGAAAATTTTTTTTCGAGAATTTTTTTGGAAATTTTTTTTCAAAATTTTTTTCGAAAATTTTTTTCAAATTTTTTTCCAAAATTTTTTCGAAAATTTTTTTCAAAATTTTTTTCGAAAATTTTTTTTCGAAATTTTTTTTCGAAAATTTTTTTTCGACATTTTTTTCGAAAATTTTTTTCAAATTTTTTTTTGCAAATTATTTTCAAAATTTTTTTCGAAAATTTTTTTCTAAATTTTTTTCAAAATTTTTTTTTCGAAAATTTTTTTTCGAAAATTTTTTTTCGAAAATTTTTTTCAAAATTTTTTTCGATATTTTTTTCGAAAATTTTTTTGAAAATTTTTATCGAAAAATTTTTTTGAAAATTTTTTCGAAAATTTTTTCGAAAATTTTTTTCGAAATTTTTTTTTCAAAATTTTTTTCGAAAATTTTTTTTCGAAATTTTTTTCGAAAATTTTTTTTTCAAAATTTTTTCGAAAAGTTTTTTCGAAATTTTTTTCAAAATTTTTTTCAATAATTTTTTTTCCAAATTTTTTTCGAAAATTTTTTTTTAAAATTTTTTTCGAAAATTTTTTTCAAAATTTTTTTCGAAATTTTTTTTCAAAATTTTTTTCGAAATTTTTTTTCAAAATTTTTTTCGAAAATTTTTTTCGAAATTTTTTTCGAAAATTTTTTTTCGAAATTTTTTTCGAAAATTTTATTCGAAATTTTTTTCGAAGTTTTTTTCGGAAAATTTTTTTCGAAATTTTTTTCCAAATTTTTTTTCAAAATTTTTTTCGAAATTTTTTTTTCCAAATTTTTTTCAAAATATTTTTTCGAAATTTTTTTCGAAAATTTTTTTCAAAATTTTTTTCGAAAATTTTTTTTCGAAATTTTTTTCGAAAATTTTTTTCGAAAATTTTTTTTCGGAAATTTTTTTCAAAATTTTTTTCGAAATTTTTTTTTTGAAATTTTTTTCGAAATTTTTTTTCAAAATTTATTTCGAAAATTTTTTTTCGAAATTTTTTTCGAAAATTTTTTTTCGAAATTTTTTTCGAAAATTTTTTTCAAAATTTTTTTCGAATTTTTTTTCGAAAATGTTTTTCGAAATTTTTTTTCAAAATTTTTTTTCCAAATTTATTTTCAAAATTTTTTTCGAAATTTTTTTTTCGAATTTTTTTATCTATTTTCGGAAAATTTTTTTCAAAATTTTATTCGAAATTTTTTTCGAAAATTTTTTTCAAAATTTTTTTCGAAAAATTTTTTTCCAAAATTTTTTCGAAAATTTTTCTGAAAATTTTTTTCGAAATTTTTTTTTCGAAAATTTTTTTTCGATATTTTTTTCCAAAATTTTTTTGAAAATTTTTTTCGAAAAATTTTTTGTAAATTTTTTTCGAAATTTTTTTTCAAAATTTTTTTTCAAAATATTTTTTCGAAAATTTTTTTCCAAATTTTTTTTGAAAATTTTTTTGAAAATTTTTTTCGAAAAATTTTTTTCCAAAATTTTTTCGAAAATTTTTTTGAAAATTTTTTTCGAAACTTTTTTTCGAAATTTTTTTTCGAAATTTTTTTTCAAAATTTTTTTCGATATTTTTTCCGAAAATATTTTTCAAAATTTTTTTCGAAATTTTTTACCCAAATTTTTTTCTGAAAATTTTTTTCGAAATATTTTTTCAAAATTTTTTTTGTAATTTTTTTCGAAAATTTTTTTCAAAATTTTTTTCGAAATTTTTTTCAAAATTTTTTTCAAAATTTTTTTTCAAATTTTTTTTCGAAAATGTTTTTCAAAATTTTTTTCGAAAATCTTTTTCGAAATTTTTTTTTCGAAATTTTTTTCGAAAATCTTTTTCGAAAATTTTTTTTCCAAAATGTTTTCGAAATTGTTTTTGAACATTTATTTCAAAATTTTTTTTCAAAATTTTTTTGGAAAATTTTTTTCGAAAAATTTTTTTCCAAAATTTTTTCGAAAATTTTTTTGAAATTTTTTTTCAAAATTTTCTTCGAAAATTTTTTTTCGAAATTTCTTTCGAAAATTTTTTTCAAAATTTTTTTTGAAAATTTTTTTTCGAAATTTTTTTCGAAAATTTTTTTCGAAAAATTATTTTCCAAAATTTTTTCGAAAATTTTTTTGAAAATTTTTTTAAATTTTTTTTCGAAATTTTTTTTTCAAAATTTTTTTTCAAAATTTTTATTGAAAATTTTTTTTCGAATTTTTTTTCGAAAAATTTCTTTTCGAAATTTTTTTCGAAAATTTTTTTCGAAATTTTTTTCGAAATTTTTTTTGGAAAATTTTTTTCGAAATTTTTTTCCAAATTTTTTTTCAAAATTTTTTTCGAAATTTTTTTTTCCAAATTTTTTCAAAATTTTTTTTCGAAATTTTTTTCGAAAATTTTTTTCAATATTTTTTTCGAAAATTTTTTTTCGAAATTTTTTTCGAAAACTTTTTTCGAAATTTTTTTTTCAAAATTTTTTTCGAAAATTTTTTTTTGGAATTTTTTTCGAAATTTTTTTTCAAAATTTATTTCGAAAATTTTTTTTCTAAATTTTTTTCGAAAATTTTTTTTCGAAATTTTTTTCGAAAATTTTTTTCAAAATTTTTTTCGAATTTTTTTTCGAAAATTTTTTTCGAAATTTTTTTTCGAATTTTTTTTCCAAATTTTTTTTCAAAATTTTTTTCGAAAATTTTTTTTCGAATTTTTTTATCTATTTTCGAAAAATTTTTTTCGAAATTTTTTTTCGAAAATTTTTTTTCGAAAATTTTTTTCAAAATTTTTTCTGAAAATTTTTTCGAAAATTTTTTTAAAAATTTTTTTCGAATTTTTTTTTCAATTTTTTTTTTGAAAATTTTTTTCAAAATTTTTTCGAAAATTTTTTTGAAAATTTTTTTTTGAAATTTTTTTTCAAAATTTTTTTCGAAAATTTTTTTTTCGAAATTTTTTTAGAAAATATTTTTCAAAATTTTTTTCGAAATTTTTTACCCAAATTTTTTCTGAAAATTTTTTTCGAAATTTTTTTTCAAAATTTTTTTTGAAATTTTTTTCGAAAATTTTTTTCAAAATTTTTTTCGAAATTTTTTTCAAAATTTTTTTTCAAAATTTTTTTTGAAAATTTTTTTCCAAAATTTTTTCGAAAATTTTTTTCAAAATTTTTTTCGAAATTTTTTTTCAAAATTTTTTCGAAATTTTTTTTTCAAAATTTTTTCGAAATTTTTTTTGAAAATTTTTTTCAAAATTTTTTTCGAAAAATTTTTTTCGAAAATTTTTTCGAAAATTTTTTTGAAAATTCTTTTCGAAAATTTTTTTTCGAAATTTTTTTCAAAAATTTTTTTGAAATATTTTTTTCGAAAAATTTTTTTGAAAATTTTTTTCGAAAATTTTTTTGAAAATTTTTTTCGAAAATTTTTTTGAAAATTTTTTCGAAATTTTTTTTCAAAATTTTTTTCGAAAATTTTTTTTCGAAATTTTTTTCGAAAATTTTTTTTCGAAATTTTTTTCGAAAATTTTTTTCAAAATTTTTTTTCCAAATTTTTTTTCAAAATTTTTTTCGAAAATTTTTTTTCAAAATTTTTTTCCGAAATTTTTTTCAAAAATTTTTTTCGAAAATTTTTTTTCGAAAATTTTTTTCAAAATTTTTTTCGAAAATTTTTTTTTGAAATTTTTTTCGAAATTTTTTTTCAAAATTTATTTCAAAAATTTTTTTTCTAAATTTTTTTCGAAAATTTTTTTTCGAAATTTTTTTCGAAAATTTTTTTCAAAATTTTTTTCGAATTTTTTTTCGAAAATTTTTTTCGAAATTTTTTTTCCAAATTTTATTTCCAAATTTTTTTTCAAAATTTTTTTCGAAAATTTTTTTTCGAATTTTTTTATCTATTTTCGAAAAATTTTTTTCGAAATTTTTTTTCGAAAATTTTTTTTCGAGAATTTTTTTCAAAATTTTTTCTGAAAATTTTTTCGAAAATTTTTTTAAAAATTTTTTTCGAATTTTTTTTTCAATTTTTTTTTTGAAAATTTTTTTCCAAAATTTTTTCGAAAATTTTTTTCAAAATTTTTTTCGAAATTTTTTTTCAAAATTTTTTCGAAATTTTTTTTTCAAAATTTTTTTCGAAATTTTTTTCGAAAAGTTTTTTCAAAATTTTTTTCGAAAAATTTTTTTCCAAAATTTTTTCGAAAAATTTTTTGAAAATTTTTTTCGAAAATTTTTTTTCGAAATTTTTTTCAAAAATGTTTTTGAAATATTTTTTTCGAAAAATTTTTTTGAAAATTTTTTTCGAAAATTTTTTTGAAAATTTTTTTCGAAATTTTTTTTCAAAATTTTTTTCGAAAATTTTTTTTCGAAATTTTTTTCGAAAATTTTTTTTCGAAATTTTTTTCGAAAATTTTTTTTCGAAATTGTTTTCGAAAATTTTTTTCAAAATTTTTTTTCCAAATTTTTTTTCAAAATTTTTTTCGAAAATTTTTTTTCAAAATTTTTTTCGAAAATTTTTTTTCGAAATTTTTTTCGAAAATTTTTTTCAAAATTTTTTTCGAAATTTTGTTCGAAAATTTTTTTAAAAATTTTTTTCGAAAAATTTTTTTCCAAAAGTTTTTCGAAAATTTTTTTGAAAATTTTTTTCGAAAATTTTTTTTCAAAAATTTTTTTCAAAATTTTTTTCGAAAATTTTTTTTCGAAATTTTTTTCGAAAATTTTTTTGAAAATTTTTTTCAAAAAATTTTTTTCGAAAATTTTTTTGAAAATTTTTTTCGAAATTTTTTTTCAAAATTTTTTTCAAAATTTTTTTTCAAAATTTTTTTCAAATTTTTTTTCGAAAATTTTTTTTCGAAATTTTTTTCGAAAATTTTTTTTCGAAATTTTTTTCGAAAATTTTTTTTCGATATTTTTTTCGAAAATTTTTTTCAAAATTTTTTTTCCAAATTTTTTTTCAAAATTTTTTTCGAAAATTTTTCAAAAATTTTTTTCAAAAATTTTTTTCGAATTTTTTTTTCGAAATTTCTTTCGAAAATTTTTTTCGAAATTTTTTTTCGAAATTTTTTTCGAAAATTTTTTCAAAATTTTTTACGAAATTTTTTTCGAAAATTTTTTTCAAAATTTTTTTCGAGAAATTTTTTTCCAAAATTTTTTCGAAAATTTTTTTGAAAATTTTTTTTCGAAAATTTTTTTCAAAATTTTTTTCGAAAATTTTTTTTCGAAATTTTTTTTCGAAATTTTTTTCGAAAATATTTTTCCAAAATTTTGTCGAAAATATTTTTGAAAATTTTTTTCGAAATTTTTTTCCAAAATTTTTTTTCGAAAATTTTTTTTCGAAAATTTTTTTCAAAATTATTTCTGAAAATTTTTTCGTAAATTTTTTTAAAATTTTTTTTCGAAATTTTTTTTCAAAATTTTTTTGAAAATTTTTTTCCAAAATTTTTTCGAAACTTTTTTTCAAAATTTTTTTCGAAATTTTTTTTCGAAAATTTTTTTTCGATATTTTTTTCGAAACTTTTTTTGAAAATTTTTTTCGAAAATTTTTTTGAAAATTTTTTTCGAAAAATTTTTTGTAAATTTTTTTCGAAATTTTTTTTCAAAATATTTCTTCGAAAATTTTTTTCCAAATTTTTTTTGAAAATTTTTTTGAAAATTTTTTTCGAAAAATTTTTTTCCAAAATTTTTTCGAAAATTTTTTTGAAAATTTTTTTCGAAACTTTTTTTCAAAATTTTTTTCGAAAATTTTTTTTCGAAATTTTTTCCAAAAATTTTTTTCAAAATTTTTTTTCCAAATTTCTTTTCAAAATTTTTATCGAAAATTTTTTTTCGAAAATTTTTTTCAAAATTTTTTTCGATATTTTTTTCGAAAATATTTTTCAAAATTTTTTTCGAAAATTTTTTTTTGAAATTTTTTTCGAAAATTTTTTTAAAAATTTTTTTTCGAAATTTTTTTTTCGAAATTTTTTTTCATAATTTTTTTCGAAATGTTTTTTTCGAAATTTTATTCGAAAATTTTTTTCGAAATTTTTTTTTCCAAATTTTTTTCGAAAATTTTTTTCGAAAATTTTTTCGAAAATTTTTTTGAAAATTTTTTTTTGAAATTTTTTTTCAAAATTTTTTTCGAAAATTTTTTTTTCGAAATTTTTTTAGAAAATATTTTTCAAAATTTTTTTCGAAATTTTTTACCCAAATTTTTTCTGAAAATTTTTTTCGAAATTTTTTTTCAAAATTTTTTTTGAAATTTTTTTCGAAAATTTTTTTCAAAATTTTTTTCGAAATTTTTTTCAAAATTTTTTTTCAAAATTTTTTTTGAAAATTTTTTTCCAAAATTTTTTCGAAAATTTTTTTCAAAATTTTTTTCGAAATTTTTTTTCAAAATTTTTTCGAAATTTTTTTTTCAAAATTTTTTCGAAATTTTTTTTGAAAATTTTTTTCAAAATTTTTTTCGAAAAATTTTTTTCCAAAATTTTTTCGAAAATTTTTTTGAAAATTCTTTTCGAAAATTTTTTTTTGAAATTTTTTTCAAAAATTTTTTTGAAATATTTTTTTCGAAAAATTTTTTTGAAAATTTTTTTCGAAAATTTTTTTGAAAATTTTTTCGAAATTTTTTTTCAAAATTTTTTCGAAATTTTTTTCGAAATTTTTTTCGAAAATTTTTTTTCGAAATTTTTTTCGAAAATTTTTTTCAAAATTTTTTTTCCAAATTTTTTTTCAAAATTTTTTTCGAAAATTTTTTTTCAAAATTTTTTTCCGAAATTTTTTTCAAAAATTTTTTTCGAAAATTTTTTTTCGAAAATTTTTTTCAAAATTTTTTTCGAAAATTTTTTTTTGAAATTTTTTTCGAAATTTTTTTTCAAAATTTATTTCAAAAATTTTTTTTCTAAATTTTTTTCGAAAATTTTTTTTCGAAATTTTTTTCGAAAATTTTTTTCAAAATTTTTTTCGAATTTTTTTTCGAAAATTTTTTTCGAAATTTTTTTTCCAAATTTTTTTTCCAAATTTTTTTTCAAAATTTTTTTCGAAAATTTTTTTTCGAATTTTTTTATCTATTTTCGAAAAATTTTTTTCGAAATTTTTTTTCGAAAATTTTTTTTCGAGAATTTTTTTCAAAATTTTTTCTGAAAATTTTTTCGAAAATTTTTTTAAAAATTTTTTTCGAATTTTTTTTTCAATTTTTTTTTTGAAAATTTTTTTCCAAAATTTTTTCGAAAATTTTTTTCAAAATTTTTTTCGAAATTTTTTTTCAAAATTTTTTCGAAATTTTTTTTTCAAAATTTTTTTCGAAATTTTTTTCGAAAAGTTTTTTCAAAATTTTTTTCGAAAAATTTTTTTCCAAAATTTTTTCGAAAAATTTTTTGAAAATTTTTTTCGAAAATTTTTTTTCGAAATTTTTTTCAAAAATTTTTTTGAAATATTTTTTTCGAAAAATTTTTTTGAAAATTTTTTTCGAAAATTTTTTTGAAAATTTTTTTCGAAATTTTTTTTCAAAATTTTTTTCGAAAATTTTTTTTCGAAATTTTTTTCGAAAATTTTTTTTCGAAATTTTTTTCGAAAATTTTTTTTCGAAATTGTTTTCGAATATACGAATGTTGATAAACATCGCTACATATAAAAAGTAAAAAACGAAGTTGAAAATCAATTAGCGTCAAATTAAAGAAATTGTAACGAAATAAACTAATATTGATAAACATCGCTACATATAAAAAGCAAAAAACGAAGTTGAAACTCAATTAGCGTCAAATTAAAGAAATTATAACGAAATATACGAATGTGGATAAACATCACTACATATAAAAAGTAAAAAACGAAGTTGGAACTCAATTAGCGTCAAATTAAATAAATCATAACAAAATAAACTAATGTGGATAAACATCGCTACATATAAAAAGTAAAAAACGAAGTTGGAATTCAATTAGCGTCAAATTAAAGAAATTATAACGAAATATACGAATGTGGATAAACATCGCTACATATAAAAAGTAAAAAACGAAGTTGGAACTCAGTTAGCGTCAAATTAAAGAAATTATAAAGAAATATACGAATGTGGATAAACATCGCTACATATAAAAACTAAAAAAACGAAGTTGGAACTCAATTAGCGTCAAATTAAAGAAATTATAACGAAATATACGAATGTGGATAAACATCGCTACATATAAAAAGTAAAAAACGAAGTTGAAACTCAATTAGCGTCAAATTAAAGAAATTATAACGAAATATACGAATGTTGATAAACATCGCTACGTATAAAAAGTAAAAAACGAAGTTGGAACTCAATTAGCGTCAAATTAAAGAAATCATAACGAAATAAACTAATGTGGATAAACATCGCTATATATAAAAAGTAAAAAACGAAGTTAGAACTCAATTAGCGTCAAATTACAGAAATTATAACGAAATATACGAATGTTGATAAACATCGCTACATATAAAAAGTAAAAAACGAAGTTGGAAATCAATTAGCGTCAAATTAAAGAAATTATAACGAAATAAACTAATATTGATAAACATCGCTACATATAAAAAGTAAAAAACGAATTTGGAAATCAATTAGCGTCAAATTAAAGAAATTATAACGAAATATACGAATGTGGATAAACATCGCTACATATAAAAGGTAAAAAACGAAGTTGGAACTCAATTAGGGTCAAATTAAAGAAATCATAACGAAATAAACTAATGTTGATAAACATCGCTACATATAAAAGTAAAAAACGAAGTTGGAAATCAATTAGCGTCAAATTAAAGAAATTATAACGAAATAAACTAATATTGATAAACATCGCTACATATAAAAAGTAAAAAACGAAGTTGGAACTCAATTAGCGTCAAATTAAAGAAATTATAACGAAATATACGAATGTGGATAAACATCGCTACATATAAAAGGTAAAAAACGAAGCTGGAACTCAATTAGGGTCAAATTAAAGAAATTATAACGAAATAAACTAATGTTGATAAACATCGCTACATATAAAAAGTAAAAAACGAAGTTGCACTCAATTAGCGTCAAATTAAAGAACGAATAACGAAATATACGAATGTGATTAAACATCGCAACATATAAAAATTAAAAAACGAAGTTGGAACTCAATTAGCCTCAAATTAAAGAAATTACAACGAAATAAATTAATGTGGATAAACATCGCTACATATAAAAAGTAAAAAACGAAGTTGGAACTCAATTAGCGTCAAATTAAAGAAATTATAACGAAATATACGAATGTTGATAAACATCGCTACATATAAAAAGTAAAAAACGAAGTTGGAACGCAATTAGCGTCAAATTAAAGAAATTATAACGAAATATACGAATGTTGATAAACATCGCTACATATAAAAAGTAAAAAACGAAGTTGGAACTCAATTAGCGTCAAATTAAAGAAATTATAACGAAATATACGAATTTGGATATACATCGCTACATATAAAAGGTAAAAAACGAAGTTGAAACTCAATTAGCGTCAAATTAAAGAAATTATCACGAAATATACGAATGTTGATAAACATCGCTACGTATAAAAAGTAAAAAACGAAGTTGGAACTCAATTTGCGTCAAATTAAAGAAATCATAACGAAATAAACTAATGTGGATAAACATCGCTATATATAAAAAGTAAAAAACGTAGTTGGAACTCAATTAGCGTCAAATTACAGAAATTATAACGAAATATACGAATGTTGATAAACATCGCTACATATAAAAAGTAAAAAACGAAGTTGGAACTCAATTAGCGTCAAATTAAAGAAATTATAACGAAATATACGAATGTTGATAAACATCGCTACATATAAAAAGTGAAAAACGAAGTTGGAACTCAATTAGCGTCAAATTAAAGAAATTATAACGAAATATACGAATGTGGATAAACATCGCTACATATAAAAGGTCAAAAACGAAGTTGGAACTCAATTAGGGTCAAAATAAAGAAATTATAGCGAAATAAACTAATGTTGATAAACATCGCTACATATAAAAAGTAAAGAATGAGTTGCACTAAATTAGCGTCAAATTAAAGAACGAATAACGAAATATACGAATGTGATTAAACATCGCAACATATAAAAAGTTAAAAACGAAGTTGGAACTCAATTAGCCTCAAATTAAAGAAATTACAACGAAATAAACTAATGTTGATAAACATCGCTACATATAAAAAGTAAAAAACGATGTTGGAACTCAATTAGCGTCAAATTAAAGAAATTATAACGGAATAAATTAATGTGGATAAACATCGCTACATATAAAAAGTAAAAAACGAAGTTGGAACTCAATTAGAGTTAAATTAAAGAAATTATAACGAAATATACGAATGTTGATAAACATCGCTACATATAAAAAGTAAAAAACGAAGTTGGAACTCAATTAGCGTCAAATTAAAGAAATTATAACGAAATAAACTAATATTGATAAACATCGCTACATATAAAAAGTAAAAAACGAATTTGGAAATCAATTAGCGTCAAATTAAAGAAATTATAACGAAATATACGAATGTGGATAAACATCGCTACATATAAAAGGTAAAAAACGAAGTTGGAACTCAATTAGGGTCAAATTAAAGAAATCATAACGAAATAAACTAATGTTGATAAACATCGCTACATATAAAAGTAAAAAACGAAGTTGGAAATCAATTAGCGTCAAATTAAAGAAATTATAACGAAATAAACTAATATTGATAAACATCGCTACATATAAAAAGTAAAAAACGAAGTTGGAACTCAATTAGCGTCAAATTAAAGAAATTATAACGAAATATACGAATGTGGATAAACATCGCTACATATAAAAGGTAAAAAACGAAGCTGGAACTCAATTAGGGTCAAATTAAAGAAATTATAACGAAATAAACTAATGTTGATAAACATCGCTACATATAAAAAGTAAAAAACGAAGTTGCACTCAATTAGCGTCAAATTAAAGAACGAATAACGAAATATACGAATGTGATTAAACATCGCAACATATAAAAATTAAAAAACGAAGTTGGAACTCAATTAGCCTCAAATTAAAGAAATTACAACGAAATAAATTAATGTGGATAAACATCGCTACATATAAAAAGTAAAAAACGAAGTTGGAACTCAATTAGAGTCAAATTAAAGAAATTATAACGAAATATACGAATGTTGATAAACATCGCTACATATAAAAAGTAAAAAACGAAGTTGGAACTCAATTAGCGTCAAATTAAAGAAATTATAACGAAATATACGAATGTTGATAAACATCGCTACATATAAAAAGTAAAAAACGAAGTTGGAACGCAATTAGCGTCAAATTAAAGAAATTATAACGAAATATACGAATGTTGATAAACATCGCTACATATAAAAAGTAAAAAACGAAGTTGGAACTCAATTAGCGTCAAATTAAAGAAATTATAACGAAATATACGAATTTGGATATACATCGCTACATATAAAAGGTAAAAAACGAAGTTGAAACTCAATTAGCGTCAAATTAAAGAAATTATCACGAAATATACGAATGTTGATAAACATCGCTACGTATAAAAAGTAAAAAACGAAGTTGGAACTCAATTAGCGTCAAATTAAAGAAATCATAACGAAATAAACTAATGTGGATAAACATCGCTATATATAAAAAGTAAAAAACGTAGTTGGAACTCAATTAGCGTCAAATTACAGAAATTATAACGAAATATACGAATGTTGATAAACATCGCTACATATAAAAAGTAAAAAACGAAGTTGGAACTCAATTAGTGTCAAATTAAAGAAATTATAACGAAATATACGAATGTTGATAAACATCGCTACATATAAAAAGTGAAAAACGAAGTTGGAACTCAATTAGCGTCAAATTAAAGAAATTATAACGAAATATACGAATGTGGATAAACATCGCTACATATAAAAGGTCAAAAACGAAGTTGGAACTCAATTAGGGTCAAAATAAAGAAATTATAGCGAAATAAACTAATGTTGATAAACATCGCTACATATAAAAAGTAAAGAATGAGTTGCACTAAATTAGCGTCAAATTAAAGAACGAATAACGAAATATACGAATGTGATTAAACATCGCAACATATAAAAAGTTAAAAACGAAGTTGGAACTCAATTAGCCTCAAATTAAAGAAATTACAACGAAATAAACTAATGTTGATAAACATCGCTACATATAAAAAGTAAAAAACGATGTTGGAACTCAATTAGCGTCAAATTAAAGAAATTATAACGGAATAAATTAATGTGGATAAACATCGCTACATATAAAAAGTAAAAAACGAAGTTGGAACTCAATTAGAGTTAAATTAAAGAAATTATAACGAAATATACGAATGTTGATAAACATCGCTACATATAAAAAGTAAAAAACGAAGTTGGAACTCAATTAGCGTCAAATTAAAGAAATTATAACGAAATATACGAATGTTGATAAACATCGCTACATATAAAAAGTAAAAAACGAAGTTGGAACGCAATTAACGACAAATTAAAGAAATTATAACGAAATATACGAATGTTGATAAACATCGCTACATATAAGAAGTAGAAAACGAAGTTGGAACTCAATTAGCGTCAAATTAAAGAAATTATAACGAAATATACGAATGTGGATAAACATCGCTACATATAAAAGGTAAAAAACGAAGTTGGAACACAATTAAGGTCAAATTAAAGAAATTATAACGAAATATACATATGTTGATAAACATCGCTACATATAAAAAGTAAATAACGAAGTTCCACTCAATTAGCGTCAAATTAAAGAACGTATAACGAAATATACGAATGTGATTAAACATCGCAACATATAAAAAGTAAAAAACGAAGTTGGAACTCAATTAGCTTCAAATTAAAGAAATGATAACGAAATAAACTACTGTTGATAAACATCGCTTCATATAAAAGTAAAAAACGAAGTTGGAACTGAATCAGCCTCAAATTAAAGAAATTACAACGAAATAAACTAATGTGGATAAACATCGCTACATATAAAACTAATAAAAGAAGTTGGAACTCAATTAGCGTCAAATTAAAGAAATTATAACGAAATAAACTAATGTTGATAAACATCGCTACATTTAAAAAGTAAAAAACGATGTTGGAACTCAATTAGCGTCAAATTATAGAAATTATAACGAAATAAATTAATGTGCATAAACATCGCTACATATAAAAAGTAAAAAACGAAGTTGGAACTCAATTAGCGTCAAATTAAAGAAATTATAACGAAATACACGAATGTTGATAAACATCGCTACATATAAAAAGTAAAAAACGAAGTTGGAACTCAATTAGCGTCAAATTAAATAAATTATAACGAAATATACGAATGTGGATAAACATCGCTACATATAAAAAGTAAAAAACGAAGTTGGAACTCAATTAGCGTCAAATTAAAGAAATTATAACGAAATATACGAATGTTGATAAACATCGCTACATATAAAATGTAAAAAACGATGTTGGAACTCAATTACCGTCAAATTAAAGAAATTATAACGAAATAAACTAATGTTGATAAACATCGCTACATATAAAAAGTAAAAAACGATGTATGAACTCAATTAGCGTCAAATTAAAGAAATTATAACGAAATAAATTAATGTCGGTAAACATCGCTACATATGAAAAGTAAAAAACGAAGTTGGAACTCAATTAGCGTCAAATTAAAGAAATTATAACGAAATATACGAATGTTGATGAACATCGCTACATATAATAAGTAAAAAACGAAGTTGGAACTCAATTAGCGTCAAATTAAAGAAATTATAACGAAATAAACTAATGTGGATAAACATCGCTACATATAAAAAGTAAAAAACGAAGTTTGAACTCAATTAGCATCAAATTAAAGAAATTATAACGAAATATACGAATGTTGATAAACATCGCTACATATAAATAGTAAAAAACGAAGTTGGAAATCAATTACCGTCAAATTAAAGAAATTATAACGAAATATACGAATGTTGATAAACATCGCTACATATAAAAAGTAAAAAACGAAGTTGGAACTCAATTAGCGTCAAATTAAAGAAATTATAACGAAATATACGAATGTTGATAAACATCGCTACATATAAAAAGTAAAAAACGAAGTTGGAACTCAATCAGCGTCAAATTAAAGAAATTATAACGAAATATACGAATGTTCATAAACATCGCTACATATAAAAAGTAAAAAACGAAGTTGGAACTCAATTAGCGTCAAATTAAAGAAATTATAACGAAATATACGAATGTGGATAAACATCGCTACATATAAAAACTAAAAAACGAAGTTGGAACTCAATTAGCGTCAAATTAAAGAAATTATAACGAAATATACGAATGTGGATAAACATCGCTACATATAAAAATTAAAAAACGAAGTTGAAACTCAATTAGCGTCAAATTAAAGAAATTATAACGAAATATACGAATGTTGATAAACATCGCTACGTATAAAAAGTAAAAAACGAAGTTGGAACTCAATTAGCGTCAAATTAAAGAAATCATAACGAAATAAACTAATGTGGATAAACATCGCTATATATAAAAAGTAAAAAACGAAGTTGGAACACAATTAGCGTCAAATTACAGAAATTATAACGAAATATACGAATGTTGATAAACATCGCTACATATAAAAAGTAAAAAACGAAGTTGGAAATCAATTAGCGTCAAATTAAAGAAATTATAACGAAATATACGAATGTTGATAAACATCGCTACATACAAAAAGTAAAAAACGAAGTTGGAACTCAATTAGCGTCAAATTAAAGAAATTATAACGAAATATACGAATGTGGATAAACATCGCTACATATAAAAAGTAAAACACGCAGTTGGAACTCAATTACCGTCAAATTAAAGAAATCATAACGAAATAAACTAATATTGATAAACATCGCCACATATAAAAAGTAAAAAACGAAGTTGGAACTCAATTAGCGTCAAATTAAAGAAATCATAACGAAATAAACTAATATTGATAAACATCGCTACATATAAAAAGTAAAAAACGAAGTTGGAACTCAATTAGCGTCAAATTAAAGAAATTATAACGAAATATACGAATGTTGATAAACATCGCTACATATAAAAAGTAAAAAACGAAGTTGGAAATCAATTAGGGTCAAATTAAAGAAATTATAACGAAATATATGAATGTTGATAAACATCGCTACATATAAAAAGTAAAAAACGAAGTTGGAATTCAATTAGCGTCAAATTAAAGAATTTATAAAGAAATAAACTAATATTGATAAACATCGCTACATATAAAAAGTAAAAAACGAAGTTGGAACTCAATTAGCGTCAAATTAAAGAAATTATAACGAAATATACGAATGTGGATAAACATCGCTACATATAAAAAGTAAAAAACGAAGTTGGAACTCAATTAGCGTCAAATTAAAGAAATTATAACGAAATATACGAATGTGGATAAACATCGCTACATATAAAAAGTAAAAAACGAAGTTGGAACTCAATTAGCGTCAAATTAAAGAAATTATAACGAAATATACGAATGTGGATAAACGTCGCTACATATAAAAAGTAAAAAACGAAGTTGGAACTTAATTAGCGTCAAATTAAAGAAATTATAACGAAATATACGAATGTGGAAAAACGTCGCTACATATAAAAAGTAAAAAACGAAGTTGAAACTCAATTAGCGTCAAATTAAAGAAATTATAACGAAATATACGAATGTGGATAAACATCGCTACATATAAAAAGTAAAAAACGAAGTTGAAACTCAATTAGCGTCAAATTAAAGAAATTATAACGAAATAAACTAATGTGGATAAACATCGCTACATATAAAAAGTAAAAAACGAAGTTGGAACTCAATTAGGGTCAAATTAAAGAAATTATAACGAAATATACGAATGTTGATAAACATCGCTACATATAAAAATTAAAAAACGACTTTGGTACTCAATTAGCGTCAAATTAATGAAATCATAACGAAATAAACTAACGTGGATAAACATCTCTATATATAAAAAGTAAAAAACGAAGTTGGAACTCAATTAGCGTCAAATTAAAGAAATTATAACGAAATATACGAATGTTGATAAACATCGCTACATATAAAAAGTAAAAAACGAAGTTGGAAATCAATTAGCGTCAAATTAAAGCAATTATAACGAAATAAACTAATATTGATAAACATCGCTACATATAAAAAGTAAAAAACGAAGTTGGAACTAAATTAGCGTCAAATTAAAGAAATTATAACGAAATATACGAATGTGGATAAACATCGCTACATATAAATGGTAAAAAACGATGTTGGAACACAATTAAGGTCAAATTAAAGAAATTATAACGAAATATACATATGTTGATAAACATCGCTACATATAAAAAGTAAATAACGAAGTTCCACTCAATTAGCGTCAAATTAAAGAACGTATAACGAAATATACGAATGTGATTAAACATCGCAACATATAAAAAGTAAAAAACGAAGTTGGAACTCAATTAGCTTCAAATTAAAGAAATGATAACGAAATAAACTACTGTTGATAAACATCGCTTCATATAAAAGTAAAAAACGAAGTTGGAACTGAATCAGCCTCAAATTAAAGAAATTACAACGAAATAAACTAATGTGGATAAACATCGCTACATATAAAACTAATAAAAGAAGTTGGAACTCAATTAGCGTCAAATTAAAGAAATTATAACGAAATAAACTAATGTTGATAAACATCGCTACATTTAAAAAGTAAAAAACGATGTTGGAACTCAATTAGCGTCAAATTATAGAAATTATAACGAAATAAATTAATGTGGATAAACATCGCTACATATAAAAAGTAAAAAACGAAGTTGGAACTCAATTAGCGTCAAATTAAAGAAATTATAACGAAATACACGAATGTTGATAAACATCGCTACATATAAAAAGTAAAAAACGAAGTTGGAACTCAATTAGCGTCAAATTAAATAAATTATAACGAAATATACGAATGTGGATAAACATCGCTACATATAAAAAGTAAAAAAAGAAGATGGAACACAATTAGCGTCAAATTAAAGAAATTATAACGAAATATACGAATGTTGATAAACATCGCTACATATAAAATGTAAAAAACGATGTTGGAACTCAATTACCGTCAAATTAAAGAAATTATAACGAAATAAACTAATGTTGATAAACATCGCTACATATAAAAATTAAAAACGATTATGAACTCAATTAGCGTCAAATTAAAGAAATTATAACGAAATAAATTAATGTCGGTAAACATCGCTACATATGAAAAGTAAAAAACGAAGTTGGAACTCAATTAGCGTCAAATTAAAAAAATTATAACGAAATATACGAATGTTGATGAACATCGCTACATATAAAAGTAAAAAACGAAGTTGGAACACAATTAGCGTCAAATTAAAGAAATTATAACGAAATATACGAATGTTGATAAACATCTATATATATAAAAAGTAAAAAACGAAGTTGGAACTCAATTAGCGTCAAATTAAAGAAATTATAACGAAATATACGAATTTGGATAAACATCGCTACATATAATAAGTAAAAAACGAAGTTGGAACTCAATTAGCGTCAAATTAAAGAAATTATAACGAAATAAACAAATGTGGATAAACATCGCTACATATAAAAAGTAAAAAACGAAGTTTGAATTCAATTAGCATCAAATTAAATAAATTATAACGAAATATACGAATGTTGATAAACATCGCTACATATAAATAGTAAAAAACGAAGTTGGAAATCAATTACCGTCAAATTAAAGAAATTATAACGAAATATACGAATGTTGATAAACATCGCTACATATAAAAAGTAAAAAACGAAGTTGGAACTCAATTAGCGTCAAATTAAAGAAATTATAACGAAATATGCGAATGTTGATAAACATCGCTACATATAAAAAGTAAAAAACGAAGTTGGAACTCAATTAGCGTCAAATTAAAGAAATTATAACGAAATATACGAATGTTTATAAACATTGCTACATATAAAAAGTAAAAAAAGAAGTTGGAACTCAATTACCGTCAAATTAAAGAAATTATAACGAAATATACGAATGTGGATAAACATCGCTACATATAAAAACTAAAAAACGAAGTTGGAACTCAATTAGCGTCAAATTAAAGAAATTATAACGAAATATACGAATGTGGATAAACATCGCTACATATAAAAATTAAAAAACGAAGTTGAAACTCAATTAGCGTCAAATTAAAGAAATTATAACGAAATATACGAATGTTGATAAACATCGCTACGTATAAAAAGTAAAAAACGAAGTTGGAACACAATTAGCGTCAAATTAAAGAAATCATAACGAAATAAACTAATGTGGATAAACATCGCTATATATAAAAAGTAAAAAACGAAGTTGGAACTCAATTAGCGTCAAATTACAGAAATTATAACGAAATATACAAATGTTGATAAACATCGCTACATATAAAAAGTAAAAAACGAAGTTGGAAATCAATTAGCGTCAAATTAAAGAAATTATAACGAAATATACGAATGTTGATAAACATCGCTACATATAAAAAGTAAAAAACGAAGTTGGAAATCAATTAGAGTCAAATTAAAGAAATTATAACGAAATAAACTAATATTGATAAACATCGCTACATATAAAAAGTAAAAAACGAAGTTGGAACTCAATTAGCGTCAAATTAAAGAAATTATAACGAAATATACGAATGTGGATAAACATCGCTACATATATAAGGTAAAAAACGAAGTTGGAACTCAATTAGCGTCAAATTAAAGAAATTATAACGAAATATACGAATGTTGATGAACATCGCTACATATAAAAGTAAAAAACGAAGTTGGAACACAATTAGCGTCAAATTAAAGAAATTATAACGAAATATACGAATGTTGATAAACATCTATATATATAAAAAGTAAAAAACGAAGTTGGAACTCAATTAGCGTCAAATTAAAGAAATTATAACGAAATATACGAATTTGGATAAACATCGCTACATATAATAAGTAAAAAACGAAGTTGGAACTCAATTAGCGTCAAATTAAAGAAATTATAACGAAATATACGAATGTGGATAAACATCGCTACATATAAAAAGTAAAAAACGAAGTTGGAAATCAATTAGCGTCAAATTAAAGAAATTATAACGAAATATACGAATGTGGATAAACATCGCTACATATAAAAAGTAAAAAACGAAGTTGGAACTCAATTAGCGTCAAATTAAAGAAATTATAACGAAATATACGAATGTGGATAAACATCGCTACATATAAAAAGTAATAAACGAAGTTGGAACTCAATTAGCGTCAAATTAAAGAAATTATAACGAAATATACGAATGTGGATAAACATCGCTAGATATAAAAAGTAATAAACGAAGTTGGAACTCAATTAGCGTCAAATTAAAGAAATTATAACGAAATAAACGAAAGTTGATAAACATCGCTACATATAAAAAGTAAAAAAAGAAGTTCCTCTCAATTAGCGTCAAATTAATGAAATTATAACGAACTCTACGAATGTTGATAAACTTCGCTACATATAAAAAGTAAAAAACGAAGTTGGAACTCAATTAGCGTCAAATTAAAGAAATTATAACGAACTCTACGAATGTTCATAAACTTCGCTACATATAAAAAGGAAAAAACGAAGTTGGAACTCAATTAGCATTAAATTAAAGAAATTATAACGAACTCTACGAATGTTGATAAACTTCGCTACATATAAAAAGTAAAAAACGAAGTTGGAACTCAATTAGCGTCAAATTAAAGAAATTATAACGAACTCTGCGACTGTTGATAAACTTCGCTACATTTAAAAAGTAAAAAACGAAGTTGGAACTCAATTAGCGTCAAATTAAAGAAATTATAACGAAGTCTACGAATGTTGATAAACTTCGCTACATATAAAAAGTAAAAAACGAAGTTGGAACTCAATTAGCGTCAAATTAAAGAAATTATAACGAACTCTACGAATGTTGATAAACTTCGCTACATATAAAAAGTAAAAAACGAAGTTGGAACTCAATTAGCGTCAAATTAAAGAAATTATAACGAACTCTACGAATGTTGATAAACTTCGCTACATATAAAAAGTAAAAAACGAAGTTGGAACTCAATTAGCGTCAAATTAAAGAAATTACAACGAAATATACGAATGTTGATAAACTTCGCTACATATAAAAAGTAAAAAACGAAGTTGGAACTCAATTAGCGTCAAATTAAAGAAATTATAACGAAATATACGAATGTTGATAAACATCGCTACATATAAAAAGTAAAACACGAAGTTGGAACTCAATTAGCGCCAAATTAAAGAAATTGTAACGAAATATACGAATGTGGATAAACATCGTTACATATAAAAAGAAAAAAACGAAGTTGGAACTCAATTAGCGTCAAATTAAAGAAATTATAACGAAATAAAATAATGTGGATAAACATCGCTACATATAATAAGTAAAAAACGAAGTTGAAACTGAATTAGCGTCAAATTAAAGAAATTATAACGAAATATACGAATGTTGATAAACATCGCTACTTATATTAAGTAAAAAACGACGTTGGAACTCAATTAGGGTCAAATTATAGAAATTATAACGAAATAAACTAATGTGGATAAACATCGCTACATATAAGAAGTAACAAACGAAGTTGGAACTCAATTAGCGTCAAATTAAAGAAATTGTAACGAAATAAACTAATGTGGATAAACTTCGCTACATATAAAAAGTAAGAAACGAAGTTGGAACTCAATTAGCGTCAAATTAAAGAAATCATAACGAACTCTACGAATGTTGATAAACTTCGCTACATATAAAAAGTAAAAAACGAAGTTGGAACTCAATTAGCGTCAAATTAATGAAATTATAACGAACTCTACGAATGTTGATAAACTTCGCTACATATAAAAAGCAAAAAACGAAGTTGGAACTCAATTAGCGTCAAATTAAAGAAATTATAACGAACTCTACGAATGTTGATAAACTTCGCTACATATAAAAAGTAAAAAACGAAGTTGGACTCAATTAGCGTCAAATTAAAGAAATTACAACGAAATATACGAATGTTGATAAACTTCGCTACATATAAAAAGTAAAAAACGAAGTTGAAACTCAATTAGCGTCAAATTAAAGAAATTGTAACGAAATATACGAATGTGGATAAACATCACTACATATAAAAAGTAAAAAACGAAGTTGGAACTCAATTAGCGTCAAATTAAATAAATCATAACAAAATAAACTAATGTGGATAAACATCGCTACATATAAAAAGTAAAAAACGAAGTTGGAATTCAATTAGCGTCAAATTAAAGAAATTATAACGAAATATACGAATGTGGATAAACATCGCTACATATAAAAAGTAAAAAACGAAGTTGGAACTCAATTAGCGTCAAATTAAAGAAATTATAACGAAATATACGAATGTGGATAAACATCGCTATATATAAAAACAAAAAACGAAGTTGGAACTCAATTAGCGTCAAATTAAATAAATTATAACGAAATATACGAATGTGGATAAACATCGCTACATATAAAAGTAAAAAACGAAGTTGAAACTCAATTAGCGTCAAATTAAAGAAATTATAACGAAATATACGAATGTTGATAAACATCGCTACGTATAAAAAGTAAAAAACGAAGTTGGAACTCAATTAGCGTCAAATTAAGAAATCATAACGAAATAAACTAATGTGGATAAACATCGCTATATATAAAAAGTAAAAAACGAAGTTGGAACTCAATTAGCGTCACATTAAAGAAATTAGAACGAACTCTACGAAAGTTGATAAACTTCGCTACATATAAAAAGTAAAAAACGAAGTTGGAACTCAATTAGCGTCAAATTAAAGAAATTATAACGAACTCTACGAATGTTGATAAACTTCGCTACATATAAAAAGTAAAAAACGAAGTTGGAACTCAATTAGCGTCAAATTAAAGAAATTATAACGAACTCTACGAATGATGATAAGCTTCGCTACATATAAAAAGTAAAAAACGAAGTTGGAACTCAATTAGCGTCAAATTAAAGAAATTATAACGAACTCTACGAATGATGATAAACTTCGCTACATATAAAAAGTAAAAAACGAAGTTGGAAATCAATTAGCGTCAAATTAAAGAAATTATAACGAAATATACGAATGTTGATAAACATCGCTACATATAAAAAGTAAAAAACGAAGTTGGAAATCAATTAGCGTCAAATTAAAGAAATTATAACGAAATAAACTAATATTGATAAACATCGCTACATATAAAAAGTAAAAAACGAAGTTGGAACTCAATTAGCGTCAAATTAAAGAAATTATAACGAAATATACGAATGTGGATAAACATCGCTACATATATAAGGTAAAAAACGAAGTTGGAACTCAATTAGCGTCAAATTAAAGAAATTATAACGAAATATACGAATGTTGATGAACATCGCTACATATAAAAGTAAAAAACGAAGTTGGAACACAATTAGCGTCAAATTAAAGAAATTATAACGAAATATACGAATGTTGATAAACATCTATATATATAAAAAGTAAAAAACGAAGTTGGAACTCAATTAGCGTCAAATTAAAGAAATTATAACGAAATATACGAATTTGGATAAACATCGCTACATATAATAAGTAAAAAACGAAGTTGGAACTCAATTAGCGTCAAATTAAAGAAATTATAACGAAATAAACTAATGTGGATAAACATCGCTACATATAAAAAGTAAAAAACGAAGTTTGAACTCAATTAGCATCAAATTAAAGAAATTATAACGAAATATACGAATGTTGATAAACATCGCTACATATAAATAGTAAAAAACGAAGTTGGAAATCAATTACCGTCAAATTAAAGAAATTATAACGAAATATACGAATGTTGATAAACATCGCTACATATAAAAAGTAAAAAACGAAGTTGGAACTCAATTAGCGTCAAATTAAAGAAATTATAACGAAATATACGAATGTTGATAAACATCGCTACATATAAAAAGTAAAAAACGAAGTTGGAACTCAATTAGCGTCAAATTAAAGAAATTATAACGAAATAAACTAATGTGGATAAACATCGCTACATATAAAAAGTAAAAAACGAAGTTTGAACTCAATTAGCATCAAATTAAAGAAATTATAACGAAATATACGAATGTTGATAAACATCGCTACATATGAAAAGTAAAAAACGAAGTTGGAACTCAATTAGCGTCAAATTAAAGAAATTATAACGAAATATACGAATGTTGATGAACATCGCTACATATAAAAGTAAAAAACGAAGTTGGAACACAATTAGCGTCAAATTAAAGAAATTATAACGAAATATACGAATGTTGATAAACATCTATATATATAAAAAGTAAAAAACGAAGTTGGAACTCAATTAGCGTCAAATTAAAGAAATTATAACGAAATATACGAATTTGGATAAACATCGCTACATATAATAAGTAAAAAACGAAGTTGGAACTCAATTAGCGTCAAATTAAAGAAATTATAACGAAATAAACTAATGTGGATAAACATCGCTACATATGAAAAGTAAAAAACGAAGTTTGAATTCAATTAGCATCAAATTAAAGAAATTATAACGAAATATACGAATGTTGATAAACATCGCTACATATAAATAGTAAAAAACGAAGTTGGAAATCAATTACCGTCAAATTAAAGAAATTATAACGAAATATACGAATGTTGATAAACATCGCTACATATAAAAAGTAAAAAACGAAGTTGGAACTCAATTAGCGTCAAATTAAAGAAATTATAACGAAATATACGAATGTTGATAAACATCGCTACATATAAAAAGTAAAAAACGAAGTTGGAACTCAATTAGCGTCAAATTAAAGAAATTATAACGAAATATACGAATGTTTATAAACATTGCTACATATAAAAAGTAAAAAACGAAGTTGGAACTCAATTAGCGTCAAATTAAAGAAATTATAACGAAATATACGAATGTGGATAAACATCGCTACATATAAAAACTAAAAAACGAAGTTGGAACTCAATTAGCGTCAAATTAAAGAAATTATAACGAAATATACGAATGTGGATAAACATCGCTACATATAAAAATTAAAAAACGAAGTTGAAACTCAATTAGCGTCAAATTAAAGAAATTATAACGAAATATACGAATGTTGATAAACATCGCTATATATAAAAAGTAAAAAACGAAGTTGGAACTCAATTAGCGTCAAATTACAGAAATTATAACGAAATATACGAATGTTGATAAACATCGCTACATATAAAAAGTAAAAAACGAAGTTGGAAATCAATTAGCGTCAAATTAAAGAAATTATAACGAAATATACGAATGTTGATAAACATCGCTACATATAAAAAGTAAAAAACGAAGTTGGAAATCAATTAGCGTCAAATTAAAGAAATTATAACGAAATAAACTAATATTGATAAACATCGCTACATATAAAAAGTAAAAAACGAAGTTGGAACTCAATTAGCGTCAAATTAAAGAAATTATAACGAAATATACGAATGTGGATAAACATCGCTACATATATAAGGTAAAAAACGAAGTTGGAACTCAATTAGCGTCAAATTAAAGAAATTATAACGAAATATACGAATGTTGATGAACATCGCTACATATAAAAGTAAAAAACGAATTTGGAACACAATTAGCGTCAAATTAAAGAAATTATAACGAAATATACGAATGTTGATAAACATCTATATATATAAAAAGTAAAAAACGAAGTTGGAACTCAATTAGCGTCAAATTAAAGAAATTATAACGAAATATACGAATTTGGATAAACATCGCTACATATAATAAGTAAAAAACGAAGTTGGAACTCAATTAGCGTCAAATTAAAGAAATTATAACGAAATAAACTAATGTGGATAAACATCGCTACATATAAAAAGTAAAAAACGAAGTTTGAACTCAATTAGCATCAAATTAAAGAAATTATAACGAAATATACGAATGTTGATAAACATCGCTACATATAAATAGTAAAAAACGAAGTTGGAAATCAATTACCGTCAAATTAAAGAAATTATAACGAAATATACGAATGTTGATAAACATCGCTACATATAAAAAGTAAAAAACGAAGTTGGAACTCAATTAGCGTCAAATTAAAGAAATTATAACGAAATATACGAATGTTGATAAACATCGCTACATATAAAAAGTAAAAAACGAAGTTGGATCTCAATTAGCGTCAAATTAAAGAAATTATAACGAAATATACGAATGTTTATAAACATCGCTACATATAAAAAGTAAAAAACGAAGTTGGAACTCAATTAGCGTCAAATTAAAGAAATTATAACGAAATATACGAATGTGGATAAACATCGCTACATATAAAAACTAAAAAACGAAGTTGGAACTCAATTAGCGTCAAATTAAAGAAATTATAACAAAATATACGAATGTGGATAAACATCGCTACATATAAAAATTAAAAAACGAAGTTGAAACTCAATTAGCGTCAAATTAAAGAAATTATAACGAAATATACGAATGTTGATAAACATCGCTACGTATAAAAAGTAAAAAACGAAGTTGGAACTCAATTAGCGTCAAATTAAAGAAATCATAACGAAATAAACTAATGTACATAAACATCGCTATATATAAAAAGTAAAAAACGAAGTTGGAACTCAATTAGCGTCAAATTACAGAAATTATAACGAAATATACGAATGTTGATAAACTTCGCTACATATAAAAAGTAAAAAACGAAGTTGGAAATCAATTAGCGTCAAATTAAAGAAATTATAACGAAATATACGAATGTGGATAAACATCGCTACATATAAAAAGTAAAAAACGAAGTTGGTACTCAATTAGCGTCAAATTAAAGAAATTATAACGAAATATACGAATGTGGATAAACATCGCTGTATATAAAAATTAAAAAACGAAGTTGGAACTCAATTAGCGTCAAATTAAAGAAATTATAACGAAATAAACGAATGTTGATAAACGTCGCTACATATAAAAAGTAAAAAACAAAGTTCCACTCAATTAGCGTCAAATTAAAGAAATTATAACGAAATATACGAATGTGGATAAACATCGCTACATATAAAAAGTAAAAAACGAAGTTGGAACTCAATTAGCGTCAAATTAAAGAAATTATAACGAAATATACGAATGTGGATAAACATCGCTACATATAAAAAGTAAAAAGCGAAGTTGGAAATCAATTAGCGTCAAATTAAAGAAATTATAACGAAATATACGAATGTGGATAAACATCGCTACATATAAAAAGTAAAAAACGAAGTTGGAACTCAATTAGCGTCAAATTAAAGAAATTATAACGAAATATACGAATGTGGATAAACATCGCTACATATAAAAAGTAATAAACGAAGTTGGAACTCAATTAGCGTCAAATTAAAGAAATTATAACGAAATATACGAATGTGGATAAACATCGCTAGATATAAAAAGTAATAAACGAAGTTGGAACTCAATTAGCGTCAAATTAAAGAAATTAAAACGAAATAAACGAAAGTTGATAAACATCGCTACATATAAAAAGTAAAAAACGAAGTTCCTCTCAATTAGCGTCAAATTAAAGAAATTATAACGAACTCTACGAATGTTGATAAACTTCGCTACATATAAAAAGTAAAAAACGAAATTGGAACTCAATTAGCGTCAAATTAAAGAAATTATAACGAACTCTACGAATGTTCATAAACTTCGCTACATATAAAAAGGAAAAAACGAAGTTGGAACTCAATTAGCGTCAAATTAAAGAAATTATAACGAACTCTACGAATGTTGATAAACTTCGCTACATATAAAAAGTAAAAAACGAAGTTGGAACTCAATTAGCGTCAAATTAAAGAAATTATAACGAACTCTGCGACTGTTGATAAACTTCGCTACATTTAAAAAGTAAAAAACGAAGTTGGAACTCAATTAGCGTCAAATTAAAGAAATTATAACGAAGTCTACGAATGTTGATAAACTTCGCTACATATAAAAAGTAAAAAACGAAGTTGGAACTCAATTAGCGTCAAATTAAAGAAATTATAACGAACTCTACGAATGTTGATAAACTTCGCTACATATAAAAAGTAAAAAACGAAGTTGGAACTCAATTAGCGTCAAATTAAAGAAATTATAACGAACTCTACGAATGTTGATAAACTTCGCTACATATAAAAAGTAAAAAACGAAGTTGGAACTCAATTAGCGTCAAATTAAAGAAATTACAACGAAATATACGAATGTTGATAAACTTCGCTACATATAAAAAGTAAAAAACGAAGTTGGAACTCAATTAGCGTCAAATTAAAGAAATTATAACGAAATATACGAATGTTGATAAACATCGCTACATATAAAAAGTAAAACACGAAGTTGGAACTCAATTAGCGCCAAATTAAAGAAATTGTAACGAAATATACGAATGTGGATAAACATCGTTACATATAAAAAGAAAAAAACGAAGTTGGAACTCAATTAGCGTCAAATTAAAGAAATTACAACGAAATAAAATAATGTGGATAAACATCGCTACATATAATAAGTAAAAAACGAAGTTGAAACTGAATTAGCGTCAAATTAAAGAAATTATAACGAAATATACGAATGTTGATAAACATCGCTACTTATATTAAGTAAAAAACGACGTTGGAACTCAATTAGCGTCAAATTAAAGAAATTATAATGAAATAAACTAATGTGGATAAACATCGCTACATATAAGAATTAACAAACGAAGTTGGAACTCAATTAGCGTCAAATTAAAGAAATTGTAACGAAATAAACTAATGTGGATAAACTTCGCTACATATAAAAAGTAAGAAACGAAGTTGGAACTCAATTAGCGTCAAATTAAAGAAATCATAACGAACTCTACGAATGTTGATAAACTTCGCTACATATAAAAAGTAAAAAACGAAGTTGGAACTCAATTAGCGTCAAATTAATGAAATTATAACGAACTCTACGAATGTTGATAAACTTCGCTACATATAAAAAGCAAAAAACGAAGTTGGAACTCAATTAGCGTCAAATTAAAGAAATTATAACGAACTCTACGAATGTTGATAAACTTCGCTACATATAGAAAGTAAAAAACGAAGTTGGACTCAATTAGCGTCAAATTAAAGAAATTACAACGAAATATACGAATGTTGATAAACTTCGCTACATATAAAAAGTAAAAAACGAAGTTGAAACTCAATTAGCGTCAAATTAAAGAAATTATAACGAAATATACGAATGTGGATAAACATCACTACATATAAAAAGTAAAAAACGAAGTTGGAACTCAATTAGCGTCAAATTAAATAAATCATAACAAAATAAACTAATGTGGATAAACATCGCTACATATAAAAAGTAAAAAACGAAGTTGGAATTCAATTAGCGTCAAATTAAAGAAATTATAACGAAATATACGAATGTGGATAAACATCGCTACATATAAAAAGTAAAAAACGAAGTTGGAACTCAATTAGCGTCAAATTAAAGAAATTATAACGAAATATACGAATGTGGATAAACATCGCTACATATAAAAACTAAAAAACGAAGTTGGAACTCAATTAGCGTCAAATTAAATAAATTATAACGAAATATACGAATGTGGATAAACATCGCTACATATAAAAGTAAAAAACGAAGTTGAAACTCAATTAGCGTCAAATTAAAGAAATTATAACGAAATATACGAATGTTGATAAACATCGCTACGTATAAAAAGTAAAAAACGAAGTTGGAACTCAATTAGCGTCAAATTAAAGAAATCATAACGAAATAAACTAATGTGGATAAACATCGCTATATATAAAAAGTAAAAAACGAAGTTGGAACTCAATTAGCGTCACATTAAATAAATTAGAACGAACTCTACGAAAGTTGATAAACTTCGCTACATATAAAAAGTAAAAAACGAAGTTGGAACTCAATTAGCGTCCAATTAAAGAACTCATAACGAACTCTACGAATGTTGATAAACTTCGCTACATATAAAAAGTAAAAAACGAAGTTGGAACTCAATTAGCGTCAAATTAAAGAAATTATAACGAACTCTACGAATGATGATAAACTTCGCTACATATAAAAAGTAAAAAACGAAGTTGGAACTCAATTAGCGTCCAATTAAAGAACTCATAACGAACTCTACGAATGTTGATAAACTTCGCTACATATAAAAAGTAAAAAACGAAGTTGGAACTCAATTAGCGTCAAATTAAAGAAATTATAACGAACTCTACGAATGTTGATAAACTTCGCTACATATAAAAAGTAAAAAACGATGTTGGAACTCAATTAGCGTCAAATTAAAGAAATTATAAGGAACTCTACGAATGTTGATAAACTTCGCTACATATAAAAAGTAAAAAACAAAGTTGGAACTCAATTAGCGTCAAATTAAAGAAATTATAACGAACTCTACGAATGTTGATAAACTTCGCTACATATAAAAAGTAAAAAACGAAGTTGGAACTCAATTAGCGTCAAATTAAAGAAATCATAACGAACTCTACGAATGTTGATAAACTTCGCTACATATAAAAAGTAAAAAACGAAGTTGGAACTCAATTAGCGTCAAATTAAAGAAATCATAACGAACTCTACGAATGTTGATAAACTTCGCTACATATAAAAAGTAAAAAACGAAGTTGGAACTCAATTAGCGTCAAATTAAAGAATTTATAACGAACTCTACGAATGTTGATAAACTTCGCTACATATAAAAAGTAAAAAACGATGTTGGAACTCAATTAGCGTCAAATTAAAGAATTTATAACGAACTCTACGAATGTCGATAAACTTCGCTATATATAAAAAGTAAAAAACGAAGTTGGAACTCAATTAGCGTCAAATTAAAGAATTTATAACGAACTCTACGAATGTTGATAAACTTCGCTACATATAAAAAGTAAAAAACGAAGTTGGAACTCAATTAGCGTCAAATTAAAGAAATTATAACGAACTCTACGAATGTTGATAAACTTCGCTACATATAAAAAGTAAAAAACGAAGTTGGAACTCAATTAGCGTCAAATTAAAGAAATTATAACGAACTCTACGAATGTTGATAAACTTCGCTACATATAAAAAGTAAAAAACGAAGTTGGAACTCAATTAGCGTCAAATTAAAGAAATTATAACGAACTCTACGAATGTTGATAAACTTCGCTACATATAAAAAGTAAAAAACGAAGTTGGAACTCAATTAGCGTCTAATTAAAGAATTTATAACGAACTCTACGAATGTTGATAAACTTCGCTACATATAAAAAGTAAAAAACGAAGTTGGAACTCAATTAGCGTCAAATTAAAGAAATTATAACGAACTCTACGAATGTTGATAAACTTCGCTACATATAAACAGTAAAAAACGAAGTTGGAACTCAATTAGCGTCAAATTAAAGAAATTATAACGAACTCTACGAATGTTGATAAACTTCGCTACATTTAAAAAGTAAAAAACGAAGTTGGAACTCAATTAGCGTCAAATTAAAGAAATTATAACGAAATATACGAATGTGGATAAACATCGCTAGATATAAAAAGTAATAAACGAAGTTGGAACTCAATTAGCATCAAATTAAAGAAATTATAACGAAATAAACGAAAGTTGATAAACATCGCTACATATAAAAAGTAAAAAACGAAGTTCCTCTCAATTAGCGTCAAATTAAAGAAATTATAACGAACTCTACGAATGTTGATAAACTTCGCTACATATAAAAAGTAAAAAACGAAGTTGGAACTCAATTAGCGTCAAATTAAAGAAATTATAACGAACTCTACGAATGTTCATAAACTTCGCTACATATAAAAAGGAAAAAACGAAGTTGGAACTCAATTAGCGTCAAATTAAAGAAATTATAACGAACTCTACGAATGTTGATAAACTTCGCTACATATAAAAAGTAAAAAACGAAGTTGGAACTCAATTAGCGTCAAATTAAAGAAATTATAACGATCTCTGCGACTGTCGATAAACTTCGCTACATTTAAAAAGTAAAAAACGAAGTTGGAACTCAATTAGCGTCAAATTAAAGAAATCATAACGAAGTCTACGAATGTTGATAAACTTCGCTACATATAAAAAGTAAAAAACGAAGTTGGAACTCAATTAGCGTCAAATTAAAGAAATTATAACGAACTCTACGAATGTTGATAAACTTCGCTACATATAAAAAGTAAAAAACGAAGTTGGAACTCAATTAGCGTCAAATTAAAGAAATTATAACGAACTCTACGAATGTTGATAAACTTCGCTACATATAAAAAGTAAAAAACGAAGTTGGAACTCAATTAGCGTCAAATTAAAGAAATTACAACAAAATATACGAATGTTGATAAACTTCGCTACATATAAAAAGTAAAAAACGAAGTTGGAACTCAATTAGCGTCAAATTAAAGAAATTATAACGAAATATACGAATGTTGATAAACATCGCTACATATAAAAAGTAAAACACGAAGTTGGAACTCAATTAGCGCCAAATTAAAGAAATTGTAACGAAATATACGAATGTGGATAAACATCGTTACATATAAATAGAAAAAAACGAAGTTGGAACTCAATTAGCGTCAAATTAAAGAAATTATAACGAAATAAAATAATTTGGATAAACATCGCTACATATAATAAGTAAAAAACGAAGTTGAAACTGAATTAGCGTCAAATTAAAGAAATTATAACGAAATATACGAATGTGGATAAACATCGCTACATATAAAAACTAAAAAACGAAGTTGGAACTCAATTAGCGTCAAATTAAATAAATTATAACGAAATATACGAATGTGGATAAACATCGCTACATATAAAAGTAAAAAACGAAGTTGAAACTCAATTAGCGTCAAATTAAAGAAATTATAACGAAATATACGAATGTTGATAAACATCGCTACGTATAAAAAGTAAAAAACGAAGTTGGAACTCAATTAGCGTCAAATTAAAGAAATCATAACGAAATAAACTAATGTGGATAAACATCGCTATATATAAAAAGTAAAAAACGAAGTTGGAACTCAATTAGCGTCACATTAAATAAATTAGAACGAACTCTACGAAAGTTGATAAACTTCGCTACATATAAAAAGTAAAAAACGAAGTTGGAACTCAATTAGCGTCAAATTAAAGAAATTATAACGAACTCTACGAATGTTGATAAACTTCGCTAAATATAAAAAGTAAAAAACGAAGTTGGAACTCAATTAGCGTCAAATTAAAGAAATTATAACGAACTCTACGAATGATGATAAGCTTCGCTACATATAAAAAGTAAAAAACGAAGTTGGAACTCAATTAGCGTCAAATAAAAGAAATTATAACGAACTCTACGAATGATGATAAACGTCGCTACATATAAAAAGTAGAAAACGAAGTTGGAACTCAATTAGCGTCAAATTAAAGAAATCATAACGAACTCTACGAATGTTGTTAAACTTCGCTACATATAAAAAGTAAAAAACGAAGTTGGAACTCAATTAGCGTCCAATTAAAGAACTCATAACGAACTCTACGAATGTTGATAAACTTCGCTACATATAAAAAGTAAAAAACGAAGTTGGAACTCAATTAGCGTCAAATTAAAGAAATTATAACGAACTCTACGAATGTTGATAAACTTCGCTACATATAAAAAGTAAAAAACGAAGTTGGAACTCAATTATCGTCAAATTAAAGAAATTAGAACGAACTCCACGAATGTTGATAAACTTCGCTACATATAAAAAGTAAAAAACGAAGTTGGAACTCAATTAGCGTCAAATTAAAGAAATTATAACGAACTCTACGAATGTTGATAAACTTCGCTACATATAAAAAGTAAAAAACGAAGTTGGAACTCAATTAGCGTCAAATTAAAGAAATTATAACGAACTCTACGAATGATGATAAACTTCGCTACATATAAAAAGTAAAAAACGAAGTTGGAACTCAATTAGCGTCAAATTAAAGAAATTATAAGGAACTCTACGAATGTTGATAAACTTCGCTACATATAAAAAGTAAAAAACAAAGTTGGAACTCAATTAGCGTCAAATTAAAGAAATTATAACGAACTCTACGAATGTTGATAAACTTCGCTATATATAAAAAGTAAAAAACGAAGTTGGAACTCAATTAGCGTCAAATTAAAGAAATCATAACGAACTCTACGAATGTTGATAAACTTCGCTACATATAAAAAGTAAAAAACGAAGTTGGAACTCAATTAGCGTCAAATTAAAGAAATCATAACGAACTCTACGAATGTTGATAAACTTCGCTACATATAAAAATTAAAAAACGAAGTTGGAACTCAATTAGCGTCAAAATAAAGAAATTATAACGAACTCTACGAATGTTGATAAACTTCGCTACATATAAAAAGTAAAAAACGAAGTTGGAACTCAATTAGCGTCAAATTAAAGAAATTATAACGAACTCTACGAATGTTGATAAACTTCGCTACATATAAAAAGTAAAAAACGAAGTTGGAACTCAATTAACGTCAAATTAAAGAAATTAGAACGAACTCTACGAATGTTGATAAACTTCGCTACATATAAAAAGTAAAAAACGAAGTTGGAACTCAATTAGCGTCAAATTAAAGAATTTATAACGAACTCTACGAATGTTGATAAACTTCGCTACATATAAAAAGTAAAAAACGATGTTGGAACTCAATTAGCGTCAAATTAAAGAATTTATAACGAACTCTACGAATGTCGATAAACTTCGCTACATATAAAAAGTAAAAAACGAAGTTGGAACTCAATTAGCGTCAAATTAAAGAATTAATAACGAACTCTACGAATGTTGATAAACTTCGCTACATATAAAAAGTAAAAAACGAAGTTGGAACTCAATTAGCGTCAAATTAAAGAAATTATAACGAACTCTACGAATGTTGATAAACTTCGCTACATATAAAAAGTAAAAAACGAAGTTGGAACTCAATTAGCGTCAAATTAAAGAAATTATAACGAACTCTACGAATGTTGATAAACTTCGCTACATATAAAAAGTAAAAAACGAAGTTGGAACTCAATTAGCGTCAAATTAAAGAAATTATAACGAACTCTACGAATGTTGATAAACTTCGCTACATATAAAAAGTAAAAAACGAAGTTGGAACTCAATTAGCGTCAAATTAAAGAATTTATAACGAACTCTACGAATGTTGATAAACTTCGCTACATATAAAAAGTAAAAAACGAAGTTGGAACTCAATTAGCGTCAAATTAAAGAAATTATAACGAACTCTACGAATGTTGATAAACTTCGCTACATATAAACAGTAAAAAACGAAGTTGGAACACAATTAGCGTCAAATTAAAGAAATTATAACGAACTCTACGAATGTTGATAAACTTCGCTACATATAAAAAGTAAAAAACGAAGTTGGAACTCAATTAGCGTCAAATTAAAGAAATTATAACGAACTCTACGAATGTTGATAAACTTCGCTACATATAAAAAGTAAAAAACGAAGTTGGAACTCAATTAGCGTCAAATTAAAGAAATTATAACGAACTCTACGAATGTTGAGAAACTTCGCTACAAATAAAAAGTAAAAAACGAAGTTGGAACTCAATTAGCGTCAAATTAAAGAAATTATAACGAACTCTACGAATGTTGATAAACTTCGCTACATATAAAAAGTAAAAAACGAAGTTGGAACTCAATTAGCGTCAAATTAAAGAAATTATAACGAACTCTACGAATGTTGATAAACTTCGCTACATATAAAAAGTAAAAAACGAAGTTGGAACTCAATTAGCGTCAAATTAAAGAAATTATAACGAACTCTACGAATGATGATAAACTTCGCTACATATAAAAAGTAAAAAACGAAGTTGGAACTCAATTAGCGTCAAATTAAAGAAATCATAACGAACTCTACGAATGTTGATAAACTTCGCTACATATAAAAAGTAAAAAACGAAGTTGGAACTCAATTAGCGTCAAATTAAAGAAATCATAACGAACTCTACGAAAGTTGATAAACTTCGCTACATATAAAAAGTAAAAAACGAAGTTGGAACTCAATTAGCGTCAAATTAAAGAAATTACAACGAACTCTACGAATGTTGATAAACTTCGCTACATATAAAAAGTAAAAAACGAAGTTGGAACTCAATTAGCCTCAAATTAAAGAAATCACAACGAACTCTACGAATGTTGATAAACTTCGCTACATATAAAAAGTAAAAAACGAAGTTGGAACTCAATTAGCGTCAAATTAAAGAAATCATAACGAACTCTACGAATGTTGATAAACTTCGCTACATATAAAAAGTAAAAAACGAAGTTAGAACTCCATTTGCGTCAAATTAAAGAAATTATAACGAACTCTACGAATGTTGATAAACTTCGCTACATATAAAAATTAAAAAACGAAGTTGGACTCAATTAGCGTCAAATTAAAGAAATCATAACGAACTCTACGAATGTTGATAAACTTCGCTACATATAAAAAGTAAAAAACGAAGTTGGAACTCAATTAGCGTCAAATTAAAGAAATTATAACGAACTCTACGAATGTTGATAAGCTTCGCTACATATAAAAAGTAAAAAACGAAGTTGGAACTCAATCAGCGTCAAATTAAAGAAATTATAACGAACTCTACGAATGTTGATAAACTTCGCTACATATAAAAAGTAAAAAACGAAGTTGGAACTCAATTAGCGTCAAATTAAAGAAATTATAACGAACTCTACGAATGTTGATAAACTTCGCTACATATAAAAAGTAAAAAACGAAGTTGGAACTCAATTAGCGTCAAATTAAAGAAATTATAACGAACTCTACGAATGTTGATAAACTTCGCTACATATAAAAAGTAAAAAACGAAGTTGGAACTCAATTAGCGTCAAATTAAAGAAATCATAACGAACTCTACGAAAGTTGATAAACTTCGCTACATATAAAAAGTAAAAAACGAAGTTGGAACTCAATTAGCGTCAAATTAAAGAAATTATAACGAAATAAACTAATGTTGATAAACTTCGCTACATATAAAAAGTAAAAAACGAAGTTGGAACTCAATTAGCGTCAAATTAAAGAAATCATAACGAACTCTACGAATGTTGATAAACTTCGCTACATATAAAAAGTAAAAAACGAAGTTGGAACTCCATTTGCGTCAAATTAAAGAAATTATAACGAACTCTACGAATGTTGATAAACTTCGCTACATATAAAAAGTAAAAAACGAAGTTAGAACTCAATTTGCGTCAAATTAAAGAAATTATAACGAACTCTACGAATGTTGATAAACTTCGCTACTTATAAAAAGTAAAAAACGAAGTTGGAACTCAATTAGCGTCAAATTAAAGAAATTATAACGAACTCTACGAATGTTGATAAACTTCGCTACATATAAAAAGTAAAAAACGAAGTTGGAACTCAATTATCGTCAAATTAAAGAAATTAGAACGAACTCCACGAATGTTGATAAACTTCGCTACATATAAAAAGTAAAAAACGAAGTTGGAACTCAATTAGCGTCAAATAAAAGAAATTATAACGAACTCTACGAATGATGATAAACGTCGCTACATATAAAAAGTAAAAAACGAGGTTGGAACTCAATTAGCGTCAAATTAAAGAAATCATAACGAACTCTACGAATGTTGTTAAACTTCGCTACATATAAAAAGTAAAAAACGAAGTTGGAACTCAATTAGCGTCCAATTAAAGAACTCATAACGAACTCTACGAATGTTGATAAACTTCGCTACATATAAAAAGTAAAAAACGAAGTTGGAACTCAATTAGCGTCAAATTAAAGAAATTATAACGAACTCTACGAATGTTGATAAACTTCGCTACATATAAAAAGTAAAAAACGAAGTTGGAACTCAATTATCGTCAAATTAAAGAAATTAGAACGAACTCCACGAATGTTGATAAACTTCGCTACATATAAAAAGTAAAAAACGAAGTTGGAACTCAATTAGCGTCAAATTAAAGAAATTATAACGAACTCTACGAATGTTGATAAACTTCGCTACATATAAAAAGTAAAAAACGAAGTTGGAACTCAATTAGCGTCAAATTAAAGAAATTATAACGAACTCTACGAATGATGATAAACTTCGCTACATATAAAAAGTAAAAAACGAAGTTGGAACTCAATTAGCGTCAAATTAAAGAAATTATAAGGAACTCTACGAATGTTGATAAACTTCGCTACATATAAAAAGTAAAAAACAAAGTTGGAACTCAATTAGCGTCAAATTAAAGAAATTATAACGAACTCTACGAATGTTGATAAACTTCGCTATATATAAAAAGTAAAAAACGAAGTTGGAACTCAATTAGCGTCAAATTAAAGAAATCATAACGAACTCTACGAATGTTGATAAACTTCGCTACATATAAAAAGTAAAAAACGAAGTTGGAACTCAATTAGCGTCAAATTAAAGAAATCATAACGAACTCTACGAATGTTGATAAACTTCGCTACATATAAAAATTAAAAAACGAAGTTGGAACTCAATTAGCGTCAAAATAAAGAAATTATAACGAACTCTACGAATGTTGATAAACTTCGCTACATATAAAAAGTAAAAAACGAAGTTGGAACTCAATTAGCGTCAAATTAAAGAAATTATAACGAACTCTACGAATGTTGATAAACTTCGCTACATATAAAAAGTAAAAAACGAAGTTGGAACTCAATTAACGTCAAATTAAAGAAATTAGAACGAACTCTACGAATGTTGATAAACTTCGCTACATATAAAAAGTAAAAAACGAAGTTGGAACTCAATTAGCGTCAAATTAAAGAATTTATAACGAACTCTACGAATGTTGATAAACTTCGCTACATATAAAAAGTAAAAAACGATGTTGGAACTCAATTAGCGTCAAATTAAAGAATTTATAACGAACTCTACGAATGTCGATAAACTTCGCTACATATAAAAAGTAAAAAACGAAGTTGGAACTCAATTAGCGTCAAATTAAAGAATTTATAACGAACTCTACGAATGTTGATAAACTTCGCTACATATAAAAAGTAAAAAACGAAGTTGGAACTCAATTAGCGTCAAATTAAAGAAATTATAACGAACTCTACGAATGTTGATAAACTTCGCTACATATAAAAAGTAAAAAACGAAGTTGGAACTCAATTAGCGTCAAATTAAAGAAATTATAACGAACTCTACGAATGTTGATAAACTTCGCTACATATAAAAAGTAAAAAACGAAGTTGGAACTCAATTAGCGTCAAATTAAAGAAATTATAACGAACTCTACGAATGTTGATAAACTTCGCTACATATAAAAAGTAAAAAACGAAGTTGGAACTCAATTAGCGTCAAATTAAAGAATTTATAACGAACTCTACGAATGTTGATAAACTTCGCTACATATAAAAAGTAAAAAACGAAGTTGGAACTCAATTAGCGTCAAATTAAAGAAATTATAACGAACTCTACGAATGTTGATAAACTTCGCTACATATAAACAGTAAAAAACGAAGTTGGAACACAATTAGCGTCAAATTAAAGAAATTATAACGAACTCTACGAATGTTGATAAACTTCGCTACATATAAAAAGTAAAAAACGAAGTTGGAACTCAATTAGCGTCAAATTTAAGAAATTATAACGAACTCTACGAATGTTGATAAACTTCGCTACATATAAAAAGTAAAAAACGAAGTTGGAACTCAATTAGCGTCAAATTAAAGAAATTATAACGAACTCTACGAATGTTGAGAAACTTCGCTACAAATAAAAAGTAAAAAACGAAGTTGGAACTCAATTAGCGTCAAATTAAAGAAATTATAACGAACTCTACGAATGTTGATAAACTTCGCTACATATAAAAAGTAAAAAACGAAGTTGGAACTCAATTAGCGTCAAATTAAAGAAATTATAACGAACTCTACGAATGTTGATAAACTTCGCTACATATAAAAAGTAAAAAACGAAGTTGGAACTCAATTAGCGTCAAATTAAAGAAATTATAACGAACTCTACGAATGATGATAAACTTCGCTACATATAAAAAGTAAAAAACGAAGTTGGAACTCAATTAGCGTCAAATTAAAGAAATCATAACGAACTCTACGAATGTTGATAAACTTCGCTACATATAAAAAGTAAAAAACGAAGTTGGAACTCAATTAGCGTCAAATTAAAGAAATCATAACGAACTCTACGAAAGTTGATAAACTTCGCTACATATAAAAAGTAAAAAACGAAGTTGGAACTCAATTAGCGTCAAATTAAAGAAATTACAACGAACTCTACGAATGTTGATAAACTTCGCTACATATAAAAAGTAAAAAACGAAGTTGGAACTCAATTAGCCTCAAATTAAAGAAATCACAACGAACTCTACGAATGTTGATAAACTTCGCTACATATAAAAAGTAAAAAACGAAGTTGGAACTCAATTAGCGTCAAATTAAAGAAATCATAACGAACTCTACGAATGTTGATAAACTTCGCTACATATAAAAAGTAAAAAACGAAGTTAGAACTCCATTTGCGTCAAATTAAAGAAATTATAACGAACTCTACGAATGTTGATAAACTTCGCTACATATAAAAATTAAAAAACGAAGTTGGACTCAATTAGCGTCAAATTAAAGAAATCATAACGAACTCTACGAATGTTGATAAACTTCGCTACATATAAAAAGTAAAAAACGAAGTTGGAACTCAATTAGCGTCAAATTAAAGAAATTATAACGAACTCTACGAATGTTGATAAGCTTCGCTACATATAAAAAGTAAAAAACGAAGTTGGAACTCAATCAGCGTCAAATTAAAGAAATTATAACGAACTCTACGAATGTTGATAAACTTCGCTACATATAAAAAGTAAAAAACGAAGTTGGAACTCAATTAGCGTCAAATTAAAGAAATTATAACGAACTCTACGAATGTTGATAAACTTCGCTACATATAAAAAGTAAAAAACGAAGTTGGAACTCAATTAGCGTCAAATTAAAGAAATTATAACGAACTCTACGAATGTTGATAAACTTCGCTACATATAAAAAGTAAAAAACGAAGTTGGAACTCAATTAGCGTCAAATTAAAGAAATCATAACGAACTCTACGAAAGTTGATAAACTTCGCTACATATAAAAAGTAAAAAACGAAGTTGGAACTCAATTAGCGTCAAATTAAAGAAATTATAACGAAATAAACTAATGTTGATAAACTTCGCTACATATAAAAAGTAAAAAACGAAGTTGGAACTCAATTAGCGTCAAATTAAAGAAATCATAACGAACTCTACGAATGTTGATAAACTTCGCTACATATAAAAAGTAAAAAACGAAGTTGGAACTCCATTTGCGTCAAATTAAAGAAATTATAACGAACTCTACGAATGTTGATAAACTTCGCTACATATAAAAAGTAAAAAACGAAGTTAGAACTCAATTTGCGTCAAATTAAAGAAATTATAACGAACTCTACGAATGTTGATAAACTTCGCTACTTATAAAAAGTAAAAAACGAAGTTGGAACTCAATTAGCGTCAAATTAAAGAAATTATAACGAAATATACGAATGTGGCTAAACATCGCTACATATAAAAAGTAATAAACGAAGTTGGAACTCAATTAGCGTCAAATTAAAGAAATTATAACGAAATATACGAATGTGGATAAACATCGCTAGATATAAAAAGTAATAAACGAAGTTGGAACTCAATTAGCGTCAAATTAAAGAAATTATAACGAAATAAACGAAAGTTGATAAACATCGCTACATATAAAAAGTAAAAAACGAAGTTCCTCTCAATTAGCGTCAAATTAAAGAAATTATAACGAAATATACGAATGTGGATAAACATAGCTACATATAAAAAGTAAAAAACGAAGTTGGAACTCAATTAGCGTCAAATTAAAGAAAGTATAACGAAATATACGAAAGTTGATAAACATCGCTACATATAAAAAGTAAAAAACGAAGTTGGAACTCAATTAGCGTCAAATAAAAGAAATTATAACGAAATATACGAATGTTGATAAACATCGCTACATATAAAAAGTAAAAAACGAAGTAGGAACTCAATTAGCGTCATATTAAAGAAATTATAACGAAATATACGAATGTGGATAAACATCGCTACATAAAAAATAAAAAACGAAGTTGGAACTCAATTAGCGTCAAATTAAAGAAATTATAACGAAATATACGAATGTTGATAACGTCGCTACATATAAAAAGTAAAAAACGAAGTTCCACTCAATTAGCGTCAAATTAAAGAAATTATAACAAAATAAACTAATGTTGATAAACATCCCTACATATAAAAAGTAAAAAACGAAGTTGGAACACAATTAGCGTCAAATTAAAGAAAGTATAACGAAATATACGAATGTGGATAAACATCGCTAGATATAAAAAGTAAAAAACGAAGTTGCAACTCAATTAGCGTCAAATTAAAGAAAGTATAACGAAATATACGAATGTTGATAAACATCGCTACATATAAAAAGTAAAAAACGAAGTTGGAACACAATTAGCCTCAAATTAAAGAAATTATAACGAAATAAACTAATGTGGATAAACATAGCTACATATAAAAAGTAAAAAACGAAGTTGGAACTCAATTAGCGTCAAATTAAAGAAAGTATAACGAAATATACGAATGTTGATAAACATCGCTACATATAAAAAGTAAAAAACGAAGTTGGAACTCAATTAGCGTCAAATAAAAGAAATTATAACGAAATATACGAATGTTGATAAACATCGCTACATATAAAAAGTAAAAAACGAAGTTGGAACTCAATTAGCGTCAAATTAAAAAAATTACAACGAAATATACGAATGTTGATAAACTTCGCTACATATAAAAAGTAAAAAAGTTGGAACTCAATTAGCGTCAAATTAAAGAAATTATAACGAACTCTACGAATGTTGATAAACTTCGATACATATAAAAAGTAAAAAACGAAGTTGGAACTCAATTAGCGTCAAATTAAAGAAATTATAACGAACTCTACGAATGTTGATAAACTTCGCTACATATAAAAAGTAAAAAACGAAGTTGGAACTCAATTAACGTCAAATTAAAGAAATTAGAACGAACTCTACGAATGTTGATAAACTTCGCTACATATAAAAAGTAAAAAACGAAGTTGGAACTCAATTAGCGTCAAATTAAAGAATTTATAACGAACTCTACGAATGTTTATAAACTTCGCTACATATAAAAAGTAAAAAACGATGTTGGAACTCAATTAGCGTCAAATTAAGGAATTTATAACGAACTCTACGAATGTCGATAAACTTCGCTACATATAAAAAGTAAAAAACGAAGTTGGAACTCAATTAGCGTCAAATTAAAGAATTTATAACGAACTCTACGAATGTTGATAAACTTCGCTACATATAAAAAGTAAAAAACGAAGTTGGAACTCAATTAGCGTCAAATTAAAGAAATTATAACGAACTCTACGAATGTTGATAAACTTCGCTACATATAAAAAGTAAAAAACGAAGTTGGAACTCAATTAGCGTCAAATTAAAGAAATTATAACGAACTCTACGAATGTTGATAAACTTCGCTACATATAAAAAGTAAAAAACGAAGTTGGAACTCAATTAGCGTCAAATTAAAGAAATTATAACGAACTCTACGAATGTTGATAAACTTCGCTACATATAAAAAGTAAAAAACGAAGTTGGAACTCAATTAGCGTCAAATTAAAGAATTTATAACGAACTCTACGAATGTTGATAAACTTCGCTACATATAAAAAGTAAAAAACGAAGTTGGAACTCAATTAGCGTCAAATTAAAGAAATTATAACGAACTCTACGAATGTTGATAAACTTCGCTACATATAAACAGTAAAAAACGAAGTTGGAACACAATTAGCGTCAAATTAAAGAAATTATAACGAACTCTACGAATGTTGATAAACTTCGCTACATATAAAAAGTAAAAAACGAAGTTGGAACTCAATTAGCGTCAAATTAAAGAAATTATAACGAACTCTACGAATGTTGATAAACTTCGCTACATATAAAAAGTAAAAAACGAAGTTGGAACTCAATTAGCGTCAAATTAAAGAAATTATAACGAACTCTACGAATGTTGATAAACTTCGCTACATATAAAAAGTAAAAAACGAAGTTGGAACTCAATTAGCGTCAAATTAAAGAAATTATAACGAACTCTACGAATGTTGAGAAACTTCGCTACAAATAAAAAGTAAAAAACGAAGTTGGAACTCAATTAGCGTCAAATTAAAGAAATTATAACGAACTCTACGAATGTTGATAAACTTCGCTACATATAAAAAGTAAAAAACGAAGTTGGAACTCAATTAGCGTCAAATTAAAGAAATTATAACGAACTCTACGAATGTTGATAAACTTCGCTACATATAAAAAGTAAAAAACGAAGTTGGAACTCAATTAGCGTCAAATTAAAGAAATTATAACGAACTCTACGAATGATGATAAACTTCGCTACATATAAAAAGTAAAAAACGAAGTTGGAACTCAATTAGCGTCAAATTAAAGAAATCATAACGAACTCTACGAATGTTGATAAACTTCGCTACATATAAAAAGTAAAAAACGAAGTTGGAACTCAATTAGCGTCAAATTAAAGAAATCATAACGAACTCTACGAAAGTTGATAAACTTCGCTACATATAAAAAGTAAAAAACGAAGTTGGAACTCAATTAGCGTCAAATTAAAGAAATTACAACGAACTCTACGAATGTTGATAAACTTCGCTACATATAAAAAGTAAAAAACGAAGTTGGAACTCAATTAGCCTCAAATTAAAGAAATCACAACGAACTCTACGAATGTTGATAAACTTCGCTACATATAAAAAGTAAAAAACGAAGTTGGAACTCAATTAGCGTCAAATTAAAGAAATAATAACGAACTCTACGAATGTTGATAAACTTCGCTACATATAAAAAGTAAAAAACGAAGTTAGAACTCCATTTGCGTCAAATTAAAGAAATTATAACGAACTCTACGAATGTTGATAAACTTCGCTACATATAAAAATTAAAAAACGAAGTTGGACTCAATTAGCGTCAAATTAAAGAAATCATAACGAACTCTACGAATGTTGATAAACTTCGCTACATATAAAAAGTAAAAAACGAAGTTGGAACTCAATTAGCGTCAAATTAAAGAAATTATAACGAACTCTACGAATGTTGATAAGCTTCGCTACATATAAAAAGTAAAAAACGAAGTTGGAACTCAATCAGCGTCAAATTAAAGAAATTATAACGAACTCTACGAATGTTGATAAACTTCGCTACATATAAAAAGTAAAAAACGAAGTTGGAACTCAATTAGCGTCAAATTAAAGAAATTATAACGAACTCTACGAATGTTGATAAACTTCGCTACATATAAAAAGTAAAAAACGAAGTTGGAACTCAATTAGCGTCAAATTAAAGAAATTATAACGAACTCTACGAATGTTGATAAACTTCGCTACATATAAAAAGTAAAAAACGAAGTTGGAACTCAATTAGCGTCAAATTAAAGAAATTATAACGAACTCTACGAATGTTGATAAACTTCGCTACATATAAAAAGTAAAAAACGAAGTTGGAACTCAATTAGCGTCAAATTAAAGAAATTATAACGAACTCTACGAATGATGATAAACTTCGCTACATATAAAAAGTAAAAAACGAAGTTGGAACTCAATTAGCGTCAAATTAAAGAAATTATAACGAACTCTACGAATGTTGATAAACTTCGCTACATATAAAAAGTAAAAAACGAAGTTGGAACTCAATTAGCGTCAAATTAAAGAAATCATAACGAACTCTACGAAAGTTGATAAACTTCGCTACATATAAAAAGTAAAAAACGAAGTTGGAACTCAATTAGCGTCAAATTAAAGAAATTATAACGAAATAAACTAATGTTGATAAACTTCGCTACATATAAAAAGTAAAAAACGAAGTTGGAACTCAATTAGCGTCAAATTAAAGAAATTACAACGAACTCTACAAATGTTGATAAACTTCGCTACATATAAAAAGTAAAAAACGAAGTTGGAACTCAATTAGCGTCAAATTAAAGAAATCATAACGAACTCTACGAATGTTGATAAACTTCGCTACATATAAAAAGTAAAAAACGAAGTTGGAACTCCATTTGCGTCAAATTAAAGAAATTATAACGAACTCTACGAATGTTGATAAACTTCGCTACATATAAAAAGTAAAAAACGAAGTTAGAACTCAATTTGCGTCAAATTAAAGAAATTATAACGAACTCTACGAATGTTGATAAACTTCGCTACTTATAAAAAGTAAAAAACGAAGTTGGAACTCAATTAGCGTCAAATTAAAGAAATTATAACGAAATATACGAATGTGGCTAAACATCGCTTTGTTTTTGAAATTTTTTTCAAAAATTTTTTTTCAAAATTTTTTTTCAAAATTTTTTTTGAAAGTTTTTTTCGAAAATTTTTTTCAAAATTTTTTTCGAAAATTTTTCTTCGAAAATTTTTTTCAAAATATTTTCGAAAATTTTTTTTCGAAATTTTTTTCGAAAAATTTTTTTCCAAAATTTTTTCGAAAATTTTTTTTCAAATTGTTTTCGAAATTTTTTTTCAAATTTTTTTTCGAATTTTTTTTTCATAATTTTTTTCGAAATTTTTTTTTCGAAATTTTTTTCGAAAATTTTTTTCGAAAATTATTTTCGAAATTTTTTTTTTAAATTTTTTTCCAAAATTTTTTTCGAAAATTTTTTTTCCAAAATTTTTTCGAAAATTTTTTTAAAAATTTATTTCAGTTTTTTTTCAAAATTTTTTTCGAAAATTTTTTTCGAAAAATTTTTTTCCAAAATTTTTTCGAAAATATTTTTGAAATTTTTTTTCGAAATTTTTTTTCAAAATTTTTTTCGAAAATATTTTTCAAAATTTTTTTTGGAAATTTTTTTTCAAATTTTTTTTGAAAATTTTTTTCAAAATTTTTTTTCAAAATTTTTTTCGAAAATTTTTTTTCGAAAACTCTTTTCAAAATTTTTTTCGAAAATTTTTTTTCGAAATTTCTTTCGATTATTTGTTTCCAAATTATTTTCGAAAATTTTTTTTCGAAATTTTTTTGAAAATTTTTTTCGAAATTTTTCTTCAAAATTTTATTCCAAAATTTTTTTTCGAGATTTTTTTCGAAAATTTTTTTAAAAATTTTTTTCGAAATTTTTTTTAAAAATTTTTTTGAAAATTTTTTTCGAAAATTTTTTTTGGAATTTCTTTCGAAAATTTTTTTCGAAAAATTTTTTTCCAAAATTTTTTCGAAATTTTTTTCGAAAATTTTTTTGAAAATTTTTTCCGAAAATTTTTTTTAAATTTTTTTTCGAAATTTTTTTTCGAAATTTTTTTCGAATTTCTTTTTCGAAATTTCTTTCGAAAATTTTTTTAGAAATTTTTTTCAAAATTTTTTTCGAAAAATTTTTTTCCAAAATTTTTTCGAAAATTTTTTTGAAAATTTTTTTTCGAAAATTTTTTTTAAAATTTTTTTCGAAAATTTTTTTTCGAGAATTTTTTTGGAAATTTTTTTTCAAAATTTTTTTCGAAAATTTTTTTCAAATTTTTTTCCAAAATTTTTTCGAAAATTTTTTTCAAAATTTTTTTCGAAAATTTTTTTTCGAAATTTTTTTTCGAAAATTTTTTTTCGACATTTTTTTCGAAAATTTTTTTCAAATTTTTTTTTGCAAATTATTTTCAAAATTTTTTTCGAAAATTTTTTTCTAAATTTTTTTCAAAAATTTTTTTTCGAAAATTTTTTTTCGAAAATTTTTTTTCGAAAATTTTTTTCAAAATTTTTTTCGATATTTTTTTCGAAAATTTTTTTGAAAATTTTTTTCGAAAAATTTTTTTGAAAATTTTTTCGAAAATTTTTTCGAAAATTTTTTTCGAAATTTTTTTTTCAAAATTTTTTTCGAAAATTTTTTTTCGAAATTTTTTTCGAAAATTTTTTTTCGAAATTTTTTTCGAAAATTTTTTTCAAAATTTTTTTTCCAAATTTTTTTTTCAAAATTTTTTCGAAAAGTTTTTTCGAAATTTTTTTCAAAATTTTTTTCAATAATTTTTTTTCCAAATTTTTTTCGAAAATTTTTTTTCAAAATTTTTTTCGAAAATTTTTTTCAAAATTTTTTTCGAAATTTTTTTTCAAAATTTTTTTCGAAATTTTTTTTCAAAATTTTTTTCGAAAATTTTTTTCGAAATTTTTTTCGAAAATTTTTTTTCGAAATTTTTTTCGAAAATTTTATTCGAAATTTTTTTCGAAGTTTTTTTCGGAAAATTTTTTTCGAAATTTTTTTCCAAATTTTTTTTCAAAATTTTTTTCGAAATTTTTTTTTCCAAATTTTTTTCAAAATTTTTTTTCGAAATTTTTTTCGAAAATTTTTTTCAATATTTTTTTCGAAAATTTTTTTTCGAAATTTTTTTCGAAAATTTTTTTCGAAAATTTTTTTTCGGAAATTTTTTTCAAAATTTTTTTCGAAATTTTTTTTTTGAAATTTTTTTCGAAATTTTTTTTCAAAATTTATTTCGAAAATTTTTTTTCGAAATTTTTTTCGAAAATTTTTTTTCGAAATTTTTTTCGAAAATTTTTTTCAAAATTTTTTTCGAATTTTTTTTCGAAAATGTTTTTCGAAATTTTTTTTCAAAATTTTTTTTCCAAATTTATTTTCAAAATTTTTTTCGAAAATTTTTTTTCGAATTTTTTTATCTATTTTCGGAAAATTTTTTTCAAAATTTTATTCGAAATTTTTTTCGAAAATTTTTTTCAAAATTTTTTTCGAAAAATTTTTTTCCAAAATTTTTTCGAAAATTTTTCTGAAAATTTTTTTCGAAATTTTTTTTTCGAAAATTTTTTTTCGATATTTTTTTCCAAAATTTTTTTGAAAATTTTTTTCGAAAAATTTTTTGTAAATTTTTTTCGAAATTTTTTTTCAAAATTTTTTTTCAAAATATTTTTTCGAAAATTTTTTTCCAAATTTTTTTTGAAAATTTTTTTGAAAATTTTTTTCGAAAAATTTTTTTCCAAAATTTTTTCGAAAATTTTTTTGAAAATTTTTTTCGAAACTTTTTTTCAAAATTTTTTTCGAAAATTTTTTTTCGTAATTTTTTTCGAAAATTTTTCGAAATTTTTTCGAAATTTTTTCCAAAAATTTTTTTCAAAATTTTTTTTCCAAATTTCTTTTCAAAATTTTTATCGAAAATTTTTTTTCGAAAATTTTTTTCAAAAGTTTTTTCGAAAATATTTTTTCGAAATTTTTTTTCGAAATTTTTTTTCAAAATTTTTTTCGATATTTTTTCCGAAAATATTTTTCAAAATTTTTTTCGAAATTTTTTACCCAAATTTTTTTCTGAAAATTTTTTTCGAAATATTTTTTCAAAATTTTTTTTGTAATTTTTTTCGAAAATTTTTTTCAAAATTTTTTTCGAAATTTTTTTCAAAATTTTTTTTCAAAATTTTTTTTCAAATTTTTTTTCGAAAATGTTTTTCAAAATTTTTTTCGAAAATCTTTTTCGAAATTTTTTTTTCGAAATTTTTTTCGAAAATCTTTTTCGAAAATTTTTTTTCCAAAATGTTTTCGAAATTGTTTTTGAACATTTATTTCAAAATTTTTTTTCAAAATTTTTTTGGAAAATTTTTTTCGAAAAATTTTTTTCCAAAATTTTTTCGAAAATTTTTTTGAAATTTTTTTTCAAAATTTTCTTCGAAAATTTTTTTTCGAAATTTCTTTCGAAAATTTTTTTCAAAATTTTTTTTGAAAATTTTTTTTCGAAATTTTTTTCGAAAATTTTTTTCGAAAAATTATTTTCCAAAATTTTTTCGAAAATTTTTTTGAAAATTTTTTTAAATTTTTTTTCGAAATTTTTTTTTCAAAATTTTTTTTCAAAATTTTTATTGAAAATTTTTTTTCGAATTTTTTTTCGAAAAATTTCTTTTCGAAATTTTTTTCGAAAATTTTTTTCGAAATTTTTTTCGAAATTTTTTTTGGAAAATTTTTTTCGAAATTTTTTTCCAAATTTTTTTTCAAAATTTTTTTCGAAATTTTTTTTTCCAAATTTTTTCAAAATTTTTTTTCGAAATTTTTTTCGAAAATTTTTTTCAATATTTTTTTCGAAAATTTTTTTTCGAAATTTTTTTCGAAAACTTTTTTCGAAAATTTTTTTTCAAAATTTTTTTCGAAAATTTTTTTTTGGAATTTTTTTCGAAATTTTTTTTCAAAATTTATTTCGAAAATTTTTTTTCTAAATTTTTTTCGAAAATTTTTTTTCGAAATTTTTTTCGAAAATTTTTTTCAAAATTTTTTTCGAATTTTTTTTCGAAAATTTTTTTCGAAATTTTTTTTCGAAATTTTTTTTCCAAATTTTTTTTTCAAAATTTTTTTCGAAAATTTTTTTTCGAATTTTTTTATCTATTTTCGAAAATTTTTTTTCGAAATTTTTTTTCGAAAATTTTTTTTCGAAAATTTTTTTCAAAATTTTTTCTGAAAATTTTTTCGAAAATTTTTTTAAAAATTTTTTTCGAATTTTTTTTTCAATTTTTTTTTTGAAAATTTTTTTCAAAATTTTTTCGAAAATTTTTTTGAAAATTTTTTTTTGAAATTTTTTTTCAAAATTTTTTTCGAAAATTTTTTTTTCGAAATTTTTTTAGAAAATATTTTTCAAAATTTTTTTCGAAATTTTTTACCCAAATTTTTTCTGAAAATTTTTTTCGAAATTTTTTTTCAAAATTTTTTTTGAAATTTTTTTCGAAAATTTTTTTCAAAATTTTTTTCGAAATTTTTTTCAAAATTTTTTTTCAAAATTTTTTTTGAAAATTTTTTTCCAAAATTTTTTCGAAAATTTTTTTCAAAATTTTTTTCGAAATTTTTTTTCAAAATTTTTTCGAAATTTTTTTTTCAAAATTTTTTCGAAATTTTTTTTGAAAATTTTTTTCAAAATTTTTTTCGAAAAATTTTTTTCGAAAATTTTTTCGAAAATTTTTTTGAAAATTCTTTTCGAAAATTTTTTTTCGAAATTTTTTTCAAAAATTTTTTTGAAATATTTTTTTCGAAAAATTTTTTTGAAAATTTTTTTCGAAAATTTTTTTGAAAATTTTTTTTGAAAATTTTTTTGAAAATTTTTTCGAAATTTTTTTTCAAAATTTTTTTCGAAAATTTTTTTTCGAAATTTTTTTCGAAAATTTTTTTTCGAAATTTTTTTCGAAAATTTTTTTCAAAATTTTTTTTCCAAATTTTTTTTCAAAATTTTTTTCGAAAATTTTTTTTCAAAATTTTTTTCCGAAATTTTTTTCAAAAATTTTTTTCGAAAATTTTTTTTCGAAAATTTTTTTCAAAATTTTTTTCGAAAATTTTTTTTTGAAATTTTTTTCGAAATTTTTTTTCAAAATTTATTTCAAAAATTTTTTTTCTAAATTTTTTTCGAAAATTTTTTTTCGAAATTTTTTTCGAAAATTTTTTTCAAAATTTTTTTCGAATTTTTTTTCGAAAATTTTTTTCGAAATTTTTTTTCCAAATTTTTTTTCCAAATTTTTTTTCAAAATTTTTTTCGAAAATTTTTTTTCGAATTTTTTTATCTATTTTCGAAAAATTTTTTTCGAAATTTTTTTTCGAAAATTTTTTTTCGAGAATTTTTTTCAAAATTTTTTCTGAAAATTTTTTCGAAAATTTTTTTAAAAATTTTTTTCGAATTTTTTTTTCAATTTTTTTTTTGAAAATTTTTTTCCAAAATTTTTTCGAAAATTTTTTTCAAATTTTTTTTCGAAATTTTTTTTCAAAATTTTTTCGAAATTTTTTTTTCAAAATTTTTTTCGAAATTTTTTTCGAAAAGTTTTTTCAAAATTTTTTTCGAAAAATTTTTTTCCAAAATTTTTTCGAAAAATTTTTTGAAAATTTTTTTCGAAAATTTTTTTTCGAAATTTTTTTCAAAAATTTTTTTGAAATATTTTTTTCGAAAAATTTTTTTGAAAATTTTTTTCGAAAATTTTTTTGAAAATTTTTTTCGAAATTTTTTTTCAAAATTTTTTTCGAAAATTTTTTTTCGAAATTTTTTTCGAAAATTTTTTTTCGAAATTTTTTTCGAAAATTTTTTTTCGAAATTGTTTTCGAAAATTTTTTTCAAAATTTTTTTTCCAAATTTTTTTTCAAAATTTTTTTCGAAAATTTTTTTTCAAAATTTTTTTGGAAAATTTTTTTTCGAAATTTTTTTCGAAAATTTTTTTCAAAATTTTTTTCGAAATTTTGTTCGAAAATTTTTTTAAAAATTTTTTTCGAAAAATTTTTTTCCAAAAGTTTTTCGAAAATTTTTTTGAAAATTTTTTTCGAAAATTTTTTTTCGAAAATTTTTTTCAAAATTTTTTTCGAAAATTTTTTTTCGAAATTTTTTTCGAAAATTTTTTTGAAAATTTTTTTCAAAAAATTTTTTTCGAAAATTTTTTTGAAAATTTTTTTCGATATTTTTTTTCAAAATTTTTTTCAAAATTTTTTTTCAAAATTTTTTTCAAATTTTTTTTCGAAAATTTTTTTTCGAAATTTTTTTCGAAAATTTTTTTTCGAAATTTTTTTCGAAAATATTTTTTCGAAATTTTTTTCGAAAATTTTTTTCAAAATTTTTTTTCCAAATTTTTTTTCAAAATTTTTTTCGAAAATTTTTTTTCAAAAATTTTTTTCAAAAATTTTTTTCGAATTTTTTTTTCGAAATTTCTTTCGAAAATTTTTTTCGAAATTTTTTTTCGAAATTTTTTTCGAAAATTTTTTCAAAATTTTTTACGAAATTTTTTTCGAAAATTTTTTTCAAAATTTTTTTCGAAAAATTTTTTTGAAAATTTTATTCGAAAATTTTTTTGAAAATTGTTTTCGAATTTTTTTTTCAAAATTTCTTTCGAAAAATTTTTTTCGAAATTTTTTTCGAAAATTTTTTTTCGAAATTTCTTTCGAAAATTTTTTTCAAAATTTTTTTTCCAAATTTTTTATCAAAATTTTTTTCGAAAATTTTTTTTCGAAAATTTTTTTCGAAATTTTTTTTCGAAATTTCTTTCAAAATTTTTTTTCGAAATTTTTTTCAAAATTTTTTTCGAAAAATTTTTTTCCAAAATTTTTTCAAAAATTTTTTTGAAAATTTGTTTTCGAAAATTTTTTTAAAAATTTTTTTCGAAAATTTTTTTGAAAATTTTTTTCGAAATTTTTTTTCAAAACTTTTTTCAAAATTTTTTTCCAAATTTTTTTCAAAATTTTTTTCGAAAATTTTTTTTCAAAAATTTTTTTCAAAAATTTTTTTCGAATTTTTTTTCGAAATTTCTTTCGAAAATTTTTTTCGAAATTTTTTTTCAAAATTTTTTTCGAAAATTTTTTTTCCAATTTTTTTTCGAAAATTTTTTTAAAAATTTTTTTCGAAATTTTTTTCAAAAATTTTTTTCGAATTTTTTTTCGAAAATTTTTTTTCGAAATTTTTTTCGAAAATTTTTTTTGAAAATTTTTTTCAAAATTTTTTTCGAAATTTTTTTTCGAAATTTTTTTCGAAAATTTTTTTTCGAAATTTTTTTCGAAAATTTTTTTCAAAATTTTTTTCGAAATTTTTTTCGAAAATTTTTTTCGAAATTTTTTTCCAAATTTTTTTTCAAAATTTTTTTCCAAATTTTTTTTCAAAATTTTTTTCGAAATTTTTTTTCCAAAATTTTTTCAAAATTTTTTTTCGAAATTTTTTTCAAAAATTTTTTTCCAAATTTTTTTTCCAAATTTTTTTTCAAAATTTTTTCGAAAATTTTTTTCAAAATTTTTTTCGAAATTTTTTTTCAAAATTTTTTCGAAATTTTTTTTTCAAAATTTTTTTCGAAATTTTTTTCGAAAATTTTTTTCAAAATTTTTTTCGAAAAATTTTTTTCCAAAATTTTTTCGAAAAATCTTTTGAAAATTTTTTTCGAAAATTTTTTTTCGAAATTTTTTTCAAAAATTTTTTTGAAATATTTTTTTCGAAAAATTTTTTTGAAAATTTTTTTCGAAAATTTTTTTGAAAATTTTTTTCGAAATTTTTTTTCAAAATTTTTTTCGAAAATTTTTTTTCGAAATTTTTTTCGAAAATTTTTTTTCGAAATTTTTTTCGAAAATTTTTTTTCGAAATTGTTTTCGAAAATTTTTTTCAAAATTTTTTTTCCAAATTTTTTTTCAAAATTTTTTTCGAAAATTTTTTTTCAAAATTTTTTTGGAAAATTTTTTTTCGAAATTTTTTTCGAAAATTTTTTTCAAAATTTTTTTCGAAATTTTGTTCGAAAATTTTTTTAAAAATTTTTTTCGAAAAATTTTTTTCCAAAAGTTTTTCGAAAATTTTTTTGAAAATTTTTTTCGAAAATTTTTTTTCGAAAATTTTTTTCAAAATTTTTTTCGAAAATTTTTTTTCGAAATTTTTTTCGAAAATTTTTTTGAAAATTTTTTTCAAAAAATTTTTTTCGAAAATTTTTTTGAAAATTTTTTTCGATATTTTTTTTCAAAATTTTTTTCAAAATTTTTTTTCAAAATTTTTTTCAAATTTTTTTTCGAAAATTTTTTTTCGAAATTTTTTTCGAAAATTTTTTTTCGAAATTTTTTTCGAAAATATTTTTTCGAAATTTTTTTCGAAAATTTTTTTCAAAATTTTTTTTCCAAATTTTTTTTCAAAATTTTTTTCGAAAATTTTTTTTCAAAAATTTTTTTCAAAAATTTTTTTCGAATTTTTTTTTCGAAATTTCTTTCGAAAATTTTTTTCGAAATTTTTTTTCGAAATTTTTTTCGAAAATTTTTTCAAAATTTTTTACGAAATTTTTTTCGAAAATTTTTTTCAAAATTTTTTTCGAAAAATTTTTTTGAAAATTTTATTCGAAAATTTTTTTGAAAATTGTTTTCGAATTTTTTTTTCAAAATTTCTTTCGAAAAATTTTTTTCGAAATTTTTTTCGAAAATTTTTTTTCGAAATTTCTTTCGAAAATTTTTTTCAAAATTTTTTTTCCAAATTTTTTATCAAAATTTTTTTCGAAAATTTTTTTTCGAAAATTTTTTTCGAAATTTTTTTTCGAAATTTCTTTCAAAATTTTTTTTCGAAATTTTTTTCAAAATTTTTTTCGAAAAATTTTTTTCCAAAATTTTTTCAAAAATTTTTTTGAAAATTTGTTTTCGAAAATTTTTTTAAAAATTTTTTTCGAAAATTTTTTTGAAAATTTTTTTCGAAATTTTTTTTCAAAACTTTTTTCAAAATTTTTTTCCAAATTTTTTTCAAAATTTTTTTCGAAAATTTTTTTTCAAAAATTTTTTTCAAAAATTTTTTTCGAATTTTTTTTCGAAATTTCTTTCGAAAATTTTTTTCGAAATTTTTTTTCAAAATTTTTTTCGAAAATTTTTTTTCCAATTTTTTTTCGAAAATTTTTTTAAAAATTTTTTTCGAAATTTTTTTCAAAAATTTTTTTCGAATTTTTTTTCGAAAATTTTTTTTCGAAATTTTTTTCGAAAATTTTTTTTGAAAATTTTTTTCAAAATTTTTTTCGAAATTTTTTTTCGAAATTTTTTTCGAAAATTTTTTTTCGAAATTTTTTTCGAAAATTTTTTTCAAAATTTTTTTCGAAATTTTTTTCGAAAATTTTTTTCGAAATTTTTTTCCAAATTTTTTTTCAAAATTTTTTTCCAAATTTTTTTTCAAAATTTTTTTCGAAATTTTTTTTCCAAAATTTTTTCAAAATTTTTTTTCGAAATTTTTTTCAAAAATTTTTTTCCAAATTTTTTTTCCAAATTTTTTTTCAAAATTTTTTCGAAAATTTTTTTCAAAATTTTTTTCGAAATTTTTTTTCAAAATTTTTTCGAAATTTTTTTTTCAAAATTTTTTTCGAAATTTTTTTCGAAAATTTTTTTCAAAATTTTTTTCGAAAAATTTTTTTCCAAAATTTTTTCGAAAATTTTTTTGAAAATTTTTTTCGAAAATTTTTTTTCGAAATTTTTTTCAAAAATTTTTTTGAAATATTTTTTTCGAAAAATTTTTTTGAAAATTTTTTTCGAAAATTTTTTTGAAAATTTTTTTCGAAATTTTTTTTCAAAATTTTTTTCGAAAATTTTTTTTCGAAATTTTTTTCTAAAATTTTTTTTCGAAATTGTTTTCGAAAATTTTTTTCAAAATTTTTTTTCCAAATTTTTTTTCAAAATTTTTTTCGAAAATTTTTTTTCAAAATTTTTTTCGAAAATTTTTTTTCGAAATTTTCTTCGAAAATTTTTTTCAAAATTTTTTTCGAAATTTTGTTCGAAAATTTTTTTAAAAATTTTTTTCGAAAAATTTTTTTCCAAAATTTTTTCGAAAATTTTTTTGAAAATTTTTTTCGAAAATTTTTTTTCGAAAATTTTTTTCAAAATTTTTTTCGAAAATTTTTTTTCGAAATTTTTTTCGAAAATTTTTTTGAAAATTTTTTTCAAAAAATTTTTTTCGAAATTGTTTTCGAAAATTTTTTTCAAAATTTTTTTTCCAAATTTTTTTTCAAAATTTTTTTCGAAAATTTTTTTTCAAAATTTTTTTCGAAAATTTTTTTTCGAAATTTTCTTCGAAAATTTTTTTCAAAATTTTTTTCGAAATTTTGTTCGAAAATTTTTTTAAAAATTTTTTTCGAAAAATTTTTTTCCAAAATTTTTTCGAAAATTTTTTTGAAAATTTTTTTCGAAAATTTTTTTTCGAAAATTTTTTTCAAAATTTTTTTCGAAAATTTTTTTTCGAAATTTTTTTCGAAAATTTTTTTGAAAATTTTTTTCAAAAAATTTTTTTCGAAAATTTTTTTGAAAATTTTTTTCGAAATTTTTTTTCAAAATTTTTTTCAAAATTTTTTTTCAAAATTTTTTTCAAATTTTTTTTCGAAAATTTTTTTTCGAAATTTTTTTCGAAAATTTTTTTTCGAAATTTTTTTCGAAAATTTTTTTTCGAAATTTTTTTCGAAAATTTTTTTAAAAATTTTTTTTCCAAATTTTTTTTCAAAATTTTTTTCGAAAATTTTTTTTCAAAAATTTTTTTCAAAAATTTTTTTCGAATTTTTTTTCGAAATTTCTTTCGAAAATTTTTTTCGAAAATTTTTTTCGAAATTTTTTTTCAAAATTTTTTTCGAAAATTTTTTTTCGAAATTTTTTTCGAAAATTTTTTCAAAATTTTTTACGAAATTTTTTTCGAAAATTTTTTTCAAAATTTTTTTCGAGAAATTTTTTTCCAAAATTTTTTCGAAAATTTTTTTGAAAATTTTTTTTCGAAAATTTTTTTCAAAATTTTTTTCGAAAATTTTTTTTCGAAATTTTTTTTCGAAATTTTTTTCGAAAATTTTTTTCCAAAATTTTGTCGAAAATATTTTTGAAAATTTTTTTCGAAATTTTTTTCCAAAATTTTTTTTCGAAAATTTTTTTTCGAAAATTTTTTTCAAAATTATTTCTGAAAATTTTTTCGTAAATTTTTTTAAAATTTTTTTTCGAAATTTTTTTTCAAAATTTTTTTTGAAAATTTTTTTCCAAAATTTTTTCGAAACTTTTTTTCAAAATTTTTTTTTAAATTTTTTTTCAAAATTTTTTTCGAAAATTTTTTTTCGAAATTTTTTTCGAAAATTTTTTTTAAAATTTTTTTCGAAATTTTTTTCGAAAATTTTTTTCAAAATTTTTTTCGAAAAATTTTTTTCCAAAATTTTTTCGAAAATTTTTCTGAAAATTTTTTTCGAAAATTTTTTTTCGAAAATTTTTTTTCGATATTTTTTTCGAAAATTTTTTTGAAAATTTTTTTCGAAAAATTTTTTGTAAATTTTTTTCGAAATTTTTTTTCAAAATTTTTTTTCAAAATATTTTTTCGTAAATTTTTTTCCAAATTTTTTTTGAAAATTTTTTTGAAAATTTTTTTCGAAAAATTTTTTTCCAAAATTTTTTCGAAAATTTTTTTGAAAATTTTTTTCGAAACTTTTTTTCAAAATTTTTTTCGAAAATTTTTTTTCGAAATTTTTTTCGAAAATTTTTCGAAATTTTTTCCAAAAATTTTTTTCAAAATTTTTTTTCCAAATTTCTTTTCAAACTTTTTATCGAAAATTTTTCTTCGAAAATTTTTTTCAAAATTTTTTTCGAAAATTTTTTTTCAAAATTTTTTTCGAAAATTTTTTTTCGAAATTTTTTTTCGAAATTTTTTTTCAAAATTTTTTTCGATATTTTTTTCGAAAATATTTTTCAAAATTTTTTTCGAAAATTTTTTTTTGAAATTTTTTTCGAAAATTTTTTTAAAAAGTTTTTTTCGAAATTTTTTTTTCGAAATTTTTTTTCGAAATTTTTTTTTCGAAATTTTTTTTCATAATTTTTTTCGAAATGTTTTTTTCGAAATTTTATTCGAAAATTTTTTTCGAAATTTTTTTTTCCAAATTTTTTTCGAAAATTTTTTTCGAAAATTTTTTCGAAAATTTTTTTGAAAATTTTTTTTTGAAATTTTTTTTCAAAATTTTTTTCGAAAATTTTTTTTTCGAAATTTTTTTAGAAAATATTTTTCAAAATTTTTTTCGAAATTTTTTACCCAAATTTTTTCTGAAAATTTTTTTCGAAATTTTTTTTCAAAATTTTTTTTGAAATTTTTTTCGAAAATTTTTTTCAAAATTTTTTTCGAAATTTTTTTCAAAATTTTTTTTCAAAATTTTTTTTCAAATTTTTTTTCGAAAATGTTTTTCTAAATTTTTTTCGAAAATCTTTTTCGAAATTTTTTTCGAAAATTTTTTTCGAAAATTTTTTTTCCAAAATGTTTTCGAAATTTTTTTTCAAAATTTTTTTTGAAATTTTTTTTTCGAAATTTTTTTCGAAAAATTTTTTTCCGAAATTTTTTCGAAAATTTTTTTGAAAATTTTTTTCAAAATTTTTTTTCAAAATTTTTTTCGAAAATTCTTTTCGAATCTTTTTTTTCAAAATTTTTTCGAAAAATTTTTTGTAAATTTTTTTCGAAATTTTTTTTCAAAATTTTTTTTCAAAATATTTTTTCGAAAATTTTTTTCCAAATTTTTTTCGAAAATTTTTTTGAAAATTTTTTTCGAAAAATTTTTTTCCAAAATTTTTTCGAAAATTTTTTTGAAAATTTTTTGCGAAACTTTTTTTCAAAATTTTTTTCGGAAAATTTTTTTCGAAATTTTTTCCAAATTTTTTTTCAAAATTTTTTTCGGAATTTTTTTTCCAAATTTTTTTCAAAATTTTTTTTCGAAATTTTTTTCGAAAATTTTTTTCAATATTTTTTTCGAAAATTTTTTTTCGAAATTTTTTTCAAAAATTTTTTTCGAAAATTTTTTTTCGAAAATTTTTTTCAAAATTTTTTTCGAAAATTTTTTTTTGAAATTTTTTTCGAAATTTTTTTTCAAAATTTATTTCGAAAATTTTTTTTCTAAATTTTTTTCGAAAATTTTTTTTCGAAATTTTTTTCAAAATTTTTTTCGAATTTTTTTTCGAAAATTTTTTTCGTAATTTTTTTTCAAAATTTTTTTTCCAAATCTTTTTTCAAAATTTTTTTCAAAAATTTTGTTTCGAATTTTTTTATCCATTTTCGAAAAATTTTTTTCGAAATTTTTTTTCGAAATTTTTTTTTTGGAAAATTTTTTTCAAAATTTTTTCTGAAAATTTTTTCGAAAATTTTTTTAAAAATTTTTTTCGAATTTTTTTTTCAATTTTATTTTTGAAAATTTTTTTCCAAAATTTTTTCGAAAATTTTTTTCAAAATTTTTTTCGAAATTTTTTTTCAAAATTTTTTCGAAATTTTTTTTTCAAAATTTTTTTCGAAATTTTTTTCGAAAATTTTTTTCAAAATTTTTTTCGAAAAATTTTTTTCCAAAATTTTTTCGAAAATTTTTTTGAAAATTTTTTTCGAAAATTTTTTTTCGAAATTTTTTTGAAATATTTTTTTCGAAAAATTTTTTTGAAAATTTTTTTGAAAATTTTTTTCGAAATTTTTTTTCAAAATTTTTTTCGAAAATTTTTTTTCGAAATTTTTTTCTAAAATTTTTTTTCGAAATTGTTTTCGAAAATTTTTTTCAAAATTTTTTTTCCAAATTTTTTTTCAAAATTTTTTTCGAAAATTTTTTTTCAAAATTTTTTTCGAAAATTTTTTTTCGAAATTTTCTTCGAAAATTTTTTTCAAAATTTTTTTCGAAATTTTGTTCGAAAATTTTTTTAAAAATTTTTTTCGAAAAATTTTTTTCCAAAATTTTTTCGAAAATTTTTTTGAAAATTTTTTTCGAAAATTTTTTTTCGAAAATTTTTTTCAAAATTTTTTTCGAAAATTTTTTTTCGAAATTTTTTTCGAAAATTTTTTTAAAAATTTTTTTTCCAAATTTTTTTTCAAAATTTTTTTCGAAAATTTTTTTTCAAAAATTTTTTTCAAAAATTTTTTTCGAATTTTTTTTCGAAATTTCTTTCGAAAATTTTTTTCGAAATTTTTTTTCAAAATTTTTTTCGAAAATTTTTTTTCGAAATTTTTTTCGAAAATTTTTTCAAAATTTTTTACGAAATTTTTTTCGAAAATTTTTTTCAAAATATTTTTCGAGAAATTTTTTTCCAAAATTTTTTCGAAAATTTTTTTGAAAATTTTTTTTCGAAAATTTTTTTTAAAATTTTTTTCGAAAATTTTTTTTCGAAATTTTTTTTCGAAATTTTTTTCGAAAATTTTTTTCCAAAATTTTGTCGAAAATATTTTTGAAAATTTTTTTCGAAATTTTTTTCCAAAATTTTTTTTCGAAAATTTTTTTTCGAAAATTTTTTTCAAAATTATTTCTGAAAATTTTTTCGTAAATTTTTTTAAAATTTTTTTTCGAAATTTTTTTTCAAAATTTTTTTTGAAAATTTTTTTCCAAAATTTTTTCGAAACTTTTTTTCAAAATTTTTTTCGAAATTTTTTTTCAAAATTGTTTTCGAAAATTTTTTTTCAAAATTTTTTTCGAAAATTTTTTTTAAAATTTTTTTCGAAATTTTTTTCGAAAATTTTTTTCAAAATTTTTTTCGAAAAATTTTTTTCCAAAATTTTTTCGAAAATTTTTCTGAAAATTTTTTTCGAAAATTTTTTTTCGAAAATTTTTTTTCGATATTTTTTTCGAAAATTTTTTTGAAAATTTTTTTCGAAAAATTTTTTGTAAATTTTTTTCGAAATTTTTTTTCAAAATTTTTTTTCAAAATATTTTTTCGAAAATTTTTTTCCAAATTTTTTTTGAAAATTTTTTTGAAAATTTTTTTCGAAAAATTTTTTTCCAAAATTTTTTCGAAAATTTTTTTGAAAATTTTTTTCGAAACTTTTTTTCAAAATTTTTTTCGAAAATTTTTTTTCGAAATTTTTTTCGAAAATTTTTCGAAATTTTTTCCAAAACTTTTTTTCAAAATTTTTTTTCCAAATTTCTTTTCAAACTTTTTATCGAAAATTTTTTTTCGAAAATTTTTTTCAAAATTTTTTTCGAAATTTTTTTTTCAAAATTTTTTTCGAAAATTTTTTTTCGAAATTTTTTTTCGAATTTTTTTTTCAAAATTTTTTTCGATATTTTTTTCGAAAATATTTTTCAAAATTTTTTTCGAAAATTTTTTTTTGAAATTTTTTTCGAAAATTTTTTTAAAAATTTTTTTTCGAAATTTTTTTTTCGAAATTTTTTTTCATAATTTTTTTCGAAATGTTTTTTTCGAAATTTTATTCGAAAATTTTTTTCGAAATTTTTTTTTCCAAATTTTTTTCGAAAATTTTTTTCGAAAATTTTTTCGAAAATTTTTTTGAAAATTTTTTTTTGAAATTTTTTTTCAAAATTTTTTTCGAAAATTTTTTTTTCGAAAGTTTTTTAAAAAATATTTTTCAAAATTTTTTTCGAAATTTTTTACCCAAATTTTTTCTGAAAATTTTTTTCGAAATTTTTTTTCAAAATTTTTTTTGAAATTTTTTTCGAAAATTTTTTTCAAAATTTTTTTCGAAATTTTTTTCAAAATTTTTTTTCAAAATTTTTTTTCAAATTTTTTTTCGAAAATGTTTTTCTAAATTTTTTTCGAAAATCTTTTTCGAAATTTTTTTCGAAAATTTTTTTCGAAAATTTTTTTTCCAAAATGTTTTCGAAATTTTTTTTCAAAATTTTTTTTGAAATTTTTTTTTCGAAATTTTTTTCGAAAAATTTTTTTCCGAAATTTTTTCGAAAATTTTTTTGAAAATTTTTTTCAAAATTTTTTTTCAAAATTTTTTTCGAAAATTCTTTTCGAATCTTTTTTTTCAAAATTTTTTCGAAAAATTTTTTGTAAATTTTTTTCGAAATTTTTTTTCAAAATTTTTTTTCAAAATATTTTTTCGAAAATTTTTTTCCAAATTTTTTTCGAAAATTTTTTTGAAAATTTTTTTCGAAAAATTTTTTTCCAAAATTTTTTCGAAAATTTTTTTGAAAATTTTTTGCGAAACTTTTTTTCAAAATTTTTTTCGAAAATTTTTTTTCGAAATTTTTTTCGAAAATTTTTTTTCGAAATTTTTTCCAAAAATTTTTTTCAAAATTTTTTTTCCAAATTTCTTTTCAAAATTTTTATCGAAAAGTTTTTTTTCGAAAATTTTTTTCAAAATTTTTTTCGAAAATTTTTTTTCAAAATTTTTTTCGAAAATATTTTTCAAAATTTTTTTCGAAATTTTTTTTCAAAATTTTTTTTCCAAATTTTTTTTCGAAAATTTTTTTGAAAATTTTTTTCGAAATTTTTTTAAAATTTTTTTTCGAAAATTTTTTTTTGAAATTTTTTTCGAAAATTTTTTTAAAAATTTTTTTTCGAAATTTTTTTTCAAAATTTTTTCCAAAAAATTTTTTTCCAAAATTTTTTCGAAAATTTTTTTGAAAATTTTTTTCGAAATTTTTTTTCAATTTTTTTTTCGAAATTTTTTTTCATAATTTTTTTCAAAATTTTTTTTCAAAATTTTTTTCGAAAATGTTTTTCAAAATTTTTTTCGAAAATGTTTTTCGAAATTTTTTTTTCGAAATTTTTTTCGAAAATTTTTTTCGAAAATTTTTTTTCCAAAATGTTTTCGAAATTTTTTTTGAAAATTTATTTCAAAATTTTTTTCGAAAATTTTTTTGAAATTTTTTTTCGAAATTTTTTTCCAAATTTTTTTCGAAAATTTTTTTTCGAAAATTTTTTTCAAAATTTTTTTCGAAAATTTTTTTTCGAAATTTCTTTCGAAAATTTTTTTCAAAATTTTTTTTGAAAATTTTTTTTCGAAATTTTTTTCGAAATTTTTTTTCGAAAAATTATTTTCCAAAATTTTTTCGAAAATTTTTTTGAAAATTTTTTTCGAAATTTTTTTTCGAAATTTTTTTTCAAAATATTTTTCCAAAATTTTTTTCCAAAATTTTTTTTCGAGATTTTTTTCGAAAATTTTTTTTCGAAATTTTTTTTTCAAAATTTTTTTTCAAAATTTTTTTTTCAAAATTTTTTTTGAAAATTTTTTTTCGAATTTTTTTTCGAAAAATTTTTTTTCAAAATTTTTTCGAAAATTTTTTTGAAAATGTTTTTGAAAATTTTTTTTGAAAATTTTTTTTGAAAATTTTTTTCCAAACTTTTTTAGAAAATTTTTTTGAAAATGTTTTCGAAATGTTTTTTCAAAATTTTTTTCCAAAATTTTTTCAAAAATTTTTTTGAAAATTTTTTTCAAAATTTTTTTTCGAAAATTTTTTTGAAAATTTTTTTTCAAAATTTTTTTCGAAAATTTTTTTTCGAAATTTTTTTTCAAAATTTTTTTTCGAAAATTTTTTTCAAAATTTTTTTCGAAAATTTTTTTTCGAAATTTCTTTAGAAATTTTTTTTCAATTTTTTTTTTTGAAAATTTTTTTTCGAAATTTTTTTCGAAAATTTTTTCGAAAATTTTTTTGAAAATTTTTTTTCAAAATTTTTTTCCAAAATTTTTTTCCAAAAATTTTTTCCAAAAATTTTTTTTGAGATTTTTTTCGAAAATTTTTTTGAAAATTTTTTTCGAAATTTTTTTCGAAATTTTTTTTCCAAATTTTTTTCCAAAATTTTTTTTGAAATTTTTTTTGAAAATTTTTTTGAAAATTTTTTTGAAAATTTTTTTCGAAATTTTTTTTCAAATTTTTTTTTCAAATTTTTTTTTCCAAATTTTTTTTCAAAATTTTTTTCGAAAATTTTTCTACAAATTTTTTTTCGAAAATTTGTTTTTGAAATTTTTTTCAAAAATTTTTTTTCAAAATTTTTTTTCAAAATTTTTTTCGAAAGTTTTTTTCGAAAATTTTTTTCGAAAATTTTTTTTCGAAAATTTTTTTTCGAAATTTTTTTCGAAAATTTTTCGAAATTTTTTCCAAAAATTTTTTTCAAAATTTTTTTTCCAAATTTCTTTTCAAACTTTTTATCGAAAATTTTTTTTCGAAAATTTTTTTCAAAATTTTTTTCGAAAATTTTTTTTCAAAATTTTTTTTGAAAATTTTTTTCCAAAATTTTTTCGAAACTTTTTTTCAAAATTTTTTTCGAAATTTTTTTTCAAAATTGTTTTCGAAAATTTTTTTTCAAAATTTTTTTCGAAATTTTTTTTAAAAATTTTTTTCGAAATTTTTTTCGAAAATTTTTTTCAAAATTTTTTTCGAAAAATTTTTTTCCAAAATTTTTTCGAAAATTTTTCTGAAAATTTTTTTCGAAAATTTTTTTTCGAAAATTTTTTTTCGATATTTTTTTCGAAAATTTTTTTGAAAATTTTTTTCGAAAAATTTTTTGTAAATTTTTTTCGAAATTTTTTTTCAAAATTTTTTTTCAAAATATTTTTTCGAAAATTTTTTTCCAAATTTTTTTTGAAAATTTTTTTGAAAATTTTTTTCGAAAAATTTTTTTCCAAAATTTTTTCGAAAATTTTTTTGAAAATTTTTTTCGAAACTTTTTTTCAAAATTTTTTTCGAAAATTTTTTTTCGAAATTTTTTTCGAAAATTTTTCGAAATTTTTTCCAAAAATTTTTTTCAAAATTTTTTTTCCAAATTTCTTTTCAAACTTTTTATCGAAAATTTTTTTTCGAAAATTTTTTTCAAAATTTTTTTCGAAATTTTTTTTTCAAAATTTTTTTCGAAAATTTTTTTTCGAAATTTTTTTTCGAAATTTTTTTTCAAAATTTTTTTCGATATTTTTTTCGAAAATATTTTTCAAAATTTTTTTCGAAAATTTTTTTTTGAAATTTTTTTCGAAAATTTTTTTCAAAATTTTTTTTCGAAATTTTTTTTTCGAAATTTTTTTTCATAATTTTTTTCGAAATGTTTTTTTCGAAATTTTATTCGAAAATTTTTTTCGAAATTTTTTTTTCCAAATTTTTTTCGAAAATTTTTTTCGAAAATTTTTTCGAAAATTTTTTTGAAAATTTTTTTTTGAAATTTTTTTTCAAAATTTTTTTCGAAAATTTTTTTTTCGAAATTTTTTTAGAAAATATTTTTCAAAATTTTTTTCGAAATTTTTTACCCAAATTTTTTCTGAAAATTTTTTTCGAAATTTTTTTTCAAAATTTTTTTTGAAATTTTTTTCGAAAATTTTTTTCAAAATTTTTTTCGAAATTTTTTTCAAAATTTTTTTTCAAAATTTTTTTTCAAATTTTTTTTCGAAAATGTTTTTCTAAATTTTTTTCGAAAATCTTTTTCGAAATTTTTTTCGAAAATTTTTTTCGAAAATTTTTTTTCCAAAATGTTTTCGAAATTTTTTTTCAAAATTTTTTTTGAAATTTTTTTTTCGAAATTTTTTTCGAAAAATTTTTTTCCGAAATTTTTTCGAAAATTTTTTTGAAAATTTTTTTCAAAATTTTTTTTCAAAATTTTTTTCGAAAATTCTTTTCGAATCTTTTTTTTCAAAATTTTTTCGAAAAATTTTTTGTAAATTTTTTTCGAAATTTTTTTTCAAAATTTTTTTTCAAAATATTTTTTCGAAAATTTTTTTCCAAATTTTTTTCGAAAATTTTTTTGAAAATTTTTTTCGAAAAATTTTTTTCCAAAATTTTTTCGAAAATTTTTTTGAAAATTTTTTGCGAAACTTTTTTTCAAAATTTTTTTCGAAAATTTTTTTTCGAAATTTTTTTCGAAAATTTTTTTTCGAAATTTTTTCCAAAAATTTTTTTCAAAATTTTTTTTCCAAATTTCTTTTCAAAATTTTTATCGAAAAGTTTCTTTTCGAAAATTTTTTTCAAAATTTTTTTCGAAAATTTTTTTTCAAAATTTTTTTCGAAAATATTTTTCAAAATTTTTTTCGAAATTTTTTTTCAAAATTTTTTTTCAAAATTTTTTTTCCAAATTTTTTTTCGAAAATTTTTTTGAAAATTTTTTTCGAAATTTTTTTAAAATTTTTTTTCGAAAATTTTTTTTTGAAATTTTTTTCGAAAATTTTTTTAAAAATTTTTTTTCGAAATTTTTTTTCAAAATTTTTTCCAAAAAATTTTTTTCCAAAATTTTTTCGAAAATTTTTTTGAAAATTTTTTTCGAAATTTTTTTTCAATTTTTTTTTCGAAATTTTTTTTCATAATTTTTTTCAAAATTTTTTTTCAAAATTTTTTTCGAAAATGTTTTTCAAAATTTTTTTCGAAAATGTTTTTCGAAATTTTTTTTTCGAAATTTTTTTCGAAAATTTTTTTCGAAAATTTTTTTTCCAAAATGTTTTCGAAATTTTTTTTGAAAATTTATTTCAAAATTTTTTTCGAAAATTTTTTTGAAATTTTTTTTCGAAATTTTTTGCCAAATTTTTTTCGAAAATTTTTTTTCGAAAATTTTTTTCAAAATTTTTTTCGAAAATTTTTTTTCGAAATTTCTTTCGAAAATTTTTTTCAAAATTTTTTTTGAAAATTTTTTTTCGAAATTTTTTTCGAAATTTTTTTTCGAAAAATTATTTTCCAAAATTTTTTCGAAAATTTTTTTGAAAATTTTTTTCGAAATTTTTTTTCGAAATTTTTTTTCAAAATATTTTTCCAAAATTTTTTTCCAAAATTTTTTTTCGAGATTTTTTCGAAAATTTTTTTTCGAAATTTTTTTTTCAAAATTTTTTTTCAAAATTTTTTTTTCAAAATTTTTTTTGAAAATTTTTTTTCGAATTTTTTTTCGAAAAATTTTTTTTCAAAATTTTTTCGAAAATTTTTTTGAAAATGTTTTTGAAAATTTTTTTTGAAAATTTTTTTTGAAAATTTTTTTTGAAAATTTTTTTCCAAACTTTTTAGAAAATTTTTTTGAAAATGTTTTCGAAATGTTTTTTCAAAATTTTTTTCCAAAATTTTTTCAAAAATTTTTTTGAAAATTTTTTTCGAAATTTTTTTTCAAATTTTTTTTCAAATTTTTTTTTCCAAATTTTTTTTCAAAATTTTTTTCGAAAATTTTTTTTCGAAAATTTTTTTGAAAATTTTTTTTCAAAATTTTTTTCGAAAATTTTTTTTCGAAATTTTTTTTCAAAATTTTTTTTCGGAAATTTTTTTCAAAATTTTTTTCGAAAATTTTTTTTCGAAATTTCTTTAGAAAATTTTTTTCAATTTTTTTTTTTGAAAATTTTTTTTCGAAATTTTTTTCGAAAATTTTTTCGAAAATTTTTTTGAAAATTTTTTTTCAAAATTTTTTTCCAAAATTTTTTTCCAAAAATTTTTTCCAAAAATTTTTTTTGAGATTTTTTTCGAAAATTTTTTTGAAAATTTTTTTCGAAATTTTTTTCGAAATTTTTTTTCCAAATTTTTTTCCAAAATTTTTTTGAAAATTTTTTTGAAAATTTTTTTGAAAATTTTTTTGAAAATTTTTTTCGAAATTTTTTTTCAAATTTTTTTTTCAAATTTTTTTTTCCAAATTTTTTTTCAAAATTTTTTTCGAAAATTTTTCTTCAAATTTTTTTTCGAAAAGTTGTTTTTGAAATTTTTTTCAAAAATTTTTTTTCAAAATTTTTTTTCAAAATTTTTTTCGAAAGTTTTTTTCGAAAATTTTTTTCGAAAATTTTTTTTCGAAATTTTTTTCGAAAATTTTTCGAAATTTTTTCCAAAAATTTTTTTCAAAATTTTTTTTCCAAATTTCTTTTCAAACTTTTTATCGAAAATTTTTTTTCGAAAATTTTTTTCAAAATTTTTTTCGAAAATTTTTTTTCAAAATTTTTTTTGAAAATTTTTTTCCAAAATTTTTTCGAAACTTTTTTTCAAAATTTTTTTCGAAATTTTTTTTCAAAATTGTTTTCGAAAATTTTTTTTCAAAATTTTTTTCGAAAATTTTTTTTTAAATTTTTTTCGAAATTTTTTTCGAAAATTTTTTTCAAAATTTTTTTCGAAAAATTTTTTTCCAAAATTTTTTCGAAAATTTTTCTGAAAATTTTTTTCGAAAATTTTTTTTCGAAAATTTTTTTTCGATATTTTTTTCGAAAATTTTTTTGAAAATTTTTTTCGAAAAATTTTTTGTAAATTTTTTTCGAAATTTTTTTTCAAAATTTTTTTTCAAAATATTTTTTCGAAAATTTTTTTCCAAATTTTTTTTGAAAATTTTTTTGAAAATTTTTTTTCGAAAAATTTTTTTCCAAAATTTTTTCGAAAATTTTTTTGAAAATTTTTTTCGAAACTTTTTTTCAAAATTTTTTTCGAAAATTTTTTTTCGAAATTTTTTTCGAAAATTTTTCGAAATTTTTTCCAAAAATTTTTTTCAAAATTTTTTTTCCAAATTTCTTTTCAAACTTTTTATCGAAAATTTTTTTTCGAAAATTTTTTTCAAAATTTTTTTCGAAAATTTTTTTTCAAAATTTTTTTCGAAAATTTTTTTTCGAAATTTTTTTTCGAAATTTTTTTTCAAAATTTTTTTCGATATTTTTTTCGAAAATATTTTTCAAAATTTTTTTCGAAAATTTTTTTTTGACATTTTTTTCGAAAATTTTTTTAAAAATTTTTTTTCGAAATTTTTTTTTCGAAATTTTTTTTCATAATTTTTTTCGAAATGTTTTTTTCGAAATTTTATTCGAAAATTTTTTTCGAAATTTTTTTTTCCAAATTTTTTTCGAAAATTTTTTTCGAAAATTTTTTCGAAAATTTTTTTGAAAATTTTTTTTTGAAATTTTTTTTCAAAATTTTTTTCGAAAATTTTTTTTTCGAAATTTTTTTAGAAAATATTTTTCAAAATTTTTTTCGAAATTTTTTACCCAAATTTTTTCTGAAAATTTTTTTCGAAATTTTTTTTCAAAATTTTTTTTTGAAATTTTTTTCGAAAATTTTTTTCAAAATTTTTTTCGAAATTTTTTTCAAAATTTTTTTTCAAAATTTTTTTTCAAATTTTTTTTCGAAAATGTTTTTCTAAATTTTTTTCGAAAATCTTTTTCGAAATTTTTTTCGAAAATTTTTTTCGAAAATTTTTTTTCCAAAATGTTTTCGAAATTTTTTTTCAAAATTTTTTTTGAAATTTTTTTTTCGAAATTTTTTTCGAAAAATTTTTTTCCGAAATTTTTTCGAAAATTTTTTTGAAAATTTTTTTCAAAATTTTTTTTCAAAATTTTTTTCGAAAATTCTTTTCGAATCTTTTTTTTCAAAATTTTTTCGAAAAATTTTTTGTAAATTTTTTTCGAAATTTTTTTTCAAAATTTTTTTTCAAAATATTTTTTCGAAAATTTTTTTCCAAATTTTTTTCGAAAATTTTTTTGAAAATTTTTTTCGAAAAATTTTTTTCCAAAATTTTTTCGAAAATTTTTTTGAAAATTTTTTGCGAAACTTTTTTTCAAAATTTTTTTCGAAAATTTTTTTTCGAAATTTTTTTCGAAAATTTTTTTTCGAAATTTTTTCCAAAAATTTTTTTCAAAATTTTTTTTCCAAATTTCTTTTCAAAATTTTTATCGAAAAGTTTTTTTTCGAAAATTTTTTTCAAAATTTTTTTCGAAAATTTTTTTTCAAAATTTTTTTCGAAAATATTTTTCAAAATTTTTTTCGAAATTTTTTTTCAAAATTTTTTTTCCAAATTTTTTTTCGAAAATTTTTTTGAAAATTTTTTTCGAAATTTTTTTAAAATTTTTTTTCGAAAATTTTTTTTTGAAATTTTTCTCGAAAATTTTTTTAAAAATTTTTTTTCGAAATTTTTTTTCAAAATTTTTTCCAAAAAATTTTTTTCCAAAATTTTTTCGAAAATTTTTTTGAAAATTTTTTTCGAAATTTTTTTTCAATTTTTTTTTCGAAATTTTTTTTCATAATTTTTTTCAAAATTTTTTTTCAAAATTTTTTTCGAAAAAGTTTTTCAAAATTTTTTTCGAAAATGTTTTTCGAAATTTTTTTTTCGAAATTTTTTTCGAAAATTTTTTTCGAAAATTTTTTTTCCAAAATGTTTTCGAAATTTTTTTTCGAAAATTTTTTTCAAAATTTTTTTCGAAAATTGTTTTTCGAAATTTCTTTCGAAAATTTTTTTCAAAATTTTTTTTGAAAATTTTTTTTCGAAATTTTTTTCGAAATTTTTTTTCGAAAAATTATTTTCCAAAATTTTTTCGAAAATTTTTTTGAAAATTTTTTTCGAAATTTTTTTTCGAAATTTTTTTTCAAAATATTTTTTCAAAATTTTTTTCCAAAATTTTTTTTCGAGATTTTTTTCGAAAATTTTTTTTCGAAATTTTTTTTTCAAAATTTTTTTTCAAAATTTTTTTTTCAAAATTTTTTTTGAAAATTTTTTTTCGAATTTTTTTTCGAAAAATTTTTTTTCAAAATTTTTTCGAAAATTTTTTTGAAAATGTTTTTGAAAATTTTTTTTGAAAATTTTTTTTGAAAATTTTTTTCCAAACTTTTTTAGAAAATGTTTTTGAAAATGTTTTCGAAATGTTTTTTCAAAATTTTTTTCCAAAATTTTTTCAAAAATTTTTTTGAAAATTTTTTTCGAAATTTTTTTTCAAATTTTTTTTCAAATTTTTTTTTCCAAATTTTTTTTCAAAATTTTTTTCGAAAATTTTTTTTCGAAAATTTTTTTGAAAATTTTTTTTCAAAATTTTTTTCGAAAATTTTTTTTCGAAATTTTTTTTCAAAATTTTTTTTCGAAAATTTTTTTCAAAATTTTTTTCGAAAATTTTTTTTCGAAATTTCTTTAGAAAATTTTTTTCAATTTTTTTTTTGAAAATTTTTTTTCGAAATTTTTTTCGAAAATTTTTTCGAAAATTTTTTTGAAAATTTTTTTTCAAAATTTTTTTCCAAAATTTTTTTCCAAAAATTTTTTCCAAAAATTTTTTTTGAGATTTTTTTCGAAAATTTTTTTGAAAATTTTTTTCGAAATTTTTTTCGAAATTTTTTTTCCAAATTTTTTTCCAAAATTTTTTTGAAAATTTTTTTGAAAATTTTTTTGAAAATTTTTTTGAAAATTTTTTTGAAAATTTTTTTGAAAATTTTTTTGAAAATTTTTTTGAAAATTTTTTTCGAAATTTTTTTGAAAATTTTTTTTCAAATTTTTTTTTCCAAATTTTTTTTCAAAATTTTTTTCGAAAATTTTTCTTCAAATTTTTTTTCGAAAATTTGTTTTTGAAATTTTTTTCAAAAATTTTTTTTCAAAATTTTTTTTCAAAATTTTTTTCGAAAGTTTTTTTCGAAAATTGTTTTCGAAAATTTTTTTTCGAAATTTTTTTCGAAAATTTTTCGAAATTTTTTCCAAAAATTTTTTTCAAAATTTTTTTTCCAAATTTCTTTTCAAACTTTTTATCGAAAATTTTTTTTCGAAAATTTTTTTCAAAATTTTTTTCGAAAATTTTTTTTCAAAATTTTTTTCGAAAATTTTTTTTCGAAATTTTTTTTCGAAATTTTTTTTCAAAATTTTTTTCGATATTTTTTTCGAAAATATTTTTCAAAATTTTTTTCGAAAATTTTTTTTTGAAATTTTTTTCGAAAATTTTTTTAAAAATTTTTTTTCGAAATTTTTTTTTCGAAATTTTTTTTCATAATTTTTTTCGAAATGTTTTTTTCGAAATTTTATTCGAAAATTTTTTTCGAAATTTTTTTTTCCAAATTTTTTTCGAAAATTTTTTTCGAAAATATTTTCGAAAATTTTTTTGAAAATTTTTTTTTGAAATTTTTTTTCAAAATTTTTTTCGAAAATTTTTTTTTCGAAATTTTTTTAGAAAATATTTTTCAAAATTTTTTTCGAAATTTTTTACCCAAATTTTTTCTGAAAATTTTTTTCGAAATTTTTTTTCAAAATTTTTTTTGAAATTTTTTTCGAAAATTTTTTTCAAAATTTTTTTCGAAATTTTTTTCAAAATTTTTTTTCAAAATTTTTTTTCAAATTTTTTTTCGAAAATGTTTTTCAAAATTTCTTTCGAAAATCTTTTTCGAAATTTTTTTCGAAAATTTTTTTCGAAAATTTTTTTTCCAAAATGTTTTCGAAATTTTTTTTCAAAATTTTTTTTGAAATTTTTTTTTCGAAATTTTTTTCGAAAAATTTTTTTCCGAAATTTTTTCGAAAATTTTTTTGAAAATTTTTTTCAAAATTTTTTTTCAAAATTTTTTTCGAAAATTCTTTTCGAATCTTTTTTTTCAAAATTTTTTCGAAAAATTTTTTTGTAAATTTTTTTCGAAATTTTTTTTCAAAATTTTTTTTCAAAATATTTTTTCGAAAATTTTTTTCCAAATTTTTTTCGAAAATTTTTTTGAAAATTTTTTTCGAAAAATTTTTTTCCAAAATTTTTTCGAAAATTTTTTTGAAAATTTTTTGCGAAACTTTTTTTCAAAATTTTTTTCGAAAATTTTTTTTCGAAATTTTTTTCGAAAATTTTTTTTCGAAATTTTTTCCAAAAATTTTTTTCAAAATTTTTTTTCCAAATTTCTTTTCAAAATTTTTATCGAAAAGTTTTTTTTCGAAAATTTTTTTCAAAATTTTTTTCGAAAATTTTTTTTCAAAATTTTTTTCGAAAATATTTTTCAAAATTTTTTTCGAAATTTTTTTTCAAAATTTTTTTTCCAAATTTTTTTTCGAAAATTTTTTTGAAAATTTTTTTCGAAATTTTTTTAAAATTCTTTTTCGAAAATTTTTTTTTGAAATTTTTTTCGAAAATTTTTTTAAAAATTTTTTTTCGAAATTTTTTTTCAAAATTTTTTCCAAAAAATTTTTTTCCAAAATTTTTTCGAAAATTTTTTTGAAAATTTTTTTCGAAATTTTTTTTCAATTTTTTTTTCGAAATTTTTTTTCATAATTTTTTTCAAAATTTTTTTTCAAAATTTTTTTCGAAAATGTTTTTCAAAATTTTTTTCGAAAATGTTTTTCGAAATTTTTTTTTCGAAATTTTTTTCGAAAATTTTTTTCGAAAATTTTTTTTCCAAAATGTTTTCGAAATTTTTTTTGAAAATTTATTTCAAAATTTTTTTCGAAAATTTTTTTGAAATTTTTTTTCGAAATTTTTTTCCAAATTTTTTTCGAAAATTTTTTTTCGAAAATTTTTTTCAAAATTTTTTTCGAAAATTTTTTTTCGAAATTTCTTTCGAAAATTTTTTTCAAAATTTTTTTTGAAAATTTTTTTTCGAAATTTTTTTCGAAATTTTTTTTCGAAAAATTATTTTCCAAAATTTTTTCGAAAATTTTTTTGAAAATTTTTTTCGAAATTTTTTTTCGAAATTTTTTTTCAAAATATTTTTCCAAAATTTTTTTCCAAAATTTTTTTTCGAGATTTTTTTCGAAAATTTTTTTTCGAATTTTTTTTTCAAAATTTTTTTTCAAAATTTTTTTTTCAAAATTTTTTTTGAAAATTTTTTTTCGAATTTTTTTTCGAAAATTTTTTTTTCAAAATTTTTTCGAAAATTTTTTTGAAAATGTTTTTGAAAATTTTTTTTGAAAATTTTTTTTGAAAATTTTTTTCCAAACTTTTTTAGAAAATTTTTTTGAAAATGTTTTCGAAATGTTTTTTCAAAATTTTTTTCCAAAATTTTTTTGAAAATTTTTTTCGAAATTTTTTTTCAAATTTTTTTTCAAATTTTTTTTTCCAAATTTTTTTTTAAAATTTTTTTCGAAAATTTTTTTTCGAAAATTTTTTTGAAAATTTTTTTTCAAAATTTTTTTCGAAAATTTTTTTTCGAAATTTTTTTTCAAAATTTTTTTTCGAAAATTTTTTTCAAAATTTTTTTCGAAAATTTTTTTTCGAAATTTCTTTAGAAAATTTTTTTCAATTTTTTTTTTTGAAAATTTTTTTTCGAAATTTTTTTCGAAAATTTTTTCGAAAATTTTTTTGAAAATTTTTTTTCAAAATTTTTTTCCAAAATTTTTTTCCAAAAATTTTTTCCAAAAATTTTTTTTGAGATTTTTTTCGAAAATTTTTTTGAAAATTTTTTTCGAAATTTTTTTCGAAATTTTTTTTCCAAATTTTTTTCCAAAATTTTTTTGAAAATTTTTTTGAAAATTTTTTTGAAAATTTTTTTGAAAATTTTTTTCGAAATTTTTTTTCAAATTTTTTTTTCAAATTTTTTTTTCCAAATTTTTTTTCAAAATTTTTTTCGAAAATTTTTCTTCAAATTTTTTTTCGAAAATTTGTTTTTGAAATTTTTTTCAAAAATTTTTTTTCAAAATTTTTTTTCAAAATTTTTTTCGAAAGTTTTTTTCGAAAATTTTTTTCAAAATTTTTTTCGAAAATTTTTCTTCGAAAATTTTTTTCAAAATATTTTCGAAAATTTTTTTTCGAAATTTTTTTCGAAAAATTTTTTTCCAAAATTTTTTCGAAAATTTTTTTTCAAATTGTTTTCGAAATTTTTTTTCAAATTTTTTTTCGAATTTTTTTTTCATAATTTTTTTCGAAATTTTTTTTTCGAAATTTTTTTCGAAAATTTTTTTCGAAAATTATTTTCGAAATTTTTTTTTTTAATTTTTTTCCAAAATTTTTTTCGAAAATTTTTTTTCCAAAATTTTTTCGAAAATTTTTTTAAAAATTTATTTCAGTTTTTTTTCAAAATTTTTTTCGAAAATTTTTTTCGAAAAATTTTTTTCCAAAATTTTTTCGAAAATATTTTTGAAATTTTTTTTCGAAATTTTTTTTCAAAATTTTTTTCGAAAATATTTTTCAAAATTTTTTTTGGAAATTTTTTTTCAAATTTTTTTTGAAAATTTTTTTCAAATTTTTTTTTCAAAATTTTTTTCGAAAATTTTTTTTCGAAAACTCTTCAAAATTTTTTTCGAAAATTTTTTTTCGAAATTTCTTTCGAATATTTTTTTCAAAATTATTTTCGAAAATTTTTTTTCGAAATTTTTTTGAAAATTTTTTTCGAAATTTTTCTTCAAAATTTTATTCCAAAATTTTTTTTCGAGATTTTTTTCGAAAATTTTTTTAAAAATTTTTTTCGAAATTTTTTTTAAAAATTTTTTTGAAAATTTTTTTCGAAAATTTTTTTTGGAATTTCTTTCGAAAATTTTTTTCGAAAAATTTTTTTCCAAAATTTTTTCGAAATTTTTTTCGAAAATTTTTTTGAAAATTTTTTCCGAAAATTTTTTTTTAATTTTTTTTCGAAATTTTTTTTCGAAATTTTTTTCGAATTTCTTTTTCGAAATTTCTTTCGAAAATTTTTTTAGAATTTTTTTTCAAAATTTTTTTCGAAAAATTTTTTTCCAAAATTTTTTCGAAAATTTTTTTGAAAATTTTTTTTCGAAAATTTTTTTTAAAATTTTTTTCGAAAATTTTTTTTCGAGAATTTTTTTGGAAATTTTTTTTCAAAATTTTTTTCGAAAATTTTTTTCAAATTTTTTTCCAAAATTTTTTCGAAAATTTTTTTCAAAATTTTTTTCGAAAATTTTTTTTCGAAATTTTTTTTCGAAAATTTTTTTTCGACATTTTTTTCGAAAATTTTTTTCAAATTTTTTTTTGCAAATTATTTTCAAAATTTTTTTCGAAAATTTTTTTCTAAATTTTTTTCAAAATTTTTTTTTCGAAAATTTTTTTTCGAAAATTTTTTTTCGAAAATTTTTTTCAAAATTTTTTTCGATATTTTTTTCGAAAATTTTTTTGAAAATTTTTATCGAAAAATTTTTTTGAAAATTTTTTCGAAAATTTTTTCGAAAATTTTTTTCGAAATTTTTTTTTCAAAATTTTTTTCGAAAATTTTTTTTCGAAATTTTTTTCGAAAATTTTTTTTTCAAAATTTTTTCGAAAAGTTTTTTCGAAATTTTTTTCAAAATTTTTTTCAATAATTTTTTTTCCAAATTTTTTTCGAAAATTTTTTTTCAAAATTTTTTTCGAAAATTTTTTTCAAAATTTTTTTCGAAATTTTTTTTCAAAATTTTTTTCGAAATTTTTTTTCAAAATTTTTTTCGAAAATTTTTTTCGAAATTTTTTTCGAAAATTTTTTTTCGAAATTTTTTTCGAAAATTTTATTCGAAATTTTTTTCGAAGTTTTTTTCGGAAAATTTTTTTCGAAATTTTTTTCCAAATTTTTTTTCAAAATTTTTTTCGAAATTTTTTTTTCCAAATTTTTTTCAAAATATTTTTTCGAAATTTTTTTCGAAAATTTTTTTCAAAATTTTTTTCGAAAATTTTTTTTCGAAATTTTTTTCGAAAATTTTTTTCGAAAATTTTTTTTCGGAAATTTTTTTCAAAATTTTTTTCGAAATTTTTTTTTTGAAATTTTTTTCGAAATTTTTTTTCAAAATTTATTTCGAAAATTTTTTTTCGAAATTTTTTTCGAAAATTTTTTTTCGAAATTTTTTTCGAAAATTTTTTTCAAAATTTTTTTCGAATTTTTTTTCGAAAATGTTTTTCGAAATTTTTTTTCAAAATTTTTTTTCCAAATTTATTTTCAAAATTTTTTTCGAAATTTTTTTTTCGAATTTTTTTATCTATTTTCGGAAAATTTTTTTCAAAATTTTATTCGAAATTTTTTTCGAAAATTTTTTTCAAAATTTTTTTCGAAAAATTTTTTTCCAAAATTTTTTCGAAAATTTTTCTGAAAATTTTTTTCGAAATTTTTTTTTCGAAAATTTTTTTTCGATATTTTTTTCCAAAATTTTTTTGAAAATTTTTTTCGAAAAATTTTTTGTAAATTTTTTTCGAAATTTTTTTTCAAAATTTTTTTTCAAAATATTTTTTCGAAAATTTTTTTCCAAATTTTTTTTGAAAATTTTTTTGAAAATTTTTTTCGAAAAATTTTTTTCCAAAATTTTTTCGAAAATTTTTTTGAAAATTTTTTTCGAAACTTTTTTTCGAAATTTTTTTTCGAAATTTTTTTTCAAAATTTTTTTCGATATTTTTTCCGAAAATATTTTTCAAAATTTTTTTCGAAATTTTTTACCCAAATTTTTTTCTGAAAATTTTTTTCGAAATATTTTTTCAAAATTTTTTTTGTAATTTTTTTCGAAAATTTTTTTCAAAATTTTTTTCGAAATTTTTTTCAAAATTTTTTTCAAAATTTTTTTTCAAATTTTTTTTCGAAAATGTTTTTCAAAATTTTTTTCGAAAATCTTTTTCGAAATTTTTTTTTCGAAATTTTTTTCGAAAATCTTTTTCGAAAATTTTTTTTCCAAAATGTTTTCGAAATTGTTTTTGAACATTTATTTCAAAATTTTTTTTCAAAATTTTTTTGGAAAATTTTTTTCGAAAAATTTTTTTCCAAAATTTTTTCGAAAATTTTTTTGAAATTTTTTTTCAAAATTTTCTTCGAAAATTTTTTTTCGAAATTTCTTTCGAAAATTTTTTTCAAAATTTTTTTTGAAAATTTTTTTTCGAAATTTTTTTCGAAAATTTTTTTCGAAAAATTATTTTCCAAAATTTTTTCGAAAATTTTTTTGAAAATTTTTTTAAATTTTTTTTCGAAATTTTTTTTTCAAAATTTTTTTTCAAAATTTTTATTGAAAATTTTTTTTCGAATTTTTTTTCGAAAAATTTCTTTTCGAAATTTTTTTCGAAAATTTTTTTCGAAATTTTTTTCGAAATTTTTTTTGGAAAATTTTTTTCGAAATTTTTTTCCAAATTTTTTTTCAAAATTTTTTTCGAAATTTTTTTTTCCAAATTTTTTCAAAATTTTTTTTCGAAATTTTTTTCGAAAATTTTTTTCAATATTTTTTTCGAAAATTTTTTTTCGAAATTTTTTTCGAAAACTTTTTTCGAAATTTTTTTTTCAAAATTTTTTTCGAAAATTTTTTTTTGGAATTTTTTTCGAAATTTTTTTTCAAAATTTATTTCGAAAATTTTTTTTCTAAATTTTTTTCGAAAATTTTTTTTCGAAATTTTTTTCGAAAATTTTTTTCAAAATTTTTTTCGAATTTTTTTTCGAAAATTTTTTTCGAAATTTTTTTTCGAATTTTTTTTCCAAATTTTTTTTCAAAATTTTTTTCGAAAATTTTTTTTCGAATTTTTTTATCTATTTTCGAAAAATTTTTTTCGAAATTTTTTTTCGAAAATTTTTTTTCGAAAATTTTTTTCAAAATTTTTTCTGAAAATTTTTTCGAAAATTTTTTTAAAAATTTTTTTCGAATTTTTTTTTCAATTTTTTTTTTGAAAATTTTTTTCAAAATTTTTTCGAAAATTTTTTTGAAAATTTTTTTTTGAAATTTTTTTTCAAAATTTTTTTCGAAAATTTTTTTTTCGAAATTTTTTTAGAAAATATTTTTCAAAATTTTTTTCGAAATTTTTTACCCAAATTTTTTCTGAAAATTTTTTTCGAAATTTTTTTTCAAAATTTTTTTTGAAATTTTTTTCGAAAATTTTTTTCAAAATTTTTTTCGAAATTTTTTTCAAAATTTTTTTTCAAAATTTTTTTTGAAAATTTTTTTCCAAAATTTTTTCGAAAATTTTTTTCAAAATTTTTTTCGAAATTTTTTTTCAAAATTTTTTCGAAATTTTTTTTTCAAAATTTTTTCGAAATTTTTTTTGAAAATTTTTTTCAAAATTTTTTTCGAAAAATTTTTTTCGAAAATTTTTTCGAAAATTTTTTTGAAAATTCTTTTCGAAAATTTTTTTTCGAAATTTTTTTCAAAAATTTTTTTGAAATATTTTTTTCGAAAAATTTTTTTGAAAATTTTTTTCGAAAATTTTTTTGAAAATTTTTTTCGAAAATTTTTTTGAAAATTTTTTCGAAATTTTTTTTCAAAATTTTTTTCGAAAATTTTTTTTCGAAATTTTTTTCGAAAATTTTTTTTCGAAATTTTTTTCGAAAATTTTTTTCAAAATTTTTTTTCCAAATTTTTTTTCAAAATTTTTTTCGAAAATTTTTTTTCAAAATTTTTTTCCGAAATTTTTTTCAAAAATTTTTTTCGAAAATTTTTTTTCGAAAATTTTTTTCAAAATTTTTTTCGAAAATTTTTTTTTGAAATTTTTTTCGAAATTTTTTTTCAAAATTTATTTCAAAAATTTTTTTTCTAAATTTTTTTCGAAAATTTTTTTTCGAAATTTTTTTCGAAAATTTTTTTCAAAATTTTTTTCGAATTTTTTTTCGAAAATTTTTTTCGAAATTTTTTTTCCAAATTTTATTTCCAAATTTTTTTTCAAAATTTTTTTCGAAAATTTTTTTTCGAATTTTTTTATCTATTTTCGAAAAATTTTTTTCGAAATTTTTTTTCGAAAATTTTTTTTCGAGAATTTTTTTCAAAATTTTTTCTGAAAATTTTTTCGAAAATTTTTTTAAAAATTTTTTTCGAATTTTTTTTTCAATTTTTTTTTTGAAAATTTTTTTCCAAAATTTTTTCGAAAATTTTTTTCAAAATTTTTTTCGAAATTTTTTTTCAAAATTTTTTCGAAATTTTTTTTTCAAAATTTTTTTCGAAATTTTTTTCGAAAAGTTTTTTCAAAATTTTTTTCGAAAAATTTTTTTCCAAAATTTTTTCGAAAAATTTTTTGAAAATTTTTTTCGAAAATTTTTTTTCGAAATTTTTTTCAAAAATTTTTTTGAAATATTTTTTTCGAAAAATTTTTTTGAAAATTTTTTTCGAAAATTTTTTTGAAAATTTTTTTCGAAATTTTTTTTCAAAATTTTTTTCGAAAATTTTTTTTCGAAATTTTTTTCGAAAATTTTTTTTCGAAATTTTTTTCGAAAATTTTTTTTCGAAATTGTTTTCGAAAATTTTTTTCAAAATTTTTTTTCCAAATTTTTTTTCAAAATTTTTTTCGAAAATTTTTTTTCAAAATTTTTTTCGAAAATTTTTTTTCGAAATTTTTTTCGAAAATTTTTTTCAAAATTTTTTTCGAAATTTTGTTCGAAAATTTTTTTAAAAATTTTTTTCGAAAAATTTTTTTCCAAAAGTTTTTCGAAAATTTTTTTGAAAATTTTTTTCGAAAATTTTTTTTCAAAAATTTTTTTCAAAATTTTTTTCGAAAATTTTTTTTCGAAATTTTTTTCGAAAATTTTTTTGAAAATTTTTTTCAAAAAATTTTTTTCGAAAATTTTTTTGAAAATTTTTTTCGAAATTTTTTTTCAAAATTTTTTTCAAAATTTTTTTTCAAAATTTTTTTCAAATTTTTTTTCGAAAATTTTTTTTCGAAATTTTTTTCGAAAATTTTTTTTCGAAATTTTTTTCGAAAATTTTTTTTCGATATTTTTTTCGAAAATTTTTTTCAAAATTTTTTTTCCAAATTTTTTTTCAAAATTTTTTTCGAAAATTTTTCAAAAATTTTTTTCAAAAATTTTTTTCGAATTTTTTTTTCGAAATTACTTTCGAAAATTTTTTTCGAAATTTTTTTTCGAAATTTTTTTCGAAAATTTTTTCAAAATTTTTTACGAAATTTTTTTCGAAAATTTTTTTCAAAATTTTTTTCGAGAAATTTTTTTCCAAAATTTTTTCGAAAATTTTTTTGAAAATTTTTTTTCGAAAATTTTTTTCAAAATTTTTTTCGAAAATTTTTTTTCGAAATTTTTTTTCGAAATTTTTTTCGAAAATATTTTTCCAAAATTTTGTCGAAAATATTTTTGAAAATTTTTTTCGAAATTTTTTTCCAAAATTTTTTTTCGAAAATTTTTTTTCGAAAATTTTTTTCAAAATTATTTCTGAAAATTTTTTCGTAAATTTTTTTAAAATTTTTTTTCGAAATTTTTTTTCAAAATTTTTTTGAAAATTTTTTTCCAAAATTTTTTCGAAACTTTTTTTCAAAATTTTTTTCGAAATTTTTTTTCGAAAATTTTTTTTCGATATTTTTTTCGAAACTTTTTTTGAAAATTTTTTTCGAAAATTTTTTTGAAAATTTTTTTCGAAAAATTTTTTGTAAATTTTTTTCGAAATTTTTTTTCAAAATATTTCTTCGAAAATTTTTTTCCAAATTTTTTTTGAAAATTTTTTTGAAAATTTTTTTCGAAAAATTTTTTTCCAAAATTTTTTCGAAAATTTTTTTGAAAATTTTTTTCGAAACTTTTTTTCAAAATTTTTTTCGAAAATTTTTTTTCGAAATTTTTTCCAAAAATTTTTTTCAAAATTTTTTTTCCAAATTTCTTTTCAAAATTTTTATCGAAAATTTTTTTTCGAAAATTTTTTTCAAAATTTTTTTCGATATTTTTTTCGAAAATATTTTTCAAAATTTTTTTCGAAAATTTTTTTTTGAAATTTTTTTCGAAAATTTTTTTAAAAATTTTTTTTCGAAATTTTTTTTTCGAAATTTTTTTTCATAATTTTTTTCGAAATGTTTTTTTCGAAATTTTATTCGAAAATTTTTTTCGAAATTTTTTTTTCCAAATTTTTTTCGAAAATTTTTTTCGAAAATTTTTTCGAAAATTTTTTTGAAAATTTTTTTTTGAAATTTTTTTTCAAAATTTTTTTCGAAAATTTTTTTTTCGAAATTTTTTTAGAAAATATTTTTCAAAATTTTTTTCGAAATTTTTTACCCAAATTTTTTCTGAAAATTTTTTTCGAAATTTTTTTTCAAAATTTTTTTTGAAATTTTTTTCGAAAATTTTTTTCAAAATTTTTTTCGAAATTTTTTTCAAAATTTTTTTTCAAAATTTTTTTTGAAAATTTTTTTCCAAAATTTTTTCGAAAATTTTTTTCAAAATTTTTTTCGAAATTTTTTTTCAAAATTTTTTCGAAATTTTTTTTTCAAAATTTTTTCGAAATTTTTTTTGAAAATTTTTTTCAAAATTTTTTTCGAAAAATTTTTTTCCAAAATTTTTTCGAAAATTTTTTTGAAAATTCTTTTCGAAAATTTTTTTTTGAAATTTTTTTCAAAAATTTTTTTGAAATATTTTTTTCGAAAAATTTTTTTGAAAATTTTTTTCGAAAATTTTTTTGAAAATTTTTTCGAAATTTTTTTTCAAAATTTTTTCGAAATTTTTTTCGAAATTTTTTTCGAAAATTTTTTTTCGAAATTTTTTTCGAAAATTTTTTTCAAAATTTTTTTTCCAAATTTTTTTTCAAAATTTTTTTCGAAAATTTTTTTTCAAAATTTTTTTCCGAAATTTTTTTCAAAAATTTTTTTCGAAAATTTTTTTTCGAAAATTTTTTTCAAAATTTTTTTCGAAAATTTTTTTTTGAAATTTTTTTCGAAATTTTTTTTCAAAATTTATTTCAAAAATTTTTTTTCTAAATTTTTTTCGAAAATTTTTTTTCGAAATTTTTTTCGAAAATTTTTTTCAAAATTTTTTTCGAATTTTTTTTCGAAAATTTTTTTCGAAATTTTTTTTCCAAATTTTTTTTCCAAATTTTTTTTCAAAATTTTTTTCGAAAATTTTTTTTCGAATTTTTTTATCTATTTTCGAAAAATTTTTTTCGAAATTTTTTTTCGAAAATTTTTTTTCGAGAATTTTTTTCAAAATTTTTTCTGAAAATTTTTTCGAAAATTTTTTTAAAAATTTTTTTCGAATTTTTTTTTCAATTTTTTTTTTGAAAATTTTTTTCCAAAATTTTTTCGAAAATTTTTTTCAAAATTTTTTTCGAAATTTTTTTTCAAAATTTTTTCGAAATTTTTTTTTCAAAATTTTTTTCGAAATTTTTTTCGAAAAGTTTTTTCAAAATTTTTTTCGAAAAATTTTTTTCCAAAATTTTTTCGAAAAATTTTTTGAAAATTTTTTTCGAAAATTTTTTTTCGAAATTTTTTTCAAAAATTTTTTTGAAATATTTTTTTCGAAAAATTTTTTTGAAAATTTTTTTCGAAAATTTTTTTGAAAATTTTTTTCGAAATTTTTTTTCAAAATTTTTTTCGAAAATTTTTTTTCGAAATTTTTTTCGAAAATTTTTTTTCGAAATTTTTTTCGAAAATTTTTTTTCGAAATTGTTTTCGAATATACGAATGTTGATAAACATCGCTACATATAAAAAGTAAAAAACGAAGTTGAAAATCAATTAGCGTCAAATTAAAGAAATTGTAACGAAATAAACTAATATTGATAAACATCGCTACATATAAAAAGCAAAAAACGAAGTTGAAACTCAATTAGCGTCAAATTAAAGAAATTATAACGAAATATACGAATGTGGATAAACATCACTACATATAAAAAGTAAAAAACGAAGTTGGAACTCAATTAGCGTCAAATTAAATAAATCATAACAAAATAAACTAATGTGGATAAACATCGCTACATATAAAAAGTAAAAAACGAAGTTGGAATTCAATTAGCGTCAAATTAAAGAAATTATAACGAAATATACGAATGTGGATAAACATCGCTACATATAAAAAGTAAAAAACGAAGTTGGAACTCAGTTAGCGTCAAATTAAAGAAATTATAAAGAAATATACGAATGTGGATAAACATCGCTACATATAAAAACTAAAAAAACGAAGTTGGAACTCAATTAGCGTCAAATTAAAGAAATTATAACGAAATATACGAATGTGGATAAACATCGCTACATATAAAAAGTAAAAAACGAAGTTGAAACTCAATTAGCGTCAAATTAAAGAAATTATAACGAAATATACGAATGTTGATAAACATCGCTACGTATAAAAAGTAAAAAACGAAGTTGGAACTCAATTAGCGTCAAATTAAAGAAATCATAACGAAATAAACTAATGTGGATAAACATCGCTATATATAAAAAGTAAAAAACGAAGTTAGAACTCAATTAGCGTCAAATTACAGAAATTATAACGAAATATACGAATGTTGATAAACATCGCTACATATAAAAAGTAAAAAACGAAGTTGGAAATCAATTAGCGTCAAATTAAAGAAATTATAACGAAATAAACTAATATTGATAAACATCGCTACATATAAAAAGTAAAAAACGAATTTGGAAATCAATTAGCGTCAAATTAAAGAAATTATAACGAAATATACGAATGTGGATAAACATCGCTACATATAAAAGGTAAAAAACGAAGTTGGAACTCAATTAGGGTCAAATTAAAGAAATCATAACGAAATAAACTAATGTTGATAAACATCGCTACATATAAAAGTAAAAAACGAAGTTGGAAATCAATTAGCGTCAAATTAAAGAAATTATAACGAAATAAACTAATATTGATAAACATCGCTACATATAAAAAGTAAAAAACGAAGTTGGAACTCAATTAGCGTCAAATTAAAGAAATTATAACGAAATATACGAATGTGGATAAACATCGCTACATATAAAAGGTAAAAAACGAAGCTGGAACTCAATTAGGGTCAAATTAAAGAAATTATAACGAAATAAACTAATGTTGATAAACATCGCTACATATAAAAAGTAAAAAACGAAGTTGCACTCAATTAGCGTCAAATTAAAGAACGAATAACGAAATATACGAATGTGATTAAACATCGCAACATATAAAAATTAAAAAACGAAGTTGGAACTCAATTAGCCTCAAATTAAAGAAATTACAACGAAATAAATTAATGTGGATAAACATCGCTACATATAAAAAGTAAAAAACGAAGTTGGAACTCAATTAGCGTCAAATTAAAGAAATTATAACGAAATATACGAATGTTGATAAACATCGCTACATATAAAAAGTAAAAAACGAAGTTGGAACGCAATTAGCGTCAAATTAAAGAAATTATAACGAAATATACGAATGTTGATAAACATCGCTACATATAAAAAGTAAAAAACGAAGTTGGAACTCAATTAGCGTCAAATTAAAGAAATTATAACGAAATATACGAATTTGGATATACATCGCTACATATAAAAGGTAAAAAACGAAGTTGAAACTCAATTAGCGTCAAATTAAAGAAATTATCACGAAATATACGAATGTTGATAAACATCGCTACGTATAAAAAGTAAAAAACGAAGTTGGAACTCAATTTGCGTCAAATTAAAGAAATCATAACGAAATAAACTAATGTGGATAAACATCGCTATATATAAAAAGTAAAAAACGTAGTTGGAACTCAATTAGCGTCAAATTACAGAAATTATAACGAAATATACGAATGTTGATAAACATCGCTACATATAAAAAGTAAAAAACGAAGTTGGAACTCAATTAGCGTCAAATTAAAGAAATTATAACGAAATATACGAATGTTGATAAACATCGCTACATATAAAAAGTGAAAAACGAAGTTGGAACTCAATTAGCGTCAAATTAAAGAAATTATAACGAAATATACGAATGTGGATAAACATCGCTACATATAAAAGGTCAAAAACGAAGTTGGAACTCAATTAGGGTCAAAATAAAGAAATTATAGCGAAATAAACTAATGTTGATAAACATCGCTACATATAAAAAGTAAAGAATGAGTTGCACTAAATTAGCGTCAAATTAAAGAACGAATAACGAAATATACGAATGTGATTAAACATCGCAACATATAAAAAGTTAAAAACGAAGTTGGAACTCAATTAGCCTCAAATTAAAGAAATTACAACGAAATAAACTAATGTTGATAAACATCGCTACATATAAAAAGTAAAAAACGATGTTGGAACTCAATTAGCGTCAAATTAAAGAAATTATAACGGAATAAATTAATGTGGATAAACATCGCTACATATAAAAAGTAAAAAACGAAGTTGGAACTCAATTAGAGTTAAATTAAAGAAATTATAACGAAATATACGAATGTTGATAAACATCGCTACATATAAAAAGTAAAAAACGAAGTTGGAACTCAATTAGCGTCAAATTAAAGAAATTATAACGAAATAAACTAATATTGATAAACATCGCTACATATAAAAAGTAAAAAACGAATTTGGAAATCAATTAGCGTCAAATTAAAGAAATTATAACGAAATATACGAATGTGGATAAACATCGCTACATATAAAAGGTAAAAAACGAAGTTGGAACTCAATTAGGGTCAAATTAAAGAAATCATAACGAAATAAACTAATGTTGATAAACATCGCTACATATAAAAGTAAAAAACGAAGTTGGAAATCAATTAGCGTCAAATTAAAGAAATTATAACGAAATAAACTAATATTGATAAACATCGCTACATATAAAAAGTAAAAAACGAAGTTGGAACTCAATTAGCGTCAAATTAAAGAAATTATAACGAAATATACGAATGTGGATAAACATCGCTACATATAAAAGGTAAAAAACGAAGCTGGAACTCAATTAGGGTCAAATTAAAGAAATTATAACGAAATAAACTAATGTTGATAAACATCGCTACATATAAAAAGTAAAAAACGAAGTTGCACTCAATTAGCGTCAAATTAAAGAACGAATAACGAAATATACGAATGTGATTAAACATCGCAACATATAAAAATTAAAAAACGAAGTTGGAACTCAATTAGCCTCAAATTAAAGAAATTACAACGAAATAAATTAATGTGGATAAACATCGCTACATATAAAAAGTAAAAAACGAAGTTGGAACTCAATTAGAGTCAAATTAAAGAAATTATAACGAAATATACGAATGTTGATAAACATCGCTACATATAAAAAGTAAAAAACGAAGTTGGAACTCAATTAGCGTCAAATTAAAGAAATTATAACGAAATATACGAATGTTGATAAACATCGCTACATATAAAAAGTAAAAAACGAAGTTGGAACGCAATTAGCGTCAAATTAAAGAAATTATAACGAAATATACGAATGTTGATAAACATCGCTACATATAAAAAGTAAAAAACGAAGTTGGAACTCAATTAGCGTCAAATTAAAGAAATTATAACGAAATATACGAATTTGGATATACATCGCTACATATAAAAGGTAAAAAACGAAGTTGAAACTCAATTAGCGTCAAATTAAAGAAATTATCACGAAATATACGAATGTTGATAAACATCGCTACGTATAAAAAGTAAAAAACGAAGTTGGAACTCAATTAGCGTCAAATTAAAGAAATCATAACGAAATAAACTAATGTGGATAAACATCGCTATATATAAAAAGTAAAAAACGTAGTTGGAACTCAATTAGCGTCAAATTACAGAAATTATAACGAAATATACGAATGTTGATAAACATCGCTATATATAAAAAGTAAAAAACGAAGTTGGAACTCAATTAGTGTCAAATTAAAGAAATTATAACGAAATATACGAATGTTGATAAACATCGCTACATATAAAAAGTGAAAAACGAAGTTGGAACTCAATTAGCGTCAAATTAAAGAAATTATAACGAAATATACGAATGTGGATAAACATCGCTACATATAAAAGGTCAAAAACGAAGTTGGAACTCAATTAGGGTCAAAATAAAGAAATTATAGCGAAATAAACTAATGTTGATAAACATCGCTACATATAAAAAGTAAAGAATGAGTTGCACTAAATTAGCGTCAAATTAAAGAACGAATAACGAAATATACGAATGTGATTAAACATCGCAACATATAAAAAGTTAAAAACGAAGTTGGAACTCAATTAGCCTCAAATTAAAGAAATTACAACGAAATAAACTAATGTTGATAAACATCGCTACATATAAAAAGTAAAAAACGATGTTGGAACTCAATTAGCGTCAAATTAAAGAAATTATAACGGAATAAATTAATGTGGATAAACATCGCTACATATAAAAAGTAAAAAACGAAGTTGGAACTCAATTAGAGTTAAATTAAAGAAATTATAACGAAATATACGAATGTTGATAAACATCGCTACATATAAAAAGTAAAAAACGAAGTTGGAACTCAATTAGCGTCAAATTAAAGAAATTATAACGAAATATACGAATGTTGATAAACATCGCTACATATAAAAAGTAAAAAACGAAGTTGGAACGCAATTAACGACAAATTAAAGAAATTATAACGAAATATACGAATGTTGATAAACATCGCTACATATAAGAAGTAGAAAACGAAGTTGGAACTCAATTAGCGTCAAATTAAAGAAATTATAACGAAATATACGAATGTGGATAAACATCGCTACATATAAAAGGTAAAAAACGAAGTTGGAACACAATTAAGGTCAAATTAAAGAAATTATAACGAAATATACATATGTTGATAAACATCGCTACATATAAAAAGTAAATAACGAAGTTCCACACAATTAGCGTCAAATTAAAGAACGTATAACGAAATATACGAATGTGATTAAACATCGCAACATATAAAAAGTAAAAAACGAAGTTGGAACTCAATTAGCTTCAAATTAAAGAAATGATAACGAAATAAACTACTGTTGATAAACATCGCTTCATATAAAAGTAAAAAACGAAGTTGGAACTGAATCAGCCTCAAATTAAAGAAATTACAACGAAATAAACTAATGTGGATAAACATCGCTACATATAAAACTAATAAAAGAAGTTGGAACTCAATTAGCGTCAAATTAAAGAAATTATAACGAAATAAACTAATGTTGATAAACATCGCTACATTTAAAAAGTAAAAAACGATGTTGGAACTCAATTAGCGTCAAATTATAGAAATTATAACGAAATAAATTAATGTGCATAAACATCGCTACATATAAAAAGTAAAAAACGAAGTTGGAACTCAATTAGCGTCAAATTAAAGAAATTATAACGAAATACACGAATGTTGATAAACATCGCTACATATAAAAAGTAAAAAACGAAGTTGGAACTCAATTAGCGTCAAATTAAATAAATTATAACGAAATATACGAATGTGGATAAACATCGCTACATATAAAAAGTAAAAAACGAAGTTGGAACTCAATTAGCGTCAAATTAAAGAAATTATAACGAAATATACGAATGTTGATAAACATCGCTACATATAAAATGTAAAAAACGATGTTGGAACTCAATTACCGTCAAATTAAAGAAATTATAACGAAATAAACTAATGTTGATAAACATCGCTACATATAAAAAGTAAAAAACGATGTATGAACTCAATTAGCGTCAAATTAAAGAAATTATAACGAAATAAATTAATGTCGGTAAACATCGCTACATATGAAAAGTAAAAAACGAAGTTGGAACTCAATTAGCGTCAAATTAAAGAAATTATAACGAAATATACGAATGTTGATGAACATCGCTACATATAATAAGTAAAAAACGAAGTTGGAACTCAATTAGCGTCAAATTAAAGAAATTATAACGAAATAAACTAATGTGGATAAACATCGCTACATATAAAAAGTAAAAAACGAAGTTTGAACTCAATTAGCATCAAATTAAAGAAATTATAACGAAATATACGAATGTTGATAAACATCGCTACATATAAATAGTAAAAAACGAAGTTGGAAATCAATTACCGTCAAATTAAAGAAATTATAACGAAATATACGAATGTTGATAAACATCGCTACATATAAAAAGTAAAAAACGAAGTTGGAACTCAATTAGCGTCAAATTAAAGAAATTATAACGAAATATACGAATGTTGATAAACATCGCTACATATAAAAAGTAAAAAACGAAGTTGGAACTCAATCAGCGTCAAATTAAAGAAATTATAACGAAATATACGAATGTTCATAAACATCGCTACATATAAAAAGTAAAAAACGAAGTTGGAACTCAATTAGCGTCAAATTAAAGAAATTATAACGAAATATACGAATGTGGATAAACATCGCTACATATAAAAACTAAAAAACGAAGTTGGAACTCAATTAGCGTCAAATTAAAGAAATTATAACGAAATATACGAATGTGGATAAACATCGCTACATATAAAAATTAAAAAACGAAGTTGAAACTCAATTAGCGTCAAATTAAAGAAATTATAACGAAATATACGAATGTTGATAAACATCGCTACGTATAAAAAGTAAAAAACGAAGTTGGAACTCAATTAGCGTCAAATTAAAGAAATCATAACGAAATAAACTAATGTGGATAAACATCGCTATATATAAAAAGTAAAAAACGAAGTTGGAACACAATTAGCGTCAAATTACAGAAATTATAACGAAATATACGAATGTTGATAAACATCGCTACATATAAAAAGTAAAAAACGAAGTTGGAAATCAATTAGCGTCAAATTAAAGAAATTATAACGAAATATACGAATGTTGATAAACATCGCTACATACAAAAAGTAAAAAACGAAGTTGGAACTCAATTAGCGTCAAATTAAAGAAATTATAACGAAATATACGAATGTGGATAAACATCGCTACATATAAAAAGTAAAACACGCAGTTGGAACTCAATTACCGTCAAATTAAAGAAATCATAACGAAATAAACTAATATTGATAAACATCGCCACATATAAAAAGTAAAAAACGAAGTTGGAACTCAATTAGCGTCAAATTAAAGAAATCATAACGAAATAAACTAATATTGATAAACATCGCTACATATAAAAAGTAAAAAACGAAGTTGGAACTCAATTAGCGTCAAATTAAAGAAATTATAACGAAATATACGAATGTTGATAAACATCGCTACATATAAAAAGTAAAAAACGAAGTTGGAAATCAATTAGGGTCAAATTAAAGAAATTATAACGAAATATATGAATGTTGATAAACATCGCTACATATAAAAAGTAAAAAACGAAGTTGGAATTCAATTAGCGTCAAATTAAAGAATTTATAAAGAAATAAACTAATATTGATAAACATCGCTACATATAAAAAGTAAAAAACGAAGTTGGAACTCAATTAGCGTCAAATTAAAGAAATTATAACGAAATATACGAATGTGGATAAACATCGCTACATATAAAAAGTAAAAAACGAAGTTGGAACTCAATTAGCGTCAAATTAAAGAAATTATAACGAAATATACGAATGTGGATAAACATCGCTACATATAAAAAGTAAAAAACGAAGTTGGAACTCAATTAGCGTCAAATTAAAGAAATTATAACGAAATATACGAATGTGGATAAACGTCGCTACATATAAAAAGTAAAAAACGAAGTTGGAACTTAATTAGCGTCAAATTAAAGAAATTATAACGAAATATACGAATGTGGAAAAACGTCGCTACATATAAAAAGTAAAAAACGAAGTTGAAACTCAATTAGCGTCAAATTAAAGAAATTATAACGAAATATACGAATGTGGATAAACATCGCTACATATAAAAAGTAAAAAACGAAGTTGAAACTCAATTAGCGTCAAATTAAAGAAATTATAACGAAATAAACTAATGTGGATAAACATCGCTACATATAAAAAGTAAAAAACGAAGTTGGAACTCAATTAGGGTCAAATTAAAGAAATTATAACGAAATATACGAATGTTGATAAACATCGCTACATATAAAAATTAAAAAACGACTTTGGTACTCAATTAGCGTCAAATTAATGAAATCATAACGAAATAAACTAACGTGGATAAACATCTCTATATATAAAAAGTAAAAAACGAAGTTGGAACTCAATTAGCGTCAAATTAAAGAAATTATAACGAAATATACGAATGTTGATAAACATCGCTACATATAAAAAGTAAAAAACGAAGTTGGAAATCAATTAGCGTCAAATTAAAGCAATTATAACGAAATAAACTAATATTGATAAACATCGCTACATATAAAAAGTAAAAAACGAAGTTGGAACTAAATTAGCGTCAAATTAAAGAAATTATAACGAAATATACGAATGTGGATAAACATCGCTACATATAAATGGTAAAAAACGATGTTGGAACACAATTAAGGTCAAATTAAAGAAATTATAACGAAATATACATATGTTGATAAACATCGCTACATATAAAAAGTAAATAACGAAGTTCCACTCAATTAGCGTCAAATTAAAGAACGTATAACGAAATATACGAATGTGATTAAACATCGCAACATATAAAAAGTAAAAAACGAAGTTGGAACTCAATTAGCTTCAAATTAAAGAAATGATAACGAAATAAACTACTGTTGATAAACATCGCTTCATATAAAAGTAAAAAACGAAGTTGGAACTGAATCAGCCTCAAATTAAAGAAATTACAACGAAATAAACTAATGTGGATAAACATCGCTACATATAAAACTAATAAAAGAAGTTGGAACTCAATTAGCGTCAAATTAAAGAAATTATAACGAAATAAACTAATGTTGATAAACATCGCTACATTTAAAAAGTAAAAAACGATGTTGGAACTCAATTAGCGTCAAATTATAGAAATTATAACGAAATAAATTAATGTGGATAAACATCGCTACATATAAAAAGTAAAAAACGAAGTTGGAACTCAATTAGCGTCAAATTAAAGAAATTATAACGAAATACACGAATGTTGATAAACATCGCTACATATAAAAAGTAAAAAACGAAGTTGGAACTCAATTAGCGTCAAATTAAATAAATTATAACGAAATATACGAATGTGGATAAACATCGCTACATATAAAAAGTAAAAAAAGAAGATGGAACACAATTAGCGTCAAATTAAAGAAATTATAACGAAATATACGAATGTTGATAAACATCGCTACATATAAAATGTAAAAAACGATGTTGGAACTCAATTACCGTCAAATTAAAGAAATTATAACGAAATAAACTAATGTTGATAAACATCGCTACATATAAAAATTAAAAACGATTATGAACTCAATTAGCGTCAAATTAAAGAAATTATAACGAAATAAATTAATGTCGGTAAACATCGCTACATATGAAAAGTAAAAAACGAAGTTGGAACTCAATTAGCGTCAAATTAAAAAAATTATAACGAAATATACGAATGTTGATGAACATCGCTACATATAAAAGTAAAAAACGAAGTTGGAACACAATTAGCGTCAAATTAAAGAAATTATAACGAAATATACGAATGTTGATAAACATCTATATATATAAAAAGTAAAAAACGAAGTTGGAACTCAATTAGCGTCAAATTAAAGAAATTATAACGAAATATACGAATTTGGATAAACATCGCTACATATAATAAGTAAAAAACGAAGTTGGAACTCAATTAGCGTCAAATTAAAGAAATTATAACGAAATAAACAAATGTGGATAAACATCGCTACATATAAAAAGTAAAAAACGAAGTTTGAATTCAATTAGCATCAAATTAAATAAATTATAACGAAATATACGAATGTTGATAAACATCGCTACATATAAATAGTAAAAAACGAAGTTGGAAATCAATTACCGTCAAATTAAAGAAATTATAACGAAATATACGAATGTTGATAAACATCGCTACATATAAAAAGTAAAAAACGAAGTTGGAACTCAATTAGCGTCAAATTAAAGAAATTATAACGAAATATGCGAATGTTGATAAACATCGCTACATATAAAAAGTAAAAAACGAAGTTGGAACTCAATTAGCGTCAAATTAAAGAAATTATAACGAAATATACGAATGTTTATAAACATTGCTACATATAAAAAGTAAAAAAAGAAGTTGGAACTCAATTACCGTCAAATTAAAGAAATTATAACGAAATATACGAATGTGGATAAACATCGCTACATATAAAAACTAAAAAACGAAGTTGGAACTCAATTAGCGTCAAATTAAAGAAATTATAACGAAATATACGAATGTGGATAAACATCGCTACATATAAAAATTAAAAAACGAAGTTGAAACTCAATTAGCGTCAAATTAAAGAAATTATAACGAAATATACGAATGTTGATAAACATCGCTACGTATAAAAAGTAAAAAACGAAGTTGGAACACAATTAGCGTCAAATTAAAGAAATCATAACGAAATAAACTAATGTGGATAAACATCGCTATATATAAAAAGTAAAAAACGAAGTTGGAACTCAATTAGCGTCAAATTACAGAAATTATAACGAAATATACAAATGTTGATAAACATCGCTACATATAAAAAGTAAAAAACGAAGTTGGAAATCAATTAGCGTCAAATTAAAGAAATTATAACGAAATATACGAATGTTGATAAACATCGCTACATATAAAAAGTAAAAAACGAAGTTGGAAATCAATTAGAGTCAAATTAAAGAAATTATAACGAAATAAACTAATATTGATAAACATCGCTACATATAAAAAGTAAAAAACGAAGTTGGAACTCAATTAGCGTCAAATTAAAGAAATTATAACGAAATATACGAATGTGGATAAACATCGCTACATATATAAGGTAAAAAACGAAGTTGGAACTCAATTAGCGTCAAATTAAAGAAATTATAACGAAATATACGAATGTTGATGAACATCGCTACATATAAAAGTAAAAAACGAAGTTGGAACACAATTAGCGTCAAATTAAAGAAATTATAACGAAATATACGAATGTTGATAAACATCTATATATATAAAAAGTAAAAAACGAAGTTGGAACTCAATTAGCGTCAAATTAAAGAAATTATAACGAAATATACGAATTTGGATAAACATCGCTACATATAATAAGTAAAAAACGAAGTTGGAACTCAATTAGCGTCAAATTAAAGAAATTATAACGAAATAAACTAATGTGGATAAACATCGCTACATATAAAAAGTAAAAAACGAAGTTTGAACTCAATTAGCATCAAATTAAAGAAATTATAACGAAATATACGAATGTTGATAAACATCGCTACATATAAATAGTAAAAAACGAAGTTGGAAATCAATTAGCGTCAAATTAAAGAAATTATAACGAAATATACGAATGTGGATAAACATCGCTACATATAAAAAGTAAAAAACGAAGTTGGAACTCAATTAGCGTCAAATTAAAGAAATTATAACGAAATATACGAATGTGGATAAACATCGCTGCATATAAAAATTAAAAAACGAAGTTGGAACTCAATTAGCGTCAAATTAAAGAAATTATAACGAAATAAACGAATGTTGATAAACGTCGCTACATATAAAAAGTAAAAAACGAAGTTCCACTCAATTAGCGTCAAATTAAAGAAATTATAACGAAATATACGAATGTGGATAAACATCGCTACATATAAAAAGTAAAAAACGAAGTTGGAACTCAATTAGCGTCAAATTAAAGAAATTATAACGAAATATACGAATGTGGATAAACATCGCTACATATAAAAAGTAAAAAACGAAGTTGGAAATCAATTAGCGTCAAATTAAAGAAATTATAACGAAATATACGAATGTGGATAAACATCGCTACATATAAAAAGTAAAAAACGAAGTTGGAACTCAATTAGCGTCAAATTAAAGAAATTATAACGAAATATACGAATGTGGATAAACATCGCTACATATAAAAAGTAATAAACGAAGTTGGAACTCAATTAGCGTCAAATTAAAGAAATTATAACGAAATATACGAATGTGGATAAACATCGCTAGATATAAAAAGTAATAAACGAAGTTGGAACTCAATTAGCGTCAAATTAAAGAAATTATAACGAAATAAACGAAAGTTGATAAACATCGCTACATATAAAAAGTAAAAAAAGAAGTTCCTCTCAATTAGCGTCAAATTAATGAAATTATAACGAACTCTACGAATGTTGATAAACTTCGCTACATATAAAAAGTAAAAAACGAAGTTGGAACTCAATTAGCGTCAAATTAAAGAAATTATAACGAACTCTACGAATGTTCATAAACTTCGCTACATATAAAAAGGAAAAAACGAAGTTGGAACTCAATTAGCATTAAATTAAAGAAATTATAACGAACTCTACGAATGTTGATAAACTTCGCTACATATAAAAAGTAAAAAACGAAGTTGGAACTCAATTAGCGTCAAATTAAAGAAATTATAACGAACTCTGCGACTGTTGATAAACTTCGCTACATTTAAAAAGTAAAAAACGAAGTTGGAACTCAATTAGCGTCAAATTAAAGAAATTATAACGAAGTCTACGAATGTTGATAAACTTCGCTACATATAAAAAGTAAAAAACGAAGTTGGAACTCAATTAGCGTCAAATTAAAGAAATTATAACGAACTCTACGAATGTTGATAAACTTCGCTACATATAAAAAGTAAAAAACGAAGTTGGAACTCAATTAGCGTCAAATTAAAGAAATTATAACGAACTCTACGAATGTTGATAAACTTCGCTACATATAAAAAGTAAAAAACGAAGTTGGAACTCAATTAGCGTCAAATTAAAGAAATTACAACGAAATATACGAATGTTGATAAACTTCGCTACATATAAAAAGTAAAAAACGAAGTTGGAACTCAATTAGCGTCAAATTAAAGAAATTATAACGAAATATACGAATGTTGATAAACATCGCTACATATAAAAAGTAAAACACGAAGTTGGAACTCAATTAGCGCCAAATTAAAGAAATTGTAACGAAATATACGAATGTGGATAAACATCGTTACATATAAAAAGAAAAAAACGAAGTTGGAACTCAATTAGCGTCAAATTAAAGAAATTATAACGAAATAAAATAATGTGGATAAACATCGCTACATATAATAAGTAAAAAACGAAGTTGAAACTGAATTAGCGTCAAATTAAAGAAATTATAACGAAATATACGAATGTTGATAAACATCGCTACTTATATTAAGTAAAAAACGACGTTGGAACTCAATTAGGGTCAAATTATAGAAATTATAACGAAATAAACTAATGTGGATAAACATCGCTACATATAAGAAGTAACAAACGAAGTTGGAACTCAATTAGCGTCAAATTAAAGAAATTGTAACGAAATAAACTAATGTGGATAAACTTCGCTACATATAAAAAGTAAGAAACGAAGTTGGAACTCAATTAGCGTCAAATTAAAGAAATCATAACGAACTCTACGAATGTTGATAAACTTCGCTACATATAAAAAGTAAAAAACGAAGTTGGAACTCAATTAGCGTCAAATTAATGAAATTATAACGAACTCTACGAATGTTGATAAACTTCGCTACATATAAAAAGCAAAAAACGAAGTTGGAACTCAATTAGCGTCAAATTAAAGAAATTATAACGAACTCTACGAATGTTGATAAACTTCGCTACATATAAAAAGTAAAAAACGAAGTTGGACTCAATTAGCGTCAAATTAAAGAAATTACAACGAAATATACGAATGTTGATAAACTTCGCTACATATAAAAAGTAAAAAACGAAGTTGAAACTCAATTAGCGTCAAATTAAAGAAATTGTAACGAAATATACGAATGTGGATAAACATCACTACATATAAAAAGTAAAAAACGAAGTTGGAACTCAATTAGCGTCAAATTAAATAAATCATAACAAAATAAACTAATGTGGATAAACATCGCTACATATAAAAAGTAAAAAACGAAGTTGGAATTCAATTAGCGTCAAATTAAAGAAATTATAACGAAATATACGAATGTGGATAAACATCGCTACATATAAAAAGTAAAAAACGAAGTTGGAACTCAATTAGCGTCAAATTAAAGAAATTATAACGAAATATACGAATGTGGATAAACATCGCTATATATAAAAACAAAAAACGAAGTTGGAACTCAATTAGCGTCAAATTAAATAAATTATAACGAAATATACGAATGTGGATAAACATCGCTACATATAAAAGTAAAAAACGAAGTTGAAACTCAATTAGCGTCAAATTAAAGAAATTATAACGAAATATACGAATGTTGATAAACATCGCTACGTATAAAAAGTAAAAAACGAAGTTGGAACTCAATTAGCGTCAAATTAAGAAATCATAACGAAATAAACTAATGTGGATAAACATCGCTATATATAAAAAGTAAAAAACGAAGTTGGAACTCAATTAGCGTCACATTAAAGAAATTAGAACGAACTCTACGAAAGTTGATAAACTTCGCTACATATAAAAAGTAAAAAACGAAGTTGGAACTCAATTAGCGTCAAATTAAAGAAATTATAACGAACTCTACGAATGTTGATAAACTTCGCTACATATAAAAAGTAAAAAACGAAGTTGGAACTCAATTAGCGTCAAATTAAAGAAATTATAACGAACTCTACGAATGATGATAAGCTTCGCTACATATAAAAAGTAAAAAACGAAGTTGGAACTCAATTAGCGTCAAATTAAAGAAATTATAACGAACTCTACGAATGATGATAAACTTCGCTACATATAAAAAGTAAAAAACGAAGTTGGAAATCAATTAGCGTCAAATTAAAGAAATTATAACGAAATATACGAATGTTGATAAACATCGCTACATATAAAAAGTAAAAAACGAAGTTGGAAATCAATTAGCGTCAAATTAAAGAAATTATAACGAAATAAACTAATATTGATAAACATCGCTACATATAAAAAGTAAAAAACGAAGTTGGAACTCAATTAGCGTCAAATTAAAGAAATTATAACGAAATATACGAATGTGGATAAACATCGCTACATATATAAGGTAAAAAACGAAGTTGGAACTCAATTAGCGTCAAATTAAAGAAATTATAACGAAATATACGAATGTTGATGAACATCGCTACATATAAAAGTAAAAAACGAAGTTGGAACACAATTAGCGTCAAATTAAAGAAATTATAACGAAATATACGAATGTTGATAAACATCTATATATATAAAAAGTAAAAAACGAAGTTGGAACTCAATTAGCGTCAAATTAAAGAAATTATAACGAAATATACGAATTTGGATAAACATCGCTACATATAATAAGTAAAAAACGAAGTTGGAACTCAATTAGCGTCAAATTAAAGAAATTATAACGAAATAAACTAATGTGGATAAACATCGCTACATATAAAAAGTAAAAAACGAAGTTTGAACTCAATTAGCATCAAATTAAAGAAATTATAACGAAATATACGAATGTTGATAAACATCGCTACATATAAATAGTAAAAAACGAAGTTGGAAATCAATTACCGTCAAATTAAAGAAATTATAACGAAATATACGAATGTTGATAAACATCGCTACATATAAAAAGTAAAAAACGAAGTTGGAACTCAATTAGCGTCAAATTAAAGAAATTATAACGAAATATACGAATGTTGATAAACATCGCTACATATAAAAAGTAAAAAACGAAGTTGGAACTCAATTAGCGTCAAATTAAAGAAATTATAACGAAATAAACTAATGTGGATAAACATCGCTACATATAAAAAGTAAAAAACGAAGTTTGAACTCAATTAGCATCAAATTAAAGAAATTATAACGAAATATACGAATGTTGATAAACATCGCTACATATAAATAGTAAAAAACGAAGTTGGAACTCAATTAGCGTCAAATTAAAGAAATTATAACGAAATATACGAATGTTGATAAACATCGCTACATATGAAAAGTAAAAAACGAAGTTGGAACTCAATTAGCGTCAAATTAAAGAAATTATAACGAAATATACGAATGTTGATGAACATCGCTACATATAAAAGTAAAAAACGAAGTTGGAACACAATTAGCGTCAAATTAAAGAAATTATAACGAAATATACGAATGTTGATAAACATCTATATATATAAAAAGTAAAAAACGAAGTTGGAACTCAATTAGCGTCAAATTAAAGAAATTATAACGAAATATACGAATTTGGATAAACATCGCTACATATAATAAGTAAAAAACGAAGTTGGAACTCAATTAGCGTCAAATTAAAGAAATTATAACGAAATAAACTAATGTGGATAAACATCGCTACATATGAAAAGTAAAAAACGAAGTTTGAATTCAATTAGCATCAAATTAAAGAAATTATAACGAAATATACGAATGTTGATAAACATCGCTACATATAAATAGTAAAAAACGAAGTTGGAAATCAATTACCGTCAAATTAAAGAAATTATAACGAAATATACGAATGTTGATAAACATCGCTACATATAAAAAGTAAAAAACGAAGTTGGAACTCAATTAGCGTCAAATTAAAGAAATTATAACGAAATATACGAATGTTGATAAACATCGCTACATATAAAAAGTAAAAAACGAAGTTGGAACTCAATTAGCGTCAAATTAAAGAAATTATAACGAAATATACGAATGTTTATAAACATTGCTACATATAAAAAGTAAAAAACGAAGTTGGAACTCAATTAGCGTCAAATTAAAGAAATTATAACGAAATATACGAATGTGGATAAACATCGCTACATATAAAAACTAAAAAACGAAGTTGGAACTCAATTAGCGTCAAATTAAAGAAATTATAACGAAATATACGAATGTGGATAAACATCGCTACATATAAAAATTAAAAAACGAAGTTGAAACTCAATTAGCGTCAAATTAAAGAAATTATAACGAAATATACGAATGTTGATAAACATCGCTATATATAAAAAGTAAAAAACGAAGTTGGAACTCAATTAGCGTCAAATTACAGAAATTATAACGAAATATACGAATGTTGATAAACATCGCTACATATAAAAAGTAAAAAACGAAGTTGGAAATCAATTAGCGTCAAATTAAAGAAATTATAACGAAATATACGAATGTTGATAAACATCGCTACATATAAAAAGTAAAAAACGAAGTTGGAAATCAATTAGCGTCAAATTAAAGAAATTATAACGAAATAAACTAATATTGATAAACATCGCTACATATAAAAAGTAAAAAACGAAGTTGGAACTCAATTAGCGTCAAATTAAAGAAATTATAACGAAATATACGAATGTGGATAAACATCGCTACATATATAAGGTAAAAAACGAAGTTGGAACTCAATTAGCGTCAAATTAAAGAAATTATAACGAAATATACGAATGTTGATGAACATCGCTACATATAAAAGTAAAAAACGAATTTGGAACACAATTAGCGTCAAATTAAAGAAATTATAACGAAATATACGAATGTTGATAAACATCTATATATATAAAAAGTAAAAAACGAAGTTGGAACTCAATTAGCGTCAAATTAAAGAAATTATAACGAAATATACGAATTTGGATAAACATCGCTACATATAATAAGTAAAAAACGAAGTTGGAACTCAATTAGCGTCAAATTAAAGAAATTATAACGAAATAAACTAATGTGGATAAACATCGCTACATATAAAAAGTAAAAAACGAAGTTTGAACTCAATTAGCATCAAATTAAAGAAATTATAACGAAATATACGAATGTTGATAAACATCGCTACATATAAATAGTAAAAAACGAAGTTGGAAATCAATTACCGTCAAATTAAAGAAATTATAACGAAATATACGAATGTTGATAAACATCGCTACATATAAAAAGTAAAAAACGAAGTTGGAACTCAATTAGCGTCAAATTAAAGAAATTATAACGAAATATACGAATGTTGATAAACATCGCTACATATAAAAAGTAAAAAACGAAGTTGGATCTCAATTAGCGTCAAATTAAAGAAATTATAACGAAATATACGAATGTTTATAAACATCGCTACATATAAAAAGTAAAAAACGAAGTTGGAACTCAATTAGCGTCAAATTAAAGAAATTATAACGAAATATACGAATGTGGATAAACATCGCTACATATAAAAACTAAAAAACGAAGTTGGAACTCAATTAGCGTCAAATTAAAGAAATTATAACAAAATATACGAATGTGGATAAACATCGCTACATATAAAAATTAAAAAACGAAGTTGAAACTCAATTAGCGTCAAATTAAAGAAATTATAACGAAATATACGAATGTTGATAAACATCGCTACGTATAAAAAGTAAAAAACGAAGTTGGAACTCAATTAGCGTCAAATTAAAGAAATCATAACGAAATAAACTAATGTACATAAACATCGCTATATATAAAAAGTAAAAAACGAAGTTGGAACTCAATTAGCGTCAAATTACAGAAATTATAACGAAATATACGAATGTTGATAAACTTCGCTACATATAAAAAGTAAAAAACGAAGTTGGAAATCAATTAGCGTCAAATTAAAGAAATTATAACGAAATATACGAATGTGGATAAACATCGCTACATATAAAAAGTAAAAAACGAAGTTGGTACTCAATTAGCGTCAAATTAAAGAAATTATAACGAAATATACGAATGTGGATAAACATCGCTGTATATAAAAATTAAAAAACGAAGTTGGAACTCAATTAGCGTCAAATTAAAGAAATTATAACGAAATAAACGAATGTTGATAAACGTCGCTACATATAAAAAGTAAAAAACAAAGTTCCACTCAATTAGCGTCAAATTAAAGAAATTATAACGAAATATACGAATGTGGATAAACATCGCTACATATAAAAAGTAAAAAACGAAGTTGGAACTCAATTAGCGTCAAATTAAAGAAATTATAACGAAATATACGAATGTGGATAAACATCGCTACATATAAAAAGTAAAAAGCGAAGTTGGAAATCAATTAGCGTCAAATTAAAGAAATTATAACGAAATATACGAATGTGGATAAACATCGCTACATATAAAAAGTAAAAAACGAAGTTGGAACTCAATTAGCGTCAAATTAAAGAAATTATAACGAAATATACGAATGTGGATAAACATCGCTACATATAAAAAGTAATAAACGAAGTTGGAACTCAATTAGCGTCAAATTAAAGAAATTATAACGAAATATACGAATGTGGATAAACATCGCTAGATATAAAAAGTAATAAACGAAGTTGGAACTCAATTAGCGTCAAATTAAAGAAATTAAAACGAAATAAACGAAAGTTGATAAACATCGCTACATATAAAAAGTAAAAAACGAAGTTCCTCTCAATTAGCGTCAAATTAAAGAAATTATAACGAACTCTACGAATGTTGATAAACTTCGCTACATATAAAAAGTAAAAAACGAAGTTGGAACTCAATTAGCGTCAAATTAAAGAAATTATAACGAACTCTACGAATGTTCATAAACTTCGCTACATATAAAAAGGAAAAAACGAAGTTGGAACTCAATTAGCGTCAAATTAAAGAAATTATAACGAACTCTACGAATGTTGATAAACTTCGCTACATATAAAAAGTAAAAAACGAAGTTGGAACTCAATTAGCGTCAAATTAAAGAAATTATAACGAACTCTGCGACTGTTGATAAACTTCGCTACATTTAAAAAGTAAAAAACGAAGTTGGAACTCAATTAGCGTCAAATTAAAGAAATTATAACGAAGTCTACGAATGTTGATAAACTTCGCTACATATAAAAAGTAAAAAACGAAGTTGGAACTCAATTAGCGTCAAATTAAAGAAATTATAACGAACTCTACGAATGTTGATAAACTTCGCTACATATAAAAAGTAAAAAACGAAGTTGGAACTCAATTAGCGTCAAATTAAAGAAATTATAACGAACTCTACGAATGTTGATAAACTTCGCTACATATAAAAAGTAAAAAACGAAGTTGGAACTCAATTAGCGTCAAATTAAAGAAATTACAACGAAATATACGAATGTTGATAAACTTCGCTACATATAAAAAGTAAAAAACGAAGTTGGAACTCAATTAGCGTCAAATTAAAGAAATTATAACGAAATATACGAATGTTGATAAACATCGCTACATATAAAAAGTAAAACACGAAGTTGGAACTCAATTAGCGCCAAATTAAAGAAATTGTAACGAAATATACGAATGTGGATAAACATCGTTACATATAAAAAGAAAAAAACGAAGTTGGAACTCAATTAGCGTCAAATTAAAGAAATTACAACGAAATAAAATAATGTGGATAAACATCGCTACATATAATAAGTAAAAAACGAAGTTGAAACTGAATTAGCGTCAAATTAAAGAAATTATAACGAAATATACGAATGTTGATAAACATCGCTACTTATATTAAGTAAAAAACGACGTTGGAACTCAATTAGCGTCAAATTAAAGAAATTATAATGAAATAAACTAATGTGGATAAACATCGCTACATATAAGAAGTAACAAACGAAGTTGGAACTCAATTAGCGTCAAATTAAAGAAATTGTAACGAAATAAACTAATGTGGATAAACTTCGCTACATATAAAAAGTAAGAAACGAAGTTGGAACTCAATTAGCGTCAAATTAAAGAAATCATAACGAACTCTACGAATGTTGATAAACTTCGCTACATATAAAAAGTAAAAAACGAAGTTGGAACTCAATTAGCGTCAAATTAATGAAATTATAACGAACTCTACGAATGTTGATAAACTTCGCTACATATAAAAAGCAAAAAACGAAGTTGGAACTCAATTAGCGTCAAATTAAAGAAATTATAACGAACTCTACGAATGTTGATAAACTTCGCTACATATAGAAAGTAAAAAACGAAGTTGGACTCAATTAGCGTCAAATTAAAGAAATTACAACGAAATATACGAATGTTGATAAACTTCGCTACATATAAAAAGTAAAAAACGAAGTTGAAACTCAATTAGCGTCAAATTAAAGAAATTATAACGAAATATACGAATGTGGATAAACATCACTACATATAAAAAGTAAAAAACGAAGTTGGAACTCAATTAGCGTCAAATTAAATAAATCATAACAAAATAAACTAATGTGGATAAACATCGCTACATATAAAAAGTAAAAAACGAAGTTGGAATTCAATTAGCGTCAAATTAAAGAAATTATAACGAAATATACGAATGTGGATAAACATCGCTACATATAAAAAGTAAAAAACGAAGTTGGAACTCAATTAGCGTCAAATTAAAGAAATTATAACGAAATATACGAATGTGGATAAACATCGCTACATATAAAAACTAAAAAACGAAGTTGGAACTCAATTAGCGTCAAATTAAATAAATTATAACGAAATATACGAATGTGGATAAACATCGCTACATATAAAAGTAAAAAACGAAGTTGAAACTCAATTAGCGTCAAATTAAAGAAATTATAACGAAATATACGAATGTTGATAAACATCGCTACGTATAAAAAGTAAAAAACGAAGTTGGAACTCAATTAGCGTCAAATTAAAGAAATCATAACGAAATAAACTAATGTGGATAAACATCGCTATATATAAAAAGTAAAAAACGAAGTTGGAACTCAATTAGCGTCACATTAAATAAATTAGAACGAACTCTACGAAAGTTGATAAACTTCGCTACATATAAAAAGTAAAAAACGAAGTTGGAACTCAATTAGCGTCCAATTAAAGAACTCATAACGAACTCTACGAATGTTGATAAACTTCGCTACATATAAAAAGTAAAAAACGAAGTTGGAACTCAATTAGCGTCAAATTAAAGAAATTATAACGAACTCTACGAATGATGATAAACTTCGCTACATATAAAAAGTAAAAAACGAAGTTGGAACTCAATTAGCGTCCAATTAAAGAACTCATAACGAACTCTACGAATGTTGATAAACTTCGCTACATATAAAAAGTAAAAAACGAAGTTGGAACTCAATTAGCGTCAAATTAAAGAAATTATAACGAACTCTACGAATGTTGATAAACTTCGCTACATATAAAAAGTAAAAAACGATGTTGGAACTCAATTAGCGTCAAATTAAAGAAATTATAAGGAACTCTACGAATGTTGATAAACTTCGCTACATATAAAAAGTAAAAAACAAAGTTGGAACTCAATTAGCGTCAAATTAAAGAAATTATAACGAACTCTACGAATGTTGATAAACTTCGCTACATATAAAAAGTAAAAAACGAAGTTGGAACTCAATTAGCGTCAAATTAAAGAAATCATAACGAACTCTACGAATGTTGATAAACTTCGCTACATATAAAAAGTAAAAAACGAAGTTGGAACTCAATTAGCGTCAAATTAAAGAAATCATAACGAACTCTACGAATGTTGATAAACTTCGCTACATATAAAAAGTAAAAAACGAAGTTGGAACTCAATTAGCGTCAAATTAAAGAATTTATAACGAACTCTACGAATGTTGATAAACTTCGCTACATATAAAAAGTAAAAAACGATGTTGGAACTCAATTAGCGTCAAATTAAAGAATTTATAACGAACTCTACGAATGTCGATAAACTTCGCTATATATAAAAAGTAAAAAACGAAGTTGGAACTCAATTAGCGTCAAATTAAAGAATTTATAACGAACTCTACGAATGTTGATAAACTTCGCTACATATAAAAAGTAAAAAACGAAGTTGGAACTCAATTAGCGTCAAATTAAAGAAATTATAACGAACTCTACGAATGTTGATAAACTTCGCTACATATAAAAAGTAAAAAACGAAGTTGGAACTCAATTAGCGTCAAATTAAAGAAATTATAACGAACTCTACGAATGTTGATAAACTTCGCTACATATAAAAAGTAAAAAACGAAGTTGGAACTCAATTAGCGTCAAATTAAAGAAATTATAACGAACTCTACGAATGTTGATAAACTTCGCTACATATAAAAAGTAAAAAACGAAGTTGGAACTCAATTAGCGTCTAATTAAAGAATTTATAACGAACTCTACGAATGTTGATAAACTTCGCTACATATAAAAAGTAAAAAACGAAGTTGGAACTCAATTAGCGTCAAATTAAAGAAATTATAACGAACTCTACGAATGTTGATAAACTTCGCTACATATAAACAGTAAAAAACGAAGTTGGAACTCAATTAGCGTCAAATTAAAGAAATTATAACGAACTCTACGAATGTTGATAAACTTCGCTACATTTAAAAAGTAAAAAACGAAGTTGGAACTCAATTAGCGTCAAATTAAAGAAATTATAACGAAATATACGAATGTGGATAAACATCGCTAGATATAAAAAGTAATAAACGAAGTTGGAACTCAATTAGCATCAAATTAAAGAAATTATAACGAAATAAACGAAAGTTGATAAACATCGCTACATATAAAAAGTAAAAAACGAAGTTCCTCTCAATTAGCGTCAAATTAAAGAAATTATAACGAACTCTACGAATGTTGATAAACTTCGCTACATATAAAAAGTAAAAAACGAAGTTGGAACTCAATTAGCGTCAAATTAAAGAAATTATAACGAACTCTACGAATGTTCATAAACTTCGCTACATATAAAAAGGAAAAAACGAAGTTGGAACTCAATTAGCGTCAAATTAAAGAAATTATAACGAACTCTACGAATGTTGATAAACTTCGCTACATATAAAAAGTAAAAAACGAAGTTGGAACTCAATTAGCGTCAAATTAAAGAAATTATAACGATCTCTGCGACTGTCGATAAACTTCGCTACATTTAAAAAGTAAAAAACGAAGTTGGAACTCAATTAGCGTCAAATTAAAGAAATCATAACGAAGTCTACGAATGTTGATAAACTTCGCTACATATAAAAAGTAAAAAACGAAGTTGGAACTCAATTAGCGTCAAATTAAAGAAATTATAACGAACTCTACGAATGTTGATAAACTTCGCTACATATAAAAAGTAAAAAACGAAGTTGGAACTCAATTAGCGTCAAATTAAAGAAATTATAACGAACTCTACGAATGTTGATAAACTTCGCTACATATAAAAAGTAAAAAACGAAGTTGGAACTCAATTAGCGTCAAATTAAAGAAATTACAACAAAATATACGAATGTTGATAAACTTCGCTACATATAAAAAGTAAAAAACGAAGTTGGAACTCAATTAGCGTCAAATTAAAGAAATTATAACGAAATATACGAATGTTGATAAACATCGCTACATATAAAAAGTAAAACACGAAGTTGGAACTCAATTAGCGCCAAATTAAAGAAATTGTAACGAAATATACGAATGTGGATAAACATCGTTACATATAAATAGAAAAAAACGAAGTTGGAACTCAATTAGCGTCAAATTAAAGAAATTATAACGAAATAAAATAATTTGGATAAACATCGCTACATATAATAAGTAAAAAACGAAGTTGAAACTGAATTAGCGTCAAATTAAAGAAATTATAACGAAATATACGAATGTGGATAAACATCGCTACATATAAAAACTAAAAAACGAAGTTGGAACTCAATTAGCGTCAAATTAAATAAATTATAACGAAATATACGAATGTGGATAAACATCGCTACATATAAAAGTAAAAAACGAAGTTGAAACTCAATTAGCGTCAAATTAAAGAAATTATAACGAAATATACGAATGTTGATAAACATCGCTACGTATAAAAAGTAAAAAACGAAGTTGGAACTCAATTAGCGTCAAATTAAAGAAATCATAACGAAATAAACTAATGTGGATAAACATCGCTATATATAAAAAGTAAAAAACGAAGTTGGAACTCAATTAGCGTCACATTAAATAAATTAGAACGAACTCTACGAAAGTTGATAAACTTCGCTACATATAAAAAGTAAAAAACGAAGTTGGAACTCAATTAGCGTCAAATTAAAGAAATTATAACGAACTCTACGAATGTTGATAAACTTCGCTAAATATAAAAAGTAAAAAACGAAGTTGGAACTCAATTAGCGTCAAATTAAAGAAATTATAACGAACTCTACGAATGATGATAAGCTTCGCTACATATAAAAAGTAAAAAACGAAGTTGGAACTCAATTAGCGTCAAATAAAAGAAATTATAACGAACTCTACGAATGATGATAAACGTCGCTACATATAAAAAGTAGAAAACGAAGTTGGAACTCAATTAGCGTCAAATTAAAGAAATCATAACGAACTCTACGAATGTTGTTAAACTTCGCTACATATAAAAAGTAAAAAACGAAGTTGGAACTCAATTAGCGTCCAATTAAAGAACTCATAACGAACTCTACGAATGTTGATAAACTTCGCTACATATAAAAAGTAAAAAACGAAGTTGGAACTCAATTAGCGTCAAATTAAAGAAATTATAACGAACTCTACGAATGTTGATAAACTTCGCTACATATAAAAAGTAAAAAACGAAGTTGGAACTCAATTATCGTCAAATTAAAGAAATTAGAACGAACTCCACGAATGTTGATAAACTTCGCTACATATAAAAAGTAAAAAACGAAGTTGGAACTCAATTAGCGTCAAATTAAAGAAATTATAACGAACTCTACGAATGTTGATAAACTTCGCTACATATAAAAAGTAAAAAACGAAGTTGGAACTCAATTAGCGTCAAATTAAAGAAATTATAACGAACTCTACGAATGATGATAAACTTCGCTACATATAAAAAGTAAAAAACGAAGTTGGAACTCAATTAGCGTCAAATTAAAGAAATTATAAGGAACTCTACGAATGTTGATAAACTTCGCTACATATAAAAAGTAAAAAACAAAGTTGGAACTCAATTAGCGTCAAATTAAAGAAATTATAACGAACTCTACGAATGTTGATAAACTTCGCTATATATAAAAAGTAAAAAACGAAGTTGGAACTCAATTAGCGTCAAATTAAAGAAATCATAACGAACTCTACGAATGTTGATAAACTTCGCTACATATAAAAAGTAAAAAACGAAGTTGGAACTCAATTAGCGTCAAATTAAAGAAATCATAACGAACTCTACGAATGTTGATAAACTTCGCTACATATAAAAATTAAAAAACGAAGTTGGAACTCAATTAGCGTCAAAATAAAGAAATTATAACGAACTCTACGAATGTTGATAAACTTCGCTACATATAAAAAGTAAAAAACGAAGTTGGAACTCAATTAGCGTCAAATTAAAGAAATTATAACGAACTCTACGAATGTTGATAAACTTCGCTACATATAAAAAGTAAAAAACGAAGTTGGAACTCAATTAACGTCAAATTAAAGAAATTAGAACGAACTCTACGAATGTTGATAAACTTCGCTACATATAAAAAGTAAAAAACGAAGTTGGAACTCAATTAGCGTCAAATTAAAGAATTTATAACGAACTCTACGAATGTTGATAAACTTCGCTACATATAAAAAGTAAAAAACGATGTTGGAACTCAATTAGCGTCAAATTAAAGAATTTATAACGAACTCTACGAATGTCGATAAACTTCGCTACATATAAAAAGTAAAAAACGAAGTTGGAACTCAATTAGCGTCAAATTAAAGAATTAATAACGAACTCTACGAATGTTGATAAACTTCGCTACATATAAAAAGTAAAAAACGAAGTTGGAACTCAATTAGCGTCAAATTAAAGAAATTATAACGAACTCTACGAATGTTGATAAACTTCGCTACATATAAAAAGTAAAAAACGAAGTTGGAACTCAATTAGCGTCAAATTAAAGAAATTATAACGAACTCTACGAATGTTGATAAACTTCGCTACATATAAAAAGTAAAAAACGAAGTTGGAACTCAATTAGCGTCAAATTAAAGAAATTATAACGAACTCTACGAATGTTGATAAACTTCGCTACATATAAAAAGTAAAAAACGAAGTTGGAACTCAATTAGCGTCAAATTAAAGAATTTATAACGAACTCTACGAATGTTGATAAACTTCGCTACATATAAAAAGTAAAAAACGAAGTTGGAACTCAATTAGCGTCAAATTAAAGAAATTATAACGAACTCTACGAATGTTGATAAACTTCGCTACATATAAACAGTAAAAAACGAAGTTGGAACACAATTAGCGTCAAATTAAAGAAATTATAACGAACTCTACGAATGTTGATAAACTTCGCTACATATAAAAAGTAAAAAACGAAGTTGGAACTCAATTAGCGTCAAATTAAAGAAATTATAACGAACTCTACGAATGTTGATAAACTTCGCTACATATAAAAAGTAAAAAACGAAGTTGGAACTCAATTAGCGTCAAATTAAAGAAATTATAACGAACTCTACGAATGTTGAGAAACTTCGCTACAAATAAAAAGTAAAAAACGAAGTTGGAACTCAATTAGCGTCAAATTAAAGAAATTATAACGAACTCTACGAATGTTGATAAACTTCGCTACATATAAAAAGTAAAAAACGAAGTTGGAACTCAATTAGCGTCAAATTAAAGAAATTATAACGAACTCTACGAATGTTGATAAACTTCGCTACATATAAAAAGTAAAAAACGAAGTTGGAACTCAATTAGCGTCAAATTAAAGAAATTATAACGAACTCTACGAATGATGATAAACTTCGCTACATATAAAAAGTAAAAAACGAAGTTGGAACTCAATTAGCGTCAAATTAAAGAAATCATAACGAACTCTACGAATGTTGATAAACTTCGCTACATATAAAAAGTAAAAAACGAAGTTGGAACTCAATTAGCGTCAAATTAAAGAAATCATAACGAACTCTACGAAAGTTGATAAACTTCGCTACATATAAAAAGTAAAAAACGAAGTTGGAACTCAATTAGCGTCAAATTAAAGAAATTACAACGAACTCTACGAATGTTGATAAACTTCGCTACATATAAAAAGTAAAAAACGAAGTTGGAACTCAATTAGCCTCAAATTAAAGAAATCACAACGAACTCTACGAATGTTGATAAACTTCGCTACATATAAAAAGTAAAAAACGAAGTTGGAACTCAATTAGCGTCAAATTAAAGAAATCATAACGAACTCTACGAATGTTGATAAACTTCGCTACATATAAAAAGTAAAAAACGAAGTTAGAACTCCATTTGCGTCAAATTAAAGAAATTATAACGAACTCTACGAATGTTGATAAACTTCGCTACATATAAAAATTAAAAAACGAAGTTGGACTCAATTAGCGTCAAATTAAAGAAATCATAACGAACTCTACGAATGTTGATAAACTTCGCTACATATAAAAAGTAAAAAACGAAGTTGGAACTCAATTAGCGTCAAATTAAAGAAATTATAACGAACTCTACGAATGTTGATAAGCTTCGCTACATATAAAAAGTAAAAAACGAAGTTGGAACTCAATCAGCGTCAAATTAAAGAAATTATAACGAACTCTACGAATGTTGATAAACTTCGCTACATATAAAAAGTAAAAAACGAAGTTGGAACTCAATTAGCGTCAAATTAAAGAAATTATAACGAACTCTACGAATGTTGATAAACTTCGCTACATATAAAAAGTAAAAAACGAAGTTGGAACTCAATTAGCGTCAAATTAAAGAAATTATAACGAACTCTACGAATGTTGATAAACTTCGCTACATATAAAAAGTAAAAAACGAAGTTGGAACTCAATTAGCGTCAAATTAAAGAAATCATAACGAACTCTACGAAAGTTGATAAACTTCGCTACATATAAAAAGTAAAAAACGAAGTTGGAACTCAATTAGCGTCAAATTAAAGAAATTATAACGAAATAAACTAATGTTGATAAACTTCGCTACATATAAAAAGTAAAAAACGAAGTTGGAACTCAATTAGCGTCAAATTAAAGAAATCATAACGAACTCTACGAATGTTGATAAACTTCGCTACATATAAAAAGTAAAAAACGAAGTTGGAACTCCATTTGCGTCAAATTAAAGAAATTATAACGAACTCTACGAATGTTGATAAACTTCGCTACATATAAAAAGTAAAAAACGAAGTTAGAACTCAATTTGCGTCAAATTAAAGAAATTATAACGAACTCTACGAATGTTGATAAACTTCGCTACTTATAAAAAGTAAAAAACGAAGTTGGAACTCAATTAGCGTCAAATTAAAGAAATTATAACGAACTCTACGAATGTTGATAAACTTCGCTACATATAAAAAGTAAAAAACGAAGTTGGAACTCAATTATCGTCAAATTAAAGAAATTAGAACGAACTCCACGAATGTTGATAAACTTCGCTACATATAAAAAGTAAAAAACGAAGTTGGAACTCAATTAGCGTCAAATAAAAGAAATTATAACGAACTCTACGAATGATGATAAACGTCGCTACATATAAAAAGTAAAAAACGAGGTTGGAACTCAATTAGCGTCAAATTAAAGAAATCATAACGAACTCTACGAATGTTGTTAAACTTCGCTACATATAAAAAGTAAAAAACGAAGTTGGAACTCAATTAGCGTCCAATTAAAGAACTCATAACGAACTCTACGAATGTTGATAAACTTCGCTACATATAAAAAGTAAAAAACGAAGTTGGAACTCAATTAGCGTCAAATTAAAGAAATTATAACGAACTCTACGAATGTTGATAAACTTCGCTACATATAAAAAGTAAAAAACGAAGTTGGAACTCAATTATCGTCAAATTAAAGAAATTAGAACGAACTCCACGAATGTTGATAAACTTCGCTACATATAAAAAGTAAAAAACGAAGTTGGAACTCAATTAGCGTCAAATTAAAGAAATTATAACGAACTCTACGAATGTTGATAAACTTCGCTACATATAAAAAGTAAAAAACGAAGTTGGAACTCAATTAGCGTCAAATTAAAGAAATTATAACGAACTCTACGAATGATGATAAACTTCGCTACATATAAAAAGTAAAAAACGAAGTTGGAACTCAATTAGCGTCAAATTAAAGAAATTATAAGGAACTCTACGAATGTTGATAAACTTCGCTACATATAAAAAGTAAAAAACAAAGTTGGAACTCAATTAGCGTCAAATTAAAGAAATTATAACGAACTCTACGAATGTTGATAAACTTCGCTATATATAAAAAGTAAAAAACGAAGTTGGAACTCAATTAGCGTCAAATTAAAGAAATCATAACGAACTCTACGAATGTTGATAAACTTCGCTACATATAAAAAGTAAAAAACGAAGTTGGAACTCAATTAGCGTCAAATTAAAGAAATCATAACGAACTCTACGAATGTTGATAAACTTCGCTACATATAAAAATTAAAAAACGAAGTTGGAACTCAATTAGCGTCAAAATAAAGAAATTATAACGAACTCTACGAATGTTGATAAACTTCGCTACATATAAAAAGTAAAAAACGAAGTTGGAACTCAATTAGCGTCAAATTAAAGAAATTATAACGAACTCTACGAATGTTGATAAACTTCGCTACATATAAAAAGTAAAAAACGAAGTTGGAACTCAATTAACGTCAAATTAAAGAAATTAGAACGAACTCTACGAATGTTGATAAACTTCGCTACATATAAAAAGTAAAAAACGAAGTTGGAACTCAATTAGCGTCAAATTAAAGAATTTATAACGAACTCTACGAATGTTGATAAACTTCGCTACATATAAAAAGTAAAAAACGATGTTGGAACTCAATTAGCGTCAAATTAAAGAATTTATAACGAACTCTACGAATGTCGATAAACTTCGCTACATATAAAAAGTAAAAAACGAAGTTGGAACTCAATTAGCGTCAAATTAAAGAATTTATAACGAACTCTACGAATGTTGATAAACTTCGCTACATATAAAAAGTAAAAAACGAAGTTGGAACTCAATTAGCGTCAAATTAAAGAAATTATAACGAACTCTACGAATGTTGATAAACTTCGCTACATATAAAAAGTAAAAAACGAAGTTGGAACTCAATTAGCGTCAAATTAAAGAAATTATAACGAACTCTACGAATGTTGATAAACTTCGCTACATATAAAAAGTAAAAAACGAAGTTGGAACTCAATTAGCGTCAAATTAAAGAAATTATAACGAACTCTACGAATGTTGATAAACTTCGCTACATATAAAAAGTAAAAAACGAAGTTGGAACTCAATTAGCGTCAAATTAAAGAATTTATAACGAACTCTACGAATGTTGATAAACTTCGCTACATATAAAAAGTAAAAAACGAAGTTGGAACTCAATTAGCGTCAAATTAAAGAAATTATAACGAACTCTACGAATGTTGATAAACTTCGCTACATATAAACAGTAAAAAACGAAGTTGGAACACAATTAGCGTCAAATTAAAGAAATTATAACGAACTCTACGAATGTTGATAAACTTCGCTACATATAAAAAGTAAAAAACGAAGTTGGAACTCAATTAGCGTCAAATTTAAGAAATTATAACGAACTCTACGAATGTTGATAAACTTCGCTACATATAAAAAGTAAAAAACGAAGTTGGAACTCAATTAGCGTCAAATTAAAGAAATTATAACGAACTCTACGAATGTTGAGAAACTTCGCTACAAATAAAAAGTAAAAAACGAAGTTGGAACTCAATTAGCGTCAAATTAAAGAAATTATAACGAACTCTACGAATGTTGATAAACTTCGCTACATATAAAAAGTAAAAAACGAAGTTGGAACTCAATTAGCGTCAAATTAAAGAAATTATAACGAACTCTACGAATGTTGATAAACTTCGCTACATATAAAAAGTAAAAAACGAAGTTGGAACTCAATTAGCGTCAAATTAAAGAAATTATAACGAACTCTACGAATGATGATAAACTTCGCTACATATAAAAAGTAAAAAACGAAGTTGGAACTCAATTAGCGTCAAATTAAAGAAATCATAACGAACTCTACGAATGTTGATAAACTTCGCTACATATAAAAATTAAAAAACGAAGTTGGACTCAATTAGCGTCAAATTAAAGAAATCATAACGAACTCTACGAATGTTGATAAACTTCGCTACATATAAAAAGTAAAAAACGAAGTTGGAACTCAATTAGCGTCAAATTAAAGAAATTATAACGAACTCTACGAATGTTGATAAGCTTCGCTACATATAAAAAGTAAAAAACGAAGTTGGAACTCAATCAGCGTCAAATTAAAGAAATTATAACGAACTCTACGAATGTTGATAAACTTCGCTACATATAAAAAGTAAAAAACGAAGTTGGAACTCAATTAGCGTCAAATTAAAGAAATTATAACGAACTCTACGAATGTTGATAAACTTCGCTACATATAAAAAGTAAAAAACGAAGTTGGAACTCAATTAGCGTCAAATTAAAGAAATTATAACGAACTCTACGAATGTTGATAAACTTCGCTACATATAAAAAGTAAAAAACGAAGTTGGAACTCAATTAGCGTCAAATTAAAGAAATCATAACGAACTCTACGAAAGTTGATAAACTTCGCTACATATAAAAAGTAAAAAACGAAGTTGGAACTCAATTAGCGTCAAATTAAAGAAATTATAACGAAATAAACTAATGTTGATAAACTTCGCTACATATAAAAAGTAAAAAACGAAGTTGGAACTCAATTAGCGTCAAATTAAAGAAATCATAACGAACTCTACGAATGTTGATAAACTTCGCTACATATAAAAAGTAAAAAACGAAGTTGGAACTCCATTTGCGTCAAATTAAAGAAATTATAACGAACTCTACGAATGTTGATAAACTTCGCTACATATAAAAAGTAAAAAACGAAGTTAGAACTCAATTTGCGTCAAATTAAAGAAATTATAACGAACTCTACGAATGTTGATAAACTTCGCTACTTATAAAAAGTAAAAAACGAAGTTGGAACTCAATTAGCGTCAAATTAAAGAAATTATAACGAACTCTACGAATGTTGATAAACTTCGCTACATATAAAAAGTAAAAAACGAAGTTGGAACTCAATTATCGTCAAATTAAAGAAATTAGAACGAACTCCACGAATGTTGATAAACTTCGCTACATATAAAAAGTAAAAAACGAAGTTGGAACTCAATTAGCGTCAAATAAAAGAAATTATAACGAACTCTACGAATGATGATAAACGTCGCTACATATAAAAAGTAAAAAACGAGGTTGGAACTCAATTAGCGTCAAATTAAAGAAATCATAACGAACTCTACGAATGTTGTTAAACTTCGCTACATATAAAAAGTAAAAAACGAAGTTGGAACTCAATTAGCGTCCAATTAAAGAACTCATAACGAACTCTACGAATGTTGATAAACTTCGCTACATATAAAAAGTAAAAAACGAAGTTGGAACTCAATTAGCGTCAAATTAAAGAAATTATAACGAACTCTACGAATGTTGATAAACTTCGCTACATATAAAAAGTAAAAAACGAAGTTGGAACTCAATTATCGTCAAATTAAAGAAATTAGAACGAACTCCACGAATGTTGATAAACTTCGCTACATATAAAAAGTAAAAAACGAAGTTGGAACTCAATTAGCGTCAAATTAAAGAAATTATAACGAACTCTACGAATGTTGATAAACTTCGCTACATATAAAAAGTAAAAAACGAAGTTGGAACTCAATTAGCGTCAAATTAAAGAAATTATAACGAACTCTACGAATGATGATAAACTTCGCTACATATAAAAAGTAAAAAACGAAGTTGGAACTCAATTAGCGTCAAATTAAAGAAATTATAAGGAACTCTACGAATGTTGATAAACTTCGCTACATATAAAAAGTAAAAAACAAAGTTGGAACTCAATTAGCGTCAAATTAAAGAAATTATAACGAACTCTACGAATGTTGATAAACTTCGCTATATATAAAAAGTAAAAAACGAAGTTGGAACTCAATTAGCGTCAAATTAAAGAAATCATAACGAACTCTACGAATGTTGATAAACTTCGCTACATATAAAAAGTAAAAAACGAAGTTGGAACTCAATTAGCGTCAAATTAAAGAAATCATAACGAACTCTACGAATGTTGATAAACTTCGCTACATATAAAAATTAAAAAACGAAGTTGGAACTCAATTAGCGTCAAAATAAAGAAATTATAACGAACTCTACGAATGTTGATAAACTTCGCTACATATAAAAAGTAAAAAACGAAGTTGGAACTCAATTAGCGTCAAATTAAAGAAATTATAACGAACTCTACGAATGTTGATAAACTTCGCTACATATAAAAAGTAAAAAACGAAGTTGGAACTCAATTAACGTCAAATTAAAGAAATTAGAACGAACTCTACGAATGTTGATAAACTTCGCTACATATAAAAAGTAAAAAACGAAGTTGGAACTCAATTAGCGTCAAATTAAAGAATTTATAACGAACTCTACGAATGTTGATAAACTTCGCTACATATAAAAAGTAAAAAACGATGTTGGAACTCAATTAGCGTCAAATTAAAGAATTTATAACGAACTCTACGAATGTCGATAAACTTCGCTACATATAAAAAGTAAAAAACGAAGTTGGAACTCAATTAGCGTCAAATTAAAGAATTTATAACGAACTCTACGAATGTTGATAAACTTCGCTACATATAAAAAGTAAAAAACGAAGTTGGAACTCAATTAGCGTCAAATTAAAGAAATTATAACGAACTCTACGAATGTTGATAAACTTCGCTACATATAAAAAGTAAAAAACGAAGTTGGAACTCAATTAGCGTCAAATTAAAGAAATTATAACGAACTCTACGAATGTTGATAAACTTCGCTACATATAAAAAGTAAAAAACGAAGTTGGAACTCAATTAGCGTCAAATTAAAGAAATTATAACGAACTCTACGAATGTTGATAAACTTCGCTACATATAAAAAGTAAAAAACGAAGTTGGAACTCAATTAGCGTCAAATTAAAGAATTTATAACGAACTCTACGAATGTTGATAAACTTCGCTACATATAAAAAGTAAAAAACGAAGTTGGAACTCAATTAGCGTCAAATTAAAGAAATTATAACGAACTCTACGAATGTTGATAAACTTCGCTACATATAAACAGTAAAAAACGAAGTTGGAACACAATTAGCGTCAAATTAAAGAAATTATAACGAACTCTACGAATGTTGATAAACTTCGCTACATATAAAAAGTAAAAAACGAAGTTGGAACTCAATTAGCGTCAAATTTAAGAAATTATAACGAACTCTACGAATGTTGATAAACTTCGCTACATATAAAAAGTAAAAAACGAAGTTGGAACTCAATTAGCGTCAAATTAAAGAAATTATAACGAACTCTACGAATGTTGAGAAACTTCGCTACAAATAAAAAGTAAAAAACGAAGTTGGAACTCAATTAGCGTCAAATTAAAGAAATTATAACGAACTCTACGAATGTTGATAAACTTCGCTACATATAAAAAGTAAAAAACGAAGTTGGAACTCAATTAGCGTCAAATTAAAGAAATTATAACGAACTCTACGAATGTTGATAAACTTCGCTACATATAAAAAGTAAAAAACGAAGTTGGAACTCAATTAGCGTCAAATTAAAGAAATTATAACGAACTCTACGAATGATGATAAACTTCGCTACATATAAAAAGTAAAAAACGAAGTTGGAACTCAATTAGCGTCAAATTAAAGAAATCATAACGAACTCTACGAATGTTGATAAACTTCGCTACATATAAAAAGTAAAAAACGAAGTTGGAACTCAATTAGCGTCAAATTAAAGAAATCATAACGAACTCTACGAAAGTTGATAAACTTCGCTACATATAAAAAGTAAAAAACGAAGTTGGAACTCAATTAGCGTCAAATTAAAGAAATTACAACGAACTCTACGAATGTTGATAAACTTCGCTACATATAAAAAGTAAAAAACGAAGTTGGAACTCAATTAGCCTCAAATTAAAGAAATCACAACGAACTCTACGAATGTTGATAAACTTCGCTACATATAAAAAGTAAAAAACGAAGTTGGAACTCAATTAGCGTCAAATTAAAGAAATCATAACGAACTCTACGAATGTTGATAAACTTCGCTACATATAAAAAGTAAAAAACGAAGTTAGAACTCCATTTGCGTCAAATTAAAGAAATTATAACGAACTCTACGAATGTTGATAAACTTCGCTACATATAAAAATTAAAAAACGAAGTTGGACTCAATTAGCGTCAAATTAAAGAAATCATAACGAACTCTACGAATGTTGATAAACTTCGCTACATATAAAAAGTAAAAAACGAAGTTGGAACTCAATTAGCGTCAAATTAAAGAAATTATAACGAACTCTACGAATGTTGATAAGCTTCGCTACATATAAAAAGTAAAAAACGAAGTTGGAACTCAATCAGCGTCAAATTAAAGAAATTATAACGAACTCTACGAATGTTGATAAACTTCGCTACATATAAAAAGTAAAAAACGAAGTTGGAACTCAATTAGCGTCAAATTAAAGAAATTATAACGAACTCTACGAATGTTGATAAACTTCGCTACATATAAAAAGTAAAAAACGAAGTTGGAACTCAATTAGCGTCAAATTAAAGAAATTATAACGAACTCTACGAATGTTGATAAACTTCGCTACATATAAAAAGTAAAAAACGAAGTTGGAACTCAATTAGCGTCAAATTAAAGAAATCATAACGAACTCTACGAAAGTTGATAAACTTCGCTACATATAAAAAGTAAAAAACGAAGTTGGAACTCAATTAGCGTCAAATTAAAGAAATTATAACGAAATAAACTAATGTTGATAAACTTCGCTACATATAAAAAGTAAAAAACGAAGTTGGAACTCAATTAGCGTCAAATTAAAGAAATCATAACGAACTCTACGAATGTTGATAAACTTCGCTACATATAAAAAGTAAAAAACGAAGTTGGAACTCCATTTGCGTCAAATTAAAGAAATTATAACGAACTCTACGAATGTTGATAAACTTCGCTACATATAAAAAGTAAAAAACGAAGTTAGAACTCAATTTGCGTCAAATTAAAGAAATTATAACGAACTCTACGAATGTTGATAAACTTCGCTACTTATAAAAAGTAAAAAACGAAGTTGGAACTCAATTAGCGTCAAATTAAAGAAATTATAACGAAATATACGAATGTGGCTAAACATCGCTACATATAAAAAGTAATAAACGAAGTTGGAACTCAATTAGCGTCAAATTAAAGAAATTATAACGAAATATACGAATGTGGATAAACATCGCTAGATATAAAAAGTAATAAACGAAGTTGGAACTCAATTAGCGTCAAATTAAAGAAATTATAACGAAATAAACGAAAGTTGATAAACATCGCTACATATAAAAAGTAAAAAACGAAGTTCCTCTCAATTAGCGTCAAATTAAAGAAATTATAACGAAATATACGAATGTGGATAAACATAGCTACATATAAAAAGTAAAAAACGAAGTTGGAACTCAATTAGCGTCAAATTAAAGAAAGTATAACGAAATATACGAAAGTTGATAAACATCGCTACATATAAAAAGTAAAAAACGAAGTTGGAACTCAATTAGCGTCAAATAAAAGAAATTATAACGAAATATACGAATGTTGATAAACATCGCTACATATAAAAAGTAAAAAACGAAGTAGGAACTCAATTAGCGTCATATTAAAGAAATTATAACGAAATATACGAATGTGGATAAACATCGCTACATAAAAAATAAAAAACGAAGTTGGAACTCAATTAGCGTCAAATTAAAGAAATTATAACGAAATATACGAATGTTGATAACGTCGCTACATATAAAAAGTAAAAAACGAAGTTCCACTCAATTAGCGTCAAATTAAAGAAATTATAACAAAATAAACTAATGTTGATAAACATCCCTACATATAAAAAGTAAAAAACGAAGTTGGAACACAATTAGCGTCAAATTAAAGAAAGTATAACGAAATATACGAATGTGGATAAACATCGCTAGATATAAAAAGTAAAAAACGAAGTTGCAACTCAATTAGCGTCAAATTAAAGAAAGTATAACGAAATATACGAATGTTGATAAACATCGCTACATATAAAAAGTAAAAAACGAAGTTGGAACACAATTAGCCTCAAATTAAAGAAATTATAACGAAATAAACTAATGTGGATAAACATAGCTACATATAAAAAGTAAAAAACGAAGTTGGAACTCAATTAGCGTCAAATTAAAGAAAGTATAACGAAATATACGAATGTTGATAAACATCGCTACATATAAAAAGTAAAAAACGAAGTTGGAACTCAATTAGCGTCAAATAAAAGAAATTATAACGAAATATACGAATGTTGATAAACATCGCTACATATAAAAAGTAAAAAACGAAGTTGGAACTCAATTAGCGTCAAATTAAAAAAATTACAACGAAATATACGAATGTTGATAAACTTCGCTACATATAAAAAGTAAAAAAGTTGGAACTCAATTAGCGTCAAATTAAAGAAATTATAACGAACTCTACGAATGTTGATAAACTTCGATACATATAAAAAGTAAAAAACGAAGTTGGAACTCAATTAGCGTCAAATTAAAGAAATTATAACGAACTCTACGAATGTTGATAAACTTCGCTACATATAAAAAGTAAAAAACGAAGTTGGAACTCAATTAACGTCAAATTAAAGAAATTAGAACGAACTCTACGAATGTTGATAAACTTCGCTACATATAAAAAGTAAAAAACGAAGTTGGAACTCAATTAGCGTCAAATTAAAGAATTTATAACGAACTCTACGAATGTTTATAAACTTCGCTACATATAAAAAGTAAAAAACGATGTTGGAACTCAATTAGCGTCAAATTAAAGAATTTATAACGAACTCTACGAATGTCGATAAACTTCGCTACATATAAAAAGTAAAAAACGAAGTTGGAACTCAATTAGCGTCAAATTAAAGAATTTATAACGAACTCTACGAATGTTGATAAACTTCGCTACATATAAAAAGTAAAAAACGAAGTTGGAACTCAATTAGCGTCAAATTAAAGAAATTATAACGAACTCTACGAATGTTGATAAACTTCGCTACATATAAAAAGTAAAAAACGAAGTTGGAACTCAATTAGCGTCAAATTAAAGAAATTATAACGAACTCTACGAATGTTGATAAACTTCGCTACATATAAAAAGTAAAAAACGAAGTTGGAACTCAATTAGCGTCAAATTAAAGAAATTATAACGAACTCTACGAATGTTGATAAACTTCGCTACATATAAAAAGTAAAAAACGAAGTTGGAACTCAATTAGCGTCAAATTAAAGAATTTATAACGAACTCTACGAATGTTGATAAACTTCGCTACATATAAAAAGTAAAAAACGAAGTTGGAACTCAATTAGCGTCAAATTAAAGAAATTATAACGAACTCTACGAATGTTGATAAACTTCGCTACATATAAACAGTAAAAAACGAAGTTGGAACACAATTAGCGTCAAATTAAAGAAATTATAACGAACTCTACGAATGTTGATAAACTTCGCTACATATAAAAAGTAAAAAACGAAGTTGGAACTCAATTAGCGTCAAATTAAAGAAATTATAACGAACTCTACGAATGTTGATAAACTTCGCTACATATAAAAAGTAAAAAACGAAGTTGGAACTCAATTAGCGTCAAATTAAAGAAATTATAACGAACTCTACGAATGTTGATAAACTTCGCTACATATAAAAAGTAAAAAACGAAGTTGGAACTCAATTAGCGTCAAATTAAAGAAATTATAACGAACTCTACGAATGTTGAGAAACTTCGCTACAAATAAAAAGTAAAAAACGAAGTTGGAACTCAATTAGCGTCAAATTAAAGAAATTATAACGAACTCTACGAATGTTGATAAACTTCGCTACATATAAAAAGTAAAAAACGAAGTTGGAACTCAATTAGCGTCAAATTAAAGAAATTATAACGAACTCTACGAATGTTGATAAACTTCGCTACATATAAAAAGTAAAAAACGAAGTTGGAACTCAATTAGCGTCAAATTAAAGAAATTATAACGAACTCTACGAATGATGATAAACTTCGCTACATATAAAAAGTAAAAAACGAAGTTGGAACTCAATTAGCGTCAAATTAAAGAAATCATAACGAACTCTACGAATGTTGATAAACTTCGCTACATATAAAAAGTAAAAAACGAAGTTGGAACTCAATTAGCGTCAAATTAAAGAAATCATAACGAACTCTACGAAAGTTGATAAACTTCGCTACATATAAAAAGTAAAAAACGAAGTTGGAACTCAATTAGCGTCAAATTAAAGAAATTACAACGAACTCTACGAATGTTGATAAACTTCGCTACATATAAAAAGTAAAAAACGAAGTTGGAACTCAATTAGCCTCAAATTAAAGAAATCACAACGAACTCTACGAATGTTGATAAACTTCGCTACATATAAAAAGTAAAAAACGAAGTTGGAACTCAATTAGCGTCAAATTAAAGAAATAATAACGAACTCTACGAATGTTGATAAACTTCGCTACATATAAAAAGTAAAAAACGAAGTTAGAACTCCATTTGCGTCAAATTAAAGAAATTATAACGAACTCTACGAATGTTGATAAACTTCGCTACATATAAAAATTAAAAAACGAAGTTGGACTCAATTAGCGTCAAATTAAAGAAATCATAACGAACTCTACGAATGTTGATAAACTTCGCTACATATAAAAAGTAAAAAACGAAGTTGGAACTCAATTAGCGTCAAATTAAAGAAATTATAACGAACTCTACGAATGTTGATAAGCTTCGCTACATATAAAAAGTAAAAAACGAAGTTGGAACTCAATCAGCGTCAAATTAAAGAAATTATAACGAACTCTACGAATGTTGATAAACTTCGCTACATATAAAAAGTAAAAAACGAAGTTGGAACTCAATTAGCGTCAAATTAAAGAAATTATAACGAACTCTACGAATGTTGATAAACTTCGCTACATATAAAAAGTAAAAAACGAAGTTGGAACTCAATTAGCGTCAAATTAAAGAAATTATAACGAACTCTACGAATGTTGATAAACTTCGCTACATATAAAAAGTAAAAAACGAAGTTGGAACTCAATTAGCGTCAAATTAAAGAAATTATAACGAACTCTACGAATGTTGATAAACTTCGCTACATATAAAAAGTAAAAAACGAAGTTGGAACTCAATTAGCGTCAAATTAAAGAAATTATAACGAACTCTACGAATGATGATAAACTTCGCTACATATAAAAAGTAAAAAACGAAGTTGGAACTCAATTAGCGTCAAATTAAAGAAATTATAACGAACTCTACGAATGTTGATAAACTTCGCTACATATAAAAAGTAAAAAACGAAGTTGGAACTCAATTAGCGTCAAATTAAAGAAATCATAACGAACTCTACGAAAGTTGATAAACTTCGCTACATATAAAAAGTAAAAAACGAAGTTGGAACTCAATTAGCGTCAAATTAAAGAAATTATAACGAAATAAACTAATGTTGATAAACTTCGCTACATATAAAAAGTAAAAAACGAAGTTGGAACTCAATTAGCGTCAAATTAAAGAAATTACAACGAACTCTACAAATGTTGATAAACTTCGCTACATATAAAAAGTAAAAAACGAAGTTGGAACTCAATTAGCGTCAAATTAAAGAAATCATAACGAACTCTACGAATGTTGATAAACTTCGCTACATATAAAAAGTAAAAAACGAAGTTGGAACTCCATTTGCGTCAAATTAAAGAAATTATAACGAACTCTACGAATGTTGATAAACTTCGCTACATATAAAAAGTAAAAAACGAAGTTAGAACTCAATTTGCGTCAAATTAAAGAAATTATAACGAACTCTACGAATGTTGATAAACTTCGCTACTTATAAAAAGTAAAAAACGAAGTTGGAACTCAATTAGCGTCAAATTAAAGAAATTATAACGAAATATACGAATGTGGCTAAACATCGCTACATATAAAAAGTAATAAACGAAGTTGGAACTCAATTAGCGTCAAATTAAAGAAATTATAACGAAATATACGAATGTGGATAAACATCGCTAGATATAAAAAGTAATAAACGAAGTTGGAACTCAATTAGCGTCAAATTAAAGAAATTATAACGAAATAAACGAAAGTTGATAAACATCGCTACATATAAAAAGTAAAAAACGAAGTTCCTCTCAATTAGCGTCAAATTAAAGAAATTATAACGAAATATACGAATGTGGATAAACATAGCTACATATAAAAAGTAAAAAACGAAGTTGGAACTCAATTAGCGTCAAATTAAAGAAAGTATAACGAAATATACGAAAGTTGATAAACATCGCTACATATAAAAAGTAAAAAACGAAGTTGGAACTCAATTAGCGTCAAATAAAAGAAATTATAACGAAATATACGAATGTTGATAAACATCGCTACATATAAAAAGTAAAAAACGAAGTAGGAACTCAATTAGCGTCATATTAAAGAAATTATAACGAAATATGCGAATGTGGATAAACATCGCTACATAAAAAATAAAAAACGAAGTTGGAACTCAATTAGCGTCAAATTAAAGAAATTATAACGAAATATACGAATGTTGATAACGTCGCTACATATAAAAAGTAAAAAACGAAGTTCCACTCAATTAGCGTCAAATTAAAGAAATTATAACAAAATAAACTAATGTTGATAAACATCCCTACATATAAAAAGTAAAAAACGAAGTTGGAACACAATTAGCGTCAAATTAAAGAAAGTATAACGAAATATACGAATGTGGATAAACATCGCTAGATATAAAAAGTAAAAAACGAAGTTGCAACTCAATTAGCGTCAAATTAAAGAAAGTATAACGAAATATACGAATGTTGATAAACATCGCTACATATAAAAAGTAAAAAACGAAGTTGGAACACAATTAGCCTCAAATTAAAGAAATTATAACGAAATAAACTAATGTGGATAAACATAGCTACATATAAAAAGTAAAAAACGAAGTTGGAACTCAATTAGCGTCAAATTAAAGAAAGTATAACGAAATATACGAATGTTGATAAACATCGCTACATATAAAAAGTAAAAAACGAAGTTGGAACTCAATTAGCGTCAAATAAAAGAAATTATAACGAAATATACGAATGTTGATAAACATCGCTACATATAAAAAGTAAAAAACGAAGTTGGAACTCAATTAGCGTCAAATTAAAATAATTACAACGAAATATACGAATGTTGATAAACTTCGCTACATATAAAAAGTAAAAAAGTTGGAACTCAATTAGCGTCAAATTAAAGAAATTATAACGAACTCTACGAATGTTGATAAACTTCGATACATATAAAAAGTAAAAAACGAAGTTGGAACTCAATTAGCGTCAAATTAAAGAAATTATAACGAACTCTACGAATGTTGATAAACTTCGCTACATATAAAAAGTAAAAAATGAAGTTGGACTCAATTAGCGTCAAATTAAAGAAATTATAACGAACTCTACGAATGTTGATAAACTTCGCTACATATAAAAAGTAAAAAACGAAGTTGGAACTCAATTAGCGTCAAATTAAAGAAATTATAACAAACTCTACGAATGATGATAAACTTCGCTACATATAAAAAGTAAAAAACGAAGTTGGAACTCAATTAGCGTCAAATTAAAGAAATCATAACGAACTCTACGAAAGTTGATAAACTTCGCTACATATAAAAAGTAAAAAACGAAGTTGGAACTCAATTAGCGTCAAATTAAAGAAATTATAACGAACTCTACGAAAGTTGATAAACTTCGCTACATATAAAAAGTAAAAAACGAAGTTGGAACTCAATTAGCGTCAAATTAAAGAAATTATAATGAACTCTACGAATGTTGATAAACTTCGCTACATATAAAAAGTAAAAAACGAAGTTGGAACTCAATTAGCGTCAAATTAAAGAAATTATAACGAACTCTACGAATGTTGATAAACTTCGCTACATATAAAAAGTAAAAAACGAAGTTGGAACTCAATTAGCGTCAAATTAAAGTAATCATAACGAACTCTACGAATGTTGATAAACTTCGCTACATATAAAAAGTAAAAAACGAAGTTGGAACTCAATTAGCGTCAAATTAAAGAAATCATAACGAACTCTAAGAATGTTGATAAACTTCGCTACATATAAAAATTAAAAAACGAAGTTGGAACTCAATTAGCGTCAAAATAAAGAAATTATAACGAACTCTACGAATGTTGATAAACTTCGCTACATATAAAAAGTAAAAAACGAAGTTGGAACTCAATTAGCGTCAAATTAAAGAAATTATAACGAACTCTACGAATGTTGATAAACTTCGCTACATATAAAAAGTAAAAAACGAAGTTGGAACTCAATTAGCGTCCAATTAAAAAACTCATAACGAACTCTACGAATGTTGATAAACTTCGCTACATATAAAAAGTAAAAAACGAAGTTGGAACTCAATTATCGTCAAATTAAAGAAATTATAACGAACTCTACGAATGTTGATAAACTTCGCTACATATAAAAAGTAAAAAACGAAGTTGGAACTCTATTAGCGTCAAATTAAAGAAATTATAACGAACTCTACGAATGATGATAAGCTTCGCTACATATAAAAAGTAAAAAACGAAGTTGGAACTCAATTAGCGTCAAATTAAAGAAATTATAACGAACTCTACGAATGATGATAAGCTTCGCTACATATAAAAAGTAAAAAACGAAGTTGGAACTCAATTAGCGTCAAATTAAAGAAATTAGAACGAACTCTACGAAAGTTGATAAACTTCGCTACATATAAAAAGTAAAAAAGAAGTTGGAACTCAATTAGCGTCAAATTAAAGAAATTATAACGAACTCTACGAATGTTGATAAACTTCGCTACATATAAAAAGTAAAAAACGAAGTTGGAACTCAATTAGCGTCAAATTAAAGAAATTATAACGAACTCTACGAATGATGATAAGCTTCGCTACATATAAAAAGTAAAAAACGAAGTTGGAACTCAATTAGCGTCAAATTAAAGAAATTATAACGAACTCTACGAATGATGATAAACTTCGCTACATATAAAAAGTAAAAAACGAAGTTGGAACTCAATTAGCGTCAAATTAAAGAAATCATAACGAACTCTACGAATGTTTTTAAACTTCGCTACATATAAAAAGTAAAAAACGAAGTTGGAACTCAATTAGCGTCCAATTAAAGAAATCATAACGAACTATACGAATGTTGATAAACTTCGCTACATATAAAAAGTAAAAAACGAAGTTGGAACTCAATTAGCGTCAAATTAAAGAAATTATAACGAACTCTACGAATGTTGATAAACTTCGCTACATATAAAAAGTAAAAAACGAAGTTGGAACTCAATTAGCGTCAAATTAAAGAAATTAGAACGAACTCCACGAATGTTGATAAACTTCGCTACATATAAAAAGTAAAAAACGAAGTTGGAACTCAATTAGCGTCAAATTAAAGAAATTATAACGAACTCTACGAATGTTGATAAACTTCGCTACATATAAAAAGTAAAAATAGAAGTTGGAACTCAATTAGCGTCAAATTAAAGAAATTATAACGAACTCTACGAATGATGATAAACTTCGCTACATATAAAAAGTAAAAAACGAAGTTGGAACTCAATTAGCGTCAAATTAAAGAAATCATAACGAACTCTACGAAAATTGATAAACTTCGCTACATATAAAAAGTAAAAAACGAAGTTGGAACTCAATTAACGTCAAATTAAAGAAATTATAACGAAATAAACTAATGTGGATAAACATCGCTACATATAATAAGTAAAAAACGAAGTTGAAACTGAATTAGCGTCAAATTCATGAAATTATAACGAAATATACGAATGTTGATAAACATCGCTACATATAAAAAGTAAAAAACGAAGTTGGAACTCAATTAGCGTCAAATTAAAGAAATTATAACGAAATATACGAATGTGGATAAACATCGCTACATATAAAGAGTAAAAAACTAAGTTGGAACTCAATTAGCGTCAAAATAAAGAAATTATAACGAAATATGCGAATGTTGATAACATCACTACGTATAAAAAGTAAAAAACGAAGTTGGAACTCAATTAGCGTCAAATTAAAGAAATTATAACGAAATAAACTAATGTGGATAAACATCGACACATATAAAATGTAAAAAACGAAGTTGGAACTCAATTAGCGCCAAATTAAAGAAATTATAACGAAATATCCGAATGTGTATAAACATCGCTACATATAATAAGTAAAAAACGAAGTTGGAACTCAATTAGCCTCAAATAAAAGAAAATATAACGAAATCAACTCATGATGATAAACACCGCTACATATAAAAAGTAAAAAACGAAGTTGGATCTCAATTAGCGTCAAATTAAAGAAATTATAACGAAATATACGAATGTTGATAAACATCGCTACGTATAAAAAGTTAAAAACGAAGTTGGAACTCAATTAGCGTCAAATTAAAGATATTATAACGAAATACACGAATGTTGATAAATATCGCTACATATAAAAAGTTAAAAACGAAGTTGGAACTCAATTAGCGTCAAATTAAAGATATTATAACGAAATACACGAATGTTGATAAATATCGCTACATATAAAAAGTAAAAAACGAAGTTTGATCTCAATTAGCGACAAATTAAAGAAATTATAACGAAATATACGAATGTTGATAAACATCGCTACGTATAAAAAGTAAAAAACGAAGTTGGAACTCAATTAGCGTCAAATTAAAGAAATTATAACGAAATACACGAATGTGGATAAAATCGCTACATATAAAAATAAAAAACAAAGTTGGAACTCAATTAGCGTCAAATTAAAGAAATTATAACGAAATATACGAATGTTGATAAACATCGCTACATATAAAAAGTAAAAAACGAAGTTGGAACTCAATTAGCGTCAAATTAAAGAAATTATAACGAAATATACGAATGTGGATAAACATCGCTACATATAATAAGAAAAAAACGAAGTTGGAACTCAATTAGCCTCAAATTAAAGAAATTATAACGAAATAAACTAATGTTGATAAACATCGCTACATATAAAAAGTAAAAAACGAAGTTGAAATTGAATTAGCGTCAAATTAAAGAAATTACAACGAAATATACGAATGTTGATAAGCATCGCTACATATAAAAAGTAAAAAACGAAGTTGGAAAACAATTAGCGTCAAATTAAATGAATTATAACGAAATAAACTAATGAGGATAAACATCGCTACATATAAAAAGTAAAAAACGAAGTTGGAACTCAATTAGCGTCATATTAAAGAAATTATAACGAAATAAACAAATGTGGATAAACATCGCTACATATAATAAGTAAAAAATGAAGTTGAAACTGAATTAGCGTCAAATTAAAGAAATTATAACGAAATATACGAATGTTGATAAACATCGCTACTTATAAGAAGTAAAATACGAAGTTGGAACTCAATTAGCGTCAAATAAAAGAAATTATAACGAAATAAACTAATGTGGATAAACATCGCTACACATAAAAAGTAAAAAACGAAGTTGGAACTCAATTAGCGTCAAATTAAAGAAATTATAACGAAATAAACTAATGTGGATAAACATCGCTACATATAATAAGTAAAAAAAAAGTTGAGACTGAATTAGCGTCAAATTAAAGAAATTATAACGAAATATACGAATGTTGATAAATATCGCTACATATAAAAAGTAAAAAACGAAGTTGGAACTCAATTAGCGTCAAATTAAAGAAATTATAACGAAATATACGAATGTGGATAAGCATCGCTACATATAAAAAGTAAAAAACGAAGTTGGAACTCAATTAGCGTCAATTTAAAGAAATTATAACGAAATATACGAATGTGGATAAACATCGCTACATATAAAAAGAAAAAAACGAAGTTGAAACTGAATTAGCGTCAAATTAAAGGAATTATAACGAAATATACGAATGTTGATAAACATCGCTACATATAAAAAGTAAAAAACGAAGTTGGAACTCAATTAGCGTCAAATTAAAGAATTTATAACGAAATAAACTAATGTGGACAAACATCGCTACATATAAAAAGTAAAAAACGAAGTTGGAACTCAATTAGCGTCAAATTAAAGAAATTATAACGAAATATACGAATGTGGATAAACATCGCTACATATAAAAAGTAAAAAACGAAGTTGGAACTCAATTAGCGTCAAATTAAAGAAATTATAACGAACTCTACGAAATTTGTTAAACTTCGCTGCATATAAAAAGTAAAAAACGAAGTAGGAACACAATTAGCGTCAAATTAAAGAAATCATAAAGAACTCTACGAATGTTGATAAACTTCGCTACATATAAAAAGTAAAAAACGAAGTTGGAACTCAATTAGCGTCAAATTAAAGAAATTATAACGAACTCTACGAATGATGATAAACTTCGCTACATATAAAAAGTAAAAAACGAAGTTGGAACTCAATTAGCGTCAAATTAAAGAAATTATAACGAACTCTACGAAAGTTGTTAAACTTCGCTACATATAAAAAGTATAAAACGAAGTTGGAACTCAATTAGCGTCAAATTAAACAAATCATAACGAACTCTACGAATGTTGATAAACTTCGCTACATATAAAAAGTAAAAAACGAAGTTGGAACTCAATTAGCGTCAAATTAAAGAAATTATAACGAACTCTACGAATGTTGATAAACTTCGCTACATATAAAAAGTAAAAAACGAAGTTGGAACTCAATTAGCGTCAAATTAAAGAAATCATAACGAACTCTACGAATGTTGATAAACTTCGCTACATATAAAAAGTAAAAAACGAAGTTGGAACTCAATTAGCTTCAAATTAAAGAAATTATAACGAACTCTACGAATGTTGATAAACTTCGCTACATATAAAAAGTAAAAAAACGAAGTGGGAACTCAATTAGCGTCAAATTAAAGAAATTATAATGAACTCTACGAATGTTGATAAACTTCGCTACATATAAAAAGTAAAAAACGAAGTTGGAACTCAATTAGCGTCAAATTAAAGAAATTATAACGAACTCTACGAATGTTGATAAACTTCGCTACATATAAAAAGTAAAAAACGAAGTTGGAACACAATTAGCGTCAAATTAAAGAAATTATAACGAACTCTACGAATGTTGATAAACTTCGCTACATATAAAAAGTAAAAAACGAAGTTGGAACTCAAATACCGTCAAATTAAAGAAATTATAACGAACTCTACGAATGTTGATAAACTTCGCTACATATAAAAAGTAAAAAACGAAGTTGGACTCAATTAGCGTCAAATTAAAGAAATTATAACGAACCATACGAATGTTGATAAACTTCGCTACATATAAAAAGTAGAAAACGAAGTTGGAACTCAATTAGCGTCAAATTAAAGAAATTATAACGAAATAAACTAATGTTGATAAACTTCGCTACATATAAAAAGTAAAAAACGAAGTTGGAACTCAATTATCGTCAAATTAAAGAAATTATAACGAACTCTACGAATGTTGATAAACTTCGCTACATATAAAAAGTAAAAAACGATGTTGGAAATCAATTAGCGTCAAATTAAAGAAATTATAACGAACTCTACGAATGTTGATAAACTTCGCTACATATAAAAAGTAAAAAACGAAGTTGGAACTCAATTAGCGTCAAATTAAAGAAATTATAACGAACTGTACGAATGATGATAAACTTCGCTACATATAAAAAGTAAAAAACGAAGTTGGAACTCAATTAGCGTCAAATTAAAGAAATTATAACGAACTCTACGAATGTTGATAAACTTCGCTACATATAAAAAGTAAAAAACGAAGTTGGAATCAATTAGCGTCAAATTAAAGAAATTATAATGAACTCTACGAATGTTGATAAACTTCGCTACATATAAAAAGTAAAAAACGAAGTTGGAACTCAATTAGCGTCAAATTAAAGAAATTATAACGAACTCTACGAATGTTGATAAACTTCGCTACATATAAAAAGTAAAACACGAAGTTGGAACTCAATTAGCGTCAAATTAAAGAAATTATAACGAACTCTACGAATGTTGATAAACTTCGCTACATATAAAAAGTAAAAAAGGAAGTTGGAACTCAATTAGCGTCAAATTAAAGAAATTATAACGAACTCTACGAATGTCGATAAACTTCGCTACATATAAAAAGTAAAAAACGAAGTTGGAACTCAATTAGTGTCCAATTAAAGAAATCATAACGAACTCTACGAATGTTGAAAAACTTCGCTACATATAAAAAGTAAAAAACGAAGTTGGAACTCAATTATCGTCAAATTAAAGAAATTATAACGAACTCTACGAATGTTGATAAACTTCGCTACATATAAAAAGTAAAAAACGATGTTGGAAATCAATTAGCGTCAAATTAAAGAAATTATAACGAACTCTACGAATGTTGATAAACTTCGCTACATATAAAAAGTAAAAAACGAAGTTGGAACTCAATTAGCGTCAAATTAAAGAAATTATAACGAACTGTACGAATGATGATAAACTTCGCTACATATAAAAAGTAAAAAACGAAGTTGGAACTCAATTAGCGTCAAATTAAAGAAATTATAACGAACTCTACGAATGTTGATAAACTTCGCTACATATAAAAAGTAAAAAACGAAGTTGGACTCAATTAGCGTCAAATTAAAGAAATTATAACGAACCATACGAATGTTGATAAACTTCGCTACATATAAAAAGTAGAAAACGAAGTTGGAACTCAATTAGCGTCAAATTAAAGAAATTATAACGAAATAAACTAATGTTGATAAACTTCGCTACATATAAAAAGTAAAAAACGAAGTTGGAACTCAATTATCGTCAAATTAAAGAAATTATAACGAACTCTACGAATGTTGATAAACTTCGCTACATATAAAAAGTAAAAAACGATGTTGGAAATCAATTAGCGTCAAATTAAAGAAATTATAACGAACTCTACGAATGTTGATAAACTTCGCTACATATAAAAAGTAAAAAACGAAGTTGGAACTCAATTAGCGTCAAATTAAAGAAATTATAACGAACTGTACGAATGATGATAAACTTCGCTACATATAAAAAGTAAAAAACGAAGTTGGAACTCAATTAGCGTCAAATTAAAGAAATTATAACGAACTCTACGAATGTTGATAAACTTCGCTACATATAAAAAGTAAAAAACGAAGTTGGAATCAATTAGCGTCAAATTAAAGAAATTATAATGAACTCTACGAATGTTGATAAACTTCGCTACATATAAAAAGTAAAAAACGAAGTTGGAACTCAATTAGCGTCAAATTAAAGAAATTATAACGAACTCTACGAATGATGATAAACTTCGCTACATATAAAAAGTAAAACACGAAGTTGGAACTCAATTAGCGTCAAATTAAAGAAATTATAACGAACTCTACGAATGTTGATAAACTTCGCTACATATAAAAAGTAAAAAAGGAAGTTGGAACTCAATTAGCGTCAAATTAAAGAAATTATAACGAACTCTACGAATGTCGATAAACTTCGCTACATATAAAAAGTAAAAAACGAAGTTGGAACTCAATTAGTGTCCAATTAAAGAAATCATAACGAACTCTACGAATGTTGAAAAACTTCGCTACATATAAAAAGTAAAAAACGAAGTTGGAACTCAATTATCGTCAAATTAAAGAAATTATAACGAACTCTACGAATGTTGATAAACTTCGCTACATATAAAAAGTAAAAAACGATGTTGGAAATCAATTAGCGTCAAATTAAAGAAATTATAACGAACTCTACGAATGTTGATAAACTTCGCTACATATAAAAAGTAAAAAACGAAGTTGGAACTCAATTAGCGTCAAATTAAAGAAATTATAACGAACTGTACGAATGATGATAAACTTCGCTACATATAAAAAGTAAAAAACGAAGTTGGAACTCAATTAGCGTCAAATTAAAGAAATAATAACGAACTCTACAAAAGTTGTTAAACTTCGCTACATATAAAAAGTAAAAAACGAAGTTGGAACTCAATTAGCGTCAAATTAAAGAAATCATAACGAACTCTACGAATGTTGATAAACTTCGCTACATATAAAAAGTAAAAAACGAAGTTGGAACTCAATTAGCGTCAAATTAAAGAAATCATAACGAACTCTACGAATGTTGATAAACTTCGCTACATATAAAAAGTAAAAAACGAAGTTGGAACTCAATTAGCGTCAAATTAAAGAAATTATAACGAACTCTACGAATGATGATAAACTTCGCTACATATAAAAAGTAAAAAACGAAGTTGGAACTCAATTAGCGTCAAATTAAAGAAATTATAACGAACTCTACGAATGTTGATACACTTCGCTACATATAAAAAGTAAAAAACGAAGTTGGAACTCAATTAGCGTCAAATTAAAGAAATTATAACGAACTCTACGAATGTTGATAAACTTCGCTACATATAAAAAGTAAAAAACGAAGTTGGAACTCAATTAGCGTCAAATTAAAGAAATTATAACGAACTCTACGAATGTTGATAAACTTCGCTACATATAAAAAGTAAAAAACGAAGTTGGAACTCAATTAGCGTCAAATTATAGAAATTATAACGAACTCTACGAATGATGATAAACTTCGCTACATATAAAAAGTAAAAAACGAAGTTGGAACTCAATTAGCGTCAAATTAAAGAAATTATAACGAACTCTACGAATGTTGTTAAACTTCGCTACATATAAAAAGTAAAAAACGAAGTTGGAACTCAATTAGCGTCAAATTAAATAAATCATAACGAACTCTACGAATGCTGATAAACTTCGCTACATATAAAAAGTAAAAAACGAAGTTGGAACTCAATTAGCGTCAAATTAAAGAAATTATAACGAACTCTACGAATGTTGATAAACTTCGCTACATATAAGAAGTAAAAAACGAAGTTGGTACTCAATTAGCGTCAAATTAAAGAAATCATAACGAACTCTACGAATGTTGATAAACTTCGCTACATATAAAAAGTAAAAAACGAAGTTGGAACTCAATTAGCTTCAAATTAAAGAAATTATAACGAACTCTACGAATGTTGATAAACTTCGCTACATATAAAAAGTAAAAAACGAAGTTGGAACTCAATTAGCGTCAAATTAAAGAAATTATAATGAACTCTACGAATGTTGATAAACTTCGCTACATATAAAAAGTAAAAAACGAAGTTGGAACTCAATTAGCGTCAAATTAAAGAAATTATAACGAACTCTACGAATGTTGATAAACTTCGCTACATATAAAAAGTAAAAAACGAAGTTGGAACACAATTAGCGTCAAATTAAAGAAATTATAACGAACTCTACGAATGTTGATAAACTTCGCTACATATAAAAAGTAAAAAACGAAGTTGGAACTCAATTAGCGTCAAATTAAAGAAATTATAACGAACTCTACGAATGTTGATAAACTTCGCTACATATAAAAAGTAAAAAACGAAGTTGGAACTCAATTAGCGTCAAATTAAAGAAATCATAACGAACTCTACGAATGTTGATAAACTTCGCTACATATAAAAAGTAAAAAACGAAGTTGGAACTCAATTAGCGTCAAATTAAAGAAATTATAACGAACTCTACGACTGTTGATAAACTTCGCTACATATAAAAAGTAAAAAACGAAGTTGGAACTCAATTAGCGTCAAATTAAAGAAATTATAATGAACTCTACGAATGTTGATAAACTTCGCTACATATAAAAAGTAAAAAACGAAGTTGGAACTCAATTAGCGTCAAATTAAAGAAATCATAACGAACTCTACGAATGTTGATAAACTTCGCTACATATAAAAAGTAAAAAACAAAGTTGGAACTCAATTAGCGTCAAATTAAAGAAATTATAACGAACTCTACGAATGATGATAAACTTCGCTACATATAAAAAGTAAAAAACGAAGTTGGAACTCAATTAGCGTCAAATTAAAGAAATTATAACGAACTCTACGAAAGTTGTTAAACTTCGCTACATATAAAAAGTAAAAAACGAAGTTGGAACTCAATTAGCGTCAAATTAAAGAAATCATAACGAACTCTACGAATGTTGATAAACTTCGCTACATATAAAAAGTAAAAAACGAAGTTGGAACTCAATTAGCGTCAAATTAAAGAAATTATAACAAACTCTACGAATGTTGATAAACTTCGCTACATATAAAAAGTAAAAAACGAAGTTGGAACTCAATTAGCGTCAAATTAAAGAAATCATAACGAACTCTACGAATGTTGATAAACTTCGCTACATATAAAAAGTAAAAAACGAAGTTGGAACTCAATTAGCTTCAAATTAAAGAAATTATAACGAACTCTACGAATGTTGATAAACTTCGCTACATATAAAAAGTAAAAAACGAAGTTGGAACTCAATTAGCGTCAAATTAAAGAAATTATAACGAACTCTACGAATGTTGATAAACTTCGCTACATATAAAAAGTAAAAAACGAAGTTGGAACTCAATTAGCGTCAAATTAAAGAAATTATAACGAACTCTACGAATGTTGATAAACTTCGCCACATATAAAAAGTAAAAAACGAAGTTGGGACTCAATTAGCGTCAAATTAAAGAAATCATAACGAACTCTACGAATGTTGATAAACTTCGCTACATATAAAAAGTAAAAAACGAAGTTGGAACTCAATTAGCGTCAAATTAAAGAAATTATAACGAACTCTACGAATGTTGATAAACTTCGCTACATATAAAAAGTAAAAAACGAAGTTGGAACTCAACTAGCGTCAAATTAAAGAAATTATACCGAACTCTACGAATGTTGATAAACTTCGCTACATATAAAAAGTAAAAAACGAAGTTGGAACTCAATTAACGTCAAATTAAAGATATTATAACGAACTCTACAAATGTTGATAAACTTCGCTACATATAAAAAGTAAAAAACGAAGTTGGAACTCAATTAGCGTCAAATTAAAGAAACTATAACGAACTCTACGAATGTTGATAAACTTCGCTACATATAAGAAGTAAAAAACGAAGTTGGTACTCAATTAGCGTCAAATTAAAGAAATCATAACGAACTCTACGAATGTTGATAAACTTCGCTACATATAAAAAGTAAAAAACGAAGTTGGAACTCAATTAGCTTCAAATTAAAGAAATTATAACGAACTCTACGAATGTTGATAAACTTCGCTACATATAAAAAGTAAAAAACGAAGTTGGAACTCAATTAGCGTCAAATTAAAGAAATTATAATGAACTCTACGGATGTTGATAAACTTCGCTACATATAAAAAGTAAAAAACGAAGTTGGAACTCAATTAGCGTCAAATTAAAGAAATTATAACGAACTCTACGAATGTTGATAAACTTCGCTACATATAGAAAGTAAAAAACGAAGTTGGAACACAATTAGCGTCAAATTAAAGAAATTATAACGAACTCTACGAATGTTGATAAACTTCGCTACATATAAAAAGTAAAAAACGAAGTTGGAACTCAATTAGCGTCAAATTAAAGAAATTATAACGAACTCTACGAATGTTGATAAACTTCGCTACATATAAAAAGTAAAAAACGAAGTTGGAACTCAATGAGCGTCAAATTAAAGAAATCATAACGAACTCTACGAATGTTGATAAACTTCGCTACATATAAAAAGTAAAAAACGAAGTTGGAACTCAATTAGCGTCAAATTAAAGAAATTATAACGAACTCTACGAATGTTGATAAACTTCGCTACATATAAAAAGTAAAAAACGAAGTTGGAACTCAATTAGCGTCAAATTAAAGAAATCATAACGAACTCTACGAATGTTGATAAACTCCGCTACATATAAAAAGTAAAAAACGAAGTTGGAACTCAATTAGCGTCAAATTAAAGAAATTATAACGAACTCTACGAATGTTGATAAACTTCGCTACATATAAAAAGTAAAAAACGAAGTTGGAACTCAATTAGCGTCAAATTAAAGAAATTATAATGAACTCTACGAATGTTGATAAACTTCGCTACATATAAAAAGTAAAAAACGAAGTTGGAACTCAATTAGCGTCAAATTAAAGAAATCATAACGAACTCTACGAATGTTGATAAACTTCGCTACATATAAAAAGTAAAAAACGAAGTTGGAACTCAATGAGCGTCAAATTAAAGAAATCATAACGAACTCTACGAATGTTGATAAACTTCGCTACATATAAAAAGTAAAAAACGAAGTTGGAACTCAATTAGCGTCAAATTAAAGAAATTATAACGAACTCTACGAATGTTGATAAACTTCGCTACATATAAAAAGTAAAAAACGAAGTTGGAACTCAATTAGCGTCAAATTAAAGAAATCATAACGAACTCTACGAATGTTGATAAACTTCGCTACATATAAAAAGTAAAAAACGAAGTTGGAACTCAATTAGCGTCAAATTAAAGAAATTATAACGAACTCTACGACTGTTGATAAACTTCGCTACATATAAAAAGTAAAAAACGAAGTTGGAACTCAATTAGCGTCAAATTAAAGAAATTATAATGAACTCTACGAATGTTGATAAACTTCGCTACATATAAAAAGTAAAAAACGAAGTTGGAACTCAATTAGCGTCAAATTAAAGAAATCATAACGAACTCTACGAATGTTGATAAACTTCGCTACATATAAAAAGTAAAAAACAAAGTTGGAACTCAATTAGCGTCAAATTAAAGAAATTATAACGAACTCTACGAATGATGATAAACTTCGCTACATATAAAAAGTAAAAAACGAAGTTGGAACTCAATTAGCGTCAAATTAAAGAAATTATAACGAACTCTACGAAAGTTGTTAAACTTCGCTACATATAAAAAGTAAAAAACGAAGTTGGAACTCAATTAGCGTCAAATTAAAGAAATCATAACGAACTCTACGAATGTTGATAAACTTCGCTACATATAAAAAGTAAAAAACGAAGTTGGAACTCAATTAGCGTCAAATTAAAGAAATTATAACAAACTCTACGAATGTTGATAAACTTCGCTACATATAAAAAGTAAAAAACGAAGTTGGAACTCAATTAGCGTCAAATTAAAGAAATCATAACGAACTCTACGAATGTTGATAAACTTCGCTACATATAAAAAGTAAAAAACGAAGTTGGAACTCAATTAGCTTCAAATTAAAGAAATTATAACGAACTCTACGAATGTTGATAAACTTCGCTACATATAAAAAGTAAAAAACGAAGTTGGAACTCAATTAGCGTCAAATTAAAGAAATTATAACGAACTCTACGAATGTTGATAAACTTCGCTACATATAAAAAGTAAAAAACGAAGTTGGAACTCAATTAGCGTCAAATTAAAGAAATTATAACGAACTCTACGAATGTTGATAAACTTCGCCACATATAAAAAGTAAAAAACGAAGTTGGGACTCAATTAGCGTCAAATTAAAGAAATCATAACGAACTCTACGAATGTTGATAAACTTCGCTACATATAAAAAGTAAAAAACGAAGTTGGAACTCAATTAGCGTCAAATTAAAGAAATTATAACGAACTCTACGAATGTTGATAAACTTCGCTACATATAAAAAGTAAAAAACGAAGTTGGAACTCAACTAGCGTCAAATTAAAGAAATTATACCGAACTCTACGAATGTTGATAAACTTCGCTACATATAAAAAGTAAAAAACGAAGTTGGAACTCAATTAACGTCAAATTAAAGATATTATAACGAACTCTACAAATGTTGATAAACTTCGCTACATATAAAAAGTAAAAAACGAAGTTGGAACTCAATTAGCGTCAAATTAAAGAAACTATAACGAACTCTACGAATGTTGATAAACTTCGCTACATATAAGAAGTAAAAAACGAAGTTGGTACTCAATTAGCGTCAAATTAAAGAAATCATAACGAACTCTACGAATGTTGATAAACTTCGCTACATATAAAAAGTAAAAAACGAAGTTGGAACTCAATTAGCTTCAAATTAAAGAAATTATAACGAACTCTACGAATGTTGATAAACTTCGCTACATATAAAAAGTAAAAAACGAAGTTGGAACTCAATTAGCGTCAAATTAAAGAAATTATAATGAACTCTACGGATGTTGATAAACTTCGCTACATATAAAAAGTAAAAAACGAAGTTGGAACTCAATTAGCGTCAAATTAAAGAAATTATAACGAACTCTACGAATGTTGATAAACTTCGCTACATATAGAAAGTAAAAAACGAAGTTGGAACACAATTAGCGTCAAATTAAAGAAATTATAACGAACTCTACGAATGTTGATAAACTTCGCTACATATAAAAAGTAAAAAACGAAGTTGGAACTCAATTAGCGTCAAATTAAAGAAATTATAACGAACTCTACGAATGTTGATAAACTTCGCTACATATAAAAAGTAAAAAACGAAGTTGGAACTCAATGAGCGTCAAATTAAAGAAATCATAACGAACTCTACGAATGTTGATAAACTTCGCTACATATAAAAAGTAAAAAACGAAGTTGGAACTCAATTAGCGTCAAATTAAAGAAATTATAACGAACTCTACGAATGTTGATAAACTTCGCTACATATAAAAAGTAAAAAACGAAGTTGGAACTCAATTAGCGTCAAATTAAAGAAATCATAACGAACTCTACGAATGTTGATAAACTCCGCTACATATAAAAAGTAAAAAACGAAGTTGGAACTCAATTAGCGTCAAATTAAAGAAATTATAACGAACTCTACGAATGTTGATAAACTTCGCTACATATAAAAAGTAAAAAACGAAGTTGGAACTCAATTAGCGTCAAATTAAAGAAATTATAATGAACTCTACGAATGTTGATAAACTTCGCTACATATAAAAAGTAAAAAACGAAGTTGGAACTCAATTAGCGTCAAATTAAAGAAATCATAACGAACTCTACGAATGTTGATAAACTTCGCTACATATCAAAAGTAAAAAACGAAGTTGGAACTCAATTAGCGTCAAATTAAAGAAATTATAACGAACTCTACGAATGATGATAAACTTCGCTACATATAAAAAGTAAAAAACGAAGTTGGAACTCAATTAGCGTCAAATTAAAGAAATTATAACGAACTCTACGAAAGTTGTTAAACTTCGCTACATATAAAAAGTAAAAAACGAAGTTGGAACTCAATTAGCGTCAAATTAAAGAAATCATAACGAACTCTACGAATGTTGATAAACTTCGCTACATATAAAAAGTAAAAAACGAAGTTGGAACTCAATTAGCGTCAAATTAAAGAAATTATAACAAACTCTACGAATGTTGATAAACTTCGCTACATATAAAAAGTAAAAAACGAAGTTGGAACTCAATTAGCGTCAAATTAAAGAAATCATAACGAACTCTACGAATGTTGATAAACTTCGCTACATATAAAAAGTAAAAAACGAAGTTGGAACTCAATTAGCTTCAAATTAAAGAAATTATAACGAACTCTACGAATGTTGATAAACTTCGCTACATATAAAAAGTAAAAAACGAAGTTGGAACTCAATTAGCGTCAAATTAAAGAAATTATAACGAACTCTATGAATGTTGATAAACTTCGCTACATATAAAAAGTAAAAAACGAAGTTGGAACTCAATTAGCGTCAAATTAAAGAAATTATAACGAACTCTACGAATGTTGATAAACTTCGCCACATATAAAAAGTAAAAAACGAAGTTGGGACTCAATTAGCGTCAAATTAAAGAAATCATAACGAACTCTACGAATGTTGATAAACTTCGCTACATATAAAAAGTAAAAAACGAAGTTGGAACTCAATTAGCGTCAAATTAAAGAAATTATAACGAACTCTACGAATGTTGATAAACTTCGCTACATATAAAAAGTAAAAAACGAAGTTGGAACTCAACTAGCGTCAAATTAAAGAAATTATACCGAACTCTACGAATGTTGATAAACTTCGCTACATATAAAAAGTAAAAAACGAAGTTGGAACTCAATTAACGTCAAATTAAAGATATTATAACGAACTCTACAAATGTTGATAAACTTCGCTACATATAAAAAGTAAAAAACGAAGTTGGAACTCAATTAGCGTCAAATTAAAGAAACTATAACGAACTCTACGAATGTTGATAAACTTCGCTACATATAAAAAGTAAAAAACGAAGTTGGAACTCAATTAGCGTCAAATTAAAGAAATTATATCGAACTCTACGAATGTTGATAAACTTCGCTACATATAAAAAGTAAAAAACGAAGTTGGAACTCAATTAGCGTCAAATTAAAGAAATCATAACGAACTCTACGAATGTTGATAAACTTCGCTACATATAAAAAGTAAAAAACGAAGTTGGAACTCAATTAGCGTCAAATTAAAGAAATTACAACGAACTCTACGAATGTTGATAAACTTCGCTACATATAAAAAGTAAAAAACGAAGTTGGAACTCAATTAGCGTCAAATAAAAAAATTATAACGAACTCTACGAATATTGATAAACTTCGCTCCATGAAAAAGTAAAAAACCAAGTTGGAACTCAATTAGCGTCAAATTAAAGAAATTATAACGAACTCTACGAATGTTGATAAACTTCGCTACATATAAAAAGTAAAAAACGAAGTTGGAACTCAATTAGCGTCAAATTAAAGAAATTATAACGAAATAAACTAATGTTGATAAACTTCGCTACATATAAAAAGTAAAAAACGAAGTTGGAACTCAATTAGCGTCAAATTAAAGAAATCATAACGAACTCTACGAATGTTGATAAACTTCGCTACATATAAAAAGTAAAAAACGAAGTTGGAACTCAATTAGCGTCAAATTAAAGAAATTATAACGAACTCTACGAATGTTGATAAACTTCGCTACATATAAAAAGTAAAAAACAAAGTTGGAACTCAATTAGCGTCAAATTAAAGAAATCATAACGAACTCTACGAATGTTGATAAACTTCGCTACATATAAAAAGTAAAAAACGAAGTTGGAACTCAATTAGCGTCAAATTAAAGAAATTATAACGAACTCTACGAATGTTGATAAACTTCGCTACATATAAAAAGTAAAAAACGAAGTTGGAACTCAATTAGCGTCAAATTAAAGAAATTATAATGAACTCTACGAATGTTGATAAACTTCGCTACATATAAAAAGTAAAAAACGAAGTTGGAACTCAATTAGCGTCAAATTAAAGAAATTATAACGAACTCTACGAATGTTGATAAACTTCGCTACATATAAAAAGTAAAACACGAAGTTGGAACTCAATTAGCGTCAAATTAAAGAAATTATAACGAACTCTACGAATGTTGATAAACTTCGCTACATATAAAAAGTAAAAAAGGAAGTTGGAACTCAATTAGCGTCAAATTAAAGAAATTACAACGAACTCTACGAATGTTGATAAACTTCGCTACATATAAAAAGTAAAAAACGAAGTTGGAAATCAATTAGCGTCGAATTAAAGAAATTATAACGAAATATACGAATGTGGATAAACATCGCTACATATAAAAAGTAAAAAACGAAGTTGGAACTCAATTAGCGTCGAATTAAAGAAATTATAACGAACTCTACGAATGTTGATAAACTTCGCTATATATAAAAAGTAAAAAACGAAGTTGGGACTCAATTAGCGTCAAATTAAAGAAATCATAACGAACTCTACGAATGTTGATAAACTTCGCTACATATAAAAAGTAAAAAACGAAGTTGGAACTCAATTAGCTTCAAATTAAAGAAATTAGAACGAACTCCACGAATGTTGATAAACTTCGCTATATATAAAAAGTAAAAAACGAAGTTGGAACTCAATTAGCGTCAAATTAAAGAAATTATAACGAACTCTACGAATGTTGATAAACTTCGCTACATATAAAAAGTAAAAATAGAAGTTGGAACTCAATTAGCGTCAAATTAAATAAATTATAACGAACTCTACGAATGATGATAAACTTCGCTACATATAAAAAGTAAAAAACGAAGTTGGAACTCAATTAGCGTCAAATTAAAGAAATCATAACGAACTCTACGAAAGTTGATAAACTTCGCTACATATAAAAAGTAAAAAACGAAGTTGGAACTCAATTAGCGTCAAATTAAAGAAATTATAACGAAATAAACTAATGTGGATAAACATCGCTACATATAATAAGTAAAAAACGAAGTTGAAACTGAATTAGCGTCAAATTCATGAAATTATAACGAAATATACGAATGTTGATAAACATCGCTACATATAAAAAGTAAAAAACGAAGTTGGAACTCAATTAGCGTCAAATTAAAGAAATTATAACGAAATATACGAATGTGGATAAACATCGCTACATATAAAGAGTAAAAAACGAAGTTGGAACTCAATTAGCGTCAAAATAAAGAAATTATAACGAAATATGCGAATGTTGATAACATCACTACGTATAAAAAGTAAAAAACGAAGTTGGAACTCAATTAGCGTCAAATTAAAGAAATTATAACGAAATAAACTAATGTGGATAAACATCGACACATATAAAATGTAAAAAACGAAGTTGGAACTCAATTAGCGCCAAATTAAAGAAATTATAACGAAATATCCGAATGTGTATAAACATCGCTACATATAATAAGTAAAAAACGAAGTTGGAACTCAATTAGCCTCAAATAAAAGAAAATATAACGAAATCAACTCATGATGATAAACACCGCTACATATAAAAAGTAAAAAACGAAGTTGGATCTCAATTAGCGTCAAATTAAAGAAATTATAACGAAATATACGAATGTTGATAAACATCGCTACGTATAAAAAGTTAAAAACGAAGTTGGAACTCAATTAGCGTCAAATTAAAGATATTATAACGAAATACACGAATGTTGATAAATATCGCTACATATAAAAAGTTAAAAACGAAGTTGGAACTCAATTAGCGTCAAATTAAAGATATTATAACGAAATACACGAATGTTGATAAATATCGCTACATATAAAAAGTAAAAAACGAAGTTTGATCTCAATTAGCGTCAAATTAAAGAAATTACAACGAAATATACGAATTTTGATAAAAATCGCTACGTATAAAAAGTAAAAAACGAAGTTGGAACTCAATTAGCGTCAAATTAAAGAAATTATAACGAAATACACGAATGTGGATAAAATCGCTACATATAAAAATAAAAAACAAAGTTGGAACTCAATTAGCGTCAAATTAAAGAAATTATAACGAAATATACGAATGTTGATAAACATCGCTACATATAAAAAGTAAAAAACGAAGTTGGAACTCAATTAGCGTCAAATTAAAGAAATTATAACGAAATATACGAATGTGGATAAACATCGCTACATATAATAAGAAAAAAACGAAGTTGGAACTCAATTAGCCTCAAATTAAAGAAATTATAACGAAATAAACTAATGTTGATAAACATCGCTACATAAAAAAAGTAAAAAACGAAGTTGAAATTGAATTAGCGTCAAATTAAAGAAATTACAACGAAATATACGAATGTTGATAAGCATCGCTACATATAAAAAGTAAAAAACGAAGTTGGAAAACAATTAGCGTCAAATTAAATGAATTATAACGAAATAAACTAATGAGGATAAACATCGCTACATATAAAAAGTAAAAAACGAAGTTGGAACTCAATTAGCGTCATATTAAAGAAATTATAACGAAATAAACAAATGTGGATAAACATCGCTACATATAATAAGTAAAAAATGAAGTTGAAACTGAATTAGCGTCAAATTAAAGAAATTATAACGAAATATACGAATGTTGATAAACATCGCTACTTATAAGAAGTAAAATACGAAGTTGGAACTCAATTAGCGTCAAATAAAAGAAATTATAACGAAATAAACTAATGTGGATAAACATCGCTACACATAAAAAGTAAAAAACGAAATTGTAACTCAATTAGCGTCAAATTAAAGAAATTATAACGAAATAAACTAATGTGGATAAACATCGCTACATATAATAAGTAAAAAAAAAGTTGAGACTGAATTAGCGTCAAATTAAAGAAATTATAACGAAATATACGAATGTTGATAAATATCGCTACATATAAAAAGTAAAAAACGAAGTTGGAACTCAATTAGCGTCAAATTAAAGAAATTATAACGAAATATACGAATGTGGATAAGCATCGCTACATATAAAAAGTAAAAAACGAAGTTGGAACTCAATTAGCGTCAATTTAAAGAAATTATAACGAAATATACGAATGTGGATAAACATCGCAACATATAAAAAGAAAAAAACCAAGTTGAAACTGAATTAGCGTCAATTTAAAGGAATTATAACGAAATATACGAATGTTGATAAACATCGCTACTTATATTAAGTAAAAAACGAAGTTGGAACTCAATTAGCGTCAAATTAAAGAAATTATAACGAAATAAACTAATGTGGACAAACATCGCTACATATAAAAAGTAAAAAACGAAGTTGGAACTCAATTAGCGTCAAATTAAAGAAATTATAACGAAATATACGAATGTGGATAAACATCGCTACATATAAAGAGTAAAAAACGAAGTTGGAACTCAATTAGCGTCAAATTAAAGAAATTATAACGAAATATGCGAATGTTGATAAACATCACTACGTATAAAAAGTAAAAAACGAAGTTGGAACTCAATTAGCGTCAAATTAAAGAAATTATGACGAAATATACGAATGTTGATAAACTTCGCTACATATAAAAAGTAAAAAACGAAGTTGGAACTCAATTAGCGTCAAATTAAAGAAATTATAACGAACTCTACGAATGTTGATAAACTTCGCTACATATAAAAAGTAAAAAACGAAGTTGGAACTCAATTAGCGTCAAATTAAAGAAATCATAACGAACTCTACGAATGTTGATAAACTTCGCTACATATAAAAAGTAAAAAACGAAGTTGGAACTCAATTAGCGACAAATTAAAGAAATTATAACGAACTCTACGAATGTTGATAAACTTCGCTACATATAAATAGTAAAAAACGAAGTTGGAACTCAATTAGCGTCAAATTAAAGAAATTATAACGAACTCTACGAATGATGATAAACTTCGCTACATATAAAAAGTAAAAAACGAAGTTGGAACTCAATTAGCGTCAAATTAAAGAAATTATAACGAACTCTACGAAATTTGTTAAACTTCGCTGCATATAAAATGTAAAAAACGATGTAGGAACTCAATTAGCGTCAAATTAAAGAAATCATAACGAACTCTACGAATGTTGATAAACTTCGCTACATATAAAAAGTAAAAAACGAAGTTGGAACTCAATTAGCGTCAAATTAAAGAAATTATAACGAACTCTACGAATGTTGATAAACTTCGCTACATATAAAAAGTAAAAAACGAAGTTGGAACTCAATTAGCGTCAAATTAAAGAAATCATAACGAACTCTACGAATGTTGATAAACTTCGCTACATATAAAAAGTAAAAAACGAAGTTGGAACTCAATTAGCGTCAAATTAAAGAAATTATAACGAACTCTACGAATGTTGATAAACTTCGCTACATATAAAAAGTAAAAAACGAAGTTGGAACTCAATTAGCGTCAAATTAAAGAAATCATAACGAACTCTACGAATGTTGATAAACTTCGCTACATATAAAAAGTAAAAAACGAAGTTGGAACTCAATTAGCGTCAAATTAAAGAAATTATAACGAACTCTACGAATGTTGATAAACTTCGCTACATATAAAAAGTAAAAAACGAAGTTGGAACTCAATTAGCGTCAAATTAAAGAAATTATAACGAACTCTACGAATGTTGATAAACTTCGCTACATATAAAAAGTAAAAAACGAAGTTGGAACTCAATTAGCGTCAAATTAAAGAAATTATAACGAACTCTACGAATGTTGATAAACTTCGCTACATATAAAAAGTAAAAAACGAAGTTGGAACTCAATTAGCGTCAAATTAAAGAAATTATAACGAACTCTACGAATGATGATAAACTTCGCTACATATAAAAAGTAAAAAACGAAGTTGGAACTCAATTAGCGTCAAATTAAAGAAATTATAACGAACTCTACGAATGTTGATAAACTTCGCTACATATAAAAAGTAAAAAACGATGTTGGAACTCAATTAGCGTCAAATTAAAGAAATTATAACGAACTCTACGAAAGTTGATAAACTTCGCTACATATAAAAAGTAAAAAACGAAGTTGGAACTCAATTAGCGTCAAATTAAAGAAATTATAACGAAATAAACTAATGTGGATAAACATCGCTACATATAATAAGTAAAAAACGAAGTTGAAACTGAATTAGCGTCAAATTCATGAAATTATAACGAAATATACGAATGTTGATAAACATCGCTACATATAAAAAGTAAAAAACGAAGTTGGAACTCAATTAGCGTCAAATTAAAGAAATTATAACGAAATATACGAATGTGGATAAACATCGCTACATATAAAGAGTAAAAAACGAAGTTGGAACTCAATTAGCGTCAAAATAAAGAAATTATAACGAAATATGCGAATGTTGATAACATCACTACGTATAAAAAGTAAAAAACGAAGTTGGAACTCAATTAGCGTCAAATTAAAGAAATTATAACGAAATAAACTAATGTGGATAAACATCGACACATATAAAATGTAAAAAACGAAGTTGGAACTCAATTAGCGCCAAATTAAAGAAATTATAACGAAATATCCGAATGTGTATAAACATCGCTACATATAGTAAGTAAAAAACGAAGTTGGAACTCAATTAGCCTCAAATAAAAGAAAATATAACGAAATCAACTCATGATGATAAACACCGCTACATATAAAAAGTAAAAAACGAAGTTGGATCTCAATTAGCGTCAAATTAAAGAAATTATAACGAAATATACGAATGTTGATAAACATCGCTACGTATAAAAAGTTAAAAACGAAGTTGGAACTCAATTAGCGTCAAATTAAAGATATTATAACGAAATACACGAATGTTGATAAATATCGCTACATATAAAAAGTTAAAAACGAAGTTGGAACTCAATTAGCGTCAAATTAAAGATATTATAACGAAATACACGAATGTTGATAAATATCGCTACATATAAAAAGTAAAAAACGAAGTTTGATCTCAATTAGCGTCAAATTAAAGAAATTATAACGAAATATACGAATTTTGATAAACATCGCTACGTATAAAAAGTAAAAAACGAAGTTGGAACTCAATTAGCGTCAAATTAAAGAAATTATAACGAAATACACGAATGTGGATAAAATCGCTACATATAAAAATAAAAAACAAAGTTGGAACTCAATTAGCGTCAAATTAAAGAAATTATAACGAAATATACGAATGTTGATAAACATCGCTACATATAAAAAGTAAAAAACGAAGTTGGAACTCAATTAGCGTCAAATTAAAGAAATTATAACGAAATATACGAATGTGGATAAACATCGCTACATATAATAAGAAAAAAACGAAGTTGGAACTCAATTAGCCTCAAATTAAAGAAATTATAACGAAATAAACTAATGTTGATAAACATCGCTACATAAAAAAAGTAAAAAACGAAGTTGAAATTGAATTAGCGTCAAATTAAAGAAATTACAACGAAATATACGAATGTTGATAAGCATCGCTACATATAAAAAGTAAAAAACGAAGTTGGAAAACAATTAGCGTCAAATTAAATGAATTATAACGAAATAAACTAATGAGGATAAACATCGCTACATATAAAAAGTAAAAAACGAAGTTGGAACTCAATTAGCGTCATATTAAAGAAATTATAACGAAATAAACAAATGTGGATAAACATCGCTACATATAATAAGTAAAAAATGAAGTTGAAACTGAATTAGCGTCAAATTAAAGAAATTATAACGAAATATACGAATGTTGATAAACATCGCTATTTATAAGAAGTAAAATACGAAGTTGGAACTCAATTAGCGTCAAATAAAAGAAATTATAACGAAATAAACTAATGTGGATAAACATCGCTACACATAAAAAGTAAAAAACGAAGTTGGAACTCAATTAGCGTCAAATTAAAGAAATTATAACGAAATAAACTATTGTGGATAAACATCGCTACATATAATAAGTAAAAAAAAAGTTGAGACTGAATTAGCGTCAAATTAAAGAAATTATAACGAAATATACGAATGTTGATAAATATCGCTACATATAAAAAGTAAAAAACGAAGTTGGAACTCAATTAGCGTCAAATTAAAGAAATTATAACGAAATATACGAATGTGGATAAGCATCGCTACATATAAAAAGTAAAAAACGAAGTTGGAACTCAATTAGCGTCAATTTAAAGAAATTATAACGAAATATACGAATGTGGATAAACATCGCTACATATAAAAAGAAAAAAACGAAGTTGAAACTGAATTAGCGTCAAATTAAAGGAATTATAACGAAATATACGAATGTTGATAAACATCGCTACTTATATTAAGTAAAAAACGAAGTTGGAACTCAATTAGCGTCAAATTAAAGAAATTATAACGAAATAAACTAATGTGGACAAACATCGCTACATATAAAAAGTAAAAAACGAAGTTGGAACTCAATTAGCGTCAAATTAAAGAAATTATAACGAAATATACGAATGTGGATAAACATCGCTACATATAAAGAGTAAAAAACGAAGTTGGAACTCAATTAGCGTCAAATTAAAGAAATTATAACGAAATATGCGAATGTTGATAAACATCACTACGTATAAAAAGTAAAAAACGAAGTTGGAACTCAATTAGCGTCAAATTAAAGAAATTATGACGAAATATACGAATGTTGATAAACTTCGCTACATATAAAAAGTAAAAAACGAAGTTGGAACTCAATTAGAGTCAAATTAAAGAAATTACAACGAACTCTACGAATGTTGATAAACTTCGCTACATATAAAAAGTAAAAAACGAAGTTGGAACTCAATTAGCGTCAAATTAAAAAATTATAACGAACTCTACGAATGTTGATAAACTTCGCTACATATAAAAAGTAAAAAACGAAGTTGGAACTCAATTAGCGTCAAATTAAAGAAATCATAACGAACTCTACGAATGTTGATAAACTTCGCTACATATAAAAAGTAAAAAACGAAGTTGGAACTCAATTAGCGTCAAATTAAAGAAATTATAACGAACTCTACGAATGTTGATAAACTTCGCTACATATAAAAAGTAAAAAACGAAGTTGGAACTCAATTAGCGTCAAATTAAAGAAATCATAACGAACTCTACGAATGTTGATAAACTTCGCTACATATAAAAAGTAAAAAACGAAGTTGGAACTCAATTAGCGTCAAATTAAAGAAATTATAACGAACTCTACGAATGTTGATAAACTTCGCTACATATAAAAAGTAAAAAACGAAGTTGGAACTCAATTAGCGTCAAATTAAAGAAATTATAACGAACTCTACGAATGTTGATAAACTTCGCTACATATAAAAAGTAAAAAACGAAGTTGGAACTCAATTAGCGTCAAATTAAAGAAATTATAACGAACTCTACGAATGTTGATAAACTTCGCTACATATAAAAAGTAAAAAACGAAGTTGGAACTCAATTAGCGTCAAATTAAAGAAATTATAACGAACTCTACGAATGATGATAAACTTCGCTACATATAAAAAGTAAAAAACGAAGTTGGAACTCAATTAGCGTCAAATTAAAGAAATTATAACGAACTCTACGAAATTTGTTAAACTTCGCTGCATATAAAAAGTAAAAAACGATGTAGGAACTCAATTAGCGTCAAATTAAAGAAATCATAACGAACTCTACGAATGTTGATAAACTTCGCTACATATAAAAAGTAAAAAACGAAGTTGGAACTCAATTAGCGTCAAATTAAAGAAATTATAACGAACTCTACGAATGATGATAAACTTCGCTACATATAAAAAGTAAAAAACGAAGTTGGAACTCAATTAGCGTCAAATTAAAGAAATTATAACGAACTCTACGAAAGTTGTTAAACTTCGCTACATATAAAAAGTAAAAAACGAATTTGGAACTCAATTAGCGTCAAATTAAAGAAATCATAACGAACTCTACGAATGTTGATAAACTTCGCTACATATAAAAAGTAAAAAACGAAGTTGGAACTCAATTAGCGTCAAATTAAAGAAATTATAACGAACTCTACGAATGTTGATAAACTTCGCTACATATAAAAAGTAAAAAACGAAGTTGGAACTCAATTAGCGTCAAATTAAAGAAATCATAACGAACTCTACGAATGTTGATAAACTTCGCTACATATAAAAAGTAAAAAACGAAGTTGGCACTCAATTAGCTTCAAATTAAAGAAACTATAACGAACTCTACGAATGTTGATAAACTTCGCTACATATAAAAAGTAAAAAACGAAGTTGGAACACAATTAGCGTCAAATTAAAGAAATTATAACGAACTCTACGAATGTTGATAAACTTCGCTACATATAAAAAGTAAAAAACGAAGTTGGAACTCAATTACCGTCAAATTAAAGAAATTATAACGAACTCTACGAATGTTGATAAACTTCGCTACATATAAAAAGTAAAAAACGAAGTTGGACTCAATTAGCGTCAAATTAAAGAAATTATAACGAACCATACGAATGTTGATAAACTTCGCTACATATAAAAAGTAGAAAACGAAGTTGGAACTCAATTAGCGTCAAATTAAAGAAATTATAACGAAATAAACTAATGTTGATAAACTTCGCTACATATAAAAAGTAAAAAACGAAGTTGGAACTCAATTAGCGTCAAATTAAAGAAATCATAACGAACTCTACGAATGTTGATAAACTTCGCTACATATAAAAAGTAAAAAACGAAGTTGGAACTCAATTAGCGTCAAATTAAAGAAATTATAACGAACTCTACGAATGTTGATAAACTTCGCTACATATAAAAAGTAAAAAACGAAGTTGGAACTCAATTAGCGTCAAATTAAAGAAATCATAACGAACTCTACGAATGTTGATAAACTTCGCTACATATAAAAAGTAAAAAACGAAGTTGGAACTCAATTAGCGTCAAATTAAAGAAATTATAACGAACTCTACGAATGTTGATAAACTTCGCTACATATAAAAAGTAAAAAACGAAGTTGGAACTCAATTAGCGTCAAATTAAAGAAATTATAATGAACTCTACGAATGTTGATAAACTTCGCTACATATAAAAAGTAAAAAACGAAGTTGGAACTCAATTAGCGTCAAATTAAAGAAATTATAACGAACTCTACGAATGTTGATAAACTTCGCTACATATAAAAAGTAAAACACGAAGTTGGAACTCAATTAGCGTCAAATTAAAGAAATTATAACGAACTCTACGAATGTTGATAAACTTCGCTACATATAAAAAGTAAAAAAGGAAGTTGGAACTCAATTAGCGTCAAATTAAAGAAATTATAACGAAATATACGAATGTTGATAAACATCGCTACATATAAAAAGTAAAAAACGAAGTTGGAACTCAATTAGCGTCAAATTAAAGAAATTATAACGAAATATACGAATGTGGATAAACATCGCTACATATAATAAGAAAAAAACGAAGTTGGAACTCAATTAGCCTCAAATTAAAGAAATTATAACGAAATAAACTAATGTTGATAAACATCGCTACATATAAAAAGTAAAAAACGAAGTTGAAATTGAATTAGCGTCAAATTAAAGAAATTACAACGAAATATACGAATGTTGATAAGCATCGCTACATATAAAAAGTAAAAAACGAAGTTGGAAAACAATTAGCGTCAAATTAAATGAATTATAACGAAATAAACTAATGAGGATAACCATCGCTACATATAAAAAGTAAAAAACGAAGTTGGAACTCAATTAGCGTCATATTAAAGAAATTATAACGAAATAAACAAATGTGGATAAACATCGCTACATATAATAAGTAAAAAATGAAGTTGAAACTGAATTAGCGTCAAATTAAAGAAATTATAACGAAATATACGAATGTTGATAAACATCGCTACTTATAAGAAGTAAAATACGAAGTTGGAACTCAATTAGCGTCAAATAAAAGAAATTATAACGAAATAAACTAATGTGGATAAACATCGCTACACATAAAAAGTAAAAAACGAAGTTGGAACTCAATTAGCGTCAAATTAAAGAAATTATAACGAAATAAACTAATGTGGATAAACATCGCTACATATAATAAGTAAAAAAAAAGTTGAGACTGAATTAGCGTCAAATTAAAGAAATTATAACGAAATATACGAATGTTGATAAATATCGCTACATATAAAAAGTAAAAAACGAAGTTGGAACTCAATTAGCGTCAAATTAAAGAAATTATAACGAAATATACGAATGTGGATAAGCATCGCTACATATAAAAAGTAAAAAACGAAGTTGGAACTCAATTAGCGTCAATTTAAAGAAATTATAACGAAATATACGAATGTGGATAAACATCGCTACATATAAAAAGAAAAAAACGAAGTTGAAACTGAATTAGCGTCAAATTAAAGGAATTATAACGAAATATACGAATGTTGATAAACATCGCTACTTATATTAAGTAAAAAACGAAGTTGGAACTCAATTAGCGTCAAATTAAAGAAATTATAACGAAATAAACTAATGTGGACAAACATCGCTACATATAAAAAGTAAAAAACGAAGTTGGAACTCAATTAGCGTCAAATTAAAGAAATTATAACGAAATATACGATTGTGGATAAACATCGCTACAGATAAAGAGTAAAAAACGAAGTTGGAACTCAATTAGCGTCAAATTAAAGAAATTATAACGAAATATGCGAATGTTGATAAACATCACTACGTATAAAAAGTAAAAAACGAAGTTGGAACTCAATTAGCGTCAAATTAAAGAAATTATAACGAAATATACGAATGTTGATAAACTTCGCTACATATAAAAAGTAAAAAACGAAGTTGGAACTCAATTAGCGTCAAATTAAAGAAATTATAACGAACTCTACGAATGTTGATAAACTTCGCTACATATAAAAAGTAAAAAACGAAGTTGGAACTCAATTAGCGTCAAATTAAAGAAATCATAACGAACTCTACGAATGTTGATAAACTTCGCTACATATAAAAAGTAAAAAACGAATTTGGAACTCAATTAGCGACAAATTAAAGAAATTATAACGAACTCTACGAATGTTGATAAACTTCGCTACATATAAAAAGTAAAAAACGAAGTTGGACTCAATTAGCGTCAAATTAAAGAAATTATAACGAACCATACGAATGTTGATAAACTTCGCTACATATAAAAAGTAGAAAACGAAGTTGGAACTCAATTAGCGTCAAATTAAAGAAATTATAACGAACTCTACGAAATTTGTTAAACTTCGCTGCATATAAAAAGTAAAAAACGAAGTAGGAACTCAATTAGCGTCAAATTAAAGAAATCATAACGAACTCTACGAATGTTGATAAACTTCGCTACATATAAAAAGTAAAAAACGAAGTTGGAACTCAATTAGCGTCAAATTAAAGAAATTATAACGAACTCTACGAATGATGATAAACTTCGCTACATATAAAAAGTAAAAAACGAAGTTGGAACTCAATTAGCGTCAAATTAAAGAAATTATAACGAACTCTACGAATGTTGATAAACATCGCTACTTATAAGAAGTAAAATACGAAGTTGGAACTCAATTAGCGTCAAATAAAAGAAATTATAACGAAATAAACTAATGTGGATAAACATCGCTACACATAAAAAGTAAAAAACGAAGTTGGAACTCAATTAGCGTCAAATTAAAGAAATTATAACGAAATAAACTAATGTGGATAAACATCGCTACATATAATAAGTAAAAAAAAAGTTGAGACTGGATTAGCGTCAAATTAAAGAAATTATAACGAAATATACGAATGTTGATAAATATCGCTACATATAAAAAGTAAAAAACGAAGTTGGAACTCAATTAGCGTCAAATTAAAGAAATTATAACGAAATATACGAATGTGGATAAGCATCGCTACATATAAAAAGTAAAAAACGAAGTTGGAACTCAATTAGCGTCAATTTAAAGAAATTATAACGAAATATACGAATGTGGATAAACATCGCTACATATAAAAAGAAAAAAACGAAGTTGAAACTGAATTAGCGTCAAATTAAAGGAATTATAACGAAATATACGAATGTTGATAAACATCGCTACTTATATTAAGTAAAAAACGAAGTTGGAACTCAATTAGCGTCAAATTAAAGAAATTATAACGAAATAAACTAATGTGGACAAACATCGCTACATATAAAAAGTAAAAAACGAAGTTGGAACTCAATTAGCGACAAATTAAAGAAATTATAACGAACTCTACGAATGTTGATAAACTTCGCTACATATAAAAAGTAAAAAACGAAGTTGGAACTCAATTAGCGTCAAATTAAAGAAATTATAACGAACTCTACGAATGATGATAAACTTCGCTACATATAAAAAGTAAAAAACGAAGTTGGAACTCAATTAGCGTCAAATTAAAGAAATTATAACGAACTCTACGAAATTTGTTAAACTTCGCTGCATATAAAAAGTAAAAAACGAAGTAGGAACTCAATTAGCGTCAAATTAAAGAAATCATAACGAACTCTACGAATGTTGATAAACTTCGCTACATATAAAAAGTAAAAAACGAAGTTGGAACTCAATTAGCGTCAAATTAAAGAAATTATAACGAACTCTGCGAATGATGATAAACTTCGCTACATATAAAAAGTAAAAAACGAAGTTGGAACTCAATTAGCGTCAAATTAAAGAAATTATAACGAACTCTACGAAAGTTGTTAAACTTCGCTACATATAAAAAGTAAAAAACGAAGTTGGAACTCAATTAGCGTCACATTAAAGAAATCATAACGAACTCTACGAATGTTGATAAACTTCGCTACATATAAAAAGTAAAAAACGAAGTTGGAACTCAATTAGCGTCAAATTAAAGAAATTATAACGAACTCTACGAATGTTGATAAACTTCGCTACATATAAAAAGTAAAAAACGAAGTTGGAACTCAATTAGCGTCAAATTAAAGAAATCATAACGAACTCTACGAATGTTGATAAACTTCGCTACATATAAAAAGTAAAAAACGAAGTTGGAACTCAATTAGCGTCAAATTAAAAAAATTACAACGAAATATACGAATGTTGATAAACTTCGCTACATATAAAAAGTAAAAAAGTTGGAACTCAATTAGCGTCAAATTAAAGAAATTATAACGAACTCTACGAATGTTGATAAACTTCGATACATATAAAAAGTAAAAAACGAAGTTGGAACTCAATTAGCGTCAAATTAAAGAAATTATAACGAACTCTACGAATGTTGATAAACTTCGCTACATATAAAAAGTAAAAAACGAAGTTGGAACACAATTAGCGTCAAATTAAAGAAATTATAACGAACTCTACGAATGTTGATAAACTTCGCTACATATAAAAAGTAAAAAACGAAGTTGGAACTCAATTACCGTCAAATTAAAGAAATTATAACGAACTCTACGAATGTTGATAAACTTCGCTACATATAAAAAGTAAAAAACGAAGTTGGACTCAATTAGCGTCAAATTAAAGAAATTATAACGAACCATACGAATGTTGATAAACTTCGCTACATATAAAAAGTAGAAAACGAAGTTGGAACTCAATTAGCGTCAAATTAAAGAAATTATAACGAAATAAACTAATGTTGATAAACTTCGCTACATATAAAAAGTAAAAAACGAAGTTGGAACTCAATTAGCGTCAAATTAAAGAAATCATAACGAACTCTACGAATGTTGATAAACTTCGCTACATATAAAAAGTAAAAAACGAAGTTGGAACTCAATTAGCGTCAAATTAAAGAAATTATAACGAACTCTACGAATGTTGATAAACTTCGCTACATATAAAAAGTAAAAAACGAAGTTGGAACTCAATTAGCGTCAAATTAAAGAAATCATAACGAACTCTACGAATGTTGATAAACTTCGCTACATATAAAAAGTAAAAAACGAAGTTGGAACTCAATTAGCGTCAAATTAAAGAAATTATAACGAACTCTACGAATGTTGATAAACTTCGCTACATATAAAAAGTAAAAAACGAAGTTGGAACTCAATTAGCGTCAAATTAAAAAATTATAATGAACTCTACGAATGTTGATAAACTTCGCTACATATAAAAAGTAAAAAACGAAGTTGGAACTCAATTAGCGTCAAATTAAAGAAATTATAACGAACTCTACGAATGTTGATAAACTTCGCTACATATAAAAAGTAAAACACGAAGTTGGAACTCAATTAGCGTCAAATTAAAGAAATTATAACGAACTCTACGAATGTTGATAAACTTCGCTACATATAAAAAGTAAAAAAGGAAGTTGGAACTCAATTAGCGTCAAATTAAAGAAATTATAACGAACTCTACGAATGTTGATAAACTTCGCTACATATAAAAAGTAAAAAACGAAGTTGGAACTCAATTAGTGTCCAATTAAAGAAATCATAACGAACTCTACGAATGTTGATAAACTTCGCTACATATAAAAAGTAAAAAACGAAGTTGGAACACAATTATCGTTAAATTAAAGAAATTATAACGAACTCTACGAATGTTGATAAACTTCGCTACATATAAAAAGTAAAAAACGATGTTGGAACTCAATTAGCGTCAAATTAAAGAAATTATAACGAACTCTACGAATGTTGATAAACTTCGCTACATATAAAAAGTAAAAAACGAAGTTGGAACTCAATTAGCGTCAAATTAAAGAAATTATAACGAACTGTACGAATGATGATAAACTTCGCTACATATAAAAAGTAAAAAACGAAGTTGGAACTCAATTAGCGTCAAATTAAAGAAATTATAACGAACTCTACGAAAGTTGTTAAACTTCGCTACATATAAAAAGTAAAAAACGAAGTTGGAACTCAATTAGCGTCAAATTAAAGAAATTATAACGAACTCTACGAATGTTGATAAACTTCGCTACATATAAAAAGTAAAAAACGAAGTTGGAACTCAATTAGCGTCAAATTAAAGAAATTATAACGAACTCTACGAATGTTGATAAACTTCGCTACATATAAAAAGTAAAAAACGAAGTTGGAACTCAATTAGCGTCAAATTAAAGAAATTATAACGAACTCTACGAATGATGATAAACTTCGCTACATATAAAAAGTAAAAAACGAAGTTGGAACTCAATTAGCGTCAAATTAAAGAAATTATAACGAACTCTACGAATGTTGTTAAACTTCGCTACATATAAAAAGTAAAAAACGAAGTTGGAACTCAATTAGCGTCAAATTAAATAAATCATAACGAACTCTACGAATGCTGATAAACTTCGCTACATATAAAAAGTAAAAAACGAAGTTGGAACTCAATTAGCGTCAAATTAAAGAAATTATAACGAACTCTACGAATGTTGATAAACTTCGCTACATATAAGAAGTAAAAAACGAAGTTGGAACTCAATTAGCGTCAAATTAAAGAAATCATAACGAACTCTACGAATGTTGATAAACTTCGCTACATATAAAAAGTAAAAAAAGAAGTTGGAACTCAATTAGCTTCAAATTAAAGAAATTATAACGAACTCTACGAATGTTGATAAACTTCGCTACATATAAAAATTAAAAAACGAAGTTGGAACTCAATTAGCGTCAAATTAAAGAAATTATAATGAACTCTACGAATGTTGATAAACTTCGCTACATATAAAAAGTAAAAAACGAAGTTGGAACTCAATTAGCGTCAAATTAAAGAAATTATAACGAACTCTACGAATGTTGATAAACTTCGCTACATATAAAAAGTAAAAAACGAAGTTGGAACTCAATTAGCGTCAAATTAAGAAATCATAACGAAATAAACTAATGTGGATAAACATCGCTATATATAAAAAGTAAAAAACGAAGTTGGAACTCAATTAGCGTCACATTAAAGAAATTAGAACGAACTCTACGAATGTTGATAAACTTCGCTACATATAAAAAGTAAAAAACGAAGTTGGAACTCAATTAGCGTCAAATTAAAGAAATTATAACGAACTCTACGAATGTTGAAAAACTTCGCTACATATAAAAAGTAAAAAACGAAGTTGGAACTCAATTAGCGTCAAATTAAAGAAATCATAACGAACTCTACGAATGTTGATAAACTTCGCTACATATAAAAAGTAAAAAACGAAGTTGGAACACAATTAGCGTCAAATTAAAGAAATTATAACGAACTCTACGAATGTTGATAAACTTCGCTACATATAAAAAGTAAAAAACGAAGTTGGAACTCAATTAGCGTCAAATTAAAGAAATTATAATGAACTCTACGAATGTTGATAAACTTCGCTACATATAAAAAGTAAAAAACGAAGTTGGAACTCAATTAGCGTCAAATTAAAGAAATCATAACGAACTCTACGAATGTTGATAAACATCGCTACGTATAAAAAGTAAAAAACGAAGTTGGAACTCAATTAGCGTCAAATTAAAGAAATTATAACGAACTCTACAAAATGATGATAAACTTCGCTACATATAAAAAGTAAAAAACGATGCTGGAACTCAATTAGCGTCAAATTAAAGAAATTATAACGAACTCTACGAAAGTTGTTAAACTTCGCTACATATAAAAAGTAAAAAACGAAGTTGGAACTCAATTAGCGTCAAATTAAAGAAATCATAACGAACTCTACGAATGTTGATAAACTTCGCTACATATAAAAAGTAAAAAACGAAGTTGGAACTCAATTAGCGTCAAATTAAAGAAATTATAACAAACTCTACGAATGTTGATAAACTTCGCTACTTATAAAAAGTAAAAAACGAAGTTGGAACTCAATTAGCGTCAAATTAAAGAAATCATAACGAACTCTACGAATGTTGATAAACTTCGCTACATATAAAAAGTAAAAAACGAAGTTGGAACTCAATTAGCTTCAAATTAAAGAAATTATAACGAACTCTACGAATGTTGATAAACTTCGCTACATATAAAAAGTAAAAAACGAAGTTGGAACTCAATTAGCGTCAAATTAAAGAAATTATAACGAACTCTACGAATGTTGATAAACTTCGCTACATATAAAAAGTAAAAAACGAAGTTGGAACTCAATTAGCGTCAAATTAAAGAAATTATAACGAACTCTACGAATGTTGATAAACTTCGCCACATATAAAAAGTAAAAAACGAAGTTGGGACTCAAATAGCGTCAAATTACAGAAATCATAACGAACTCTACGAATGTTGATAAACTTCGCTACATATAAAAAGTAAAAAACGAAGTTGGAACTCAATTAGCGTCAAATTAAAGAAATTATAACGAACTCTACGAATGTTGATAAACTTCGCTACATATAAAAAGTAAAAAACGAAGTTGGAACTCAACTAGCGTCAAATTAAAGAAATTATACCGAACTCTACGAATGTTGATAAACTTCGCTACATATAAAAAGTAAAAAACGAAGTTGGAACTCAATTAACGTCAAATTAAAGATATTATAACGAACTCTACAAATGTTGATAAACTTCGCTACATATAAAAAGTAAAAAACGAAGTTGGAACTCAATTAGCGTCAAATTAAAGAAACTATAACGAACTCTACGAATGTTGATAAACTTCGCTACATATAAAATGTAAATAACGAAGTTGGAACTCAATTAGCGTCAAATTAAAGAAATTATATCGAACTCTACGAATGTTGATAAACTTCGCTACATATAAAAAGTAAAAAACGAAGTTGGAACTCAATTAGCGTCAAATTAAAGAAATCATAACGAACTCTACGAATGTTGATAAACTTCGCTACATATAAAAAGTAAAAAACGAAGTTGGAACTCAATTAGCGTCAAATAAAAAAATTATAACGAACTCTACGAATATTGATAAACTTCGCTCCATGAAAAAGTAAAAAACCAAGTTGGAACTCAATTAGCGTCAAATTAAAGAAATTATAACGAACTCTACGAATGTTGATAAACTTCGCTACATATAAAAAGTAAAAAACGAAGTTGGAACTCAATTAGCGTCAAATTAAAGAAATTATAACGAAATAAACTAATGTTGATAAACTTCGCTACATATAAAAAGTAAAAAACGAAGTTGGAACTCAATTAGCGTCAAATTAAAGAAATCATAACGAACTCTACGAATGTTGATAAACTTCGCTACATATAAAAAGTAAAAAACGAAGTTGGAACTCAATTAGCGTCAAATTAAAGAAATTATAACGAACTCTAAGAATGTTGATAAACTTCGCTACATATAAAAAGTAAAAAACGAAGTTGGAACTCAATTAGCGTCAAATTAAAGAAATCATAACGAACTCTACGAATGTTGATAAACTTCGCTACATATAAAAAGTAAAAAACGAAGTTGGAACTCAATTAGCGTCAAATTAAAGAAATTATAACGAACTCTACGAATGTTGATAAACTTCGCTACATATAAAAAGTAAAAAACGAAGTTGGAACTCAATTAACGTCAAATTAAAGAAATTATAACGAACTCTACGAATGTTGATAAACTTCGCTACATATAAAAAGTAAAACACGAAGTTGGAACTCAATTAGCGTCAAATTAAAGAAATTATAACGAACTCTACGAATGTTGATAAACTTCGCTACATATAAAAAGTAAAAAAGGAAGTTGGAACTCAATTAGCGTCAAATTAAAGAAATTACAACGAACTCTACGAATGTTGATAAACTTCGCTACATATAAAAAGTAAAAAACGAAGTTGGAAATCAATTAGCGTCGAATTAAAGAAATTATAACGAAATATACGAATGTGGATAAACATCGCTACATATAAAAAGTAAAAAACGAAGTTGGAACTCAATTAGCGTCGAATTAAAGAAATTATAACGAACTCTACGAATGTTGATAATCTTCGCTATATATAAAAAGTAAAAAACGAAGTTGGGACTCAATTAGCGTCAAATTAAAGAAATCATAACGAACTCTACGAATGTTGATAAACTTCGCTACATATAAAAAGTAAAAAACGAAGTTGGAACTCAATTAGCGTCAAATTAAAGAAATTATAACGAACTCTACGAATGTTGATAAACTTCGCTACATATAAAAAGTAAAAAACGAAGTTGGAACTCAATTAGCGTCAAATTAAAGAAATTATAACGAACTCTACGAATGTTGATAAACTTCGCTACATATAAAAAGTAAAAAACGAAGTTGGAACTCAATTAGCGTCAAATTAAAGAAATTATAACGAACTCTACGAATGTTGATAAACTTCGCTACATATAAAAAGTAAAAAACGAAGTTGGAACTCAATTAGCGTCAAATTAAAGAAATTATAACGAACTCTACGAATGTTGATAAACTTCGCTACATATAAAAAGTAAAAAACGAAGTTGGAACTCAATTAGCGTCAAATTAAAGAAATCATAACGAACTCTACGAATGTTGATAAACTTCGCTACATATAAAAAGTAAAAAACGAAGTTGGAACTCAATTAGCGTCAAATAAAAAAATTAAAACGAACTCTACGAATATTGATAAACTTCGCTACATATAAAAAGTAAAAAACGAAGTTGGAACTCAATTAGCGTCAAATTAAAGAAATTGTAACGACTTCTACGAATGTTGATAAACTTCGCTACATATAAAAAGTAAAAAACGAAGTTGGAACTCAATTAGCGTCAAATTAAAGAAATCATAACGAACTCTACGAATGTAGATAAACTTCGTTACATATAAAAAGTAAAAAACGAAGTTGGAACTCAATTAGCGTCAAATTAAAGAAATCATAACGAACTCTACGAATGTTGATAAACTTCGCTACATATAAAAAGAAAAAAACGAAGTTGGAACTCAATTAGCGTCAAATTAAAGAAATTATAACGAACTCTACGAATGTTGATAAACTTCGCTACATATAAAAAGTAAAAAACGAAGTTGGAACTCAATTAGCGTCAAATTAAAGAAATTATAACGAAATATACGAATGTTGATAAACATCGCCACATATAAAAAGTAAAAAACGAAGTTGGAACTCAATTAGCGTCAAATTAAAGAAATCATAACGAACTCTACGAATGTAGATAAACTTCGTTACATATAAAAAGTAAAAAACGATGTTGGAACTCAATTAGCGTCAAATTAAAGAAATCATAACGAACTCTACGAATGTCGATAAACTTCGCTACATATAAAAAGAAAAAAACGAAGTTGGAACTCAATCAGCGTCAAATTAAAAAAATTATAACGAACTCTACGAATGTTGATAAACTTCGCTACATATAAAAAGTAAAAAACGAAGTTGGAACTCAATTAGCGTCAAATTAAAGAAATTATAACGAACTCTACGAATGTTGATAAACTTCGCTGCATATAAAAAGTAAAAAACGAAGTTGGAACTCAATTAGCGTCAAATTAAATAAATTATAACGAACTCTACGAATGTTGATAAACTTCGCTACATATAAAAAGTAAAAAACGAAGTTGGAACTCAATTAGCGTCAAATTAAAGAAATTATAACGAACTCTACGAATGTTGATAAACTTAGCTACATATAAAAAGTAAAAAACGAAGTTGGAACTCAATTAGCGTCAAATTAAAGAAATCATAACGAACTCTACGAATGTAGATAAACTTCGTTACATATAAAAAGTAAAAAACGAAGTTGGAACTCAATTAGCGTCAAATTAAAGAAATTATAACGAACTCTACGAATGTTGATAAACTTCGCTACATATAAAAAGTAAAAAACGAAGTTGGAACTCAATTAGCGTCAAATTAAAGAAATCATAACGAACTCTACGAATGTAGATAAACTTCGTTACATATAAAAAGTAAAAAACGAAGTTGGAACTCAATTAGCGTCAAATAAAAAAATTATAACGAACTCTACGAATATTGATAAACTTCGCTACATATAAAAAGTAAAAAACGAAGTTGGAACTCAATTAGCGTCAAATTAAAGAAATCATAACGAACTCTACGAATGTAGAAAAACTTCGTTACATATAAAAAGTAAAAAACGAAGTTGGAACTCAATTAGCGTCAAATTAAAGAAATCATAACGAACTCTACGAATGTTGATAAACTTCGCTACATATAAAAAGAAAAAAACGAAGTTGGAACTCAATTAGCGTCAAATTAAAGAAATGATAACGAACTCTACGAATGTTGATAAACTTCGCTACATATAAAAAGTAAAAAACGAAGTTGGAACTCAATTAGCGTCAAATTAAAGAAATTATAACGAACTCTACGAATGTTGATAAACTTCGCTACATATAAAAAGTAAAAAACGAAGTTGGAACTCAATTAGCGTCAAATTAAAGAAATTATAACGAACTCTACGAATGTAGATTAACTTCGTTATATATAAAAAGTAAAAAACGAAGTTGGAACGCAATTAGCGTCAAATAAAAGAAATTATAACGAACTCTACGAATGTTGATAAACTTCGCTACATATAAAAAGTAAAAAACGAAGTTGGAACTCAATTAGCGTCAAATTAAAGAAATTATAACGAACTCTACGAATGTTGATAAACTTCGCTACATATAAAAAGTAAAAAACGAAGTTGGAACTCAATTAGCGTCAAATTAAAGAAATTATAACGAACTCTACGAATGTTGATAAACTTCGCTACATATAAAAAGTAAAAAACGAAGTTGGAACTCAATTAGCGTCAAATTAAAGAAATGATAGCGAACTCTACGAATGTTGATAAACTTCGCTACATATAAAAAGTAAAAAACGAAGTTGGAACTCAATTAGCGTCAAATTAAAGAAATTATAACGAACTCTACGAATATTGATAAACTTCGCTACATATAAAAAGTAAAAAACGAAGTTGGAACTCAATTAGCGTCAAATTAAAGAAATCATAACGAACTCTACGAATGTAGAAAAACTTCGTTACATATAAAAAGTAAAAAACGAAGTTGGAACTCAATTAGCGTCAAATTAAAGAAATCATAACGAACTCTACGAATGTTGATAAACTTCGCTACATATAAAAAGAAAAAAACGAAGTTGGAACTCAATTAGCGTCAAATTAAAGAAATGATAACGAACTCTACGAATGTTGATAAACTTCGCTACATATAAAAAGTAAAAAACGAAGTTGGAACTCAATTAGCGTCAAATTAAAGAAATTATAACGAACTCTACGAATGTTGATAAACTTCGCTACATATAAAAAGTAAAAAACGAAGTTGGAACTCAATTAGCGTCAAATTAAAGAAATTATAACGAACTCTACGAATGTAGATTAACTTCGTTATATATAAAAAGTAAAAAACGAAGTTGGAACGCAATTAGCGTCAAATTAAAGAAATCATAACGAACTCTACGAATGTTGATAAACTTCGCTACATATAAAAAGTAAAAAACGAAGTTGGAACTCAATTAGCGTCAAATTAAAAAAATTACAACGAAATATACGAATGTTGATAAACTTCGCTACATATAAAAAGTAAAAAAGTTGGAACTCAATTAGCGTCAAATTAAAGAAATTATAACGAACTCTACGAATGTTGATAAACTTCGCTACATATAAAAAGTAAAAAACGAAGTTGGAACTCAATTAGCGTCAAATTAAAGAAATGATAGCGAACTCTACGAATGTTGATAAACTTCGCTACATATAAAAAGTAAAAAACGAAGTTGGAACTCAATTAGCGTCAAATTAAAGAAATTATAACGAACTCTACGAATGTTGATAAACTTTGCTACATATAAAAAGTAAAAAACGAAGTTGGAACTCAATTAGCGTCAAATTAAAGAAATTATAACGAAATAAACTAATGTTGAAAAACTTCGCTACATATAAAAAGTAAAAAACGAAGTTGGAACTCAATTAGCGTCAAATTAAAGAAATTATAACGAACTCTACGAATGTTGATAAACTTCGCTACATATAAAAAGTAAAAAACGAAGTTGGAAATCAATTAGCGTCAAATTAAAGAAATTGTAACGAACTCTACGAATGTTGATAAACTTCGCTACATATAAAAAGTTAAAAACGAAGTTGGAACTCAATTAGCGTCAAATTAAAGAAATTATAACGAACTCTACGAATGTTGATAAACTTCGCTACATATAAAAAGTAAAAAACGAAGTTGGAACTCAATTGGCGTCAAATTAAAGAAATTATAACGAACTCTACGAATGTTGATAAACTTCGCTACATATAAAAAGTAAAAAACGAAGTTGGAACTCAATTAGCGTCAAATTAAAGAAATTATAACGAACTCTACGAATGTTGATAAACTTCGCTACATATAAAATGTAAAAAACGAAGTTGGAACTCAATTAGCGTCAAATTAAAGAAATCATAACGAACTCTACGAATGTTGATAAACTTCGCTACATATAAAAAGTAAAAAACGAAGTTGGAACTCAATTATCGTCAAATTAAAGAAATTACAACGACATATACGAATGTTGATAAACTTCGCTACATATAAAAAGTAAAAAACGAAGTTGGAACTCAATTAGCGTCAAATTAAAGAAATTATAACGAACTCTACGAATGTTTATAAACTTCGCTACATATAAAAAGTAAAAAACGAAGTTGGAACTCAATTAGCGTCAAATTAAAGAAATTATAACGTACTCTACGAATGTTGATAAACTTCGCTACATATAAAACGTAAAAAACGAAGTTGGAACTCAATTAGCGTCAAATTAAAGAAATTATAACGAACTCTACGAATGTTGATAAACTTCGCTACATATAAAAAGTAAAAAACGAAGTTGGAACTCAATTAGCGTCAAATTAAAGAAATTATAACGAACACTACGAATGTTGATAAACTTCGCTACATATAAAAAGTAAAAAACGAAGTTGGAACTCAATTAGCGTCAAATTAAAGAAATTATAACGAACTCTACGAATGTTGATAAACTTCGCTACATATAAAAAAATAAAAAACGAAGTTGGAACTCAATTAGCGTCAAATTAAAAAATTATAACGAACTCTACGAATGTTGATAAACTTCGCTACATATAAAAAGTAAAAAACGAAGTTGGAACTCAATTAGCGTCAAATTAAAGAAATTACAACGAACTCTACGAATGTTGATAAACTTCGCTACATATAAAAAGTAAAAAACGAAGTTGGAACTCAATTAGCGTCAAATTAAAGAAATCATAACGAACTCTACGAATGTTGATAAACTTCGCTACATATAAAAAGTAAAAAACGAAGTTGGAACTCAATTAGCGTCAAATTAAAGAAATTATAACGAACTCTACGAATGTTGATAAACTTCGCTACATATAAAAAGTAAAAAACGAAGTTGGAAATCAATTAGCGTCAAATTAAAGAAATTGTAACGAACTCTACGAATGTTGATAAACTTCGCTACATATAAAAAGTTAAAAACGAAGTTGGAACTCAATTAGCGTCAAATTAAAGAAATTATAACGAACTCTACGAATGTTGATAAACTTCGCTACATATAAAAAGTAAAAAACGAAGTTGGAACTCAATTAGCGTCAAATTAAAGAAATTATAACGAACTCTACGAATGTTGATAAACTTCGCTACATATAAAAAGTCAAAAACGAAGTTGGAACTCAATTAGCGTCAAATTAAAGAAATTATAACGAACTCTACGAATGTTGATAAACTTCGCTACATATAAAAAGTCAAAAACGAAGTTGGAACTCAATTAGCGTCAAATTAAAGAAATTATAACGAACTCTACGAATGTTGATAAACTTCGCTACATATAAAAAGTCAAAAACGAAGTTGGAACTCAATTAGCGTCAAATTAAAGAAATTATAACGAACTCTACGAATGTTGATAAACTTCGCTACATATAAAAAGTAAAAAACGAAGTTCGAACTCAATTAGCGTCAAATTAAAGAAATTATAACGAACTCTACGAATGTTGATAAACTTCGCTACATATAAAAAGTAAAAAACGAAGTTGGAAATCTTTAGCGTCAAACTAAAGAAATCATAACGAACTCTACGAATGTTGATAAACTTCGCTACATATAAAAAGTAAAAAACGAAGTTGGAACTCAATTAGCGTCAAATTAAAGAAATTATAACGAACTCTACGAATGTTGAAAAACTTCGCTACGTATAAAAAGTAAAAAACGAAGTTGGAACTCAATTATCGTCAAATTAAAGAAATTACAACGAACTCTACGAATGTTGATAAACTTTGCTACATATAAAAAGTAAAAAACGAAGTTGGAACTCAATTAGCGTCAAATTAAAGAAATTATAACGAACTCTACGAATGTTGATAAACTTCGCTAAATATAAAAAGTAAAAAACGAAGTTGGAACTCAATTAGCGTCAAATTAAAGAAATTATAACGAACTCTACGAATGTTGATAAACTTCGCTACATATAAAAAGTAAAAAACGAATTTGGAACTCAATTAGCGTCAAATTAAAGAAATTATAACGAACTCTACGAATGTTGATAAACTTCGATACATATAAAAAGTAAAAAACGAAGTTGGAACTAAATTAGCGTCAAATTAAAGAAATTATAACGAAATATACGAATGTTGATAAACTTCGCTACATATAAAAAGTAAAAAACGAAGTTGGAACTCAATTAGCGTCAAATTAAAGAAATTATAACGAACTCTACGAATGTTGATAAACTTCGCTACATATAAAAAGTAAAAAACGAAGTTGGAACTCAATTAGCGTCAAATTAAAGAAATCATAACGAACTCTACGAATGTTGATAAACTTCGCTACATATAAAAAGTAAAAAACGAAGTTGGAACTCAATTAGCGTCAAATTAAAGAAATCATAACGAACTCTACGAATGTTGATAAACTTCGCTACATATAAAAAGTAAAAAACGAAGTTGGAACTCAATAGGCGTCAAATTAAAGAAATCATAACGAACTCTACGAATGTTGATAAACTTCGCTACATATAAAAAGTAAAAAACGAAGTTGGAACTCAATTAGCGTCAAATTAAAGAAATTATAACGAACTCTACGAATGTTGATAAACTTCGCTACATATAAAAAGTAAAAAACGAAGTTGGAACTCAATTAGCGTCAAATTAAAGAAATTATAACGAACTCTACGAATGTTGATAAACTTCGCTACATATAAAACGTAAAAAAAGAAGTTGGAACTCAATTAGCGTCAAATTAAAGAAATTATAACGAACACTACGAATGTTGATAAACTTCGCTACATATAAAAAGTAAAAAACGAAGTTGGAACTCAATTAGCGTCAAATTAAAGAATTTATAACGAACTCTACGAATGTTGATAAACTTCGCTACATATAAAAAAATAAAAAACGAAGTTGGAACTCAATTAGCGTCAAATTAAAGAAATTATAACGAACTCTACGAATGTTGATAAACTTCGCTACATATAAAAAGTAAAAAACGAAGTTGGAACTCAATAGGCGTCAAATTAAAGAAATCATAACGAACTCTACGAATGTTGATAAACTTCGCTACATATAAAAAGTAAAAAACGAAGTTGGAACTCAATTAGCGTCAAATTAAAGAAATTATAACGAACTCTACGAATGTTGATAAACTTCGCTACATATAAAAAGTAAAAAACGAAGTTGGAACTCAATTAGCGTCAAATTAAAGAAATTATAACGAACTCTACGAATGTTGATAAACTTCGCTACATATAAAACGTAAAAAACGAAGTTGGAACTCAATTACCGTCAAATTAAAGAAATTATAACGAACTCTACGAATGTTGATAAACTTCGCTACATATAAAAAGTAAAAAACGAAGTTGGAACTCAATTAGCGTCAAATTAAAGAAATTATAACGAACACTACGAATGTTGATAAACTTCGCTACATATAAAAAGTAAAAAACGAAGTTGGAACTCAATTAGCGTCAAATTAAAGAAATTATAACGAACTCTACGAATGTTGATAAACTTCGCTACATATAAAAAAATAAAAAACGAAGTTGGAACTCAATTAGCGTCAAATTAAAGAAATTATAACGAACTCTACGAATGTTGATAAACTTCGCTACATATAAAAAGTAAAAAACGAAGTTGGAACTCAATTAGCGTCAAAATAAAGAAATTACAACGAACTCTACGAATGTTGATAAACTTCGCTACATATAAAAAGTAAAAAACGAAGTTGGAACTCAATTAGCGTCAAATTAAAGAAATCATAACGAACTCTACGAATGTTGATAAACTTCGCTACATATAAAAAGTAAAAAACGAAGTTGGAACTCAATTAGCGTCAAATTAAAGAAATTATAACGAACTCTACGAATGTTGATAAACTTCGCTACATATAAAAAGTAAAAAACGAAGTTGGAACTCAATTAGCGTCAAATTAAAGAAATTACAACGAACTCTACGAATGTTGATAAACTTCGCTACATATAAAAAGTAAAAAACGAAGTTGGAACTCAATTAGCGTCAAATTAAAAAATTATAACGAACTCTACGAATGTTGATAAACTTCGCTACATATAAAAAGTAAAAAACGAAGTTGGAACTCAATTAGCGTCAAATTAAAGAAATCATAACGAACTCTACGAATGTTGATAAACTTCGCTACATATAAAAAGTAAAAAACGAAGTTGGAACTCAATTAGCGTCAAATTAAAGAAATTATAACGAACTCTACGAATGTTGATAAACTTCGCTACATATAAAAATTAAAAAACGAAGTTGGAACTCAATTAGCGTCAAATTATAGAAATCATAACGAACTCTACGAATGTTGATAAACTTCGCTACATATAAAAAGTAAAAAACGAAGTTGGAACTGAATTAGCGTCAAATTAAAGAAATTATAACGAACTCTACGAATGTTGATAAACTTCGCTACATATAAAAAGTAAAAAACGAAGTTGGAACTCAATTAGCGTCAAATTAAAGAAATTATAACGAACTCTACGAATGTTGATAAACTTCGCTACATATAAAAAGTAAAAAACGAAGTTGGAACTCAATTAGCGTCAAATTAAATAAATTATAACGAACTCTACGAATGTTGATAAACTTCGCTACATATAAAAAGTAAAAAACGAAGTTGGAACTCAATTAGCGTCAAATTAAAGAAATTATAACGAACTCTACGAATGTTGATAAACTTCGCTACATATAAAAAGTAAAAAACGAAGTTGGAACTCAATTAGCGTCAAATTAAAGAAATTATAACGAACTCTACGAATGTTGATAAACTTCGCTACATATAAAAAGTAAAAAACGAAGTTGGAACTCAATTAGCGTCAAATTAAAGAAATTATAACGAACTCTACGAATGTTGATAAACTTCGCTACATATAAAAAGTAAAAAACGAAGTTGGAACTCAATTAGCGTCAAATTAAAGAAATTATAACGAACTCTACGAATGTTGATAAACTTCGCCACATATAAAAAGTAAAAAACGAAGTTGGAACTCAATTAGCGTCAAATTAAAGAAATTATAACGAACTCTACGAATGTTGATAAACTTCGCTACATATAAAAAGTAAAAAACGAAGTTGGAACTCAATTAGCGTCAAATTAAAGAAATTATAACGAACTCTACGAATATTCATAAACTTTGCTACATATAAAAAGTAAAAAACGAAGTTGGAACTCAATTGGCGTCAAATTAAAGAAATCATAACGAACTCTACGAATGTTGATAAACTTCGCTACATATAAAAAGTAAAAAACGAAGTTGGAACTCAATTAGCGTCAAATTAAAGAAATTATAACGAACTCTACGAATCTTGATAAACTTCGCTACATATAAAAAGTGAAAAACGAAGTTGGAACTCAATTAGCGTCAAATTAAAGAAATTATAACGAACTCTACGAATCTTGATAAACTTCGCTACATATAAAAAGTGAAAAACGAAGTTGGAACTCAATTAGCGTCAAATTAAAGAAATTATAACGAACTCTACGAATGTTGATAAACTTCGCTACATATAAAAAGTAAAAAACGAAGTTGGAACTCAATTAGCGTCAAATTAAAGAAATGATAGCGAACTCTACGAATGTTGATAAACTTCGCTACATATAAAAAGTAAAAAACGAAGTTGGAACTCAATTAGCGTCAAATTAAAGAAATTATAACGAACTCTACGAATGTTGATAAACTTCGCTATATATAAAAAGTAAAAAACGAAGTTGGAACTCAATTAGCGTCAAATTAAAGAAATGATAACGAACTCTACGAATGTTGATAAACTTCGCTACATATAAAAAGTAAAAAACGAAGTTGGAACTCAATTAGCGTCAAATTAAAGAAATTATAACGAACTCTACGAATGTTGATAAACTTCGCTACATATAAAAAGTAAAAAACGAAGTTGGAACTCAATTAGCGTCAAATTAAAGAAATTATAACGAACTCTACGAATGTAGATTAACTTCGTTATATATAAAAAGTAAAAAACGAAGTTGGAACTCAATTAGCGTCAAATTAAAGAAATTATAACGAACTCTACGAATGTTGATAAACTTCGCTACATATAAAAAGTAAAAAACGAAGTTGGAACTCAATTAGCGTCAAATTAAAGAAATTGTAACGAACTCTACGAATGTTGATAAACTTCGCTACATATAAAAAGAAAGAAACGAAGTTGGAACTCAATTAGCGTCAAATTAAAGAAATTATAACGAACTCTACGAATGTTGATAAACTTCGCTACATATAAAAAGTAAAAAACGAAGTTGGAACTCAATTAGCGTCAAATTAAAGAAATGATAGCGAACTCTACGAATGTTGATAAACTTCGCTACATATAAAAAGTAAAAAACGAAGTTGGAACTCAATTAGCGTCAAATTAAAGAAATTATAACGAACTCTACGAATGTTGATAAACTTTGCTACATATAAAAAGTAAAAAACGAAGTTGGAACTCAATTAGCGTCAAATTAAAGAAATCATAACGAAATAAACTAATGTTGATAAACTTCGCTACATATAAAAAGTAAAAAACGAAGTTGGAACTCAATTAGCGTCAAATTAAAGAAATTATAACGAACTCTACGAATGTTGATAAACTTCGCTACATATAAAAAGTAAAAAACGAAGTTGGAAATCAATTAGCGTCAAATTAAAGAAATTGTAACGAACTCTACGAATGTTGATAAACTTCGCTACATATAAAAAGTTAAAAACGAAGTTGGAACTCAATTAGCGTCAAATTAAAGAAATTATAACGAACTCTACGAATGTTGATAAACTTCGCTACATATAAAAAGTAAAAAACGAAGTTGGAACTCAATTGGCGTCAAATTAAAGAAATTATAACGAACTCTACGAATGTTGATAAACTTCGCTACATATAAAAAGTAAAAAACGAAGTTGGAACTCAATTGGCGTCAAATTAAAGAAATTATAACGAACTCTACGAATATTGATAAACTTCGCTACATATAAAAAGTAAAAAACGAAGTTGGAACTCAATTAGCGTCAAATTAAAGAAATCATAACGAACTCTACGAATGTTGATAAACTTCGCTACATATAAAAAGTAAAAAACGAAGTTGGAACTCAATTATCGTCAAATTAAAGAAATTACAACGACATATACGAATGTTGATAAACTTCGCTACATATAAAAAGTAAAAAACGAAGTTGGAACTCAATTAGCGTCAAATTAAAGAAATTATAACGAACTCTACGAATGTTTATAAACTTCGCTACATATAAAAAGTAAAAAACGAAGTTGGAACTCAATTAGCGTCAAATTAAAGAAATTATAACGAACTCTACGAATGTTGATAAACTTCGCTACATATAAAACGTAAAAAACGAAGTTGGAACTCAATTAGCGTCAAATTAAAGAAATTATAACGAACTCTACGAATGTTGATAAACTTCGCTACATATAAAAAGTAAAAAACGAAGTTGGAACTGAATTAGCGTCAAATTAAAGAAATTATAACGAACTCTACGAATGTTGATAAACTTCGCTACATATAAAAAGTAAAAAACGAAGTTGGAACTCAATTAGCGTCAAATTAAAGAAATTATAACGAACTCTACGAATGTTGATAAACTTCGCTACATATAAAAAGTAAAAAACGAAGTTGGAACTCAATTAGCGTCAAATTAAAGAAATTATAACGAACTCTACGAATGTTGATAAACTTCGCTACATATAAAAAGTAAAAAACGAAGTTGGAACTCAATTAGCGTCAAATTAAAGAAATTATAACGAACTCTACGAATGTTGATAAACTTCGCTACATATAAAAAGTAAAAAACGAAGTTGGAACTCAATTAGCGTCAAATTAAAGAAATTATAACGAACTCTACGAATGTTGATAAACTTCGCTACATATAAAAAGTAAAAAACGAAGTTGGAACTCAATTAGCGTCAAATTAAAGAAATTATAACGAACTCTACGAATATTCATAAACTTTGCTACATATAAAAAGTAAAAAACGAAGTTGGAACTCAATTGGCGTCAAATTAAAGAAATCATAACGAACTCTACGAATGTTGATAAACTTCGCTACATATAAAAAGTAAAAAACGAAGTTGGAACTCAATTAGCGTCAAATTAAAGAAATTATAACGAACTCTACGAATCTTGATAAACTTCGCTACATATAAAAAGTGAAAAACGAAGTTGGAACTCAATTAGCGTCAAATTAAAGAAATTATAACGAACTCTACGAATCTTGATAAACTTCGCTACATATAAAAAGTGAAAAACGAAGTTGGAACTCAATTAGCGTCAAATTAAAGAAATTATAACGAACTCTACGAATGTTGATAAACTTCGCTACATATAAAAAGTAAAAAACGAAGTTGGAACTCAATTAGCGTCAAATTAAAGAAATGATAGCGAACTCTACGAATGTTGATAAACTTCGCTACATATAAAAAGTAAAAAACGAAGTTGGAACTCAATTAGCGTCAAATTAAAGAAATTATAACGAACTCTACGAATGTTGATAAACTTCGCTATATATAAAAAGTAAAAAACGAAGTTGGAACTCAATTAGCGTCAAATTAAAGAAATGATAACGAACTCTACGAATGTTGATAAACTTCGCTACATATAAAAAGTAAAAAACGAAGTTGGAACTCAATTAGCGTCAAATTAAAGAAATTATAACGAACTCTACGAATGTTGATAAACTTCGCTACATATAAAAAGTAAAAAACGAAGTTGGAACTCAATTAGCGTCAAATTAAAGAAATTATAACGAACTCTACGAATGTAGATTAACTTCGTTATATATAAAAAGTAAAAAACGAAGTTGGAACTCAATTAGCGTCAAATTAAAGAAATTATAACGAACTCTACGAATGTTGATAAACTTCGCTACATATAAAAAGTAAAAAACGAAGTTGGAACTCAATTAGCGTCAAATTAAAGAAATTATAACGAACTCTACGAATGTTGATAAACTTCGCTACATATAAAAAGAAAGAAACGAAGTTGGAACTCAATTAGCGTCAAATTAAAGAAATTATAACGAACTCTACGAATGTTGATAAACTTCGCTACATATAAAAAGTAAAAAACGAAGTTGGAACTCAATTAGCGTCAAATTAAAGAAATGATAGCGAACTCTACGAATGTTGATAAACTTCGCTACATATAAAAAGTAAAAAACGAAGTTGGAACTCAATTAGCGTCAAATTAAAGAAATTATAACGAACTCTACGAATGTTGATAAACTTTGCTACATATAAAAAGTAAAAAACGAAGTTGGAACTCAATTAGCGTCAAATTAAAGAAATTATAACGAAATAAACTAATGTTGATAAACTTCGCTACATATAAAAAGTAAAAAACGAAGTTGGAACTCAATTAGCGTCAAATTAAAGAAATTATAACGAACTCTACGAATGTTGATAAACTTCGCTACATATAAAAAGTAAAAAACGAAGTTGGAAATCAATTAGCGTCAAATTAAAGAAATTGTAACGAACTCTACGAATGTTGATAAACTTCGCTACATATAAAAAGTTAAAAACGAAGTTGGAACTCAATTAGCGTCAAATTAAAGAAATTATAACGAACTCTACGAATGTTGATAAACTTCGCTACATATAAAAAGTAAAAAACGAAGTTGGAACTCAATTGGCGTCAAATTAAAGAAATTATAACGAACTCTACGAATGTTGATAAACTTCGCTACATATAAAAAGTAAAAAACGAAGTTGGAACTCAATTGGCGTCAAATTAAAGAAATTATAACGAACTCTACGAATATTGATAAACTTCGCTACATATAAAAAGTAAAAAACGAAGTTGGAACTCAATTAGCGTCAAATTAAAGAAATCATAACGAACTCTACGAATGTTGATAAACTTCGCTACATATAAAAAGTAAAAAACGAAGTTGGAACTCAATTATCGTCAAATTAAAGAAATTACAACGACATATACGAATGTTGATAAACTTCGCTACATATAAAAAGTAAAAAACGAAGTTGGAACTCAATTAGCGTCAAATTAAAGAAATTATAACGAACTCTACGAATGTTTATAAACTTCGCTACATATAAAAAGTAAAAAACGAAGTTGGAACTCAATTAGCGTCAAATTAAAGAAATTATAACGAACTCTACGAATGTTGATAAACTTCGCTACATATAAAACGTAAAAAACGAAGTTGGAACTCAATTAGCGTCAAATTAAAGAAATTATAACGAACTCTACGAATGTTGATAAACTTCGCTACATATAAAAAGTAAAAAACGAAGTTGGAACTCAATTAGCGTCAAATTAAAGAAATTATAACGAACACTACGAATGTTGATAAACTTCGCTACATATAAAAAGTAAAAAACGAAGTTGGAACTCAATTAGCGTCAAATTAAAGAAATTATAACGAACTCTACGAATGTTGATAAACTTCGCTACATATAAAAAAATAAAAAACGAAGTTGGAACTCAATTAGCGTCAAATTAAAAAATTATAACGAACTCTACGAATGTTGATAAACTTCGCTACATATAAAAAGTAAAAAACGAAGTTGGAACTCAATTAGCGTCAAATTAAAGAAATTACAACGAACTCTACGAATGTTGATAAACTTCGCTACATATAAAAAGTAAAAAACGAAGTTGGAACTCAATTAGCGTCAAATTAAAGAAATCATAACGAACTCTACGAATGTTGATAAACTTCGCTACATATAAAAAGTAAAAAACGAAGTTGGAACTCAATTAGCGTCAAATTAAAGAAATTATAACGAACTCTACGAATGTTGATAAACTTCGCTACATATAAAAAGTAAAAAACGAAGTTGGAACTCAATTACCCTCAAATTAAAGAAATTATAACGAACTCTACGAATGTTGATAAACTTCGCTACATATAAAAAGTAAAAAACGAAGTTGGAACTCAATTAGCGTCAAATTAAAGAAATTACAACGAACTCTACGAATGTTGATAAACTTCGCTACATATAAAAAGTAAAAAACGAAGTTGGAACTCAATTAGCGTCAAATTAAAAAATTATAACGAACTCTACGAATGTTGATAAACTTCGCTACATATAAAAAGTAAAAAACGAAGTTGGAACTCAATTAGCGTCAAATTAAAGAAATCATAACGAACTCTACGAATGTTGATAAACTTCGCTACATATAAAAAGTAAAAAACGAAGTTGGAACTCAATTAGCGTCAAATTAAATAAATTATAACGAACTCTACGAATGTTGATAAACTTCGCTACATATAAAAAGTAAAAAACGAAGTTGGAACTCAATTAGCGTCAAATTAAAGAAATCATAACGAACTCTACGAATGTTGATAAACTTCGCTACATATAAAAAGTAAAAAACGAAGTTGGAACTCAATTATCGTCAAATTAAAGAAATTACAACGAACTCTACGAATGTTGATAAACTTCGCTACATATAAAAAGTAAAAAACGTATTTGGAACTCAATTAGCGTCAAATTAAAGAAATTATAACGAACTCTACGAATGTTGATAAACTTCGCTACATATAAAAAGTAAAAAACGAAGTTGGAACTCAATTAGCGTCAAATTAAAGAAATTATAACGAACTCTACGAATGTTGATAAACTTCGCTACATATAAAAAGTAAAAAACGAAGTTGGAACTCAATTAGCGTCAAATTAAAGAAATTATAACGAACTCTACGAATGATGATAAACTTCGCTACATATAAAAAGTAAAAAACGAAGTTTGAACTCAATTAGCGTCAAATTAAAGAAATTATAACGAACTCTACGAATGTTGATAAACTTCGATACATATAAAAAGTAAAAAACGAATTTGGAACTCAATTAGCGTCAAATTAAAGAAATTATAACGAAATATACGAATGTTGATAAACTTCGCTACATATAAAAAGTAAAAAACGAAGTTGGAACTCAATTAGCGTCAAATTAAAGAAATTATAACGAAATATACGAATGTTGATAAACTTCGCTACATATAAAAAGTAAAAAACGAAGTTGGAACTCAATTAGCGTCAAATTAAAGAAATCATAACGAACTCTACGAATGTTGATAAACTTCGCTACATATAAAAAGTAAAAAACGAAGTTGGAACTCAATTAGCGTCAAATTAAAGAAATTATAACGAACTCTACGAATGTTGATAAACTTTGCTACATATAAAAAGTAAAAAACGAAGTTGGAACTCAATTAGCGTCAAATTAAAGAAATTATAACGAAATAAACTAATGTTGATAAACTTCGCTACATATAAAAAGTAAAAAACGAAGTTGGAACTCAATTAGCGTCAAATTAAAGAAATTATAACGAACTCTACGAATGTTGATAAACTTCGCTACATATAAAAAGTAAAAAACGAAGTTGGAAATCAATTAGCGTCAAATTAAAGAAATTGTAACGAACTCTACGAATGTTGATAAACTTCGCTACATATAAAAAGTTAAAAACGAAGTTGGAACTCAATTAGCGTCAAATTAAAGAAATTATAACGAACTCTACGAATGTTGATAAACTTCGCTACATATAAAAAGTAAAAAACGAAGTTGGAACTCAATTGGCGTCAAATTAAAGAAATTATAACGAACTCTACGAATGTTGATAAACTTCGCTACATATAAAAAGTAAAAAACGAAGTTGGAACTCAATTGGCGTCAAATTAAAGAAATTATAACGAACTCTACGAATGTTGATAAACTTCGCTACATATAAAAAGTAAAAAACGAAGTTGGAACTCAATTAGCGTCAAATTAAAGAAATCATAACGAACTCTACGAATGTTGATAAACTTCGCTACATATAAAAAGTAAAAAACGAAGTTGGAACTCAATTATCGTCAAATTAAAGAATTTACAACGACATATACGAATGTTGATAAACTTCGCTACATATAAAAAGTAAAAAACGAAGTTGGAACTCAATTAGCGTCAAATTAAAGAAATTATAACGAACTCTACGAATGTTGATAAACTTCGCTACATATAAAAAGTAAAAAACGAAGTTGGAACTCAATTAGCGTCAAATTAAAGAAATTATAACGAACTCTACGAATGTTGATAAACTTCGCTACATATAAAACGTAAAAAACGAAGTTGGAACTCAATTAGCGTCAAATTAAAGAAATTATAACGAACTCTACGAATGTTGATAAACTTCGCTACATATAAAAAGTAAAAAACGAAGTTGGAACTCAATTAGCGTCAAATTAAAGAAATTATAACAAACTCTACGAATGTTGATAAACTTCGCTACATATAAAAAAATAAAAAACAAAGTTGGAACTCAATTAGCGTCAAATTAAAGAAATTATAACGAACTCTACGAATGTTGATAAACTTCGCTACATATAAAAAGTAAAAAACGAAGTTGGAACTCAATTAGCGTCAAATTGAAGAAATTACAACGAACTCTACGAATGTTGATAAACTTCGCTACATATAAAAAGTAAAAAACGAAGTTGGAACTCAATTAGCGTCAAATTAAAGAAATCATAACGAACTCTACGAATGTTGATAAACTTCGCTACATATAAAAAGTAAAAAACGAAGTTGGTACTCAATTAGCGTCAAATTAAAGAAATTATAACGAACTCTACGAATGTTGATAAACTTCGCTACATATAAAAAGTAAAAAACGAAGTTGGAACTCAATTAGCGTCAAATTAAAGAAATTATAACGAACTCTACGAATGTTGATAAACTTCGCTACATATAAAAATTAAAAAACGAAGTTGGAACTCAATTAGCGTCAAATTAAAGAAATTACAACGAACTCTACGAATGTTGATAAACTTCGCTACATATAAAAAGTAAAAAACGAAGTTGGACTCAATTAGCGTCAAATTAAAAAATTATAACGAACTCTACGAATGTTGATAAACTTCGCTACATATAAAAAGTAAAAAACGAAGTTGGAACTCAATTAGCGTCAAATTAAAGAAATCATAACGAACTCTACGAATGTTGATAAACTTCGCTACATATAAAAAGTAAAAAACGAAGTTGGAACTCAATTAGCGTCAAATTAAAGAAATTATAACGAACTCTACGAATGTTGATAAACTTCGCTACATATAAAAATTAAAAAACGAAGTTGGAACTCAATTAGCGTCAAATTAAAGAAATCATAACGAACTCTACGAATGTTGATAAACTTCGCTACATATAAAAAGTAAAAAACGAAGTTGGAACTCAATTAGCGTCAAATTAAAGAAATTATAACGAACTCTACGAATGTTGATAAACTTCGCTACATATAAAAAGTAAAAAACGAAGTTGGAACTCAATTAGCGTCAAATTAAATAAATTATAACGAACTCTACGAATGTTGATAAACTTCGCTACATATAAAAAGTAAAAAACGAAGTTGGAACTCAATTAGCGTCAAATTAAATAAATTATAACGAACGCTACGAATGTTGATAAACTTCGCTACATATAAAAAGTAAAAAACGAAGTTGGGACTCAATTAGCGTCAAATTAAAGAAATTATAACGAACTCTACGAATGTTGATAAACTTCGCTACATATAAAAAGTAAAAAACGAAGTTGGAACTCAATTAGCGTCAAATTAAAGAAATTATAACGAACTCTACGAATGTTGATAAACTTCGCTACATATAAAAAGTAAAAAACGAAGTTGGAACTCAATTAGCGTCAAATTAAAGAAATTATAACGAAATAAACTAATGTTGATAAACTTCGCTACATATAAAAAGTAAAAAACGAAGTTGGAACTCAATTAGCGTCAAATTAAAGAAATTATAACGAACTCTACGAATGTTGATAAACTTCGCTACATATAAAAAGTAAAAAACGAAGTTGGAACTCAATTAGCGTCAAATTAAAGAAATTATAACGAACTCTACGAATGTTGATAAACTTCGCTACATATAAAAAGTAAAAAACGAAGTTGGAACTCAATTAGCGTCAAATTAAAGAAATTATAACGAACTCTACGAATATTCATAAACTTTGCTACATATAAAAAGTAAAAAACGAAGTTGGAACTCAATTGGCGTCAAATTAAAGAAATCATAACGAACTCTACGAATGTTGATAAACTTCGCTACATATAAAAAGTAAAAAACGAAGTTGGAACTCAATTAGCGTCAAATTAAAGAAATTATAACGAACTCTACGAATCTTGATAAACTTCGCTACATATAAAAAGTGAAAAACGAAGTTGGAACTCAATTAGCGTCAAATTAAAGAAATTATAACGAACTCTACGAATCTTGATAAACTTCGCTACATATAAAAAGTGAAAAACGAAGTTGGAACTCAATTAGCGTCAAATTAAAGAAATTATAACGAACTCTACGAATGTTGATAAACTTCGCTACATATAAAAAGTAAAAAACGAAGTTGTAACTCAATTAGCGTCAAATTAAAGAAATTATAACGAACTCTACGAATGTTGATAAACTTCGCTACATATAAAAAGTAAAAAACGAAGTTGGAACTCAATTAGCGTCAAATTAAAGAAATTATAACGAACTCTACGAATGTTGATAAACTTCGCTACATATAAAAAGTAAAAAACGAAGTTGGAACTCAATTAGCGTCAAATTAAAGAAATGATAACGAACTCTACGAATGTTGATAAACTTCGCTACATATAAAAAGTAAAAAACGAAGTTGGAACTCAATTAGCGTCAAATTAAAGAAATTATAACGAACTCTACGAATGTTGATAAACTTCGCTACATATAAAAAGTAAAAAACGAAGTTGGAACTCAATTAGCGTCAAATTAAAGAAATTATAACGAACTCTACGAATGTAGATTAACTTCGTTATATATAAAAAGTAAAAAACGAAGTTGGAACTCAATTAGCGTCAAATTAAAGAAATTATAACGAACTCTACGAATGTTGATAAACTTCGCTACATATAAAAAGTAAAAAACGAAGTTGGAACTCAATTAGCGTCAAATTAAAGAAATTATAACGAACTCTACGAATGTTGATAAACTTCGCTACATATAAAAAGTAAAAAAAGGAGTTGGAACTCAATTAGCGTCAAATTAAAGAAATTATAACGAACTCTACGAATGTTGATAAACTTCGCTACATATAAAAAGTAAAAAACGAAGTTGGAACTCAATTAGCGTCAAATTAAAGAAATGATAGCGAACTCTACGAATGTTGATAAACTTCGCTACATATAAAAAGTAAAAAACGAAGTTGGAACTCAATTAGCGCCAAATTAAAGAAATTATAACGAACTCTACGAATGTTGATAAACTTTGCTACATATAAAAAGTAAAAAACGAAGTTGGAACTCAATTAGCGTCAAATTAAAGAAATTATAACGAAATAAACTAATGTTGATAAACTTCGCTACATATAAAAAGTAAAAAACGAAGTTGGAACTCAATTAGCGTCAAATTAAAGAAATTATAACGAACTCTACGAATGTTGATAAACTTCGCTACATATAAAAAGTAAAAAACGAAGTTGGAACTCAATTAGCGTCAAATTAAAGAAATTATAACGAACTCTACGAATGTTGATAAACTTCGCTACATATAAAAAGTAAAAAACGAAGTTGGAAATCAATTAGCGTCAAATTAAAGAAATTGTAACGAACTCTACGAATGTTGATAAACTTCGCTACATATAAAAAGTTAAAAACGAAGTTGGAACTCAATAAGCGTCAAATTAAAGAAATTGTAACGAACTCTACGAATGTTGATAAACTTCGCTACATATAAAAAGTAAAAAACCAAGTTGGAACTCAATTAGCGTCAAATTAAAGAAATTATAACGAACTCTACGAATGTTGATAAACTTAGCTACATATAAAAAGTAAAAAACGAAGTTGGAACTCAATTAGCGTCAAATTAAAGAAATCATAACGAACTCTACGAATGTTGATAAACTTCGCTACATATAAAAAGTAAAAAACGAAGTTGGAACTCAATTAGCGTCAAATTAAAGAAATTATAACGAACTCTACGAATGTTGATAAACTTCGCTACATATAAAAAGTAAAAAACGAAGTTGGAACTCAATAGGCGTCAAATTAAAGAAATCATAACGAACTCTACGAATGTTGATAAACTTCGCTACATATAAAAAGTAAAAAACGAAGTTGGAACTCAATTAGCGTCAAACTAAAGAAATTATAACGAACTCTACGAATGTTGATAAACTTCGCTACATATAAAAAGTAAAAAACGAAGTTGGAACTCAATTAGCGTCAAATTAAAGAAATTATAACGAACTCTACGAATGTTGATAAACTTCGCTACATATAAAAAGTAAAAAACGAAGTTGGAACTCAATTAGCGTCAAATTAAAGAAATTATAACGAACTCTACGAATGTTGATAAACTTCGCTACATATAAAAAGTAAAAAACGAAGTTGGAACTCAATTAGCGTCAAATTAAAGAAATTATAACGAACACTACGAATGTTGATAAACTTCGCTACATATAAAAAGTAAAAAACGAAGTTGGAACTCAATTAGCGTCAAATTAAAGAAATTATAACGAACTCTACGAATGTTGATAAACTTCGCTACATATAAAAAAATAAAAAACGAAGTTGGAACTCAATTAGCGTCAAATTAAAAAATTATAACGAACTCTACGAATGTTGATAAACTTCGCTACATATAAAAAGTAAAAAACGAAGTTGGAACTCAATTAGCGTCAAATTAAAGAAATTACAACGAACTCTACGAATGTTGATAAACTTCGCTACATATAAAAAGTAAAAAACGAAGTTGGAACTCAATTAGCGTCAAATTAAAGAAATCATAACGAACTCTACGAATGTTGATAAACTTCGCTACATATAAAAAGTAAAAAACGAAGTTGGAACTCAATTAGCGTCAAATTAAAGAAATCATAACGAACTCTACGAATGTTGATAAACTTCGCTACATATAAAAAGTAAAAAACGAAGTTGGAACTCAATTAGCGTCAAATTAAAGAAATTATAACGAACTCTACGAATGTTGATAAACTTCGCTACATATAAAAAGTAAAAAACGAAGTTGGAACTCAATTAGCGTCAAATTAAAGAAATTACAACGAACTCTACGAATGTTGATAAACTTCGCTACATATAAAAATAAAAAACGAAGTTGGAACTCAATTAGCGTCAAATTAAAAAATTATAACGAACTCTACGAATGTTGATAAACTTCGCTACATATAAAAAGTAAAAAACGAAGTTGGAACTCAATTAGCGTCAAATTAAAGAAATCATAACGAACTCTACGAATGTTGATAAACTTCGCTACATATAAAAAGTAAAAAACGAAGTTGGAACTCAATTAGCGTCAAATGAAAGAAATTATAACGAACTCTACGAATGTTGATAAACTTCGCTACATATAAAAAGTAAAAAACGAAGTTGGAACTCAATTAGCGTCAAATTAAAGAAATCATAACGAACTCTACGAATGTTGATAAACTTCGCTACATATAAAAAGTAAAAAACGAAGTTGGAACTCAATTAGCGTCAAATTAAAGAAATTATAACGAACTCTACGAATCTTGATAAACTTCGCTACATATAAAAAGTAAAAAACGAAGTTGGAACTCAATTAGCGTCAAATTAAAGAAATTATAACGAACTCTACGAATGTTGATAAACTTCGCTACATATAAAAAGTAAAAAACGAAGTTGGAACTCAATTAGCGTCAAATTAAAGAAATTATAACGAACTCTACGAATCTTGATAAACTTCGCTACATATAAAAAGTGAAAAACGAAGTTGGAACTCAATTAGCGTCAAATTAAAGAAATTATAACGAACTCTACGAATGTTGATAAACTTCGCTACATATAAAAAGTAAAAAACGAAGTTGGAACTCAATTAGCGTCAAATTAAAGAAATGATAGCGAACTCTACGAATGTTGATAAACTTCGCTACATATAAAAAGTAAAAAACGAAGTTGGAACTCAATCAGCGTCAAATTAAAGAAATGATAACGAACTCTACGAATGTTGATAAACTTCGCTACATATAAAAAGTAAAAAACGAAGTTGGAACTCAATTAGCGTCATATTAAAGAAATTATAACGAACTCTACGAATGTTGATAAACTTCGCTACATATAAAAAGTAAAAAACGAAGTTGGAACTCAATTAGCGTCAAATTAAAGAAATTATAACGAACTCTACGAATGTAGATTAACTTCGTTACATATAAAAGTAAAAAACGAAGTTGGAACTCAATCAGCGTCAAATTAAAGAAATGATAACGAACTCTACGAATGTTGATAAACTTCGCTACATATAAAAAGTAAAAAACGAAGTTGGAACTCAATTAGCGTCATATTAAAGAAATTATAACGAACTCTACGAATGTTGATAAACTTCGCTACATATAAAAAGTAAAAAACGAAGTTGGAACTCAATTAGCGTCAAATTAAAGAAATTATAATGAACTCTACGAATGTAGATTAACTTCGTTACATATAAAAAGTAAAAAACGAAGTTGGAACTCAATTAGCGTCAAATTAAAGAAATTATAACGAACTCTACGAATGTTGATAAACTTCGCTACATATAAAAAGTAAAAAACGAAGTTGGAACTCAATTAGCGTCAAATTAAAGAAATTATAACGAACTCTACGAATGTTGATAAACTTCGCTACATATAAAAAGTAAAAAACGAAGTTGGAACTCAATTAGCGTCAAATTAAAGAAATTATAACGAACTCTACGAATGTTGATAAACTTCGCTACATATAAAAAGTAAAAAACGAAGTTGGAACTCAATTAGCGTCAAATTAAAGAAATCATAACGAACTCAACGAATGTTGATAAACTTCGCTACATATAAAAAGTAAAAAACGAAGTTGGAACTCAATTAGCGTCAAATTAAAGAAATTATAACGAACTCTACGAATGTTGATAAACTTCGCTACATATAAAAAGTAATAAACGAAGTTGGAACTCAATTAGCGTCAAATTAAAGAAATTATAACGAACTCTACGAATGTTGATAAACTTCGCTACATATAAAAAGTAAAAAACGAAGTTGGAACTCAATTAGCGTCAAATTAAAGAAATTATAACGAACTCTACGAATGTTGATAAACTTCGCTACATATAAAAAGTAAAAAACGAAGTTGGGACTCAATTAGCGTCAAATTAAAGAAATTATAACGAACTCTACGAATGTTGATAAACTTCGCTACATATAAAAAGTAAAAAACGAAGTTGGAACTCAATTAGCGTCAAATTAAAGAAATCATAACGAACTCTACGAATGTTGATAAACTTCGCTACATATAAAAAGTAAAAAACGAAGTTGGAACTCAATTAGCGTCAAATTAAAGAAATCATAACGAACTCTACGAATGTTGATAAACTTCGCTACATATAAAAAGTAAAAAACGAAGTTGGAACTCAATTAGCGTCAAATTAAAGAAATCATAACGAACTCTACGAATGTTGATAAACTTCGCTACATATAAAAAGTAAAAAACGAAGTTGGAACTCAATTAGCGTCAAATTAAAGAAATTATAACGAACTCTACGAATGTTGATAAACTTCGCTACATATAAAAAGTAAAAAACGAAGTTGGAACTCAATTAGCGTCAAATTAAAGAAATTATAACGAACTCTACGAATGATGATAAACTTCGCTACATATGAAAAGTAAAAAACGAAGTTGGAACTCAATTAGCGTCAAATTAAAGAAATTATAACGAACTCTACGAATGTTGATAAACTTCGCTACATATAAAAAGTAAAAAACGAAGTTGGAACTCAATTAGCGTCAAATTAAAGAAATTATAACGAACTCTACGAATGTTGATAAACTTCGCTACATATAAAAAGTAAAAAACGAAGTTGGAACTCAATTAGCGTCAAATTAAAGAAATTATAACGAACTCTACGAATGTTGATAAACTTCGCTACATATAAAAAGTAAAAAACGATGTTGGAACTCAATTAGCGTCAAATTAAAGAAATTATAACGAACTCTACGAATGTTGATAAACTTCGCTACATATAAAAAGTAAAAAACGAAGTTGGAACTCAATTAGGGTCAAATTAAAGAAATTATAACGAACTCTACGAATGTTGATAAACTTCGCTACATATAAAAAGTAAAAAACGAAGTTGGAACTCAATTAGCGTCAAATTAAAGAAATTGAAACGAACTCTACGAATGTTGATAAACTTCGCTACATATAAAAAGTAAAAAACGAAGTTGGAACTCAATTAGCGTCAAATTAAAGAAATTGAAACGAACTCTACGAATGTTGATAAACTTCGCTACATATAAAAAGTAAAAAACGAAGTTGGAACTCAATTAGCGTCAAATTAAAGAAATTATAACGAACTCTACGAATGTTGATAAACTTCGCTACATATAAAAAGTAAAAAACGAAGTTGGAACTCAATTAGCGTCAAATTAAAGAAATTATAACGAACTCTACGAATGTTGATAAACTTCGCTAAATATAAAAAGTAAAAAACGAAGTTGGAACTCAATTAGCGTCAAATTAAAGAAATTATTACGAACTCTACGAATGTTGATAAACTTCGCTACATATAAAAAGTAAAAAACGAAGTTGGAGCTCAATTAGCGTCAAATTAAAGAAATTATAACGAACTCTACGAATGTTGATAAACTTCGCTACATATAAAAAGTAAAAAACGAAGTTGGAACTCAATTAGCGTCAAATTAAAGAAATTATAACGAACTCTACGAATGTTGATAAACTTCGCTACATATAAAAAGAAAAAACGAAGTTGGAGCTCAATTAGCGTCAAATTAAAGAAATTATAACGAACTCTACGAATGTTGATAAACTTCGCTACATATAAAAAGTAAAAAACGAAGTTGGAACTCAATTAGCGTCAAATTAAAGAAATTATAACGAACTCTACGAATGTTGATAAACTTCGCTACATATAAAAAGTAAAAAACGAAGTTGGAACTCAATTAGCGTCAAATTAAAGAAATTATAACGAACTCTACGAATGTTGATAAACTTCGCTACATATAAAAAGTAAAAAACGAAGTTGGAACTCAATTAGCGTCAAATTAAAGAAATTATAACGAACACTACGAATGTTGATAAACTTCGCTACATATGAAAAGTAAAAAACGAAGTTGGAACTCAATTAGCGTCAAATTAAAGAAATTATAACGAACTCTACGAATGTTGATAAACTTCGCTACATATAAAAAGTAAAAAACGAAGTTGGAACTCAATTAGCGTCAAATTAAAGAAATTATAACGAACTCTACGAATGTTGATAAACTTCGCTACATATAAAAAGTAAAAAACGAAGTTGGAACTCAATTAGCGTCAAATTAAAGAAATTATAACGAACTCTACGAATGTTGATAAACTTCGCTACATATAAAAAGTAAAAAACGAAGTTGGAACTCAATTAGCGTCAAATTAAAGAAATTATAACGAACTCTACGAATGTTGATAAACTTCGCTACATATAAAAAGTAAAAAACGAAGTTGGAACTCAATTAGCGTCAAATTAAAGAAATTATAACGATCTCTACGAATGTTGATAAACTTCGCTACATATAAAAAGTAACAAACGAAGTTGGAACTCAATTAGCGTCAAATTAAAGAAATTATAACGAACTCTACGAATGTTGATAAACTTCGCTACATATAAAAAGTAAAAAACGAAGTTGGAACTCAATTAGCGTCAAATTAAAGAAATTATAACGAACTCTACGAATGTTGATAAACTTCGCTACATATAAAAAGTAAAAAACGAAGTTGGAACTCAATTAGCGTCAAATTAAAGAAATTATAACGAACTCTACGAATGTTGATAAACTTCGCTACATATAAAAAGTAAAAAACGAAGTTGGAGCTCAATTAGGATCAAATTAAAAAATTATAACGAACTCTACGAATGTTGATAAACTTCGCTACATATAAAAAGTAAAAAACGAAGTTGGAACTCAATTAGCGTCAAATTAAAGAAATTATAACGAACTCTACGAATGTTGATAAACTTCGCTACATATAAAAAGTAAAAAACGAAGTTGGAACTCAATTAGCGTCAAATTAAAGAAATTATAACGAACTCTACGAATGTTGATAAACTTCGCTACATATAAAAAGTAAAAAACGAAGTTGGAACTCAATTAGCGTCAAATTAAAGAAATTATAACGAACTCTACGAATGTTGATAAACTTCGCTACATATAAAAAGTAAAAAACGAAGTTGGAACTCAATTAGCGTCAAATTAAAGAAATTATAACGAACTCTACGAATGTTGATAAACTTCGCTACATATAAAAAGTAAAAAACGAAGTTGGAACTCAATTAGCGTCAAATTAAAGAAATTACAACGAACTCTACGAATGTTGATAAACTTCGCTACATATAAAAAGTAAAAAACGAAGTTGGAACTCAATTAGCGTCAAATTAAAAAATTATAACGAACTCTACGAATGTTGATAAACTTCGCTACATATAAAAAGTAAAAAACGAAGTTGGAACTCAATTAGCGTCAAATTAAAGAAATCATAACGAACTCTACGAATGTTGATAAACTTCGCTACATATAAATAGTAAAAAACGAAGTTGGAACTCAATTAGCGTCAAATTAAAGAAATCATAACGAACTCTACGAATGTTGATAAACTTCGCTACATATAAAAAGTAAAAAACGAAGTTGGAACTCAATTAGCGTCAAATTAAAGAAATCATAACGAACTCTACGAATGTTGATAAACTTCGCTACATATAAAAACTAAAAAACGAAGTTGGAACTCAATTAGCGTCAAATTAAAGAAATCATAACGAACTCTACGAATGTTGATAAACTTCGCTACATATAAAAAGTAAAAAACGAAGTTGGAACTCAATTACCGTCAAATTAAAGAAATTATAACGAACTCTACGAATCTTGATAAACTTCGCTACATATAAAAAGTGAAAAACGAAGTTGGAACTCAATTAGCGTCAAATTAAAGAAATTATAACGAACTCTACGAATGTTGATAAACTTCGCTACATATAAAAAGTAAAAAACGAAGTTGGAACTCAATTAGCGTCAAATTAAAGAAATGATAGCGAACTCTACGAATGTTGATAAATTTCGCTACATATAAAAAGTAAAAAACGAAGTTGGAACTCAATTAGCGTCAAATTAAAGAAATTATAACGAACTCTACGAATGTTGATAAACTTCGCTACATATAAAAAGTAAAAAACGAAGTTGGAACTCAATCAGCGTCAAATTAAAGAAATGATAACGAACTCTACGAATGTTGATAAACTTCGCTACATATAAAAAGTAAAAAACGAAGTTGGAACTCAATTAGCGTCAAATTAAAGAAATTATAACGAACTCTACGAATGTTGATAAACTTCGCTACATATAAAAAGTAAAAAACGAAGTTGGAACTCAATTAGCGTCAAATTAAAGAAATTATAACGAACTCTACGAATGTAGATTAACTTCGTTACATATAAAAAGTAAAAAACGAAGTTGGAACTCAATTAGCGTCAAATTAAAGAAATTATAACGAACTCTACGAATGTTGATAAACTTCGCTACATATAAAAAGTAAAAAACGAAGTTGGAACTCAATTAGCGTCAAATTAAAGAAATTATAACGAACTCTACGAATGTTGATAAACTTCGCTACATATAAAAAGTAAAAAACGAAGTTGGAACTCAATTAGCGTCAAATTAAAGAAATTATAACGAACTCTACGAATGTTGATAAACTTCGCTACATATAAAAAGTAAAAAACGAAGTTGGAACTCAATTAGCGTCAAATTAAAGAAATCATAACGAACTCAACGAATGTTGATAAACTTCGCTACATATAAAAAGTAAAAAACGAAGTTGGAACTCAATTAGCGTCAAATTAAAGAAATTATAACGAACTCTACGAATGTTGATAAACTTCGCTACATATAAAAAGTAAAAAACGAAGTTGGAACTCAATTAGCGTCAAATTAAAGAAATTATAACGAACTCTACGAATGTTGATAAACTTCGCCACATATAAAAAGTAAAAAACGAAGTTGGAACTCAATTAGCGTCAAATTAAAGAAATTATAACGAACTCTACGAATGTTGATAAACTTCGCTACATATAAAAAGTAAAAAACGAAGTTGGGACTCAATTAGCGTCAAATTAAAGAAATTATAACGAACTCTACGAATGTTGATAAACTTCGCTACATATAAAAAGTAAAAAACGAAGTTGGAACTCAATTAGCGTCAAATTAAAGAAATCATAACGAACTCTACGAATGTTGATAAACTTCGCTACATATAAAAAGTAAAAAACGAAGTTGGAACTCAATTAGCGTCAAATTAAAGAAATCATAACGAACTCTACGAATGTTGATAAACTTCGCTACATATAAAAAGTAAAAAACGAAGTTGGAACTCAATTAGCGTCAAATTAAAGAAATCATAACGAACTCTACGAATGTTGATAAACTTCGCTACATATAAAAAGTAAAAAACGAAGTTGGAACTCAATTAGCGTCAAATTAAAGAAATTATAACGAACTCTACGAATGTTGATAAACTTCGCTACATATAAAAAGTAAAAAACGAAGTTGGAACTCAATTAGCGTCAAATTAAAGAAATTATAACGAACTCTACGAATGTTGATAAACTTCGCTACATATAAAAAGTAAAAAACGAAGTTGGAACTCAATTAGCGTCAAATTAAAGAAATTATAACGAACTCTACGAATGTTGATAAACTTCGCTACATATGAAAAGTAAAAAACGAAGTTGGAACTCAATTAGCGTCAAATTAAAGAAATTATAACGAACTCTACGAATGTTGATAAACTTCGCTACATATGAAAAGTAAAAAACGAAGTTGGAACTCAATTAGCGTCAAATTAAAGAAATTATAACGAACTCTACGAATGTTGATAAACTTCGCTACATATAAAAAGTAAAAAACGAAGTTGGAACTCAATTAGCGTCAAATTAAAGAAATTATAACGAACTCTACGAATGTTGATAAACTTCGCTACATATAAAAAGTAAAAAACGAAGTTGGAACTCAATTAGCGTCAAATTAAAGAAATTATAACGAACTCTACGAATGTTGATAAACTTCGCTACATATAAAAAGTAAAAAACGATGTTGGAACTCAATTAGCGTCAAATTAAAGAAATTATAACGAACTCTACGAATGTTGATAAACTTCGCTACATATAAAAAGTAAAAAACGAAGTTGGAACTCAATTAGCGTCAAATTAAAGAAATTATAACGAACTCTACGAATGTTGATAAACTTCGCTACATATAAAAAGTAAAAAACGAAGTTGGAACTCAATTAGCGTCAAATTAAAGAAATTGAAACGAACTCTACGAATGTTGATAAACTTCGCTACATATAAAAAGTAAAAAACGAAGTTGGAACTCAATTAGCGTCAAATTAAAGAAATTGAAACGAACTCTACGAATGTTGATAAACTTCGCTACATATGAAAAGTAAAAAACGAAGTTGGAACTCAATTAGCGTCAAATTAAAGAAATTATAACGAACTCTACGAATGTTGATAAACTTCGCTACATATAAAAAGTAAAAAACGAAGTTGGAACTCAATTAGCGTCAAATTAAAGAAATTATAACGAACTCTACGAATGTTGATAAACTTCGCTACATATAAAAAGTAAAAAACGAAGTTGGAACTCAATTAGCGTCAAATTAAAGAAATTATTACGAACTCTACGAATGTTGATAAACTTCGCTACATATAAAAAGTAAAAAACGAAGTTGGAGCTCAATTAGCGTCTAATTAAAGAAATTATAACGAACTCTACGAATGTTGATAAACTTCGCTACATATAAAAAGTAAAAAACGAAGTTGGAACTCAATTAGCGTCAAATTAAAGAAATTATAACGAACTCTACGAATGTTGATAAACTTCGCTACATATAAAAAGAAAAAACGAAGTTGGAGCTCAATTAGCGTCAAATTAAAGAAATTATAACGAACTCTACGAATGTTGATAAACTTCGCTACATATAAAAAGTAAAAAACGAAGTTGGAACTCAATTAGCGTCAAATTAAAGAAATTATAACGAACTCTACGAATGTTGATAAACTTCGCTACATATAAAAAGTAAAAAACGAAGTTGGAACTCCATTAGCGTCAAATTAAAGAAATTATAACGAACTCTACGAATGTTGATAAACTTCGCTACATATAAAAAGTAAAAAACGAAGTTGGAACTCAATTAGCGTCAAATTAAAGAAATTATAACGAACTCTACGAATGTTGATAAACTTCGCTACATATGAAAAGTAAAAAACGAAGTTGGAACTCAATTAGCGTCAAATTAAAGAAATTATAACGAACTCTACGAATGTTGATAAACTTCGCTACATATAAAAAGTAAAAAACGAAGTTGGAACTCAATTAGCGTCAAATTAAAGAAATTATAACGAACTCTACGAATGTTGATAAACTTCGCTACATATAAAAAGTAAAAAACGAAGTTGGAACTCAATTAGCGTCAAATTAAAGAAATTATAACGAACTCTACGAATGTTGATAAACTTCGCTACATATAAAAAGTAAAAAACAAAGTTGGAACTCAATTAGCGTCAAATTAAAGAAATTATAACGAACTCTACGAATGTTGATAAACTTCGCTACATATAAAAAGTAAAAAACGAAGTTGGAACTCAATTAGCGTCAAATTAAAGAAATTATAACGAACTCTACGAATGTTGATAAACTTCGCTACATATAAAAAGTAACAAACGAAGTTGGAACTCAATTAGCGTCAAATTAAAGAAATTATAACGAACTCTACGAATGTTGATAAACTTCGCTACATATAAAAAGTAAAAAACGAAGTTGGAACTCAATTAGCGTCAAATTAAAGAAATTATAACGAACTCTACGAATGTTGATAAACTTCGCTACATATAAAAAGTAAAAAACGAAGTTGGAACTCAATTAGCGTCAAATTAAAGAAATTATAACGAACTCTACGAATGTTGATAAACTTCGCTACATATAAAAAGTAAAAAACGAAGTTGGAGCTCAATTAGCGTCAAATTAAAGAAATTATAACGAACTCTACGAATGTTGATAAACTTCGCTACATATAAAAAGTAAAAAACGAAGTTGGAACTCAATTAGCGTCAAATTAAAGATATTATAACGAACTCTACGAATGTTGATAAACTTCGCTACATATAAAAAGTAAAAAACGAAGTTGGAACTCAATTAGCGTCAAATTAAAGAAATTATAACGAACTCTACGAATGTTGATAAACTTCGCTACATATAAAAAGTAAAAAACGAAGTTGGAACTCAATTAGCGTCAAATTAAAGAAATTATAACGAACTCTACGAATGTTGATAAACTTCGCTACATATAAAAAGTAAAAAACGAAGTTGGAACTCAATTAGCGTCAAACTAAAGAAATTATAACGAACTCTACGAATGTTGATAAACTTCGCTACATATGAAAAGTAAAAAACGAAGTTGGAACTCAATTAGCGTCAAATTAAAGAAATTATAACGAACTCTACGAATGTTGATAAACTTCGCTACATATAAAAAGTAAAAAACGAAGTTGGAACTCAATTAGCGTCAAATTAAAGAAATTATAACGAACTCTACGAATGTTGATAAACTTCGCTACATATAAAAAGTAAAAAACGAAGTTGGAACTCAATTAGCGTCAAATTAAAGAAATTACAACGAACTCTACGAATGTTGATAAACTTCGCTACATATAAAAAGTAAAAAACGAAGTTGGAACTCAATTAGCGTCAAATTAAAAAATTATAACGAACTCTACTAATGTTGATAAACTTCGCTACATATAAAAAGTAAAAAACGAAGTTGGAACTCAATTAGCGTCAAATTAAAGAAATCATAACGAACTCTACGAATGTTGATAAACTTCGCTACATATAAAAAGTAAAAAACGAAGTTGGAACTCAATTAGCGTCAAATTAAAGAAATCATAACGAACTCTACGAATGTTGATAAACTTCGCTACATATAAAAAGTAAAAAACGAAGTTGGAACTCAATTAGCGTCAAATTAAAGAAATTGAGACGAACTCTACGAATGTTGATAAACTTCGCTACATATAAAAAGTAAAAAACGAAGTTGGAAATCAATTAGCGTCAAATTAAAGAAATTGAAACGAACTCTACGAATGTTGATAAACTTCGCTACATATAAAAAGTAAAAAACGAAGTTGGAACTCAATTAGCGTCAAATTAAAGAAATTATAACGAACTCTACGAATGTTGATAAACTTCGCTACATATAAAAAGTAAAAAACGAAGTTGGAACTCAATTAGCGTCAAATTAAAGAAATTATAACGAACTCTACGAATGTTGATAAACTTCGCTACATATAAAAAGTAAAAAACGAAGTTGGAACTCAATTAGCGTCAAATTAAAGAAATTATAACGAACTCTACGAATGTTGATAAACTTCGCTACATATAAAAAGTAAAAAACGAAGTTGGAACTCAATTAGCGTCAAATTAAAGAAATTATAACGAACTCTACGAATGTTGATAAACTTCGCTACATATAAAAAGTAAAAAACGAAGTTGGAACTCAATTAGCGTCAAATTAAAGAAATTATAACGAACTCTACGAATGTTGATAAACTTCGCTACATATCAAAAGTAAAAAACGAAGTTGGAACTCAATTAGCGTCAAATTAAAGAAATTATAACGAACTCTACGAATGTTGATAAACTTCGCTACATATAAAAAGTAAAAAACGAAGTTGGAACTCAATTAGCGTCAAATTAAAGAAATTATAACGAACTCTACGAATCATGATAAACTTCGCTACATATAAAAAGTGAAAAACGAAGTTGGAACTCAATTAGCGTCAAATTAAAGAAATCATAACGAACTCTACGAATGTAGATTAACTTCGTTACATATAAAAAGTAACAAACGAAGTTGGAACTCAATTAGCGTCAAATTAAAGAAATCATAACGAACTCTACGAATGTTGATAAACTTCGCTACATATAAAAAGTAAAAAACGAAGTTGGAACTCAATTAGCGTCAAATTAAAGAAATCATAACGAACTCAACGAATGTTGATAAACTTCGCTACATATAAAAAGTAAAAAACGAAGTTGGAACTCAATTAGCGTCAAATTAAAGAAATCATAACGAACTCTACGAATGTTGATAAACTTCGCTACATATAAAAAGTAAAAAACGAAGTTGGAACTCAATTAGCGTCAAATTAAAGAAATCATAACGAACTCTACGAATGTTGATAAACTTCGCTACATATAAAAAGTAAAAAACGAAGTTGGAACTCAATTAGCGTCAAATTAAAGAAATCATAACGAACTCTACGAATGTTGATAAACTTCGCTACATATAAAAAGTAAAAAACGAAGTTGGAACTCAATTAGCGTCAAATTAAAGAAATTATAACGAACTCTACGAATGTTGATAAACTTCGCTACATATAAAAAGTAAAAAACGAAGTTGGAACTCAATTAGCGTCAAATTAAAGAAATTATAACGAACTCTACGAATGTTGATAAACTTCGCTACATATAAAAAGTAAAAAACGAAGTTGGAACTCAATTAGCGTCAAATTAAAGAAATTATAACGAACTCTACGAATGTTGATAAACTTCGCTACATATGAAAAGTAAAAAACGAAGTTGGAACTCAATTAGCGTCAAATTAAAGAAATTATAACGAACTCTACGAATGTTGATAAACTTCGCTACATATGAAAAGTAAAAAACGAAGTTGGAACTCAATTAGCGTCAAATTAAAGAAATTATAACGAACTCTACGAATGTTGATAAACTTCGCTACATATAAAAAGTAAAAAACGAAGTTGGAACTCAATTAGCGTCAAATTAAAGAAATTATAACGAACTCTACGAATGTTGATAAACTTCGCTACATATAAAAAGTAAAAAACGAAGTTGGAACTCAATTAGCGTCAAATTAAAGAAATTATAACGAACTCTACGAATGTTGATAAACTTCGCTACATATAAAAAGTAAAAAACGATGTTGGAACTCAATTAGCGTCAAATTAAAGATATTATAACGAACTCTACGAATGTTGATAAACTTCGCTACATATAAAAAGTAAAAAACGAAGTTGGAACTCAATTAGCGTCAAGTTAAAGAAATTATAACGAACTCTACGAATGTTGATAAACTTCGCTACATATAAAAAGTAAAAAACGAAGTTGGAACTCAATTAGCGTCAAATTAAAGAAATTGAAACGAACTCTACGAATGTTGATAAACTTCGCTACATATAAAAAGTAAAAAACGAAGTTGGAACTCAATTAGCGTCAAATTAAAGAAATTGAAACGAACTCTACGAATGTTGATAAACTTCGCTACATATGAAAAGTAAAAAACGAAGTTGGAACTCAATTAGCGTCAAATTAAAGAAATTATAACGAACTCTACGAATGTTGATAAACTTCGCTACATATAAAAAGTAAAAAACGAAGTTGGAACTCAATTAGCGTCAAATTAAAGAAATTATAACGAACTCTACGAATGTTGATAAACTTCGCTACATATAAAAAGTAAAAAACGAAGTTGGAACTCAATTAGCGTCAAATTAAAGAAATTATTACGAACTCTACGAATGTTGATAAACTTCGCTACATATAAAAAGTAAAAAACGAAGTTGGAGCTCAATTAGCGTCAAATTAAAGAAATTATAACGAACTCTACGAATGTTGATAAACTTCGCTACATATAAAAAGAAAAAACGAAGTTGGAGCTCAATTAGCGTCAAATTAAAGAAATTATAACGAACTCTACGAATGTTGATAAACTTCGCTACATATAAAAAGTAAAAAACGAAGTTGGAACTCAATTAGCGTCAAATTAAAGAAATTATAACGAACTCTACGAATGTTGATAAACTTCGCTACATATAAAAAGTAAAAAACGAAGTTGGAACTCCATTAGCGTCAAATTAAAGAAATTATAACGAACTCTACGAATGTTGATAAACTTCGCTACATATAAAAAGTAAAAAACGAAGTTGGAACTCAATTAGCGTCAAATTAAAGAAATTATAACGAACTCTACGAATGTTGATAAACTTCGCTACATATGAAAAGTAAAAAACGAAGTTGGAACTCAATTAGCGTCAAATTAAAGAAATTATAACGAACTCTACGAATGTTGATAAACTTCGCTACATATAAAAAGTAAAAAACGAAGTTGGAACTCAATTAGCGTCAAATTAAAGAAATTATAACGAACTCTACGAATGTTGATAAACTTCGCTACATATAAAAAGTAAAAAACGAAGTTGGAACTCAATTAGCGTCAAATTAAAGAAATTATAACGAACTCTACGAATGTTGATAAACTTCGCTACATATAAAAAGTAAAAAACAAAGTTGGAACTCAATTAGCGTCAAATTAAAGAAATTATAACGAACTCTACGAATGTTGATAAACTTCGCTACATATAAAAAGTAAAAAACGAAGTTGGAACTCAATTAGCGTCAAATTAAAGAAATTATAACGAACTCTACGAATGTTGATAAACTTCGCTACATATAAAAAGTAACAAACGAAGTTGGAACTCAATTAGCGTCAAATTAAAGAAATTATAACGAACTCTACGAATGTTGATAAACTTCGCTACATATAAAAAGTAAAAAACGAAGTTGGAACTCAATTAGCGTCAAATTAAAGAAATTATAACGAACTCTACGAATGTTGATAAACTTCGCTACATATAAAAAGTAAAAAACGAAGTTGGAACTCAATTAGCGTCAAATTAAAGAAATTATAACGAACTCTACGAATGTTGATAAACTTCGCTACATATAAAAAGTAAAAAACGAAGTTGGAGCTCAATTAGCGTCAAATTAAAGAAATTATAACGAACTCTACGAATGTTGATAAACTTCGCTACATATAAAAAGTAAAAAACGAAGTTGGAACTCAATTAGCGTCAAATTAAAGATATTATAACGAACTCTACGAATGTTGATAAACTTCGCTACATATAAAAAGTAAAAAACGAAGTTGGAACTCAATTAGCGTCAAATTAAAGAAATTATAACGAACTCTACGAATGTTGATAAACTTCGCTACATATAAAAAGTAAAAAACGAAGTTGGAACTCAATTAGCGTCAAATTAAAGAAATTATAACGAACTCTACGAATGTTGATAAACTTCGCTACATATAAAAAGTAAAAAACGAAGTTGGAACTCAATTAGCGTCAAATTAAAGAAATTATAACGAACTCTACGAATGTTGATAAACTTCGCTACATATGAAAAGTAAAAAACGAAGTTGGAACTCAATTAGCGTCAAATTAAAGAAATTATAACGAACTCTACGAATGTTGATAAACTTCGCTACATATAAAAAGTAAAAAACGAAGTTGGAACTCAATTAGCGTCAAATTAAAGAAATTATAACGAACTCTACGAATGTTGATAAACTTCGCTACATATAAAAAGTAAAAAACGAAGTTGGAACTCAATTAGCGTCAAATTAAAGAAATTACAACGAACTCTACGAATGTTGATAAACTTCGCTACATATAAAAAGTAAAAAACGAAGTTGGAACTCAATTAGCGTCAAATTAAAAAATTATAACGAACTCTACGAATGTTGATAAACTTCGCTACATATAAAAAGTAAAAAACGAAGTTGGAACTCAATTAGCGTCAAATTAAAGAAATCATAACGAACTCTACGAATGTTGATAAACTTCGCTACATATAAAAAGTAAAAAACGAAGTTGGAACTCAATTAGCGTCAAATTAAAGAAATCATAACGAACTCTACGAATGTTGATAAACTTCGCTACATATAAAAAGTAAAAAACGAAGTTGGAACTCAATTAGCGTCAAATTAAAGAAATTGAAACGAACTCTACGAATGTTGATAAACTTCGCTACATATAAAAAGTAAAAAACGAAGTTGGAACTCAATTAGCGTCAAATTAAAGAAATTGAAACGAACACTACGAATGTTGATAAACTTCGCTACATATAAAAAGTAAAAAACGAAGTTGGAACTCAATTAGCGTCAAATTAAAGAAATTATAACGAACTCTACGAATGTTGATAAACTTCGCTACATATAAAAAGTAAAAAACGAAGTTGGAACTCAATTAGCGTCAAATTAAAGAAATTATAACGAACTCTACGAATGTTGATAAACTTCGCTACATATAAAAAGTAAAAAACGAAGTTGGAACTCAATTAGCGTCAAATTAAAGAAATTATAACGAACTCTACGAATGTTGATAAACTTCGCTACATATAAAAAGTAAAAAACGAAGTTGGAACTCAATTAGCGTCAAATTAAAGAAATTATAACGAACTCTACGAATGTTGATAAACTTCGCTACATATAAAAAGTAAAAAACGAAGTTGGAACTCAATTAGCGTCAAATTAAAGAAATTATAACGAACTCTACGAATGTTGATAAACTTCGCTACATATCAAAAGTAAAAAACGAAGTTGGAACTCAATTAGCGTCAAATTAAAGAAATTATAACGAACTCTACGAATGTTGATAAACTTCGCTACATATCAAAAGTAAAAAACGAAGTTGGAACTCAATTAGCGTCAAATTAAAGAAATTATAACGAACTCTACGAATGTTGATAAACTTTGCTACATATAAAAAGTAAAAAACGAAGTTGGAACTCAATTAGCGTCAAATTAAAGAAATCATAACGAACTCTACGAATGTTGATAAACTTCGCTACATATAAAAAGTAAAAAACGAAGTTGGAACTCAATTAGCGTCAAATTAAAGAAATTATAACGAACTCTACGAATCATGATAAACTTCGCTACATATAAAAAGTGAAAAACGAAGTTGGAACTCAATTAGCGTCAAATTAAAGAAATCATAACGAACTCTACGAATGTAGATTAACTTCGTTACATATAAAAAGTAACAAACGAAGTTGGAACTCAATTAGCGTCAAATTAAAGAAATCATAACGAACTCTACGAATGTTGATAAACTTCGCTACATATAAAAAGTAAAAAACGAAGTTGGAACTCAATTAGCGTCAAATTAAAGAAATCATAACGAACTCAACGAATGTTGATAAACTTCGCTACATATAAAAAGTAAAAAACGAAGTTGGAACTCAATTAGCGTCAAATTAAAGAAATCATAACGAACTCTACGAATGTTGATAAACTTCGCTACATATAAAAAGTAAAAAACGAAGTTGGAACTCAATTAGCGTCAAATTAAAGAAATTATAACGAACTCTACGAATGTTGATAAACTTCGCTACATATAAAAAGTAAAAAACGAAGTTGGAACTCAATTAGCGTCAAATTAAATAAATTATAACGAACTCTACGAATGTTGATAAACTTCGCTACATATAAAAAGTAAAAAACGAAGTTGGAACTCAATTAGCGTCAAATTAAAGAAATTATAACGAACTCTACGAATGTTGATAAACTTCGCTACATATAAAAAGTAAAAAACGAAGTTGGAACTCAATTAGCGTCAAATTAAAGAAATTATAACGAACTCTACGAATGTTGATAAACTTCGCTACATATAAAAAGTAAAAAACGAAGTTGGAACACAATTAGCGTCAAATTAAAGAAATTATAACGAACTCTACGAATGTTGATAAACTTCGCTACATATAAAAAGTAAAAAACGAAGTTGGAACTCAATTAGCGTCAAATTAAAGAAATTATAACGAACTCTACGAATGTTGATAAACTTCGCTACATATCAAAAGTAAAAAACGAAGTTGGAACTCAATTAGCGTCAAATTAAAGAAATTATAACGAACTCTACGAATGTTGATAAACTTTGCTACATATAAAAAGTAAAAAACGAAGTTGGAACTCAATTAGCGTCAAATTAAAGAAATCATAACGAACTCTACGAATGTTGATAAACTTCGCTACATATAAAAAGTAAAAAACGAAGTTGGAACTCAATTAGCGTCAAATTAAAGAAATTATAACGAACTCTACGAATCATGATAAACTTCGCTACATATAAAAAGTGAAAAACGAAGTTGGAACTCAATTAGCGTCAAATTAAAGAAATCATAACGAACTCTACGAATGTAGATTAACTTCGTTACATATAAAAAGTAACAAACGAAGTTGGAACTCAATTAGCGTCAAATTAAAGAAATTATAACGAACTCTACGAATGTTGATAAACTTCGCTACATATAAAAAGTAAAAAACGAAGTTGGAGCTCAATTAGCGTCAAATTAAAGAAATTATAACGAACTCTACGAATGTTGATAAACTTCGCTACATATAAAAAGTAAAAAACGAAGTTGGAACTCAATTAGCGTCAAATTAAAGAAATTATAACGAACTCTACGAATGTTGATAAACTTCGCTACATATAAAAAGTAAAAAACGAAGTTGGAGCTCAATTAGCGTCAAATTAAAGAAATTATAACGAACTCTACGAATGTTGATAAACTTCGCTACATATAAAAAGTAAAAAACGAAGTTGGAACTCAATTAGCGTCAAATTAAAGAAATTATAACGAACTCTACGAATGTTGATAAACTTCGCTACATATAAAAAGTAAAAAACGAAGTTGGAACTCAATTAGCGTCAAATTAAAGAAATTATAACGAACTCTACGAATGTTGATAAACTTCGCTACATATGAAAAGTAAAAAACGAAGTTGGAACTCAATTAGCGTCAAATTAAAGAAATTATAACGAACTCTACGAATGTTGATAAACTTCGCTACATATGAAAAGTAAAAAACGAAGTTGGAACTCAATTAGCGTCAAATTAAAGAAATTATAACGAACTCTACGAATGTTGATAAACTTCGCTACATATAAAAAGTAAAAAACGAAGTTGGAACTCAATTAGCGTCAAATTAAAGAAATTATAACGAACTCTACGAATGTTGATAAACTTCGCTACATATAAAAAGTAAAAAACGAAGTTGGAACTCAATTAGCGTCAAATTAAAGAAATTATAACGAACTCTACGAATGTTGATAAACTTCGCTACCTATAAAAAGTAAAAATCGAAGTTGGAACTCAATTAGCGTCAAATTAAAGAAATTATAACGAACTCTACGAATGTTGATAAACTTCGCTACATATAAAAAGTAAAAAACGAAGTTGGAACTCAATTAGCGTCAAATTAAAGAAATTATAACGAACTCTACGAATGTTGATAAACTTCGCTACATATAAAAAGTAACAAACGAAGTTGGAACTCAATTAGCGTCAAATTAAAGAAATTATAACGAACTCTACGAATGTTGATAAACTTCGCTACATATAAAAAGTAAAAAACGAAGTTGGACCTCAATTAGCGTCAAATTAAAGAAATTATAACGAACTCTACGAATGTTGATAAACTTCGCTACATATAAAAAGTAAAAAACGAAGTTGGAACTCAATTAGCGTCAAATTAAAGAAATTATAACGAACTCTACGAATGTTGATAAACTTCGCTACATATAAAAAGTAAAAAACGAAGTTGGAACTCAATTAGCGTCAAATTAAAGAAATTACAACGAACTCTACGAATGTTGATAAACTTCGCTACATATAAAAAGTAAAAAACGAAGTTGGAACTCAATTAGCGTCAAATTAAAGAAATTATAACGAACTCTACGAATGTTGATAAACTTCGCTACATATAAAAAGTAAAAAACGAAGTTGGAACTCAATTAGCGTCAAATTAAAGAAATTATAACGAACTCTACGAATGTTGATAAACTTCGCTACATATAAAAAGTAAAAAACGAAGTTGGAACTCAATTAGCGTCAAATTAAAGAAATTATAACGAACTCTACGAATGTTGATAAACTTCGCTACATATAAAAAGTAAAAAACGAAGTTGGAACTCAATTAGCGTCAAATTAAAGAAATTATAACGAACTCTACGAATGTTGATAAACTTCGCTACATATGAAAAGTAAAAAACGAAGTTGGAACTCAATTAGCGTCAAATTAAAGAAATCATAACGAACTCTACGAATGTTGATAAACTTCGCTACATATAAAAAGTAAAAAACGAAGTTGGAACTCAATTAGCGTCAAATTAAAGAAATTATAACGAACTCTACGAATCATGATAAACTTCGCTACATATAAAAAGTAAAAAACGAAGTTGGAACTCAATTAGCGTCAAATTAAAGAAATCATAACGAACTCTACGAATGTAGATTAACTTCGTTACATATAAAAAGTAACAAACCAAGTTGGAACTCAATTAGCGTCAAATTAAAGAAATTATAACGAACTCTACGAATGTTGATAAACTTCGCTACATATAAAAAGTAAAAAACGAAGTTGGAACTCAATTAGCGTCAAATTAAAGAAATTATAACGAACTCTACGAATGTTGATAAACTTCGCTACATATAAAAAGTAAAAAACGAAGTTGGAACTCAATTAGCGTCAAATTAAAGAAATTATAACGAACTCTACGAATGTTGATAAACTTCGCTACATATAAAAAGTAAAAAACGAAGTTGGAGCTCAATTAGCGTCAAATTAAAGAAATTATAACGAACTCTACGAATGTTGATAAACTTCGCTACATATAAAAAGTAAAAAACGAAGTTGGAACTCAATTAGCGTCAAATTAAAGAAATTATAACGAACTCTACGAATGTAGATAAACTTCGCTACATATAAAAAGTAAAAAACGAAGTTGGAACTCAATTAGCGTCAAATTAAAGAAATTATAACGAACTCTACGAATGTTGATAAACTTCGCTACATATAAAAAGTAAAAAACGAAGTTGGAACTCAATTAGCGTCAAATTAAAGAAATTATAACGAACTCTACGAATGTTGATAAACTTCGCTACATATGAAAAGTAAAAAACGAAGTTGGAACTCAATTAGCGTCAAATTAAAGAAATTATAACGAACTCTACGAATGTTGATAAACTTCGCTACATATAAAAAGTAAAAAACGAAGTTGGAACTCAATTAGCGTCAAATTAAAGAAATTATAACGAACTCTACGAATGTTGATAAACTTCGCTACATATAAAAAGTAAAAAACGAAGTTGGAACTCAATTAGCGTCAAATTAAAGAAATTATAACGAACTCTACGAATGTTGATAAACTTCGCTACATATAAAAAGTAAAAAACGAAGTTGGAACTCAATTAGCGTCAAATTAAAGAAATTATAACGAACTCTACGAATGTTGATAAACTTCGCTACATATAAAAAGTAAAAAACGAAGTTGGAACTCAATTAGCGTCAAATTAAAGAAATTACAACGAACTCTACGAATGTTGATAAACTTCGCTACATATAAAAAGTAAAAAACGAAGTTGGAACTCAATTAGCGTCAAATTAAAGAAATTATAACGAACTCTACGAATGTTGATAAACTTCGCTACATATAAAAAGTAAAAAACGAAGTTGGAACTCAATTAGCGTCAAATTAAAGAAATTATAACGAACTCTACGAATGTTGATAAACTTCGCTACATATAAAAAGTAAAAAACGAAGTTGGAACTCAATTAGCGTCAAATTAAAGAAATTATAACGAACTCTACGAATGTTGATAAACTTCGCTACATATAAAAAGTAAAAAACGAAGTTGGAACTCAATTAGCGTCAAATTAAAGAAATTATAACGAACTCTACGAATGTTGATAAACTTCGCTACATATGAAAAGTAAAAAACGAAGTTGGAACTCAATTAGCGTCAAATTAAAGAAATTATAACGAACTCTACGAATGTTGATAAACTTCGCTACATATAAAAAGTAAAAAACGAAGTTGGAACTCAATTAGCGTCAAATTAAAGAAATTATAACGAACTCTACGAATGTTGATAAACTTCGCTACATATAAAAAGTAAAAAACGAAGTTGGAACTCAATTAGCGTCAAATTAAAGAAATTATAACGAACTCTACGAATGTTGATAAACTTCGCTACATATAAAAAGTAAAAAACGAAGTTGGAACTCAATTAGCGTCAAATTAAAGAAATTACAACGAACTCTACGAATGTTGATAAACTTCGCTACATATAAAAAGTAAAAAACGAAGTTGGAACTCAATTAGCGTCAAATTAAAAAATTATAACGAACTCTACGAATGTTGATAAACTTCGCTACATATAAAAAGTAAAAAACGAAGTTGGAACTCAATTAGCGTCAAATTAAAGAAATCATAACGAACTCTACGAATGTTGATAAACTTCGCTACATATAAAAAGTAAAAAACGAAGTTGGAACTCAATTAGCGTCAAATTAAAGAAATTATAACGAACTCTACGAATGTTGATAAACTTCGCTACATATAAAAAGTAAAAAACGAAGTTGGAACTCAATTAGCGTCAAATTAAAGAAATCATAACGAACTCTACGAATGTTGATAAACTTCGCTACATATAAAAAGTAAAAAACGAAGTTGGAACTCAATTAGCGTCAAATTAAAGAAATTATAACGAACTCTACGAATGTTGATAAACTTCGCTACATATAAAAAGTAAAAAACGAAGTTGGAACTCAATTAGCGTCAAATTAAAGAAATTATAACGAACTCTACGAATGTTGATAAACTTCGCTACATATAAAAAGTAAAAAACGAAGTTGGAACTCAATTAGCGTCAAATTAAAGAAATTATAACGAACTCTACGAATGTTGATAAACTTCGCTACATATAAAAAGTAAAAAACGAAGTTGGAACTCAATTAGCGTCAAATTAAAGAAATTATAACGAACTCTACGAATGTTGATAAACTTCGCTACATATAAAAAGTAAAAAACGAAGTTGGAACTCAATTAGCGTCAAATTAAAGAAATTATAACGAACTCTACGAATGTTGATAAACTTCGCTACATATAAAAAGTAAAAAACGAAGTTGGAACTCAATTAGCGTCAAATTAAAGAAATTATAACGAACTCTACGAATGTTGATAAACTTCGCTACATATAAAAAGTAAAAAACGAAGTTGGAACTCAATTAGCGTCAAATTAAAGAAATTATAACGAACTCTACGAATGTAGATAAACTTCGCTACATATAAAAAGTAAAAAACAAAGTTGGAACTCAATTAGCGTCAAATTAAAGAAATTATAACGAACTCTACGAATCTTGATAAACTTCGCTACATATAAAAAGTAAAAAACGAAGTTGGAACTCAATTAGCGTCAAATTAAAGAAATTATAACGAACTCTACGAATGTTGATAAACTTCGCTACATATAAAAAGTAAAAAACGAAGTTGGAACTCAATTAGCGTCAAATTAAAGAAATTATAACGAACTCTACGAATCTTGATAAACTTCGCTACATATAAAAAGTGAAAAACGAAGTTGGAACTCAATTAGCGTCAAATTAAAGAAATTATAACGAACTCTACGAATGTTGATAAACTTCGCTACATATAAAAAGTAAAAAACGAAGTTGGAACTCAATTAGCGTCAAATTAAAGAAATGATAGCGAACTCTACGAATGTTGATAAACTTCGCTACATATAAAAAGTAAAAAACGAAGTTGGAACTCAATCAGCGTCAAATTAAAGAAATGATAACGAACTCTACGAATGTTGATAAACTTCGCTACATATAAAAAGTAAAAAACGAAGTTGGAACTCAATTAGCGTCATATTAAAGAAATTATAACGAACTCTACGAATGTTGATAAACTTCGCTACATATAAAAAGTAAAAAACGAAGTTGGAACTCAATTAGCGTCAAATTAAAGAAATTATAACGAACTCTACGAATGTAGATTAACTTCGTTACATATAAAAGTAAAAAACGAAGTTGGAACTCAATCAGCGTCAAATTAAAGAAATGATAACGAACTCTACGAATGTTGATAAACTTCGCTACATATAAAAAGTAAAAAACGAAGTTGGAACTCAATTAGCGTCATATTAAAGAAATTATAACGAACTCTACGAATGTTGATAAACTTCGCTACATATAAAAAGTAAAAAACGAAGTTGGAACTCAATTAGCGTCAAATTAAAGAAATTATAATGAACTCTACGAATGTAGATTAACTTCGTTACATATAAAAAGTAAAAAACGAAGTTGGAACTCAATTAGCGTCAAATTAAAGAAATTATAACGAACTCTACGAATGTTGATAAACTTCGCTACATATAAAAAGTAAAAAACGAAGTTGGAACTCAATTAGCGTCAAATTAAAGAAATTATAACGAACTCTACGAATGTTGATAAACTTCGCTACATATAAAAAGTAAAAAACGAAGTTGGAACTCAATTAGCGTCAAATTAAAGAAATTATAACGAACTCTACGAATGTTGATAAACTTCGCTACATATAAAAAGTAAAAAACGAAGTTGGAACTCAATTAGCGTCAAATTAAAGAAATCATAACGAACTCAACGAATGTTGATAAACTTCGCTACATATAAAAAGTAAAAAACGAAGTTGGAACTCAATTAGCGTCAAATTAAAGAAATTATAACGAACTCTACGAATGTTGATAAACTTCGCTACATATAAAAAGTAATAAACGAAGTTGGAACTCAATTAGCGTCAAATTAAAGAAATTATAACGAACTCTACGAATGTTGATAAACTTCGCTACATATAAAAAGTAAAAAACGAAGTTGGAACTCAATTAGCGTCAAATTAAAGAAATTATAACGAACTCTACGAATGTTGATAAACTTCGCTACATATAAAAAGTAAAAAACGAAGTTGGGACTCAATTAGCGTCAAATTAAAGAAATTATAACGAACTCTACGAATGTTGATAAACTTCGCTACATATAAAAAGTAAAAAACGAAGTTGGAACTCAATTAGCGTCAAATTAAAGAAATCATAACGAACTCTACGAATGTTGATAAACTTCGCTACATATAAAAAGTAAAAAACGAAGTTGGAACTCAATTAGCGTCAAATTAAAGAAATCATAACGAACTCTACGAATGTTGATAAACTTCGCTACATATAAAAAGTAAAAAACGAAGTTGGAACTCAATTAGCGTCAAATTAAAGAAATCATAACGAACTCTACGAATGTTGATAAACTTCGCTACATATAAAAAGTAAAAAACGAAGTTGGAACTCAATTAGCGTCAAATTAAAGAAATTATAACGAACTCTACGAATGTTGATAAACTTCGCTACATATAAAAAGTAAAAAACGAAGTTGGAACTCAATTAGCGTCAAATTAAAGAAATTATAACGAACTCTACGAATGATGATAAACTTCGCTACATATGAAAAGTAAAAAACGAAGTTGGAACTCAATTAGCGTCAAATTAAAGAAATTATAACGAACTCTACGAATGTTGATAAACTTCGCTACATATAAAAAGTAAAAAACGAAGTTGGAACTCAATTAGCGTCAAATTAAAGAAATTATAACGAACTCTACGAATGTTGATAAACTTCGCTACATATAAAAAGTAAAAAACGAAGTTGGAACTCAATTAGCGTCAAATTAAAGAAATTATAACGAACTCTACGAATGTTGATAAACTTCGCTACATATAAAAAGTAAAAAACGATGTTGGAACTCAATTAGCGTCAAATTAAAGAAATTATAACGAACTCTACGAATGTTGATAAACTTCGCTACATATAAAAAGTAAAAAACGAAGTTGGAACTCAATTAGGGTCAAATTAAAGAAATTATAACGAACTCTACGAATGTTGATAAACTTCGCTACATATAAAAAGTAAAAAACGAAGTTGGAACTCAATTAGCGTCAAATTAAAGAAATTGAAACGAACTCTACGAATGTTGATAAACTTCGCTACATATAAAAAGTAAAAAACGAAGTTGGAACTCAATTAGCGTCAAATTAAAGAAATTGAAACGAACTCTACGAATGTTGATAAACTTCGCTACATATAAAAAGTAAAAAACGAAGTTGGAACTCAATTAGCGTCAAATTAAAGAAATTATAACGAACTCTACGAATGTTGATAAACTTCGCTACATATAAAAAGTAAAAAACGAAGTTGGAACTCAATTAGCGTCAAATTAAAGAAATTATAACGAACTCTACGAATGTTGATAAACTTCGCTAAATATAAAAAGTAAAAAACGAAGTTGGAACTCAATTAGCGTCAAATTAAAGAAATTATTACGAACTCTACGAATGTTGATAAACTTCGCTACATATAAAAAGTAAAAAACGAAGTTGGAGCTCAATTAGCGTCAAATTAAAGAAATTATAACGAACTCTACGAATGTTGATAAACTTCGCTACATATAAAAAGTAAAAAACGAAGTTGGAACTCAATTAGCGTCAAATTAAAGAAATTATAACGAACTCTACGAATGTTGATAAACTTCGCTACATATAAAAAGAAAAAACGAAGTTGGAGCTCAATTAGCGTCAAATTAAAGAAATTATAACGAACTCTACGAATGTTGATAAACTTCGCTACATATAAAAAGTAAAAAACGAAGTTGGAACTCAATTAGCGTCAAATTAAAGAAATTATAACGAACTCTACGAATGTTGATAAACTTCGCTACATATAAAAAGTAAAAAACGAAGTTGGAACTCAATTAGCGTCAAATTAAAGAAATTATAACGAACTCTACGAATGTTGATAAACTTCGCTACATATAAAAAGTAAAAAACGAAGTTGGAACTCAATTAGCGTCAAATTAAAGAAATTATAACGAACACTACGAATGTTGATAAACTTCGCTACATATGAAAAGTAAAAAACGAAGTTGGAACTCAATTAGCGTCAAATTAAAGAAATTATAACGAACTCTACGAATGTTGATAAACTTCGCTACATATAAAAAGTAAAAAACGAAGTTGGAACTCAATTAGCGTCAAATTAAAGAAATTATAACGAACTCTACGAATGTTGATAAACTTCGCTACATATAAAAAGTAAAAAACGAAGTTGGAACTCAATTAGCGTCAAATTAAAGAAATTATAACGAACTCTACGAATGTTGATAAACTTCGCTACATATAAAAAGTAAAAAACGAAGTTGGAACTCAATTAGCGTCAAATTAAAGAAATTATAACGAACTCTACGAATGTTGATAAACTTCGCTACATATAAAAAGTAAAAAACGAAGTTGGAACTCAATTAGCGTCAAATTAAAGAAATTATAACGATCTCTACGAATGTTGATAAACTTCGCTACATATAAAAAGTAACAAACGAAGTTGGAACTCAATTAGCGTCAAATTAAAGAAATTATAACGAACTCTACGAATGTTGATAAACTTCGCTACATATAAAAAGTAAAAAACGAAGTTGGAACTCAATTAGCGTCAAATTAAAGAAATTATAACGAACTCTACGAATGTTGATAAACTTCGCTACATATAAAAAGTAAAAAACGAAGTTGGAACTCAATTAGCGTCAAATTAAAGAAATTATAACGAACTCTACGAATGTTGATAAACTTCGCTACATATAAAAAGTAAAAAACGAAGTTGGAGCTCAATTAGGATCAAATTAAAAAATTATAACGAACTCTACGAATGTTGATAAACTTCGCTACATATAAAAAGTAAAAAACGAAGTTGGAACTCAATTAGCGTCAAATTAAAGAAATTATAACGAACTCTACGAATGTTGATAAACTTCGCTACATATAAAAAGTAAAAAACGAAGTTGGAACTCAATTAGCGTCAAATTAAAGAAATTATAACGAACTCTACGAATGTTGATAAACTTCGCTACATATAAAAAGTAAAAAACGAAGTTGGAACTCAATTAGCGTCAAATTAAAGAAATTATAACGAACTCTACGAATGTTGATAAACTTCGCTACATATAAAAAGTAAAAAACGAAGTTGGAACTCAATTAGCGTCAAATTAAAGAAATTATAACGAACTCTACGAATGTTGATAAACTTCGCTACATATAAAAAGTAAAAAACGAAGTTGGAACTCAATTAGCGTCAAATTAAAGAAATTACAACGAACTCTACGAATGTTGATAAACTTCGCTACATATAAAAAGTAAAAAACGAAGTTGGAACTCAATTAGCGTCAAATTAAAAAATTATAACGAACTCTACGAATGTTGATAAACTTCGCTACATATAAAAAGTAAAAAACGAAGTTGGAACTCAATTAGCGTCAAATTAAAGAAATCATAACGAACTCTACGAATGTTGATAAACTTCGCTACATATAAATAGTAAAAAACGAAGTTGGAACTCAATTAGCGTCAAATTAAAGAAATCATAACGAACTCTACGAATGTTGATAAACTTCGCTACATATAAAAAGTAAAAAACGAAGTTGGAACTCAATTAGCGTCAAATTAAAGAAATCATAACGAACTCTACGAATGTTGATAAACTTCGCTACATATAAAAACTAAAAAACGAAGTTGGAACTCAATTAGCGTCAAATTAAAGAAATCATAACGAACTCTACGAATGTTGATAAACTTCGCTACATATAAAAAGTAAAAAACGAAGTTGGAACTCAATTACCGTCAAATTAAAGAAATTATAACGAACTCTACGAATCTTGATAAACTTCGCTACATATAAAAAGTGAAAAACGAAGTTGGAACTCAATTAGCGTCAAATTAAAGAAATTATAACGAACTCTACGAATGTTGATAAACTTCGCTACATATAAAAAGTAAAAAACGAAGTTGGAACTCAATTAGCGTCAAATTAAAGAAATGATAGCGAACTCTACGAATGTTGATAAATTTCGCTACATATAAAAAGTAAAAAACGAAGTTGGAACTCAATTAGCGTCAAATTAAAGAAATTATAACGAACTCTACGAATGTTGATAAACTTCGCTACATATAAAAAGTAAAAAACGAAGTTGGAACTCAATCAGCGTCAAATTAAAGAAATGATAACGAACTCTACGAATGTTGATAAACTTCGCTACATATAAAAAGTAAAAAACGAAGTTGGAACTCAATTAGCGTCAAATTAAAGAAATTATAACGAACTCTACGAATGTTGATAAACTTCGCTACATATAAAAAGTAAAAAACGAAGTTGGAACTCAATTAGCGTCAAATTAAAGAAATTATAACGAACTCTACGAATGTAGATTAACTTCGTTACATATAAAAAGTAAAAAACGAAGTTGGAACTCAATTAGCGTCAAATTAAAGAAATTATAACGAACTCTACGAATGTTGATAAACTTCGCTACATATAAAAAGTAAAAAACGAAGTTGGAACTCAATTAGCGTCAAATTAAAGAAATTATAACGAACTCTACGAATGTTGATAAACTTCGCTACATATAAAAAGTAAAAAACGAAGTTGGAACTCAATTAGCGTCAAATTAAAGAAATTATAACGAACTCTACGAATGTTGATAAACTTCGCTACATATAAAAAGTAAAAAACGAAGTTGGAACTCAATTAGCGTCAAATTAAAGAAATCATAACGAACTCAACGAATGTTGATAAACTTCGCTACATATAAAAAGTAAAAAACGAAGTTGGAACTCAATTAGCGTCAAATTAAAGAAATTATAACGAACTCTACGAATGTTGATAAACTTCGCTACATATAAAAAGTAAAAAACGAAGTTGGAACTCAATTAGCGTCAAATTAAAGAAATTATAACGAACTCTACGAATGTTGATAAACTTCGCCACATATAAAAAGTAAAAAACGAAGTTGGAACTCAATTAGCGTCAAATTAAAGAAATTATAACGAACTCTACGAATGTTGATAAACTTCGCTACATATAAAAAGTAAAAAACGAAGTTGGGACTCAATTAGCGTCAAATTAAAGAAATTATAACGAACTCTACGAATGTTGATAAACTTCGCTACATATAAAAAGTAAAAAACGAAGTTGGAACTCAATTAGCGTCAAATTAAAGAAATCATAACGAACTCTACGAATGTTGATAAACTTCGCTACATATAAAAAGTAAAAAACGAAGTTGGAACTCAATTAGCGTCAAATTAAAGAAATCATAACGAACTCTACGAATGTTGATAAACTTCGCTACATATAAAAAGTAAAAAACGAAGTTGGAACTCAATTAGCGTCAAATTAAAGAAATCATAACGAACTCTACGAATGTTGATAAACTTCGCTACATATAAAAAGTAAAAAACGAAGTTGGAACTCAATTAGCGTCAAATTAAAGAAATTATAACGAACTCTACGAATGTTGATAAACTTCGCTACATATAAAAAGTAAAAAACGAAGTTGGAACTCAATTAGCGTCAAATTAAAGAAATTATAACGAACTCTACGAATGTTGATAAACTTCGCTACATATAAAAAGTAAAAAACGAAGTTGGAACTCAATTAGCGTCAAATTAAAGAAATTATAACGAACTCTACGAATGTTGATAAACTTCGCTACATATGAAAAGTAAAAAACGAAGTTGGAACTCAATTAGCGTCAAATTAAAGAAATTATAACGAACTCTACGAATGTTGATAAACTTCGCTACATATGAAAAGTAAAAAACGAAGTTGGAACTCAATTAGCGTCAAATTAAAGAAATTATAACGAACTCTACGAATGTTGATAAACTTCGCTACATATAAAAAGTAAAAAACGAAGTTGGAACTCAATTAGCGTCAAATTAAAGAAATTATAACGAACTCTACGAATGTTGATAAACTTCGCTACATATAAAAAGTAAAAAACGAAGTTGGAACTCAATTAGCGTCAAATTAAAGAAATTATAACGAACTCTACGAATGTTGATAAACTTCGCTACATATAAAAAGTAAAAAACGATGTTGGAACTCAATTAGCGTCAAATTAAAGAAATTATAACGAACTCTACGAATGTTGATAAACTTCGCTACATATAAAAAGTAAAAAACGAAGTTGGAACTCAATTAGCGTCAAATTAAAGAAATTATAACGAACTCTACGAATGTTGATAAACTTCGCTACATATAAAAAGTAAAAAACGAAGTTGGAACTCAATTAGCGTCAAATTAAAGAAATTGAAACGAACTCTACGAATGTTGATAAACTTCGCTACATATAAAAAGTAAAAAACGAAGTTGGAACTCAATTAGCGTCAAATTAAAGAAATTGAAACGAACTCTACGAATGTTGATAAACTTCGCTACATATGAAAAGTAAAAAACGAAGTTGGAACTCAATTAGCGTCAAATTAAAGAAATTATAACGAACTCTACGAATGTTGATAAACTTCGCTACATATAAAAAGTAAAAAACGAAGTTGGAACTCAATTAGCGTCAAATTAAAGAAATTATAACGAACTCTACGAATGTTGATAAACTTCGCTACATATAAAAAGTAAAAAACGAAGTTGGAACTCAATTAGCGTCAAATTAAAGAAATTATTACGAACTCTACGAATGTTGATAAACTTCGCTACATATAAAAAGTAAAAAACGAAGTTGGAGCTCAATTAGCGTCTAATTAAAGAAATTATAACGAACTCTACGAATGTTGATAAACTTCGCTACATATAAAAAGTAAAAAACGAAGTTGGAACTCAATTAGCGTCAAATTAAAGAAATTATAACGAACTCTACGAATGTTGATAAACTTCGCTACATATAAAAAGAAAAAACGAAGTTGGAGCTCAATTAGCGTCAAATTAAAGAAATTATAACGAACTCTACGAATGTTGATAAACTTCGCTACATATAAAAAGTAAAAAACGAAGTTGGAACTCAATTAGCGTCAAATTAAAGAAATTATAACGAACTCTACGAATGTTGATAAACTTCGCTACATATAAAAAGTAAAAAACGAAGTTGGAACTCCATTAGCGTCAAATTAAAGAAATTATAACGAACTCTACGAATGTTGATAAACTTCGCTACATATAAAAAGTAAAAAACGAAGTTGGAACTCAATTAGCGTCAAATTAAAGAAATTATAACGAACTCTACGAATGTTGATAAACTTCGCTACATATGAAAAGTAAAAAACGAAGTTGGAACTCAATTAGCGTCAAATTAAAGAAATTATAACGAACTCTACGAATGTTGATAAACTTCGCTACATATAAAAAGTAAAAAACGAAGTTGGAACTCAATTAGCGTCAAATTAAAGAAATTATAACGAACTCTACGAATGTTGATAAACTTCGCTACATATAAAAAGTAAAAAACGAAGTTGGAACTCAATTAGCGTCAAATTAAAGAAATTATAACGAACTCTACGAATGTTGATAAACTTCGCTACATATAAAAAGTAAAAAACAAAGTTGGAACTCAATTAGCGTCAAATTAAAGAAATTATAACGAACTCTACGAATGTTGATAAACTTCGCTACATATAAAAAGTAAAAAACGAAGTTGGAACTCAATTAGCGTCAAATTAAAGAAATTATAACGAACTCTACGAATGTTGATAAACTTCGCTACATATAAAAAGTAACAAACGAAGTTGGAACTCAATTAGCGTCAAATTAAAGAAATTATAACGAACTCTACGAATGTTGATAAACTTCGCTACATATAAAAAGTAAAAAACGAAGTTGGAACTCAATTAGCGTCAAATTAAAGAAATTATAACGAACTCTACGAATGTTGATAAACTTCGCTACATATAAAAAGTAAAAAACGAAGTTGGAACTCAATTAGCGTCAAATTAAAGAAATTATAACGAACTCTACGAATGTTGATAAACTTCGCTACATATAAAAAGTAAAAAACGAAGTTGGAGCTCAATTAGCGTCAAATTAAAGAAATTATAACGAACTCTACGAATGTTGATAAACTTCGCTACATATAAAAAGTAAAAAACGAAGTTGGAACTCAATTAGCGTCAAATTAAAGATATTATAACGAACTCTACGAATGTTGATAAACTTCGCTACATATAAAAAGTAAAAAACGAAGTTGGAACTCAATTAGCGTCAAATTAAAGAAATTATAACGAACTCTACGAATGTTGATAAACTTCGCTACATATAAAAAGTAAAAAACGAAGTTGGAACTCAATTAGCGTCAAATTAAAGAAATTATAACGAACTCTACGAATGTTGATAAACTTCGCTACATATAAAAAGTAAAAAACGAAGTTGGAACTCAATTAGCGTCAAACTAAAGAAATTATAACGAACTCTACGAATGTTGATAAACTTCGCTACATATGAAAAGTAAAAAACGAAGTTGGAACTCAATTAGCGTCAAATTAAAGAAATTATAACGAACTCTACGAATGTTGATAAACTTCGCTACATATAAAAAGTAAAAAACGAAGTTGGAACTCAATTAGCGTCAAATTAAAGAAATTATAACGAACTCTACGAATGTTGATAAACTTCGCTACATATAAAAAGTAAAAAACGAAGTTGGAACTCAATTAGCGTCAAATTAAAGAAATTACAACGAACTCTACGAATGTTGATAAACTTCGCTACATATAAAAAGTAAAAAACGAAGTTGGAACTCAATTAGCGTCAAATTAAAAAATTATAACGAACTCTACTAATGTTGATAAACTTCGCTACATATAAAAAGTAAAAAACGAAGTTGGAACTCAATTAGCGTCAAATTAAAGAAATCATAACGAACTCTACGAATGTTGATAAACTTCGCTACATATAAAAAGTAAAAAACGAAGTTGGAACTCAATTAGCGTCAAATTAAAGAAATCATAACGAACTCTACGAATGTTGATAAACTTCGCTACATATAAAAAGTAAAAAACGAAGTTGGAACTCAATTAGCGTCAAATTAAAGAAATTGAGACGAACTCTACGAATGTTGATAAACTTCGCTACATATAAAAAGTAAAAAACGAAGTTGGAAATCAATTAGCGTCAAATTAAAGAAATTGAAACGAACTCTACGAATGTTGATAAACTTCGCTACATATAAAAAGTAAAAAACGAAGTTGGAACTCAATTAGCGTCAAATTAAAGAAATTATAACGAACTCTACGAATGTTGATAAACTTCGCTACATATAAAAAGTAAAAAACGAAGTTGGAACTCAATTAGCGTCAAATTAAAGAAATTATAACGAACTCTACGAATGTTGATAAACTTCGCTACATATAAAAAGTAAAAAACGAAGTTGGAACTCAATTAGCGTCAAATTAAAGAAATTATAACGAACTCTACGAATGTTGATAAACTTCGCTACATATAAAAAGTAAAAAACGAAGTTGGAACTCAATTAGCGTCAAATTAAAGAAATTATAACGAACTCTACGAATGTTGATAAACTTCGCTACATATAAAAAGTAAAAAACGAAGTTGGAACTCAATTAGCGTCAAATTAAAGAAATTATAACGAACTCTACGAATGTTGATAAACTTCGCTACATATCAAAAGTAAAAAACGAAGTTGGAACTCAATTAGCGTCAAATTAAAGAAATTATAACGAACTCTACGAATGTTGATAAACTTCGCTACATATAAAAAGTAAAAAACGAAGTTGGAACTCAATTAGCGTCAAATTAAAGAAATTATAACGAACTCTACGAATCATGATAAACTTCGCTACATATAAAAAGTGAAAAACGAAGTTGGAACTCAATTAGCGTCAAATTAAAGAAATCATAACGAACTCTACGAATGTAGATTAACTTCGTTACATATAAAAAGTAACAAACGAAGTTGGAACTCAATTAGCGTCAAATTAAAGAAATCATAACGAACTCTACGAATGTTGATAAACTTCGCTACATATAAAAAGTAAAAAACGAAGTTGGAACTCAATTAGCGTCAAATTAAAGAAATCATAACGAACTCAACGAATGTTGATAAACTTCGCTACATATAAAAAGTAAAAAACGAAGTTGGAACTCAATTAGCGTCAAATTAAAGAAATCATAACGAACTCTACGAATGTTGATAAACTTCGCTACATATAAAAAGTAAAAAACGAAGTTGGAACTCAATTAGCGTCAAATTAAAGAAATCATAACGAACTCTACGAATGTTGATAAACTTCGCTACATATAAAAAGTAAAAAACGAAGTTGGAACTCAATTAGCGTCAAATTAAAGAAATCATAACGAACTCTACGAATGTTGATAAACTTCGCTACATATAAAAAGTAAAAAACGAAGTTGGAACTCAATTAGCGTCAAATTAAAGAAATTATAACGAACTCTACGAATGTTGATAAACTTCGCTACATATAAAAAGTAAAAAACGAAGTTGGAACTCAATTAGCGTCAAATTAAAGAAATTATAACGAACTCTACGAATGTTGATAAACTTCGCTACATATAAAAAGTAAAAAACGAAGTTGGAACTCAATTAGCGTCAAATTAAAGAAATTATAACGAACTCTACGAATGTTGATAAACTTCGCTACATATGAAAAGTAAAAAACGAAGTTGGAACTCAATTAGCGTCAAATTAAAGAAATTATAACGAACTCTACGAATGTTGATAAACTTCGCTACATATGAAAAGTAAAAAACGAAGTTGGAACTCAATTAGCGTCAAATTAAAGAAATTATAACGAACTCTACGAATGTTGATAAACTTCGCTACATATAAAAAGTAAAAAACGAAGTTGGAACTCAATTAGCGTCAAATTAAAGAAATTATAACGAACTCTACGAATGTTGATAAACTTCGCTACATATAAAAAGTAAAAAACGAAGTTGGAACTCAATTAGCGTCAAATTAAAGAAATTATAACGAACTCTACGAATGTTGATAAACTTCGCTACATATAAAAAGTAAAAAACGATGTTGGAACTCAATTAGCGTCAAATTAAAGATATTATAACGAACTCTACGAATGTTGATAAACTTCGCTACATATAAAAAGTAAAAAACGAAGTTGGAACTCAATTAGCGTCAAGTTAAAGAAATTATAACGAACTCTACGAATGTTGATAAACTTCGCTACATATAAAAAGTAAAAAACGAAGTTGGAACTCAATTAGCGTCAAATTAAAGAAATTGAAACGAACTCTACGAATGTTGATAAACTTCGCTACATATAAAAAGTAAAAAACGAAGTTGGAACTCAATTAGCGTCAAATTAAAGAAATTGAAACGAACTCTACGAATGTTGATAAACTTCGCTACATATGAAAAGTAAAAAACGAAGTTGGAACTCAATTAGCGTCAAATTAAAGAAATTATAACGAACTCTACGAATGTTGATAAACTTCGCTACATATAAAAAGTAAAAAACGAAGTTGGAACTCAATTAGCGTCAAATTAAAGAAATTATAACGAACTCTACGAATGTTGATAAACTTCGCTACATATAAAAAGTAAAAAACGAAGTTGGAACTCAATTAGCGTCAAATTAAAGAAATTATTACGAACTCTACGAATGTTGATAAACTTCGCTACATATAAAAAGTAAAAAACGAAGTTGGAGCTCAATTAGCGTCAAATTAAAGAAATTATAACGAACTCTACGAATGTTGATAAACTTCGCTACATATAAAAAGAAAAAACGAAGTTGGAGCTCAATTAGCGTCAAATTAAAGAAATTATAACGAACTCTACGAATGTTGATAAACTTCGCTACATATAAAAAGTAAAAAACGAAGTTGGAACTCAATTAGCGTCAAA